>OX422185.1:10080117-11280117 GCA_949130485.1 Agelas oroides
CTAAGCACAGTGGCCTAGCTTTAATAGGGCATTCACGAACTCTTTCAGTGGCCTGCTTGGATAGTAACAGCAGTCAGCTTGGTAGGTAGGGCCTAGGGATGAAGTAGAGATGTGCTGGTTAAGCTATGACATGCTGCCTTCCACATTATCCCAATAGCCCCTGTCTACAAAATCAAAACAATTATCCGGAGTAAGAGGGAAAATGCATCAGCTGTGTACGGTCTTGGGCACATTGAATCCATGCTGCCGAACCTGTACGCAAGTGTAACACGGGCAATATCCCATCAGTAATTATTTTGTGCTGAATTTCGGGCTACTTTTAACTCACTTGCCGACAGATCCTTGTCTTTTGACGTGAAACGGTCTTCAAATTCAAAAGCAGCGACCCAGATTTGCCCGACAACCGTCAATCGCCTCCGAGACAACTTTTCCAGTTCCGGAAACAAAATTTAAAAAACCGAGTAGGCGGTGCCATATCGCAATACAAATTATTATCAATTGTTATTCCGCATTACTTAACCATTGTATATTTTACGTAGCAAATGTTGTTAGTGCGTACTCCGGAAGTACACGCCCGATTTTCGCGAAACAAATTTTGTTAGAAACAGCAATGAACAAGCTTTCGAGTGGTTACACTGCGAAGACATCTACAGTGAATGATTTCATATTAAAATTTTTATAACACAGTAAGTACAATCACAGAGGTTGGAGATCGCTACCAGTACTGCTCACACCACAGCCTTCACTTACAAGACAACCCTTACCTGCCATGCCCAGCAGCTACAAAAGCCCACAACATACGCAACCCACTCCAACATGCCACACAGACTCAGCACTGATCTTGCACCCCACAGCTTGTACATATTAAACTAGCTAACCATGCCTGCCACACTCAACCGTAACAAAGTTACAGCCACCCACAACACAACGCACTCTCCATACACAACAACGTGCACTACACACCCAGTACTGCTCGTTCCACAGGCTTCCATGCCCAAGACAACCCTTCTGTGCACACAAGTAACAAACACAATGCATAGTCGGCAAAATGGCACAAGATGTAGGGATGGTGTAAAAGTATTGTGGTGTTGTTCCTATCTTGTTTGGTTGGTTTTTGAGGGTTCCATCCCTACATGTGCTTGTTTTCATTGAGAAAACTTTTTTGTGACTTGTTGTGTATACTGTATCGAGCAATTTTTGGCACTAAATTTCTGTTTACCTGCTGAAAGGCCACACTGCATAGTTGAACTCCCTGTGAGACACCCTTGGGCAGCTTTGAAGTCAGAAACAATTTTGCTTTGACAGTAACTGTCTGCAATGCTTCGTTCAAAACAATTGGTAAACTTCAAAGGAAAAGATGTGTCAGTCACGTGCCATAGCGTTTAGCTGGAATGGCCAGATATGATGTGTGGATAATTCATATGAAGAGCTGATTACCTTCATCGCTCCCTCATCATCGTTCCACAGAGTGTGGTCAGTGGCAAGCATCTTTCACACAGAAGTCGGTATGTGTCACAGAGGTTAGTGTAATGGAGCAAAGTTTATGGAAATTTGCCATAATATAGCCTCAAAACCATGGACCCAGTCACCATAACATTTTACGGGAATCTCGTTATAGGCCATAAAAATGATTTTTAGTGCAAAAAAGGTCAGTCCAGTAGTCCCTTCCAGTAGTCTATTCCAGTAGTCCAGTCCAGTGATTATTGACAGCCCTTTCTGAGTACGCAAAAAACGCTTAACTGTAATTTACTTTTGACACTACAGTGGAACTTCCGAACAAAGGACACTTTGGGAACGGGTCTTTTGTCCTTTGTTCGGAGGTTGTCCCTATCTCGGAGGTTCAATTGTATAATCCTCATATAATGTTTTAATAATAACATATGGATAGATGATCAATAAAATGCATGATTGTGAGCATATTGTTGATGATGTTGAAAAACAGTGGCTATATCATGCGTACATGGAACTATGGACGCTAGTTCAAGATGAAATGCTGATCCTGAAACGTGCGAACCTACCAACGTTGCTGACAGAAATGCTGTAGCTGTATTCAGAAGATCAAGTGGTTGGTCATGTTCCTTTCAACTTAGCCCCAAGTATTTCACTGTTTTTGAAAAGAGACATTAACAAGGGATTTGTTAAAGTAGTTGGAGAGAAAGTTAACAGGGGCTGCATGGATATGGACTTGTATCATCTTTATGGACCCAAGCCTTACATAAATAAAATGAAGGAATTGGTGGACTCCTTAACAGCATCTGGACTTGTATAGGCCCTATAGCCTCGTTGCCAGGCCCCGCCCAGCTTTCCGTCGCTTGCGTGCAGTATCCCTTTCCTTTCAATTTTTCGTTCGCACGCGGGGGAGAGCCTGGGAATGAGGCTAATAGGCCCTACATCTAGACTAAATCTTCTTGACAACAACGTATTATTTACTGTGTGTGAAGCTTTAAGGTGGCGGTGGAAGTCTTTTGGCGGAGGTTAACGAAAACATAAACCTGGGTTACAGTCAGGACCAGTGTTACTCCTAGTTTCAGGGTTAGGGTTTGGTTTAGGGCAATCTTGCTTTGCCTAATTTTAAAAAAGGGTTTTAGTAGCTCATTAATATATTCATGAACCAAAATTGCCACTCGATGGACGCATCTACACGCTCACTGTAGGTAGCGTCCTAACCACCAATGTATCTCAAATCAGTCTGTGCCAGCTTTTGTTCAGAGCTACTCCCAAAGTCAGGCTAGACTCATGTTTGTCACTACTCTTGGAATGGACAACTTTGACTGCACCAAAATGAATGCACGTTTCAAAAAATTCACAGCTTGTCTACGGGAGGAGCTCATTCACGAGTGCAAGCAAGCATTACTAGCCCCACCTCTCCCCATTATGTCACTAAACAACTCACGGCTCTGTTCCACACACAACCACCGTTCAGCTCCCTTGGGTACCAGAGTGTAGCACCAACGATAAATTGCGTATTCTAGTTAAAGCCCAGCCCAGCACTCGAAGCACCTGGCCACGGTCACCAACTAGGCTAGGCATACGATCGCAAGACCTGGGCCTGCCCAATGAGTACAGTCTTGGCCACTGTGGCCTCTCTGCTGCTTCTAGACACAAGCTTGCTTTCACAAGCAGGCACTACGTACTACTCACAGCTACTGACACTACAGCACTCTACTAAACTCCTTCTTTTTTTAAAATTTTTATAAGTCGATCCAAGCTTATCTTCAAAGTTCCGACCACCACATGAAGGGTACCGCCAGGCCACATCTTAACTAACTTAATTATAAACTGATTATTGGATGCCAATGCCGACAGGAAATGGGGAAAATCCCCAATTTTACGGACAGTGAACGGTTTGAGACTCCCAAAACTGATTACGCGCTAAAAGTTTAGCAAGACAAAGAAATCCATCAACTTGGATTCCAGGTTTGTCAACCTTCAAAGTAACAGGGTTACCTGCCACCTTTTTTAATATGGAAGTTTAGCTGCATGTCTACATGCGTTCATCCGTATGCGTGCGTGTTTATCTATAGTCTAGCCTCGTTCCCAGGCCTTCGCGCGTTCGTCGCTTGCAGTACGAAATAATTCGCTCAGATCGAGTTATTTCGTACTGCAAGCGATAAACGCGCGCGAAGGCCTGGGAATGAAATTCCTGATTGTCCTCAAAATGTGGCGGGTGTGCTACAATTTTATAGGTGTGGTTTCCTGGGTGTCCGTTATTTAGAGGCAACTTTGTATTGAGAAGTCACGTTGGGAGTTCGAATCTTGTCCGCTGTCCGGAATCAAGAAGCGTCCGCCTCTCGGAGGTTATTTATGTATTAGTACTATAGTAATTTCAATCCGTAACACATCGTTTGTCCGCTGTAGAGAGGTTGTCCGCTTCTCGGAGGGTCCGTAATGGGAGGTTCGACTGTACTATGATGTTCTCGTCAGCTGTTCATACCCTTCATACAGATATTACAATTGCCAATGTAACTAGACTGACAATGTGTGGAGAGTCTTTTTCAAACAATAGAGCAACAATTGTTTGCAGTGGGTCAGTTGGCCTCAGCTTTGTACATATGGTGGAGTTCAAAATATGTTCTATAGCTTTTACATCTTGCAACAGGAAACATGGCACTCCTCCACCCAGTAACTACGCCCTGCTGTTGGAATCCACACAAAATGCTGCAGTGATTAACTGTTCCTTCCATGACAACCTTGGCATGCACTTGTATAGTGAGAAACACCAATGTTACTCTAGCAGGGAACAGTGAGCTTCACACATAACCAGTATCACTGTAAGTTTACATTCTGTGCAGGAGGAGGTGGTATCACAGCACTCAGTAGTAGTCTAAAATTTACTGGAAACACAACCTTCCTTGAAAATGCAAAAATTGAACAAGGTGGTGGTGCGATCTATGGATCAGCCAATGCTATGTTAAGCTTCCATGCAACAACCAACTTCATCAATAACTCAGTTCACTATGGTAATGCCTGCGGTGGAGGAATCTGTGCAGTATTCAATACTGTGTTCAGCTTTATTAGAACCAGCAACTTTATGCTCAACTCAGCAATCCTTGCTGGAGCTATCTCTGCGCACCATACTGCAATGTTCATATAGCTTCAGTGGAACAACTAACTTTATCAATAACTCAGTAGACTACTACTATGGTAAAGGTGGAGCAATTGGTGCATACAATACTGTAGCTACTTAGCTTCAGTGGAACAACTAACTTTATCAGCAACTCGGCAGCAAGCCATGGTGGAGCTATCTGCTTAGTTCAGTGAACCATTAACTTTACTTACAATAAAGTTGGAACAGGTTTACTGAGTGGTGATACTGTAGGAGGTGGAGTCTACATTGGGCTAAAATCCACTTTTACAATTTTACCATGTACTGGGAGAACAACATTGCAACTTCAGGAGGAGCAATCTATGTGGTTGATGCTAGTCCTTTCAGTTACTGCACTCTAATTGAAGGGCTGAGAAGCATAGTACAAATGTTGAGTTAGCACCCCGTAACATGGGAATACTCTTAAAATGCATTTCGGAAGATGCTGAACATTTAAGAATTTCAAATTTCTGACCACATGTTAGTATGGTATGTACGTTTTTTATTGCATATTTGCACAATTCATGCAATTTCCAGTACTTGATTTTGGGTTAGACCCCTATGCTTCTCAGCCCTTCAATTGTCACACGAGAAGAATGCTTCTTTCAACCCCCTGGCCAGAATCTATCCAGTGGTATTGACATTCAATTTGTTTTTATAACAACTCCACTGTACTTGCAGGAAGTGTGTTATATGGCGGCACAATTGATAACTGCAAACTCAGTGGCCTGGCCATGGACACTTTTAGTTCTGGTGAAGTGTTTGACATGATCCACACCAATGATGGTGATGACAACACAACATCAAACATTTCCTCTTACCGACTTCACATATCCACATTTGAAAGTGATCTTCCAGTCTTTAGCAAGCCTGAGTATGGTCAATATACTGTGAATACTGGGGCTTATCCTGGTGAAACATTTTCAAATTTCTGTGATTGCAGTTGGACAAAAAGATGGAGCAGTTCCCAGCACACTGATTAGTACCATTAAAAACAACAATCTAGGAAGTAACCTCCAAGATTCTCAATACCTCCAACAAGTAAACAACACCTGCACAAACCTCAACTAGCTACACTGTGTTCTCACTGTCTGATAGTGTGGGAATAGAGTTGCAAGCAGAAGGTAACCCATGTTCATACATGATAGCATATGCTTCATGTGGCCTTTAACCAGAGTTGCCCACCTGGATTTAACATTTCGGAGTCAGAGAGAGCATGTGTCTGTGAGCCAAGACTTGCACAGTATACTGGTACACATCAATGCCATATAGCAATAGTTTAGGACAAATAACTCACAATTCTGGCCAACATTTGGGTTGGGTATCATCATCAATTCTGTGGACTGATTATCACCCGGTTGACTGTGTTAACAAGACAGTCTTTCCTCTCAACAACATGGACATTCAGTGTGCATACAACAGGGCAGGCTTCCTGTGTGGAGCTTGCAAGCAAGGTCACAGTTTGGTTCCTGGGGACATCTCAATGCAAGCAGTGCACCAATAACAATCATCTTGCCTTACTTATCCCTTTTGCAGTGATGGGGATAACACTGGTGTTTTTGCTCCTCATCTGCAAACTGACAGTGGCAACAGGAACACTCAGTGGCCTAGTGTTCTACACCAATATTGTTGGAGTCAATCGCACCGTCTTTATACTAGTAGAATCTACTGATCCCTTTTCACTCTTCGAATTCATTGCATGGCTGAACCTTGCATGACTTGGGTATTGAAACATGTTTCTAGAATACTTACAGCAAAACATGGCTCCAGTTTGCGTTCCCTGTATATATATTTGGGCAATAGTAGGACTCGTGATTCTAGTTAGCCATTCTGTCTTGGCATCCTCCTCTCATATACAAAGATCCTCCACACATTGATCACTGTACTTTGTGACCTCCCTTGAGTATCCAACATGCAACAAAACAGTGTGGCTGTATGATGCAAATATTGAATATCTCAGGGAAAAACACATTCCACTTGTTGTAGTGGCAGTGCTTGTCTTCCTCTTTTTCTTTCTTACACTTTTCTGCTTCTCTTTGGCCAGTGGGTGTAGGCATTATCACATCTGAGACTCTTCTCATGGGTCACCAGTGCCAGGCTGAAATCTTTTATGGATTCTTACCATGCTCCCTACATAACAAACATCACCACTGGCCTGCACTGCTGCTTGTGCTTCGATTTGTTCTTTATTTAGTGTTTGCATTCCAATTCAGTCCTCAGCAAGATAGAATCAGTTTTAACTTGTAATTCTACTGGGAACTGGGATTTGGGCCTGGATCAGTTGTGGTATACAGCAACTGGTGCTTAGATGCCCTGGAAAGTTCACTTGCTCTGAACTTGATTACCTTAGCAGCTTCCACCACGTATACCCACCATGTCAGTAACTCCAAAGGAAATCAGATTGTAGTTGGGTACACCTCTGTCTTCATAGTATTTTTACTGTTCATTGGGATCCTTGTATATCAGCTTGCAAATGTGACTGGGATTGCTCAATACATGCAAAGAAAGTGTGCAGCAGCAACAATGAGAAATCAAGTTGAAAATTCTCCTACTGGCTACCTACCAGACCAGCTGATAAATCCAGTAGGCTATGAACCACCATTCCACACTTTACAAAGACACGCAACTGCTGAGCAAGCAGAAGAAGAATCAGTTGTTGAAACACAGAGAAGGCTAATCCCTGTGTACTACCTATCGCTGTTTACTAGTCTGAAAAAGGTTTTTGTATGGATATGATTTAATAGTCTGTGTTCAGTGTGTAGTTTATTGTTTGATTTTTGTTGAAATTTAACTGAGCATGTTTATTTGCTTGAGACTCAAAAGTCAAACCTCATCAATTATGAAATGTTACAGATATACTGAAAAGACAAAATAATTACTGTAAAAGAGTTACATGCATTGTCAACCACTTACACTAGCAGCCTTGGTAGACAACTGCTTGTACCTAGACAGTGTATAACCACTATCATGTTTGCTGTGCTAGTGGAAGGTAAATCAATTTCCAGTCATGTCTGGTAGAGTCCCTCAATCCGCTGGAATTGCACCAGTTTCTGTTCATGTCAGGAAGAGTAAGTTAAGAGATCAATGTTCGAACACAACCACTAATTGTAGGTCTAAAGTGTGGTCACTCTCATAAGCAGTGTAAGCACAATGCACATGCAGGTACTTTTGCAACTGGGATCATGATTTATGTAGTATTTACCTGCACTGATTGCTGAACTGCTGATAACTTTGTGACTTGGTAGTATGCATTTGTCATTTTCATGTAGCTATATTGTCCACTTCACTGTCTTCAGATAAGATCAGCTGAGAGCAAGAGTGAAGGGCTACTGCCAGCCTGAAGCATCAGCATACAAATCAACTTGGTAGTCCATTATTATCATGTAGCTATATCATGCATGCCACTGGAAGCCAAACGGATAGTTATCAATGGAAATCATATCACTTCAAACTTCCCACTCTAGCATTGCTGTGACCTGTAGATATCATTTCATGCCGTAGTACAGGTATGCTAAATCTCCCAACTGCAACTCCGCACTCTGAAGGTATTCATAAGTTTTGTTGTTCCTACTGCTTGCCCACAAGTTCTTGACAAACTAAAACTTCTTCAGACAGCGTGTGTGGTGTGTAGTTGGGCAGAGTTTAATTGATTTTTGTATGATGTAATCCATTTACCATAGTTCTCAAGGCACACGCACACAAGGATATATGTATAATTGCATGAAAGAAGAGATGTTTAAAGATCATTCTGACATATATGCAGCCAATTCCGCTTTTCCTGGACATGGAAGTTTCAGTTGCAACTAATTGCAAGTAAGTTTAATGTTGCTGCAAGCTAGCAAGACACTTGAACAAGTCCCAACAAATTCTAGTCTCGCCTCAGGACACCATTTTCTTAGCCTTGTTTCCACGACTTTACCTACTGGAAGTGACGAAAAGCTGGTCTGGGAACAAGGCTACCATTTTCCTAGGTGGTCCACATTAATTAGTTCCACTGTCAAGCTATCTATAGAAGGCTGGAATTCAGTGGAATGGCCAGATTTCCTACAACAGTCACGATCATTCAGCATGCTACCTTGCATGGTAGCTAATGCAGAAAAACTTTTTTAATGTCAAACAGTGGTATTCAGGCAATCTTATGTAACTTGTTTTCTGGCCTACAAAATTTGAATGTTTGGCTGAACAAAGTCATTTTGGTTCCAAGGATTTAGCCACAGTCTCAAAATTCTCATGTAGGCAGACAACAGAGGGTGTACTACTAAATTAGTACTCTGTGCTAGCTTTTAGAAGTAATGACTAGCTTGCATGTCTATTAGTAGTACACCCTCTGTCGTTTGCCAACATGAGAACCCGAAAACATAATTATGTGGCTAAAGTATTCAGGCCAAGTCAGTAAGGCAACGAAAAATCTGTGCTAGCTGTGAAGTGCTGACTAGCTTGTCCAATGTATACTTGTTTTGTACTTTCTGGAGTGCAACATCAGCTGCTGTCTAAACATGACAGATGAGGTAGGTCAATCTTGGTCTTCCACAGCAGTTTTCCTCTCCAAACCATGACCTCAACCTCCAGAGAAATTGCCAGTAATTGAGGATGAGTTATAATTACGACCATTAGTGCATTCTAAAGTCTTGCATGTCTGTAGTCTTGTTCTGTTACTATAATACTGTAATCTCTCAAAAGTACGCCCATGGGCGATGAACTTCAGTCGCTCCTCAAGGAGTGGGTTGGGTGTATTTTTGAGAGTTGTGATACTTCTCTCGAAAATACCTCACACACAGTTAGTCTAGCCCTAGTTATGTGCGCATGCAGTGATTCTGCAATGCCTCTTTTGTCATGCACTTGCTTATGCAATAACCGCAAATGGTGCCTGCCTTCATTTGTTAGTCTCTCCTCTTACACAGTGCTGCTTCTTTGGTGCTTCTTGCTTTAACATAACTGCATGTACTTCAGCATAAATAGGTGGGCGTACTTTTGAGAGAAAAGCACCCTTTGCAACCACTTCATTCAAAAAAGGGGGGTGGGCTTATTTTTGGGAGATTACAGTATAATAAATCATGTATGTCATCTAAATCATGTTGAGTCACAGATTTGCACTACTGTATTGAACCATGACTTCCCCGTTTTTCATTCCTCATCATGTACATACCGTTTTCTGTATAAAGAGTCAACACTGAAGTAGAAAACTATAGTATTATATTTTATGCTTCCTGAGTCTCTTTATAAATTCTGGTAGCAGATTGGCTGCAAGGTGTTCATCCCCACTGCTCCGAAGAGCAACTGCCAGAGTTTCAAGTGTTGGCCAGGAATGGTTGGGAGGAGCCCATCTCAACCACAGACTCAGCATCTCTCTGAAGTAGCCAGTGTCTCCTATTCGGAATAGCGATGGATTGTGCTCTATTGTAGTGAGTTCATAGTTCAGGAACCCCAGAGCTAGTCCTATTGTCTGCCAGTGTATAGCAGCTGGTTTCAATAAATCCGAAAGAATAGCTAGATCTTCTTCTTCCAGGATGACACCTCTACCTATAAAGGACCATCGAAACAGATGAAGAACCACTTAGGAACTTTTTTTTGCAGATTATTAACTTAGACTAAAGATAATATGGTATCCAATGTCATGAATGTTTTTCTACAAGAGCATGTCATTAGCTAACAGGTGTTTCCTCCCACAAGCACAGCTAGGCATTGCTGTCTTGGAAAACACTTCCTGGTAATGACTATCACTACTCAATAAAGTGAGAAAGCTATAGAAAGTACCTGGAGCCCAGCTGGGATTCAAAGCCAAGACTTTATGAATACTATCCATTGATGAAACAAAGGCTTGTTTTCACTCCTCTACCCAGGGATCCAAGTGGCTTAGTTGTAAGAGCACCTGAGTAGAATTCTCAAAAACTAGGGTTTACTGGATCCCAGAAATTTTGCTGTGAATCTGCATTGTATTTTGCATTTTGCTTAATTCTATTTGTACGTGATTACAAACATGCTTGCATTTTGCAGCCACGCTTTCAGAAGCAAAACGTAGGTAACAGGAGTACATTACGGTTTCTATTTAAAGTCTGCTAGAATAGCTGATATCTATCTCCCCTAGCCAGCCATGCAGATTGATGATACAACTTACTCGATTTGATGTCTGTAATCTCTTGCTGCAGTGTTAAATATTTTTCTCGCAGAGTAGTAAGTTCATTCCGCAGTACTACATTTTCTTCACTTAGCTTCTCCATGGTTGTTGCAGCATTCATTTGATGCACCACTTCATCTGGCTCATGACAGTAATCTTTTGAAGATGAACCTGAATGACGGTGATTTAGCAAAATTTATTTACAAGTCTGAAACAGTATATAGAACTAATTTATGGTGTAAACATGCTTGGTGTACCCCACACATAAGCAACTGGTAAACCATGGACGGACCCAAACACATGATAGAAGCTAAACCCTATTGGGTGGACATCAAGGGTTTATTTACCTCCACAGTAGAAGAATGTTAAAAAGTTGAATCCACTTGGAAATAGCTACACTAAACTCACTTTCAATTAAGAAAGAAAGGATACAAAAATGACAATGTAGAAAATGATATGAACCAATGCAGCCTGTAATTTCTACCACATTCAATATTGTCCTATATGGTAGAAGGTAGCATCGTTGCAAAGGCTTGGGTGATGACAACTAGTCTCTAACTAAAGGTTGAAGAGAATTGAGGATGTTTGGAAGAGTAAATAGTAATCTTATAAAGATGTACCTGGAAGAAGAATGCAGAAGTAATTAAAATGGTTCGGTTGTGTAATAACTTTCTGAGCTCAAGAAGCTTTGCCAAAACTACCAATCGGTTGACCATTCAGTCACTGTTGTTTGCGAAAGACTGAATGTACCACTTCCATACGTCAATCCAATGCCCAGGGTATGTCACCACACATGGATATGTTTTATCTGGCTTTTTCATATGGGTGTGGTTACAAGGCCTAGCTGGACATGAGGCTAGTCATTAATATGGGAGTCACCTACTGTACCAAGAGAACAGATATATAGCTGAACCTGAAAAACAATTTAATACCACAGTTAGACACCACAGTAATTAAACATCACAAGAAATATGTTGTGTGAATAACTACAATAAGTGTCTCGGTCGACACTATAGTTAGTGAGACCAGCTACTGACTCTAAATTTTTGTCATTTGCTAGCTTCATTAACGGAACTCACCTGATTGTCTGTCATTCACACTCATTTTTCCCCCTGTCTGTGGGGATCCTTTCTGTAAAGAAGAGATAGAGATGTGTACAACAAAAGTTAAGCCAGAATAGCTACAATCAATAAGGGAAGTTGGAGGAAACAACATAAGTCATTCCTCCCAAAGTGCTATCTCTACCACCTTATTTGAAGTATAGGGACAAAGTGAAGAATGTAGGTACAGACCTCTTTTAACCACACACAATGATGCTCTTCTAGTTTGCATGGACAATTTAAGAATGAGCACATGGCCTTCTTAGGAGGGCATCCTTCAGGGAATGCTGGATGTGGCACAGAACGATGACACTCTGATCTACTGCAGTAGAAGGCAATCTTGTGATCCACTTGGAGGGTAGATTTCTCGGAATTCTTGATGCAGGTAAGAGCTACATCTAGTGTTGAGCGTACTTCACTGCAGACATCAGAAAGTGGCTGTAAACAGTCTGCGTCATCTCTGTCCATCCAAACCTCTAAAAACTGGGGTCGGGCAATAAGTGTTACCTCATCAAAATTTTCACCAACAACAAAAGTGATCTTGTTTTGGAACTGAGCTTTCCCACAAAGTTTGCACACCAGTGGCAGAGTTTTCGATAAAAGATACACAACCAGGGCATGGAACACTCCAATTGGAGTAGATTTAGTTGAAAATGTAAAGAGGAGTGGTTCAGGATGGGTGGCTGAAATGGTGCCCCTCTTGATACTCTCCACATTTTTAGGTTGAAGTATACAGGGAACAAAGTACTCCACAATCACCCCATCCGCTTTGGTGATAGGAGTGAGAACATGAAGGTGTTCAAACAGTGTGATGAGCTTCTGGTATGATACCTCTTGACACTGCTCTTCCAAAATCTTTTTCACCTCTGCCACAGGGAACCTTCCTGTTTCTCTGTACTTCACCTGATTTTGGTAGAAAACCCCTTTCCCACTAAAAGAGCTTGAAATGAGAGTGGACAATCCATCACTAATAAGCTGTGGGTCGAGCCAAACAATGTCGTTGATTCCTTCGATGTTGTAGTGTTGGATCTGGCCAGTGAAATGAGTGTGATACCATAAGGCCAGCAATACCTCACCCTTGTCTTCCATACCACTGGCTCTCCCAATCACGACACACTGGTTGATGGTCATTGTCTTGGCACTAGTGCTAAGAACTGACAGCTTGAACCATTCCCACGAGATGGGAAGCTCGGAGCTTGGCAACTCATAGAGAAGTTTATTCACTTCATTTCGAAAGTTAATGATTCCTGGGTCGTCAGCTACTGTGTTGTCAATTGGAAATACCACATTGTAAGAAGAGGTCTGAGGATTGCGATAGTAGACCACTTTGTCATTGAGGAATGGTGAATCTTGCAGTTGCTTCTGGAGGGTGTTGTCGATGCTGCTAACATCTTCATCTGACACACAGTCACGATATGTACCCACAAACAGTGACTTGCTTTGGAAGGGTACTGCTTTATAAGGAAGCTCTGATGGACAACGAGTTGTCTCACGAAATGTGAGACTTGACTGTGCTTGGAAAAGAATCTCTTCAACAGTGAAGGAAGACTTGTAAGGCTCTGTAGTCTGGCCATCTTGTGATTGATACCACACGTCATACCTCTCCTTCAGGCCAACTCTAAGATTGAAGACCTGAACAGTAATGGCAGGCTTGAGGAGCAGCCATGATAGTATTGACTGAAACTCTGGCTGACCCCCAGTGTCTAAGACATGGAGCATGGTGGAGCCATCAAGATCTTCTGAACATTGGAGGGCACTGAGTTCTTTCAGGGCTTCCCGAATCATTTGGTCAGGGGGTTCAAAGGCAGGCATCGCTTCTAGTGAGGGAGATGGTAGATGTTGGTGTGTGGGTAGATTCTTGGAGACTTGCTGAAGCTGCTGTACTCCATCAGTTGAGAGTGCAGGTTGAGGAAAATCAGATGGTGGTGGCGGAACTGGCTTTGAAAAGGGGATGAAGTCTGTTGTAGCATCTGTCAGGGCAATTGACTGTCTGAGTACTCGATGTTTCTCATCTTGACTGGTCTGCTCCACCCATTCATCTTTCACAGCTGCCCTTCTTGGAGCTAGTTTCTTAATACCAACTCGCATGGGCTTTTCCAAGATGAATGTGCTTGGTAGGTTAAGCTTAGGAACAACAGCAGAAAGGTCATGAACAAGTCGATGAATAATGGTTGACTTGCCTGAGCGTGGTGGGCCACTTACAACCATGAAGGCTGACTTGGAAGTAATGGTCTTCTTTGTCTTCAGGAGAAAACACAGCTGATCTGTGGGACATAACGAGGGTGTTGCCAGAAATTGATGGTTGTTTTTTTACCACTAATAAATATGCAAGGTACAAAGACCACCATGCATATACCACTAATCTCAGCATTACATACACTGCACCCATTTTTCCTTACTGTCCTGATTAACAAGAGACTCAGGACATAGCTCTAGGAAAGACCTGGATGATTGAAAACTACAGCAAGGTTGGATGAGTGGTGTGCACCATACATGCCTGAGCTTGAGGGTGAAGGCAATATCAACTGTACACCCCATGCTATAACTTCTGTTTCTGTTTCTAGCCTTTTTTTTATGGCTACTTTGATGACATTCTCAGCAAACTGAGTTTCAAACTGGCTGTCTATGAATGCTCCTGCTTCTGTCTTGCATTCAGTGGAGACTGTGAAGGCACGCATGTGCCAAGATGGAACAAATCGATGATTTCATGCTCAAAAGGACCATCCAGGCCCTACTATTAAGGAGGCATCTACAAACTATCGGTAGTCATTGTGATGTTAAGGGGACAGAAGTGTACAATACTGCCACAACTTGTCCCGAGATGTTCTGGGATTGCCCAGTCTTCCTGACACAGTTGAGTCAACCACGGGATACTAGGGATAGTCCCGGGTTGTCCCAAGTCTTAGTCAGGGAGAACACTCACATTCCGCAAAACGTAGTATCCCAGGATACTCAGGATGTTCTCCATGCCAGGTGGGACTACCCGGGACTATCCTGGGTATTCCAGGATACTTGGTATCTCGGAATCCATGGGACTCCATGCCTAGCGGAACTACTCGGGACTATCCTGGGTATGTCGGGATACTTAGTACCATGGGGGCAATCTGGAACCTCCTGGGTATGTGATACTAGGGTGTCCTATGTATCCAGGGATGTTCCGAGTTGTCCTAGGACAAGTCGTGGCAGCACTGGACATCCCTCTAAAGGGAAGGGGGGTAGATTGAGTGATGTGATATATTGAGCCTGACATTACTAGAACACAGTTGAAAATGACAGCTGATGTATTTCCTCAATCAGACATTGTGGCTACTGTTTTTATCGTATTTTCGCAGTTCACTTTGGTGCAGCTATCATTCAAGGGCGGTGTTTATTTCAAGGGCAGTGTTTATTTCTTTTGGAAAGCCCACGGATATCACAAGGATGATCGGCTCAGGTATGTATGGGTAATACAGCTAGGTTTGGAGTTACAAATTCATTTACGTTGCTGGGCAGACAGTCTACTTCTCTGCAGCTAACCACAATGTAACAACTGATAGACCCTGGCAGTAGTATGTGTAGCTTCTCAATTCTGCTGTCAGCAGTGGAAACAAGTTGTACAATACAAAAACCTTAGTGCTACAGCTTGATGACCACTGTGTGCCTGTATATCAGCCACAGATACTATTTGAGGGGGACTTATTTTGCTCAAAAGCTTTCAATTGCGTGGCCACATTCAAGGGCAGTGTATGATTCAGGAATATGGTGTGCATATTATGAGGAAGGGGTTGGGGGAGGGAGGGGGGGGGGGGGGGGGGTCACAAGTTAACATCGCAATGATGTTATTTTAGTTTGTAGATGCCCCCTAACATTATTGTGTATATACGTAGCACTGAGTAGCAGGTTAGCTAGCCAGTACTGCATAATGGTGTGTGTTCAGTAGCTAGCTACTAGTGAGAAGCACTGTGGATTAGCTGGCTAGCTAGCTAGTGGTGTGTATTGTTGTAGATCCACTCAATTAATATTCTAATTAACCAACGTTAAAAGTACGTAAATATACAAAATATCTAAGTTACCTTTCCTTCCACGCTTAGTAAAGAAAGTTGTTGTCAATGCTGCTGGTCTTTTCCCCCAGGAGGTCTCTATTTATAGTGCGGGTGAGTTCTGTCAGCAGTGGTAATTTACTTTGCGCATGCGCTAGATATTTATACATTGCCAATGCGTGCGCGCGTTCTTACACAGAAACGTGAGGAGGCGACTGCCTCCTTTGCCTCATTGCTAGCTATGCAATGTGGTTCTGATTGGCTGTTTGATAACCATAGACAAGGTAACTTAACTCTGTACCAGTTCTTTTTTGCTATAGCACAAGACCCTCCAGCACTGCACATCCATGATACAAACCTGAATTTTGATAGCAGCTTGTGACAGGTTCAGGGTAACAGTCATTAAGCCAGCTATCCAAGTAATTGGGTTTTAAAGCAAGAACAGAAGTGCCCAGGAAGCTTTATTCCCCACACAATTAGCATGTCACTTACCGTATAGCTCCAAATTTTCGTGGTTCAAAAATTTCGTGAATCTCTCCAAATGTAAATTTTTGTGATAAAAATTTCGTGATCACTTTAAATTTTCATGATTCAATGTTGCCCCGCCCATTTTTCAGCGAACGCGCTACATAGTCCACCTTGTGACATGCATTCAAATTATTTCGTGAACAAAATTTTCGTGATCTTGAGGTTAATCACAAAATTCACGAAAATATTGTGCCACGAAAATTTGGAGCTATACGGTACATCCTGCATTTGTCAACAGGGAGGTCTCTCCAACCATGGCTGATTCAAGTTCAACTTGTGTATACAGTGGCTTTACAGAAATGCACTTTGCTTAGCATCAGGTGAGTTGTCCTGTTGTCCATATCATTTTAACTAGCATTTCCAAGTAAAAGTGGATTTCCGTAAAGCAAAGCTACATGTACCATTGTATAAAACGGGTTCAAGTTCAGCTTGAATCAACCATGGTTGGTGACAGCTGCATGCTGGAAAAGACAGGAAGTTATAAGGAAGTTAGCATATCATGTAAACTACAATCAGACTGAGGGCTTAGATAGAGAAACCTTCACTTCAGCAAACATCAACTCACCTAGCTTTTCCTTACTAACATCAGTTTCTGCAGAAAAAAGGTTGATTGTTGGTTTGAGACATGAACACATGACCTACAATTTTAGCATTAGATTGAAAGCTGTTTTCCTAGCTTTAGTACAGCTACCTGCAATCTTGCAAGCATTGAATCATGTGATACACCTTTGGAAGTGAATTGTGCAGAGTAGTTTACAAAGAGTAAAAGCATAAATGTGTCTGGTTGTTAGCCTCATTCCCAGGCCTTCCCCATTTTGGTTCTTCAGTTTGTGTTCAGCATAATAAATGGATTCCGAAGTGGAAGAGTGGCGAAAAACTGGGAAGGCCTGGAAACACTTATCACGTGACGTGGACATGAGGTGGATGTAAAGGAGGTGGCGCCCAACCACATATTTGTTCACAATAGATAGTTTTGTACTGTTTAAGTTGAGTACTCTTGATCTTGTGAACCTCTGGGGTCCTGCCAGTGATGGAGCGCTCGAAGATGAAGACTAGTACGTTATTTGAATGTGTGGACTCCTTCCTCCCTACATCCACCTCATGCCATCATTCACGTGATAAGTGTTCCCAGACCTTTCTCGTTTTTCACCACTCTTCTGTTTCCGTGTATTATACTAACACAAATCAAAGAACAAAAAAACAGGTGAGGCCTGGAAACGAGGCTACCCATTCATCACGATAAGCAGCAAGAAATTATGGCAGCTGGCATGATAAGTTATGCTGATGAAAATCGGCTTTCAGCCATGCATTCTAAGGGCATATATGGAAAGGCTGCACGAGGCTTAGACAGAGAAATTTCCTCTACTGCTAAATTTCAACTCACCTAGCTCTTCGTTAGTAACATCAGTTTCTGTAGGAAAAAGGGTCGAGTCTTAGGTTGACACAGGAAAACATGACTTACTTTTAGCATTAGATCAAAAACTGTTTTCCTAACTTTAATAAAGCCACCTACAAGTGTTGAATCTTGTAATGTACTACTAACCTTATAAAATGAATGGTGAAGAGCTGTTTGCCAAGATATAAATGTACACACTTTTATTTTTCATAGGATAACTGAATTAGCAGCAAGAAATTCTGGCAGCTGGCATGACAAATTATGGGCATTCAACTTTTTGCTGAACTCACCTCCAATCTGACCAGTAGGCTGTATACTTGGAACTGGTTGTTGTTGGTGCATAAATTGTTCACCTTGCATGCCTAAAGGACAAACCATAAACACAGTGCATACTATAGTATTTATTAATTTGAATATCCAAAAAAGTGTTTTCAAGTTTATACACTCACAATTGAAACCATTATTGAAGACTCTGGTTATTAATAAGTGTATATACTTAATTATGAGTTTAAGTGGTAAGCAAACATGCACCTAAATGCACTAAATAAGGGTAAAACCATGGCGAACAGGCATAGGCATGAGAGATGCCATGTGATTCATAGCTGTACCAGTAGACATGCTACAGTCTATCACTTTGAACATCAACACAGAATATATCCACCTCAAAGGGTGCATGTGGCCATTATGTATTGAAGGAGATGGGCGGAACTCTATGAATAAGAGAAATTTTAGCCTCACAAGCAGTGAAGGATGTGCCTTGCAAGAGTATTTGAGGTGTGGTAGTTTCATAGCTCACAGTATTTAGTCCAAAATGCAATACCTTCCATCTCACATCCGGACTGTAATAATCTATAGCCTATAATTTAGCAATATACGCACAATATTAACGTGCTACACTATACTCACAGTATTTCTGCCTAATCTGCTGTGCAATATCAGGTCTTCCAGTGAATTGCACTGCATCAGCAATATCAGGCCAACTAGCTTGGGGGTTGGTTCGATGTAGCCATACACTCAGCATGGCCATGAGGCATTTCCGGGGGTCACCATGCTCACGTTCAGCAATAGTATTCAATTCTCCGTCTGATATTTCTAGTAATGTTCCTATGGGAAGCCATTCACTGGCAACAGTGCAATACAGCTCTTTTAGCAACTGTGCCTTTGTTGGTTTTGATACACCTGGAGAGCAGATACGTGGTGTACTGAATGTGTATTGAGTAGTCATGTTGTTATGTAATGTATGTCATGAATTGCATGTTCATGCATGCATTGTCATTTATGTATACATGTGTGTACATACACTTGGCACAATGTACAGTTGAACAGAGATGTATAGACATCAAGGGACTGAGAGCAGTGCACCACTCATGTTCAGTGAAAACAGTGTATACCAAAAGCTAGCATTTCAAACACCTGTATACCAAACCAAAACAAGTCACTTTACAACCTAGTGATAATGGTGTGCAAGGAAACATTTTGCTTCTGCCTTGCATAGTGCATGTATATACCTTGGAACTCTCCAGTTAACTGTCCACTTGGTGGCTGCTGTTGCCATGGATTGGCATGTTGAAGAGGTAGATACTGCACACCAGATTGTTGTTGAGAGTATCCCAACTGTTGCTGGATTGTATCACTAACAAGACCACCGAACTGACTCCCAGTCTGACTAGAAGGCTGGACCCTTGAAGCTTGGGGTAGTTGTGGATGTGCATGTTGTGGGAATTGGGCACCTTGATGAAAACCGTGCATGCCTGAAGAACAAATCATAAAACAGGTTTCTTGGCTAACCAATGGTTTGCTTTAGCTATGTAAAGAGTTCAAACAAAAACTGTATGCCAATCTGCTTTTCATAGTCACAAGAGCTCTAATTTAAGAAATGAGATCACAAACTAACCTCCACTCTCAATTACAGGCTGGATGCTTGGGGTTTGGGGTTGTTGTGGAGGTGCATATTGTGGTAATTGTGCACTTTGCTGAAAGCCATGCCTGCCTGAAGAAGAAAAAAACGAAAACGGAAAAAAATTTAAATTAAGTAACTCTGTATTTTGCCAACAGAATTCAAAACTGAGATAAAATGAGAACTGTACTTCAATCTTATTCACATGAGCAAGTCTTATTCATCGGGAAGATATGTTGGTTGTAGTACAGTTACATAACAGCTGCCTGGAGTTCGGCATGCAAGAGGTAGGGTAAGGGCAACTAACAGGTAATATTTTACCAATATAGCAATGTACTATGGTTTTAATCAAACCTCCAATTTTTACAAATTCAGCAATGGTTTTGTGACTTGTAGTACTGATATGGATTTTTTGAAAATGATTTGCTTTGTTAGAGGTATAACTGGCTCCAAATCTAGTAAAAATTTGAGGTCGGCGATACCCACAGATGTTATGGGCCACACACATTCATGTAGTACAAATTATGGGTTTCATCATCTGCACATACGTATAAAGCTTTTCCATTCACTCCTGTGTGTGTACATAACTTACAAGTATGATAATCATCGTGATGTACAATACAAAGAGGTAATTACTTAGTACAGCCCTAGGATTAGTCTTAACCAAATATGATCTGCAGGAGCCCAACCTGTCCATATTACCTTGCTGAAGAGGTTGAGTTGGGGCACGTATTAGTTGGTATCCACTATGTGCCTCTTGAGGACGGGCACCCACTGGATAACTCACTGACTGCATTGTACCCGAGCGTTGGACAAGTCCTGCAGAAAACATGATCACTAGACTGTGTCACTTTCAAACAATCAATTGCATGCTGATTTTTAAGTAATGTGCCTCATGCTCATTTATTAACTGCTTTGCAATTCTACCTTTTGCGCACCAACTATCTATGACTGGTGAAGTTTGGGTAACTCTACATATGTTGTTGTTGCAAATTGTTTTGCTGATTACCTAAAACTGCACGCCTAATTCTTAATTTTGCTATTAAAATCAGATACTTCGCCCTCAGGTGTTATGGGTATTTGTAGCTCTTGAAATCATGCTATCAAAGGTGCCAACAGTACAAGAACAGTTGTACCACTCCATTGACTGCTAAATCAGCAGGGCAATACTCATATCCCCCAGGATGTGGTTTATTTTGATTAGGGCAATACTCATACTGCTCAAGAAATCTATTGCAACAATGACAACAATACATTGACTATGAAGCTACAAAAAAATCTACATCAAGTATTTCAGTTCAATGCCATCCAAAAGGGAGGTGTGAAAGGTACAGATAGTTTGCATAGCAACTGCCATCCATGGTTTTGCGCAAGGAGCTAGCTAGCTAGTTGCATTTGGGTAAAGGAATTGCACAAACCAGCCAACAAATTTTAAACAGACATAGGTGGATACGGCTGTCCATCCTCTGAATGTGGTTCAACAACAAAACATGACAACCAGTAATTAAGCGACACCTGGACAGGGCAGTGCAACAAGTTGGAAGGACACATTTCACTGTCATCACTTGTTGCTTTGTTCCTTTCCACTGCTCAAACACTGTAACTGCCCAGTTCATAGCTAACCTCATTCCCATTAACAAGTTCCTTTTGTTCACAGCAAGAACCTTCCTTCAAGGACTACATACAACTTTCACTAATGCTACAATACAATCACCAAGAAAGGCGAGAGAGAATCCTAACTGTAACCACTTTTTAATTATTGTCATTTTGTATATACATATGTGTGAAAATCAGTTAACATAATTGAGAATATTGAAAAGGATAATAGGTAAAGAATATGGGAATAAAAGAATAGAATAATGGCTAGAAATGTGAGCACAATCTACCAAGGCCTACAGCACACTTGGTCGAACGAGATTGCAAGTTCTTGGCCATCTGATCAGGAAAGTCTACCTAGTATGCCAGCATAATTCTTGTTGCTCAGAACCACCTATTATTCCCCAAATTATGCTAGCATAATCTACCAAGGCCTATTCATAGCCTTCTCTGTCTTCTTCAGAACAAACCCTTAGGCCTTCAATTTTGGTCCATCTTCACAGTGGACAGTGGCAGAGGAAACTGCTTTGACCCAGTTACCTGCTTCTTACATTTTTGAGTCATCTTTATCTCGACAACATTCCACTCAGAACACCAAGGATTACCCTTACACGACCATTTCAAACACATCATTAAGCTGTGTGCATGATTCTTGCCTAATACAAGTGGCAACTATCTAGCTAGCTCCTTCCCAAAATGTGGGTGGCAGTTGCTAAGCCAACCCTCTGATGTAAAACTGTTCTCCGCGCTCATTCGCTAATGTTCATCATGAGGCAATGCAAATGAGCTACAAATCAGTTAAACCATGCAGCAGTACAATTGACTACCTCAGGTATATGCTTTAACTGATATGTATAACAACCACAACCTTGATACCGTAACTCGGGAGTATAAGTACCCATCAATTACAGGTACCCTATGAATGTAAGTATTCATAGGATACTTATGTTCGTGTGGGTACTACTATTCAGGAAATTGATAGCAACGGCTTTGATAGGTACTTAGTACCCATCAGCCCGTAACCTGTCTGTGGGTGGAGTTGCTCAAGTTCGAAGACTAACTGTAGATAGCTAAATTCAGCTGTCCCATGAGGAGCAGCAGCAATACTGAGCTTAGCCAACAATGGCGAGACACTACACAGAAGCTGGCTACAACCAGGATGCCGATGACACTGTGCGATGAGCTGTGTGTAGCGGTTTGGGCAGTTGGTCACCTGGTCATTTTCAGTCAACAGTGAAGCTGATCCGTTTGTAAGTGCAGACTAGTCAAGCAGTCTACTCTAGCAGTAGCTTCGTCTGTACCGTGGCATTGCTACGGCTGCATTTGCACTGCAGTATATTTAGCCTCACAATATAGGTACCCTACATGATCGGCACCGCAAAAATGCACAGTTTTGAAATGAAAGTACTGGTACTTATGCTCCCGAGTTTACGGTATATTAATTCACTCCTAAGCAGTCATATTATTAGCTAAATCTTTCATTGCTAATCTTGATAACATCAAGTTGACCTACTTCTGCCTACACGTGGGTGTGCACAAACACCCATGTGTGGGTGTGGGTGTTTTTGCACACCACAGCATAAGAACACAATGAAGGGAGAAGCACAAGAGAAAAGAGCACTGATTGACCACATATTTGAGTGAAACTCCGACTGTACGTTACATAAAACTGAGTACAGAGGTACATGTAATAGTCATCCGACAACCGCTTTGTAAAGAAAATGTACTGCAGATCTGGAAATTTTCATGTTGCAAAATTTTCATGTGTTAGTGTAAAAATATTTTTGCAAAAATATTTTCGTGGTCTAGACTACCCATGAATTTTGCTTTTACTTCTAGATGCTAGTCTCGTTCCCAATTTGTAAAGTCTAGATTAACACATCAAGAAGACATGGAGTATGATACTGCATTCATGGCTACCACATATATATAAAGAGATTTGGGAAGCAGCTGTTGTAAAAATACTCAGGTGCAAAAGACAGCTGAGGAATGCCGCAGACAGGTATGCTGTTGCAGTATGTCAAGAAGGACAGAACAATCATCAGGCACTTATCCAGAAAGTTGTCATGCATATGTTTGGGGAGAGGAGGAATCATTTACTGTACAGTGACTGGAAGACGAAAATTCGTCCATTTTAGCAGTGAATGGGGGCCATTGTGAGTTGAGTCCTACATGAACCCCAAACTCTGCAAGCTTGGTTCAATCACACTTCAGCAAAATGTCCCAGCATAGATAATAGAGCCAAATGGATTGGCAACGGCAATAATTTTACGTACAATCCTCGTTACGGTCACGTGATGCGGACGAACGCGGCAATGACTGTAAGCGCCGACTGCACGAGAGCAACAGTTATGTCTGCTTTCTGCTTCCCCAGATGTCAAGTAGTGCCCGGCAGACTGCTGCTGTTAAGGAGGTGTGCGAAACGGTCCTAGGAGTTATCAGTAGGCCTGGAGACAACCAGGACAGATCGATGTGTTCTTTGTGCAGAAGGCCAGGGAAAAGTGCACACGATCGCTGCAGACCCCTTGTTTTGTCAGCATTGCACTTGACAATCTACTGTACCAGCAGACTTGACCTAACCTAGTGCACCGATCTTTCTAGAAAACTATAAGACTTTTCACATTATTTACACCCTTCAAGGCCTCGCACGAAACTGTGTGTTGTATTACAGATAAATAAGCCATTCTATTGCACTCTTGGCTATTGCTTACACATTATGACTGCTTGCAACATGGGATAGCCTTGTTTAGTTTCCAGAAAAAACTACAAAACTATTATTTTAGCGTTTCTACGTTGCATAACAATTAATTCACAGCCAAGCATAGCACAATTATTTACCAGAGCATGCAGATACTGTGCAATAATCGATAGATACGCTTGGACCTACCGTACAATACCCTACACAGGAGATAAGCCTGTTAGTAAGCATTTCCTGACATGCCTGCTCGCCGTAACTTCAATGGGTGTGCCGTACCAAGGACAGGACGTGACATCATCTGCGTTTTGCCCGGGTTTGGCCGTAATTTTTTTTGCCGTTGCCAATCCATTTGGCTCTATTATCTATGATCCCAGGCAGCTGTCATTGCAATTCGAGCCAACACTGCCCTTCCACCATCTCTGACTTGGGGTATAGCTGCACCTTCGTGTCCAAGTCTTGGCTAAGCAGTAGTTGTTTTCCACACTTTCCAAGGGAAAAGCAACAATGTCCCTTTTGTCTTTGGCCCTCCTCTTTCGATCTTCCTCAGCGTAGGATCTCCCAATCAATCGTACTGTACTTTCACTGACATGACAATCCAGCTTCTTTGAAAAGTATTGAGCGGCTGTAGCTGCACCATGGTGACTGGCGTACTTGCCTATTTCAGCATGAACACTGGCGCTGTACCGCTTGTAAGATCCATGTTCAGTCTTCTTGCTGCCAATGCCTAGTGGCTTCTTGTAGCTCACGGTTGGCTTCAGCTATCACCTAGGCTAGACGATGTTGAACTTACTATGTAAGGCTGCCATTTTCTGCACAGTGCATGTGCATATTTTGCTCAACAGACCAGCCATGAATGCTGCTAAAACAGACTATTCATTTAAGGTAAATTAATTGGCTCATACTGTAGATTTTAATACTGTAAAAATATTTTCGTAGTTTGTGTGAACCACAAAAACTAAAACACAAAATAGATTTCACAATGAATAATAACATCAACATATATCCCACCTACTATACTTCATGCATAGGCCAGAGTGGACTTTAACTGTCATAATTTGTCCCCTCAAGGCTACAAGGGAAATTATGGTTCATAATTCCCTCTCCATGTATTTTTAGTTTACAGTCTACTACATTGTCAGACTATAGTACAGATTTTACATCATTTTTCTGTGACAGTAAATAATATCGAAGTTACTGTAAACACTTGCACATGTACAGATGTGTTTACAATAATAACAACAAAGGACCAATCAGGTGGGATATATAATAACTATGGTCAGCACATTTTCACACATACATGACGAAAGAGCAGCTTCAAGGATCTCGAGTTTCAAAGTGCAGCTGGCTGGTTGTTTTGCATGGCGTGAATTAGCTCTTTTGCGATACCGGCAGGCAAGGGACGGTCTTCCTGACCCAAGAGGTCCCCTTTCTTCAACAATACCAGCACAACTCTTTCTAGTTGGTCTAGTTAACTTGCCATGCAAAAATTTGTAGTCCAGGAATTTAATTTACTTTGCACTTGCATAAGCAGCAATTAATCTTCATTTCACAACTTCATTCATAGGTTTTTACCTATTTCGTCATTTCATAAAAATATGATACTAACTTCTCCTGAGTAGTTTGAATTAACTAAACGATGAATATTTGAAACAGGAGGAGTTGAATGATGCTCCAAAAGGTGAGTAGGCAGTTTTATTCATGTGGGTAAAGCATTAAGATATTGTGTATCTCTTGCATCAGATGCACATACAGCAGCTGTGATGACATCATGCAGAATCTCATGAGAATTACAAGAAAATTGCAGCACGCTGTATCATCTACGTGATCCTTGTGATAACTACTGTAGTGTATTACAGCTATACACTGCATACTTACAAGCAGTAGAAGTATTTGTCTGTGCTGATGGCCGTAATTCAGGTATGTCAGATTGATAAAGTAAAGATATCAGTGCGCAAATTGACTTTTAATACCATGACAGGGGGACAGAAACAAGAAGAACAGGGACAGAGAGACAGGGACAGGGACAAGGACAGGAAGACCGCAGAGAGTGCTGAGAAGTCAAAAGAAGCAGTTGGTCATGAGTTTAATGTTAATGCAAGGAGAATTCGGGAATGGTTTGGCCAGAAGGATGAGTTAGTTGTCCCGAAGAAGAAAGGGAAGTCCAAGTAAAGGTGATTATATTGAAGAGAAAGAAAAGCATCACATCACAAATAGCACAATTCAAAAGAATGCTAGCACATCAGTGGGAACAAAACATGCCCTAAACTCTTTCTAGTACTAGTCCACAAAAGGATCTATGTACATGCTGACATTAGCTTTCTGCTGTGTGTATGTTCATAATTTCAAGTCTCCATTATTTCTATGCATCGCTTATGCTATGCTTCACCAAATCTTCAGGCAGTGAGTCACCTTCCCCACATATAGCAAAACCGGGCACAAATCCCTTTGAATCCTCTTTATTCATGGCTGGGACATCGCATTTCTCATTCCTGAAACCACTCAGACATAGCAGCAACTTCAAAATGCTTTAGCTAAATCTGCACTTCAAACTATCCTTGCCTATCAGAGAGAACGGTGAAATCTGTCCCCAAAGAAATCATCTGTAAGTCATGACAGGTAGAGTAGGGTACGCTTCATTCCCACCGTAGCAGGGAAAAATGAATAAATGACTCAAGGTACACAAATGTAGCTTACCTTTGTTGTAATATGTCCTCTCTATAGCATCAGCCAAATGTCCACACCCAACTGTTGGATTTTTAAGTGCAGTGACCAATGCTTCCCAGTTTGGTTCGGCATCAGTTTGCTTTAGCCATTCAGTAAGCATTGCTGTAACGCACACATCTAGTTGATCATGATGGTTACTCTTGATGGCCTCCAAGACTGACACGTTCATGCTGAGTTGAATACCAATGTGGAACCATTTTGCGCGAGCTTCCCAAACAGAATTAATAATGTCCTTCAAGTCACTACTTGTCAGCGGACCAGGATTGACTTCAATATCACCAGATAACAGCAGGCTCATAGCAATCACAACTGCTGACACCCGCAAGTGACAAAAGATGGATACAGCTGTTTGAAGGTATACATGGATGTTTCTTGCTGGGTCTTCCTCTGACTCAAATACCCTACGCTTGCACCTCGTCCAATTTTCATCAACTCTGTTATAGTGGAGCATGGCACAGCAGACATACTGTTTGGTTACTTGACAAGCACCTTCGTTCCTGTTCCACTCCTGTTGATTTCTTCGATTGCGGATCATAATCAGCATGACTATTATGCACACAATAAAAGGATCAGCCATACATGCGAGTGTAACCCAGCCCAGTCTGTAGCACTGTTGGAATCTGTGATGTGCTAATTTCCTTTTTCTCATGTCCTTCGTTGCTTTGGGTGCTGGTGCGCATTCAACAACTGCATGGCACATACATGTATCAAGGTTGTGAATCATGATGTGTTTTTGTGCCACCTGTATGGGAAGCAGATGCTAACTTTAGAGTGATTGTAGCATAACAATTTTAAAGACTTCCAACAATAGCATTATGGTCAGTCTCCTGAACTACAGTTTGCACTACAAAAAGATTACAGACTACACTCAGTCAGGGTCATAGTCATGACTTTCCTGTCAAGGTATCCAGTATTGCAACTAGGGTAGTCAATTGTGCCCGGGCCATGCATGCACATATCATGACCACCATGATTCTCACTCTGAAGATTCAAGACACTCATGGCAAGGATTCGGGGTCACAACTATTGCGGTACCAGTCACGAATAGGGTGTAATTTAATGTGGTGCATACTGTTGACCATCTCTGCTAGCTATAGAAGTTGAGAGAGGGACACAGTCTAGACAACATCAATGGTATCAAACAGAAACGTCACACAGTAATTATCTTATACACCCATATTCAGGATGCAAATGGAAGTAATCGATTGAGACTTAACTGAGAATGCCAAACAGAGATACCAAACGATGTTGTAACATATGTTACTATGCTCCTCAGACTAATGGTGAAAGCAGGTGAAGTGTGTGTTCATTATTATTAGATAGTGGACTGACCTCGTCTCCTGTGATTGCTACTTCAGTTTGCCAAAGAAGAATGGACATCCAACTTCTTGGCACAAAAGTTAGTGGTGTCAAACTTCTATGACATGCTCTTTCTTTCCTTCCACAAATTGCTGGAGAATTGATACCTGTGGTGAGATTTAGTTGTTTTAAGACTACAGCTAAGTACTATATATCCAGGGACTTACAATTATGTTAATGACAACCACAGTCAAGCTTTAGGATACATAAAGATTGGTAAATAAATCCCTTAGCTTAGTACCATATGCTACATACCCAATTGGTCCTTATTGTTACATGTAAATGCACCCGTACTCATAAATCCTGTACATACAACATGCAGAACATACAAGGTTTGGTTATATAAGAGATATTGCATCCAGCTCATTGAGGGTGCACCCCAAGGACAAAGATTGGTTGTTGTAAATCCTGTGACTGCCATGCTTTTTATTCTCCCTCCTGATTGTTCCTTGCTGTATACTCACAAGGTACTTTATGCTGTAAACAAGGTTGTTTATATGAAACACCATTTGACAACTTTTGTGGTATAAAAATCAGAGTCTACTACCTCCTATGACAATATGACCTAGCCTTCTCACTGTCCAGTTTTTGATCACTTAAAGTATGCAAAAGCAGCAGGGGAAGGCCTGGTCCTTTTTATCACATGAATGATGACAATGTCTACCAAGGTGGACAGAGGAGGGGAGGTGTCCCTGATAGAAAGAACAAGCTTGAGGCCTTTCTTATAGTTTCCATGCAAGTGCTGGAGTTCTGAATGTTTGCAAAGCAGAAACGTACCATTCGCGTGTGTGAAACGCATTCTTTTCATCAAGTATTCCTCCCCCCCGTCTACCTTGATAGATATTCATGTCATTCATGTGATAAGATACTCTTTGGCCTTCCCCTCTGTTTTTGCATACTGTAAGCAATCAAAACTGGACAATAGGAAGGCCTGCGAACAAGGTTATATACAACCCACAGTTACCATAGAGTGATTTAGAGAATATTTCAATCACGAAATATCATGGCTTAATGCCATGCTTGTTTTGAAAGTGCTCAGCTAAGTAGAGGTCATCTTCTGTTAGCTGTGTATGTCTGATAACTACAGCTCATGTTTATGTGACAGCTCATCCCCAGGGGTCTGTAAGTGCAATGTTTTGGAGATGTCCATTGCATCCCTCACGCACTAATCAACTCCATGCTGGAATTGGCTCAGCAGTACTAGTAGTTAGAAGTGGGCAGAAAATTAGTTTTAGAATGCTCCAAATTGCCAAATTACAAGTCTTCAAAATCTCTCATTTTAATGCAGTATAAGATCTACAAACTTTACGTATATTTCCGGCTATATGGCATGTACTTACGAAACACATAACTATACACAAAAGTGGTTTGGTTATTGTAACCATATTTCCCATATATAGCTACCTAAATTGTTTTTGAGGGTGGGTCTGGAACAAGACTAGTTACAGTTATACACAAAATTGTACAACTGTGTACATGTCCAAGTAGCTAAATCTTATCTCTCAGGTGTGGCTAGAAAATTAGTAACTGTATGTTGCTGCGGTGATGCCAACTTTAGACTGTCACTATTCTAATAGATTGGTAGATGCAGAAGGCTGCTGCACAAATTATTTTCGAGTGAATCCAATTTGGCAGAAGAATAGATACCAGGAAGCATTATTAGCAAAACAAAACAGTGAAACTCATTGGCAGATAAAAGCTGTTTAATGCACCTGGAAGTGTTCTGATGGAAACATCACTGACAACTCTGAAAATCCTAATAATTCGAATCTGAATAGAAATCTTGGTGGTCATATTTAAAGATCATCAAATTTTAGTTCATATGGAGTGATATAGTAAATGGCAAAGAGTAAACAACATAGAATGCCCTCCAGAGCAAAGAGGTGCCTATCTATGTTTGTCTAAATTCTGAATATGTCATACTTTTGGATTTGTTCTTCAGAAAACTGAGGAAGTGGTACAAAGGGATGTATTCTATGTCTGCCCACTGCAAAAGAGCTCCTACTGATCCTAACCAAACATATCTTGAATATCAAACTAATGGTGATATGTTAGACTGCAGGGTTCCGGGAACACAAAACTAATCACATTCTGTGGGGAATAGAAGTTTAACAAGGAGATGTACCAAGAACCTCAGGAGAAGACTAGAAATCATTAGTCACTTGATAGTGCTATTAGTGTAATGACTACACCCTGAATACATACACGCATTATGTCTGGTGGTGACATTTGACATTTTTCTTGAAATAGATCTATATACCAGCATATTGCATTTCCTCCACTATTCCTTTCGGTACTATTGTACCATGTTTAGTACTGTATCAAAGCATTCTTTCCTCTTTTCATGTATCATCTCCTGTCAGACAGCCATGGTATATGAAAAACTCGCCTCACCGTCACCAGTCATCTCCTGAAGAATATTGAGATTTAAAGTTTATTTAAGCCACTTGACTGTCTACAGTTAATAGTGTCTACTGTGGACCGCCCACAGCAATGATGGACACGCCAGCTACTTTGCAGAAGCACCTCGCTTCCTCGCCCCTCACTGTTGAAGCTCACCAGCCTACCACTAGTGTCAGGAACATCTCTCCGCCTTGCATTCTACGTTCGGCTACACCTTACACTTCGCACTCAGCCCCCACTTCCCACCCTCAGTAATTATTTTCAGCCAAGGACATTCCCACTTAGGATGCAAAGCCCTAACATATTGGCACATGAGCTGTACATGTGTAGCCCAATGCCCCAATATTTAGCTGCAGGGGAGCCTGTATACTAAGTAGCAAAGCCTAGTGAGATTCAGGGTAAATCCCTGCCTGTTGAGTGCTGAAGGGAAAGGCAGGATGGGGTGTAGCTACCAGATTATGATTGATCATGAGTTTTACCAAGGGCTGCCAAACACCAAGCTTTTTCTTGAATGCAGGGAGCAAGTGGCTTCCAGATTTCACATAAGGCTGGAGTAGTACCTTGAAATGACATGGAAATTGATTGAGTCTGTTGGAGCTGTACTTGCATAACAAGTGAGATCAATGCCATCACAAACTGCTGGTAGGCTATGGTGTATAGCTGCAGAAAATGGCTTCAAACATGTACAAATTGGTTTCCCTAGAAGAGATGAGCTATTTAGTCCAGCCTAGTTGCCAGCCACTGGCGAGGCCCACTACTTGCTAAGCAATGCTTGTCTCTTTGACTTCAGATGAATAACTCTGATATTGGTGTTGCTAAGTGATATGTTAAATCCTTCTCTCTCTCTCCCCCTCAGCCAGGGTTGCAGTTCAGTCCAGCTCTGAGAGAGTGAGAATCCATTTGAATTCGGCTGAGATCTCTAGGTAATGCTGCTTATGTTCAACAAGTAATAAAAAGGATAAGCTGGTGAAGTGCATTACAAGCTGTGTTTCCCTATACTGTACAGTACAGTCCAATCACATAGAAGTATTTTACACATTACAGCACTGTTTCAGTAGCAATAGCACTCTTGAAAACAGTGACAAGGAGTTTAGACACCTTTCCACTACTGTAGGAGCTGTAACGCTTTAGCTATACTTCTTAGAAAATGTGCGCACACTTCGCAATTCTCTTGCATAGAGCTTCCCCTGTAAAGAGAATCTGATGTTCTGAGCAACTTTTCTTGTCACATAGGGTAGGATCACTCTTCAAGTTTAAAGCTTAAATCAGATTTGTAGAATGCGTATAATTACATGTGCATTGATGTACCGTAGATCTGGAAATTTTCATTGTAAAAATATTTTCGTGGTTTGCATAAACCACGAAAATAAAATACAAGAAATGTATTTTACAATCAACAATGATTACAGTCAGCACATTTTTGTACAGCACAACTAGCTAGTTATTTTGCGCGAGACGGTCTCTTCAATACGCATATGCATAGACTCGAAGAGAGACTAGGGACAAGATGGCGGTCTGCCATCTTTGAAGGAGAAAATACGCCTTTGACAAGACAAACATGGCCCTTACTAGTAGACCTGTCTTGCATTCCTTCTGACCTGTGAAGCTGTTTTCGATCCCAAGCACTCTGGGTGTACGAGCAAGTGGTGAAAGAGTGTTTATTGCCCTTGCTGTCCGTCTGAATGATGTGAATCGGTGTGTTGGTGGGTCCGGTCAGGAGCTCTTCTGGTTTCTGGTTGCTGTCATCGCTAATGTGGACGATGGATGTGGCAGATCCTGAGGAAATGACATGGAGATGGCAGCTCCTGTCTACAGACAATAAGCATATTAAAGTATGAAAAATGAGAGACGTTTTCGGACAAAGGATGATTCAGTCTGAACGAGCTACATAAGACAGTAAGCCTGGTGATGAAGACTTCTCAGTTGGATGATTTCCTCGTGCACCTGTCCTGTCATGTTTGTCTCTCTCCTAACCCCTATTTGTGGACGGATGGATTGGCAAAACTTTCTGGCAAGTCATAGAAATCATTGACCTAGCCTGTGTGGGTGACCATGCCTACTATGAGGTGACAATGCCTTGCAAACGCCGCGCATGACAACTTCCGCTTAGTGTCCGATAAATCGTCCGTCTTTACTGCCACAGTACATACCTACAGCATTTTTTTTGGTTCTCTTTCACACGCGAGTAGTTTGCCAACAGCTCCGTGGTAGCCACATCCCTAGTACAAACGCATCAAGCTGTTCGTACTCCACGTTTTCTTGGCGTGCGTAGTCTAGTTTCAGATCACTAAGCCTGGGAACATAGAATACCGTCCTAAAATTTTCGTGGGTATCCGTATGCTAGACCATGAAAATATTTTTACACAAAAAATTAAAACACGAAAATTTCCAGATCTACGGTAACCAAATTGGACATAGAGAAGAAAAACTGCCTTGCAGGTTGTTCTTGGCTGTCCCAAGAGACTTCACAGCCAGTGGCGGTTGCAGAGCTGCCAGGTTACCCGGGCAGGCGACACACGCTGCAGAGCCGCTATGTTACAGCCGAGTTTCCGCGCAACATAGTGACCAGAATTTTACCCGGGCAATGCCCGGGCTTGCCCGAGTCTGGAACCGCCTATGTTCACAGCCTTTTTGAAGGCTTGTAAACCATGCCATTCAGCAGACTGAGCATTAGAAATCTCAAGTCCTAGTAAAATGCAATTACAACATTTTTTATGCAGTATAGGCTCCACCCCAAGCAGCTGCTCAGAACACCAGGGCCTCTTTTCACTTGCTGGGGAGGGTCTGAGAATGACACTAACTTTGCAACAGGTATTTCAAGTGTGCATTATTTGAAATCTAATCATATACTTATTTAGTGTCAATACATTTACTCCCATACAAAGGTGTGCAATTATTTTTGTAATTGCACAGGTAGGAAAGATTCTGATTGGACAAAAAATACAAAAACTACAAAACCGTGCAAGGTGTAATCGCTCACTGATTGGTCAGTAGCAATTTGCTGTAAGCTATATTAACATAATGTAAACTTGTACTTGTAAGCGACAACAATTTTCTGTAAACTATACAGTTTACAGTAAACTTGTATACTATAAAGCACCACATCACATACATACTCATACTTATTATAGCATACTGTAAACTAGGCAGAGTATATGATTAACAAGTAACAGCATGTTTTCTCGTGTAATTTGGGATTAATAGCACGAGTGAATGGCTGTTAATTGCACGAGGCGAACTCGAAACCATGCTGTTAATTATACCAATCATACTGTTAATCGCTTTCCAGTGACACACAACTTTTATACACAGTTCACAAGACCCATCCCTTTTTTCTGCAGAAGTGGGTCTGGTTTGCTTGACTAAATTAGGTCTTAATCACAGTTAAAACCATTTGTAACTCTTTCTCTGCTATTATAGTTAAAAATTGCATTCTTTTTCCTTTAGCTGCGAGCTCCCTTGAGGTATAGTGAAGCACGTTGATTTGGTGGCTGCAGTCAATCTTACAGCCCTTCCAGAAATGTTGGCAAATGGCCCCTCTGCATAACTATTTACAGGAATGTGGCAGCTTGATTCTTCGTGTCCAACCAATCAAATCTCCCTTTCACAGGAAATGAGCTTTTGACCATGACTGACAGGAAGCCATGGAAAGTAAAAGTGTACAGTGGGTTGAGAAACCATGGCACAGTGCCTGTTCCAACAATGTCTTGTGAAACCAGAAGAATGCATTTATGGTCTTGGATCAAGCAGTAGGAATGGACCCAAAAGTATTGGCTATGTTCAGCGCTCTTATTACAAGTTGTTTATTAACATCTTATGCATGTGCAAAAGAAGTACATGTTGCAGGCTAAGTCGAAGAGTGGGCCCAAAAATGAAATTGGCCTTTAGCATACCATTCGGTTAATTACAGCACCATTTGGAGGTGGTAAACTTAACTAAGAGTACATCCTAAATCCACCCCACTGCAGTTACTAACCACTTAACATTTCAATAGTGGTGTATAAGCAATTACATATAGCATACAAAATCTAACATTACATCATGTACAGTTCGGAAGTACATTTCTAGCAAGAACCCTGCGTTTGGGACAGGTAGGGGTTCACAATTGAGGTCTCAGTTGTATCTTTGAGTCTTAGTCTTGCTTGGTAAGCTGTTTTCTAATGCTGTTGTGGGATCTAAAGGCTACTGTACTTCTTAGCCAATGTTATATCTCTCTTAGCTAGTAACTAGCATTTCTGTTAGCAACCAGCTTACTCAATTTCCATAATTATTTAAACAGCCTGTATTCTGAGTGATGTACAGATGTGCCCTGAAGACAACAGCATTGTAGTTGAAATGTTGGCAATTGATGAGGATAGATGAAAATGTCATAGCGAAACCACACTATCATGTATTATACACACTTCACTGGCACAAGCTTGGCACTGAAGGGGTCGGTGGACCAATTGTCTTCCCTTTCATGGCAGGTATGATGTGTAAGGAATAAAATAGGCTGCATACAGAACAGCATATGCAGTGAATTCTGTATGTATGAAGGAGATTTGAAGTACCACCGTTTTGAACATGCACCCTCTTGCAGTGCTCATCAGAGAAATGAAGTTATAACTTTTTCATGATGACATTTCAGACAATTTTGTGACCAAATTATTAACTAGCAATTTACTAAGAACAAATAATATGCCCCTTTGAACAAATGCTTTCCACCCCTTTTTACCCTTTAAGTTCTTATATAGCGTCTGCTGGGCATGCTTTTAGTGAGCTTTTGTCGCAAACATGTACACATGACACCACTAGCTTCATTCGCAGGCCACCACCCAGGTTTTCATTGCTCATGATACAAGATTACTACGGGATGTCCTGTCCCACTGACGATGTAAGTTACCATAACGCATTACATCTCTGCTTAGTATCAACACAGGAGCTGCTGATTTCTCATAGTACATGACCAGCAATGCTGCCGCTCTTCCAGAATTAAAACCACGTCACTCATTAAATGTATTGTCAACCTTGTGTACAATATTGTGTATAGTCCAGACTAACTGAATAAACACCCCCCCCCCCCCCCCACTTTAGACTCAAAGTGTTATGCAAAAAGAGAGTGTGTATTATTGCGAGCTTATGTTAGTCGTTCACATATATGTCCTTCTATGAATATCCACAAACTTTTTGCGTTCATGCAACAACGTACTGGTAATTGGTCCGGGGTTAGTCTCGATATCCCCGGACAAGAGGAGGAGGAGGAGTATGATGTTACTTCTTGAACAAATCTTCAGTCGTTTCTGTTGCAAACGATGTGGCTTCTTGCTGGAGGAAACAGCTCTTCTGCTTGCACGTGTGCATCTCACAACAGGCTACAGATGAAAGAGAACCTTTTATTAACAAAATGAAAGTGTGTACCATGGCAGAATGATTGGTGATGTTTATTCTCTTTATGTGAATGATTTTCTTCAATACTAGCTGCCCTTGTCTAAGATCAACTACCAGTCAGTATTACCCAATGCATTCCCCTAAGGGATTTACTGTACTAGATTAGGCCATACTATAGCTGTCACAGGAAATACGCCATGTGTCTAGGCTTCATAAGGTACAGTATATTTACGTCATCCCATGCAGGCCCCTACTCATCTTTCAGTAGCTTGGTTTTAATGATCGAGGGCTCCCCCTAACACTGAAGACTGAATGGAGACCTGAAAGTAGGCTACTATCAACTTGGCTATTATCAACTGCGTATGTATCTACAAATGAGAGGTACATGTACTACAGGACTGATTGCACCCTGTTTTAAATTTTCTGTGCTGCGGTATGTTTATGTGGTAATATTTTCATTCTGGATTAACATCGTATGTACATACTACTGTAGTGGCTATGATATTGTCCCAAGATCCAAGTCACCTGAATGCCCTGGGCAGGTGATGTAAGAGGACAGTCTCCAGTCTTCACTTCATTCCATGCTGTCCCACCGTCACATTCCCTTAGCCTAATGCCTTCATGAATACCTACAAAAATGAAATTTGGGCACTCTTGTGACCAAAAAAGTGCTGAAAGGTGTCTTCTTGCTCTTGTTCTTGTATATACTTACTAACACACTGTTATTTGCATTTATACAAGAATATTCAATTAGTCTCGCCCCCAGGTTCAATGCAATGTCGACAATGTTCAGGACACCTTTGCAGTAGCTATCCACAAGAACAGCAACATTGATCTTCGTGTACCATGGTGAGCACAGTTAGACAGCAGTATTCGAAGGTACAAGCTGTGAAACCTTCTACTTGACTTTTTTAAGGCTGACAACAGTAGAACTGAAAAATTCGCACTCAGATGGATACCATGTGCTAACCCAGCCCCTCTCACAATGATTAAACATCTTCCTAGTATTAATATTCATTTGCATGTACATACCAGTACATACCAGTACGGATAGGTGCATCAACTGTGGGAATAAGACACAGTAAAGTTAGGACCACTGGTACTGCCACCTGTAACAACTTCGTCATTTCTGAAAAAGAGAACAGGAAAAGACCATAGCATTATCACCAGGCAAGCCATGACTGTATGATCTCAATTTATTTTCTTGTCTTGAACATGGTGGGGTTTAAAAAATACGGCTTACATACACTAGTGAAACAACTTTGTCAAAGCAGTTCACGTGGTCGTGTGAAAGTGGTGTAAAACACATACATGTAGTTCATGGAATATTTCCATCAATTACTTGAGGAAAACGATTTGTTACCATTCTCATATGAGTTAAAATGCCCAAAAGAATGCACAGTCACATATAAGAGAAATGATGACATCACTTCTAGAAATAAAGAATAAAGGAATATCCCTGTAATTCAGCAAAAAATTGACTACGCAGATTTTATTTACGTTTCTTTAGAAGTCACCAGGGAGATACTCTGCTATTACTTTACATCTAATGTAATATATACATGCAAGAACAATGTTACATAGGGAAAGAATCACATCATTTGCCTCAAAGGAATATCCAGCAAATAATTGTCTATATGCATGTCATTTACACACCCTAACAGGACGTCTTTTTCTCGAAATACCATGGCTTTGGATTTCGAAGGATTAAAATATCAGATAGCTATTGATAACCCATTTTCCAAGACCTTCAACATCCTGCTGCAAAAGTTGATAGATGCTTGCCTAATAGGCCTGTACAACAGAATATCACCAGCATACATACCTTTACTTTACATGCAACACATAAAACGTTCTCTAATATAATTATAGGCAAACAAACTTGAATAGGGAAAGAATTATGGGTCATTCCATGTCAAATCAACACAAAAAAATCCTTACCCTCACCGATTTGAACGAAACTTGGTTTTTACACAGTGTCTGTTGAGATATTAACCCACAGTGAATTTCAGCATTCTGCAATGTATGGCTTCAGAGTTAGAACCAGACGAAAAATTGATTTTTCGGAAATTTTCAGCTTACCTATTGTTACTAAATCAACCATAACTTTGAGTGCGATTAAGGTTATGACCTACAATTTACATCACTTGTAGCTCACAAAATTTCCTTTCGTTTGATATAATTAACAAGTATATCCCATAAAGTTTGGGTCAAAGATCGTCATTAGTGCACTTTGACCTTTGCTATCTCAAAAACGAATATTTTAATTCTGATTAATTTTTTTCCAAATGTTGTTTGGGTCCTTCTCTCCAAGTGGTATTAAAATGGTTTTGGGACTGACATGGGATTGGGAGATATGTGACAGAATGTAATGGCAGTTAGGGGAGATGTATTGTAAAGCATTCCTATACTTACCTGATGGTGGTTCATTTTGATTGGTATGAGGCATCAAAGATCGTCATTAGTGCACTTTGACCTTTGCTATCTCAAAAACGAATATTTTAATTCTGATTAATTTTTTTCCAAATGTTGTTTGGGTCCTTCTCTCCAAGTGGTATTAAAATGGTTTTGGGACTGACATGGGATTGGGAGATATGTGACAGAATGTAATGGCAGTTAGGGGAGATGTATTGTAAAGCATTCCTATACTTACCTGATGGTGGTTCACAACCTTTGCAAACATGACACGACAAAATATCCATAATTCCATGGTTGATATGTGATGTCCAAGTAGTGGTTGCCATGGTTACTAGGTCAGTTATCTCCTCTAGTGAGCAGTTTAGTGTTGTGTGGAGAAAGGTGAACAGGGAATAATCTAACACCAGACATGTCTCAAACACCATGTCAGATGTGTGACCGCACCAACAAAATCAATTTTATATATAATATTTCATCGTGATTCAATTCGTCACAATTTCATGGGTGTAAGTGGTGGTGTAGTCTTGATACCAGGCCTGTGTTGCCTTAAGTTTCTATTTGCTTGCAATACACAATTACGAAGGGTTAGTCATGTGCTTTGAAATCAGGTGGATAGAGGGTAAACACGCACAGGATAGTGCCTGACCATAATATTTCATGCCTAGCGGTAAGCAGTATTCATCCTGCTTTGCAAATGCTCCAGCTTCCAATGAACATGAGAGGAAAGGGCCTCGAGATCCTCACCCCCGCTCTCCCTGCCCCCTCCCCCCCAACTGTGTGTCTACCCTCTGTCTACCTGCTGCCATGCATGTGGTCAGATCTTCCAGACCTTCCCCCTCTGTATCATATTTTTGTATACTACATAGTTATGATGAAAGACTTGTGGGAACATGTGCACTTACTTCACAAGAGTGGTTGCTGTTGACAACAAAGTCCACTTCTCAAAGAATTCAAGCATAAACAGCAAGCAAACAGCCAGCCTTCTAGTAATGTGAGAAGAATTAACTTCACATCGCAGCTAGTGCAGGCATCATTTCCATGCAGGTGCTACGTACTTTGCCAAGCTTTAACTCACACTTGGTGCATGTTTCAACTCAGACTCGGTGTTCGTGCAATTCAGCAAGGATTGCCTTCTGATATAGCTTTCTATCACCAGTATTGCAATTTCCTAAGGTTCATGACATTATCACTCAGTAAGCTACCTCCAAATCCACCAGGCTGAATCTTATTTAAAATCACCGTAGCTATGAATCAGCTAAATTTTATCCTCTCAAAATTTCCAGCCCTATTGCATTACTGAAATGCAAACATTGTGGGGAGAGCAGCCTCGCTCCCCGCCCACGCACGAGCCTGGGAACGAGGCTAGTTGTAACAAAAAAAAGGAATGCTCATCATTTCCACATGTTGAACAGCACTGAACTGCTCACTAGAGGAGACAACTGACCTAGTAACCATGGCAACCACTACTTGGACATTACATATCAACCATGGAATCATGGATATTTTGTCGTGTCATGTTTGCAAAGGTATCCACCACCATACCAATCAAAATGAACCACCATCAGGTAAGTATAGGAATGCTTTACAATACATCTCCCCTAACTGCCATTACATTCTGTCACATATCTCCCAATCCCATGTCAGTCCCAAAACCATTTTAATACCACTTGGAGAGAAGGACCCAAACAACATTTGGAAAAAAATTAATCAGAATTAAAATATTCGTTTTTGAGATAGCAAAGGTCAAAGTGCACTAATGACGACCTTTGACCTGAACTTTATGGGATATACTTGTTAATTATATCAAACGAAAGGAAATTTTATGAGCTACAAGTGATGTAAATTGTAGGTCATAAAGTTAATCTCACTCAAAGCTACGGTTGATTTAGTAACAATAGGTAAGCTAAAAATTTCCGAAAAATCAATTTTTCGTCTGGTTCTAATTCTGAAGCCATACATTGCAGAACGCTGAAATTCACTGTGGGTTAATAGCTCAACAGACACTGTGTAAAAACCAAGTTTCGTTCAAATCGGTGAGGGTAAGGATTTTTTTGTGTTGATTTGACATGGAATGACCCCTATACAAATTATAGAATAGTAATTTCATTTTTATGTGTAACAATCCATTAGAGGGCATAAATTATAAATTTCTGGAAAGGGGAGCATACAAGTTAATAGGGTGTACAAATTATTAGAGATTCTATGGTAGTTGGTCCGAGTCAGTTGACACAAAATGCCTTTGACACAATCATATCCTTGATCACAATATTCTGTCTTGTCTGTCACTAAAGCACACATCGTAACACAGGTGTCATGTGACTAACAGAGAAATACATGAACAAAGTTTTGGTTTTATACATTACACTGTAAAAACATTATCATGCTCAGCTCCCCAAGCATTCACTTTTGATGTCTGTACGTGGGAACCCAATCTCAGTTGCATCATAGAGATAGCTATGCATAGTAGAGTAGAAGGATATGGATTGGAAACGTGCATGCCCTTTGAACTCACGTGCACCCTGTTACACCTTGACTTAACTGAGTCTCAGATCCTAGTGTATTCCTGTCCTGTAGCCTCTCGGAGGAAACAAATTCCTGCCTAGCCTCATACCCTAGCCTCATTCCCAGGCTCCCTTCTCCTGAACGCAAACATTGAAGTTGTGTAGTCAGGGAGGGCATTTTTTGTGACATGAGCAGCGTCAAGGCTGAAAAGGGGGATAGAAAAACTTTAGTTGTGTGTGGGCATACCCAGAGACTCAGAACTACAGAAAGAGCGAAGCTGTGGGTGACTTACTTTACATATATAGCTAGTTGGCAAGGGGGGAATGTCCTACACACTGAGCAATGAGCATATAGTTGGATGAACAGCGTGTAAACATTGCCTTTCTGTTCTGAAAATTCTGGCCCTTTTTAAATTACTTTATGCTCACATGAGAAAAGAGTGGAGAGCCTGAGAATGAGTCCCATGTAGAAATTGTAAACTATTCTGTCACGTATTTTGATCGCATTGCCACATCTGAAGAATTGTATTGCTGAACTTCCAGGTTGGGACTCATACACACTTCGTAGATGCATGAATATCTATGAATTGTGTATGAGCTCCGCCCTTAAAGGAAATTCTCCAATACAGTGCTTCAAACGTGATGATGTAATCCACAACAGCTTTAACTTCTACCTATGAAGTTAAAGCTGTTCTTCCACCTCAGTGCACATATAAAATGGAGCATGCCTGAGAACTAGGCCTTGGCAAAGTATGCTCAAAAGTTTCTGTGCCAGCAGCTCCTGGAAATATAATTCTTATTATTAGCTGAAGTAATTAACCTCTGTCCTCTGACCCAAGCAGGTGTTGGACTAATAAACGGTATGGCGGTGATAAACTTGTGGATAGCAAACTAGCTATGGAAGCTGAAATGCTTTAACTGTATTAAACAAGCATTAGTTGCACAGAGTTGTTTATAAGGCAACTGAGGAGCAGGAACTCTATCATTATATATGTAGATGTGTAAGAAAGGAAATTTTTGGAAGGCTCAATAAACTTGAGCCTACTTACCGTTTGAACTGCATCCTGAAGTGATCTCAGAATACTCTAGCCATGTTCTCAGTAGGCAAATTCTACCACTCCATGCTGTGACAAGTTATTCTGTGCAACCATGACACTTTTCTCTAAGCTATACAGCAATTTATGAATGTACACATCAAATGGAACTGTTTGATACCCATTTTGTATAGTTTGGTCAAGTATTAGCTGTTTCGGGCCTGAAATTGTTAGTTACAACTAACCGATACGTTGGTAAAACCACAACCGTACCCAGACAATTTTCAGAACACTTACTCCAAAATGAAAACAAACATCAGATTATGAATGTACACACCAAATGGAACTGTTTGATACCCATTTTGTCTGGCTTGGTCAAGTATTGTCTGTTTCAGGGATGAAATTGTTAGTTACAAGTAACCGATATGTACAAGTGGTAAAATCACAACCACACCTAGACTCTTTTTGAACCACTCATATATACCAAAATGAAATCAATCATCATATTATGAATGTACACATCAAATAGAACTGTTTGATACCCATTTTGTATAGTTTGGTCAAGTATTAGCTGTTCCAGGCCTGAAATTGTTAGTTACAAGTAACCGATATGTACAAGTGGTAAAATCACAACCGTACCTAGACAATTTTCAGAACACTTACTCCAAAATGAAAACAAACATCAGATTATGAATGTACACATCAAATGGAACTGTTTGATACCCATTTTGTATAGTTTGGTCAAGTATTAGCTGTTTCGGGCCTGAAATTGTTAGTTACAAGTAACCGATATGTACAAGTGGTAAAATCACAACCGTACCTAGACTATTTTTGAACCACTCATACCAAAATGAAAACAGACATCAGATTATGAATGTACACATCAAATGGAACTGTTTGATACCCATTTTGTATAGTTTGGTCAAGTATTAGCTGTTTCGGGCCTGAAATTGTTAGTTACAACTAACCGATACGTTGGTAAAACCACAACCGTACCCAGACAATTTTCAGAACACTTACTCCAAAATGAAAACAAACATCAGATTATGAATGTACACACCAAATGGAACTGTTTGATACCCATTTTGTCTGGCTTGGTCAAGTATTGTCTGTTTCAGGGATGAAATTGTTAGTTACAAGTAACCGATATGTACAAGTGGTAAAATCACAACCATACCTAGACTCTTTCTGAACCACTCGTATATACCAAAATGAAATCAATCATCATATTATGAATGTACACATCAAATGGAACTGTTTGATACCCATTTTGTATAGTTTGGTCAAGTATTAGCTGTTCCAGGCCTGAAATTGTTAGTTACAAGTAACCGATATGTACAAGTGGTAAAATCACAACCGTACCTAGACAATTTTCTGAACACTTACTCCAAAATGAAAACAAACATCAGATTATGAATGTACACACCAAATGGAACTGTTTGATACCCATTTTGTATAGTTTGGTCAAGTATTAGCTGTTTCGGGCCTGAAATTGTTAGTTACAAGTAACCGATATGTACAAGTGGTAAATTCACAACCGTACCTAGACTATTTTTGAACCACTCGTACCAAAATGAAAACAAACATCAGATTATGAATGTACACATCAAATGGAACTGTTTGATACCCATTTTGTATAGTTTGGTCAAGTATTAGCTGTTTCGGGCCTGAAATTGTTAGTTACAAGTAACCGATATGTACAAGTGGTAAAATCACAACTGTACCTAGACTATTTTTGAACCACTCGTACCAAAATGAAAACAAACATCAGATTATGAATGTACACATCAAATGGAACTGTTTGATACCCATTTTGTATAGTTTGGTCATTATATATATGAACATACATGATCATGCAATAACTTTTCCAACTCCTGTAGCTTTAGTCTGGAGAGAACAACCATCATGACAGGTAGTAGCGTGTATGTAGAGTCTGTTTTGTTACAGAAACTTATAGTTAGAAGTACAGGAGCCAGCCTCGCAAACAGGGTGGGGCTAATAATGACAGGGGCGTGGCTCAGTCCTTGTACGCGTGCGCAACATGGCACGCGCCATTTCGCATTTTCTCACTTCGATCGTACACTTCAAGTTCGTCTTCTTTGATATGATCCGTTCGTGAAAATTCCGCCAGCAACAAAATGGTACCTGAGCTTAGTGGAGGAGAGGGCTTACATGTTCGATGTCCTACGGGAGCGAATGTCTTTCGGTGACAAGGAGTGCGGAGCGGTTACATCGCTGAGACTTCACACCACCGTGGTAAGAAGTGGCTGAAAGTCAATGAATTTATAAATGTACTTTTTTTACTACAATATAAAATAGCTAAAGTAGCTATTTCCGCGTAAGGAAACATATAGCTAGCTATAGAGTTGTACTGCAGTAGTAAAGTCGCTAAAGAAATATTGTTGAATGTGTCATTTCTTTCTTTCTACCTTATACCTCCCTACTTGTTCCCTTCTCATCCTTCCACCAACTACCAGACTAGCTAGACCAGTTAGTCTTCCTCTATACTGATCTTGTCTGAGAGATCGTGGTGGTGATAGGTACACAGAGTGAGTCTGCGGCCTTCCCAAAGACATGTTCTGAAGGGAGGTTCTGGAGGCTGTATATGCACAGAGAGGAAAGGTACGAGATAGGGAGAACAAAAGCTTTTATTTAAAAGCCCCAGATGATTAATTCACATCACTTGTATATCCATACACAGGACCTTTTTCTCCAGGCTATTAATGCCTCATTGTTCAGAAGTACCCAGGCCACAAGGTTCAATCTCCACGCTGCCCTGCAAGTGGTTTAAACTGCTGGTAAGTAAGCTTGTACTATATACTTATTACAACTGCAGTTGTCTGAATTTGCATTTAGGTCTTCCTCCTTAATTTGTTCTGCACTGGATTGGGGGTGGGGGGAGCCATAGTACATTTCTTAATGAGGTGCGGAGAACATAAGTTGTACACAAGGCCTTGTATTTTCTGAAATGTACCTGCTGAGTGGATGACTCTTCTGGTTGGGAATTGTCCAGTGCTTGCGTTTTTGTACTCTTAAATTTGCAAACCTAGTTTGTATCATGACCATCTTCCACTATACCTTCCAGGCCTGTTTACTTCTCCTCACTACACCAACTGACTACAGAGGCCCCAGCTGCTTGAAGAGGCTCATAGCCAAGTGAGTGGTTACAATGTTTAATACATCTAGCCTTATCCCTGGTGATTACGTTTAGGGATTTCCATGTATGCATGAATAACAACAAACAAGATGAGCCTTTCTGAGATGCTGACTGTGTGATTTCTTCACATACCCCGGTAGAGGAATTGCATTTGAAATGATAGCTGCCACACTTTCGAAATATTTTCAGTACACTTGCTGCCATGTTGGAAGGCAATTGAAGGAAAGCAATTATACAAAAATTACATTTCTACAGACCTGTTTCGGGCATTTAACTTCAACTTTAGACTATGCAAAGGGTTAGTGAAGACATTTAACACACCTCTGTGAGAAATGAATGCTACTGGTAGGAGCATTGCTAGGGCGGGAAGTTCAATGTGCTAGTATGATAATCACTACTGTTTTGTCCTCCAAGATGCCCCACATGACTTGTATAATGGAATAATAGAATGATTTGCAGTTCCTCTATCGCATGACCTGACTAGTATATGAATAATTATTGCATGTGCTATTCTTTCACAGATGGATGTTAACAATTGAACTCAACTAACTGATTGATAGGTACATAAAATGTATATTATATGCATAGTGACGTATTTGTATAAAATGCTGTAACGTAAGTTATAGCATAACTATTGTTTGCTTGTTTTAGTATATTCATGTTTTCAACTCAGTGTATGTCACAATTATATTTTGCTTACAGTCAAGAGTGTTTCATTGGAAATTCCATGTAAAAGCTCCACCCACTAAATGAGGGGTCAGCTGCATGTCAGTTGACACACTGCTAATTTTGCACACCAATTTTGACACATTGGTAGAATAACACACTTGTTATTTAGCACACTTGCTGAATAGCACACTACTAATTTGGCACACTGTCCAGTTAGCACATGTGTAGTTTTCACACACCTAACAACACTTTTTGTGTCAGATTAGCACACTTTTTTTTTTCTGTGCAGACAGTAGAATGACAAACCTTGTTTAGCTACATGCCACAGCTTCTGTACTGTGATCTGATAAAGCCTTAGCTATATGCGTGTAGGTGTGTCAAAACTGGAGACATCACTTTTGACACACTTTTTGTGTCAGATTAGCACACTTTTTTTTTTCTGTGCAGACAGTAGAATGACAAACCTTGTTTAGCTACATGCCACAGCTTCTGTACTGTGATCTGATAAAGCCTTAGCTATATAACAGTGCAGTGCCACTGTGTATTGTTTGCTCACACTTGGCCCACAATGTTGTACATTTACCTAGTGACATAAATATATAATGTGTTTATTTCTGGTTAACTGACTGGCGGCTAATGCACAGAGCTAAATACATTTGAAGTAGCTGTAGGCTGAAGTTTTTTTTTTACATAAACTACAGCCAAAAAATGGCATGAATGTCGTATCAAAATAGGTATGATTTCAATTTTACACTGAGCATACCAATAAAGGTATGAATTTCATACCACTGATAATCCTACCAGAAATGGTACAATCTTCATACCAGGAGATAGCCTTTGATTTTCACCCATGAATTGGTGTGGTTATATTGCTGCTTATAGCAGTAAAATCCATGCATGGCACATTCAGTTTGTCCTTGCTGTTGAATGACATCTTTGTGGCATAACAGATTACATGCACACCATTATATACACTGAGACCAAAAGCAAGTACGTAAACTTGGGTAGCATCCACTTAGTTCTGGAGCAGAGTCTCTTCTTGCTTCTGTGCTTTTCATAGGGAGAGGCAGCGCATACAATAATTATACAGTAGGATTTTCAAAAGGGGGGTTCCAGTGTGCACTTGACTGATCGCTATACTTGGCGGAGCGTCAGAAAGCGCGCGAAGCGCGCCCGCTAGGGGGGTGTACGTGTGGGGGCATAGGTAATATAGGTATATATATTATCTATGGTGGAGGCATGCCCCCCCAAGAAAATTTTCGATTTCAGACCTTCTGAGATCGTTTCTGGTGCCGTTTTGAGGTGAAATAGCAAGAGTTGGACGACCTACTGCCAAATCTAGTCATTGTGTTTGAAGCGCTCGCGGAGTTTAAAAGGCGTGGCTCCGCGTCGCTCCGCAGAGGCTACAAAGGCTTTGTCCGAACTGAATATCTCGAAGCAACTCTAGGTCTAGTCAAACGTCTGGAGATCAGTAAGGAACTGATACGTGAGTGTGTAACTGTGCCTGGTTGTTGTTGCTGCATGCCACTGCTGCATAATCATTTGATGGACTCGTGCAGTTATGTAAGCAAAAATACACTACTAGCCGCCAAAGGGGGCTGCATTTGCACCCCCCTTACCCTAAATCCGCCACTGAATTCTATATATCTGAATGTGTAGGGAAACAAGAGACAACATAAATAGTATCTCGCTTCCGGACCAATGACCGTGGTCTTGTTGGTCTGGGCTGGGAGCGAGACTTCGTTGCTTAGGACGCCATTTTCTAATTTTGTACGCTAGCCATGCGTACAAAATTAGAAAATGGCGTCCTAAGCAACGGATAGCAGCTTTAGAGCGTTGCATAGGCGTAGGAAGCAAATTAGAAGTGCAGAGGCCATGCTGTGTCGCGCGAAGCGCTGCTAAGAGAATGGAAATTTATTTCGCCGCGCTACGCGCGGCGGCGAATTTTTTTCAAGTGTGCACCTTTAGACTGCAAAATAAAGCCATTTTTCAACGGTGTATAATAATCTAGCCTCGTTCTCAGACCTTACCATCCCTCCAGTACAATAATCAATATTCAATTTATGTGGAAAACCTGACCCAGGAGACCGCCCAGCTAGCTTTCGTCGCTTGTAGTACATGTAGTCTCTTTGAAAATCTGCATTAGCTTCGTATGCCGAGCCATCTCACTGCCAAGATTTCGATCACCTTATAGTGTACTTTAATCGGAAATGTACGCATGTAACTGCATACGAGACTGATGCAACAAAGACGCTGCTTGACCTTAGCCTCGCTCCCAGAGAACGAGGCTAGCTTGCATGAGCTAACTTATGAATATTAATTTACGGCCAAAAAAGTGTAGCGGCCAAAGCCGCTACGGCCGCTACGGTTCCTACGCCACTGCGTTGTGAATGGCTATTGTTGACCAGGGTGAATTTGAAGCTATGAAGATGCTGAGTGGTCGTAGAGCTCCACGATGCGATAATCGTCAGTTTCGTGCTAAAATGACGGTGAGTACTTAAGGTAGGACAACCTCGGATCACAAATCTCTGAGTCATGTGGACGGATGGATGGGTACTGTCTAAGTGTACACAAGATTCACAAAAAGTTTGTACCAAACTGCTTTCTCTACCTGATAATGCCAAAAAAAAACCCAATTTTTAGTCCCTCAGCTAAAATAAAAATTTGCACCCTCTCCAAGGCTCCACCCCCAGTCTGGCAACACACCCACTAAACAAGTAAAAACTTTACGTATGGATTTGTCCTGGACCACTTCAATTCCAGTCTACAGGCCAAAACACATTTGACCTAAAATAAAATGTGATTTTGGCTATGCTGGCTTTCAAGAAAAATTCGACACACCTCCACGCTCAAACCAACCAAAACTGAGCCCAGTTTCAGAAAGCTCAACTCACCCCCTACAAAACTATGTATGCTTTTTCCCACTCACCTCCAGGCCAGGGAGTTATGCCCACAAACCTACTCCCTGTCATTGCCCCTAGAAAGGAGCCAAGTTACACACATTCCAGCTAGCATAAAATCGGGCGGGACCTACAACCCCGAAAAGTCAGCTTTCTACAGTACCTTTGCCAGACAACTGGGCAGTGACGTAACCAAGCTGGGGCACACTGGGGCATGCGCCCTAACAACCAGAGGCTGTGCCCCACCAACTGTAGGTGCGCTTGCAAATTATCAGCGCCGAAAGTGCCGTTGTCGACCGCGATCGGGCGCTAAACTTGAATGCATTAAGGTATTGAATCTAGCAGCGCAGATAGCTATCTGTATCCTCAGAAATCGCGTGCAGTGAGATCAGGGGAGCTACGAGACTTCGTTATAATAACGAAGTCTCGTACGCTCCCCTGATCTCATTGCACGCGAGTTTGCCGTATTAGTTTACACTGCTCACAAATCCATACCAAAGGCATAGTGGGAGTGCTCGTTTTGCACAGAAATTCCCACAAACGGTATAGTGTGCCCATGCTGTGCCCTAGCATCGGCTGTGTCCTGGCTACGCCACTGCAACTGGGTGATGATACCCGTCTTCCAGGATGGCTCTCTGCCTTTCCACTACACTCACAAACATTCAAGCCCACTCAGGCAAGGCTTGCACAGACAAATAGCCAACCATCACATTCAACGAGCTAGAAAGTATTTTTAGTGTTTTTTTTTAGTGTTGGAGGACTTCTTCAAAGCTCCGCCCAGCCACATGAAAGTGCCGCCACCACTACAAAGGGCCGCAGGCCACACGCCCCTTGTTGATTCTGGTTGCCACCATGGGAAAGTGTAAACAAGCCAATGAATTTTCAATTGCGCCAATATGGTCACCCGACTCATTAATTGAAGGGCTGAGAAGCATAGTGGTCTAACCCAAAATCAAGTACTGGAAATTGTATGAATTGTGCAAATATGCAATAAAAAACATACATACCATATGAACATGTGGTCAGAAATTTCAAATTCCTAAATGTTCGGCAGCTTCTGAAATGCATTTTAAGAGTATTCCCATGTTAGGGGGAACTAACTCAACATTTGTGGGTTAGACCACTCTGCTTCTCAGACCTTCAATTATTCATGAGCGGAATCTGCCCGATCGCGATTCAAGGTTGTCCTAACCTTAACCTGCTTTCTATATCAAACTGATGAATATTCCATGTCTCACTATAGCCTTCCATTCAACCCTACCGAGGATCTTAATGAACTGACAGCACATTACAAATGATACTCATGATGATCTATGTAAACCAAACTTCCCATACCAAATGTAATGCTGCTCACGACTGCTACACAGGGCTATCACAAATGGCTCATCACTTATTCATGAGGAGACAGATATATCGAATTCCAGCCAAGTTTACAATCCTTTAATGAGATTCATTGATCCAAATTCGGACACTAACAACACTCATGAGTCCCAAGATGCAGATACTACCACCCTAAAGCAACTCTATGTCTCTAACATCAGACCCCATCTTGAATATGCCTGTCAAGTTTGGGACCCTTACGTACAGAAAGATATAGATATGCTAGAATCAGTTCAGAAGTTTGCCTTGTGAGTCTGTTCAAAACAGTGGGATGCTAGTTATTCTATGTTGTGCAGTAGCCTAAATCTCCCGACTCTCGCTGCCAGGAGAAAGCAGATGAAACTCAGTGTAATGTACAAAATTGTACATGGTCTTGCTGACTTCCCAAATGTTCCCATCTCTGCAAAAGACAACCCTTTCAATCTACGAAGCTTAGCCCCCCATACATTGTCAGGATTTACTGCAAAGACAGACAGCTTCAAGTACTCTTTTTTTCCTCACTCCGTTGAGCTCTGGAATTTACTACCATCTGATGTGGCTCTGGCAAATTATAACTCTTTTAAAAATTCTATTTTAAATATACTTTAACTGTGTAATATTAGATGGGTACATGCCATGTATTAGCAACATGTATGCTGTTGTATGTATCCCTGACATGTAATCTCATGCAGAATTATTATACACAAAAAAAAACACAAAAAAACGATTGGGTTAGTGAGACCCATGATCCTAGGTTCTTAGGGTTAGGATGGATTAAATGCTTGGGACACACGAATAATCCATGTCACATACCCCATCTTTTCAACCTAACACCAAGCTGCTGAAGACACAACAAAAAGCCCACTAAGGACATTCATGATGATGAACATGAGTCAACATTCCCATTGGACAGGTGATTGAACCCAGTGACATTCACGATCACTGGAGAGGGCTAAATAATCCTAACTAATTAATGTTCATGAGCTGACAAAAACTGGGTTTTAACCCCATGTATGCTGAGTTTTAATTAGATTCATGGGCTCAAATAGGGTTGGTGAGATTAGGGTTAATGAAAATAGGGTTAGGATTTGGGCAAGGGTTACGAAGTTTAGGGTTAGGCTTAGGGTTATGGCTAAAATGTGCTTTAACTCACTCATCTAGGAGAATGAATGGACTTGACACAAGTTCATCAACTCGTGTACGAAGAAAAGTTTAAAAAACCTTAGTGGAGTTAGTACCAAAAAACTGTTATGTGAAATGTCAATGTCCTACTCAGTTCTGAGGTCACTGTATATAAAGCTTATAAACTGCATCTCAGATCATTGTAATTTAACTTCTGTGAGCATCTCGCTGTTTAGACTTGTTAATTTTATGATCAAAGTATTATGCAAAACTACAAAATGTCACTAGCACATAAGCAGTTGTATCTGGGATTTTAGTCAACTAGCTAGGTAGCACTTATATTCCAAAGTTCTATTTCCAAACAAAAGCGATAGTATGCTACATATCTTGATCTAAGTGCATGCAGTGCAAGGACAGCTATTTCAGAGGGTAGAGTAGATCATCATCCGATTTACAAGCATCCATCTCAATAATCACACGTGGGTTTAATTCTTTGAATGCCAGTGCTCCAATGATGTTCCCAACTTTTTGTACGACATCTGCCCTTGATGGCTTTTCAGGTGCTGCTTCAGCATGTGGACGTTCTGCAGCTGGTGTATCTCGGTCTGCACCTGGTACATCTGGTTCATCTGGCAGTAGTGGTTCATCTTCAGCTGGTGATTGCCGTTCTTCAGTTGGTGATTGTCCTTCAGCTTGTAATTGTCGCTCTTCCGTCCGTTGTGCTTTAAACTTCTTGTAGTAGTAATCAAAGTTTCGCACCATACTCTTCACTAACTCTCTTTCAACTGGCTCCTCAGCAGTAAGGACTATGTACGTTATGACTGCCGTCAGCAAGAATACTGCAACTTGGAAGAGGCTGAGGATGTAATTTGGGGTATCTTGAATTACACCAATTAGAGGGAGTAGCACAAGGGAGGTGATTGAATAAACCTGAAGTGATGCTAAAAGCATACCAAAGATACCAGTCAGGAATATTGCCCAAAATGAAATGTGTGCGTCTGGAAAAACTTCTTCACGGTTTTCTATTTCCTTTTCAGGACTCTCCAATAGGGAGGTTAATTCATACAATGGTTCATGTTGAGGTTTGAACTTAAGAAGACAGCTGCAACAACAAGAACAGCAGGTATTTTTTGGTACCTTATCACCACAGCAGGTTAAGCAGCCAGTCTTTCCATCTATTAGGAGCTGGTAGAATGCTTTGAGTGTTACATAATAGTAGAAGAACATGAAGATGTAAATCACTGATACAGCCCCAGCATGTTTTGGGTCTGCAAGCCAAGCTAACACTACAAAGACAATGTGACTCCCAAAGCATACGACTGGAGCAATAGATGTTGCTGCTAAAATCCAATTCATTTTCTCCTTAGATCTAGATTGTTCCAGTTTGGAGCAACAGAAAATTGGCGAAAGCCAAAAACGGAAGCAACAACTCAGACACTTATCACACTCCTGCTTACAACAGAAATGTCCACATTCCACCACAAGTCCAGCAGCAAACATGATGCAAGAAAACAGAGTAGTCACTGCATCTATAATTAATGTACCAATTGTAATGCGATGGCTTTCAATTGTTGAATTGAATCCACTTTGCAACAGCTCATTTTCTTGTTTGCCAATATGTGGATAAAAAGCCCAAACCAGTGCACAAATATCCAAAGAAACTACAAAAAAAGAAAACAGCATTCCCATAGTTGCAAGAGCTGCAAATGATGGAAAGTTATGTGGATTGTTTAGCTTGACCCTCAGCTGCAGACGTGCCCCTTTGAAACAGACTACAGTCAGCATTATTATAATTGGGATGGGAAAGACAATACAAAAGCTGAAGTATGTGTTCACAGATTGGTCATAGATAGTTTTGATATCCAGGACTGGTACTGCCTTAACAGCATATGCATCAGCATCAGATACTGAAATTTGATCGAGGCTGTTGTACTGAGCGTAGAGCTTTAGCTGAAAGGAAAGAGAAATGTCAGTATCAAGTGCATCAATATAATAATATATCAACTTTCCAAACATGCCAACAAATGTCCAAAGCAATCCCAAAATGTCCCAAAATGTCCTGCTCTATGCCTCTGCCTGTGTTCTGTCCTATCGTGTCTTTAGGCCACTCCAAATGAGACTATAGTTTCCCGTCCTGAATTCTGTCATTTTAGATGTGGGCGGGCGGTCTATTACCATTAACCATTACTATGAATCTCATTATAAACAATGAATATATAAATTCGTGCGAAAGCAATCAATGTATGTTAACTGTGTTGAAATGTCCACATCCTGGAGCTGTCGAACACATTCACACTATTAGTGTTCCAATGAATCGGGCAAGGTTGGTGCTGTCTGCTTTTACCCGAGCATACTAGTGCATGTTGCATGTACGTTGGATGACATTGCAGATAATTTTGAAGTTTGGATATAATAGCCATAATGGTTAAATGGTGTGGTAGACTCCGGAGGGGGCGGGCAGAGGACGGGAAACTATAGTCTCTATTGGAGTGGCCTTAAGACAAGTTGGTGCAACACAGTACAGCCCACATTTGTTCCAGATTCATATAATAGCATCATAAGCTCACTGTCCATCCCTTGCTCATGTACTATGGGATGGGAAGGTACAGCTTGGTACATCCCACAGTGTACCAGAATCTCAGCACGGTAATTTTACTGTCCACCCTGTCCTCACGTACCATGGGACAGGAAAGTAACTATAGCACGGAACTTTCCACAGTATACCGGTCTCCTAGCATGCTAATCCCAATGTCCATCCTGTCATCATGTACCATAGAATGGGGAAGGTACAGCATGGTACATCCCATAGTGTACCAGACTTCTAGCATGCTAATCCTTGCTGACCAGCCATCCTGTCCTCATGTACCATGAGATGGGTTGGTACAGTATGGTACATCCCATAGTGTACCACACTCCTAGCATGCTAATTCCTTCTAACCATCCTGTCCTCATGTACCATGGGATATGATGTCACAGTTTGGTACATCCTATAGTGTACCAGGCCTCTAGCATCCTAATCCCACTGTCTATCCTGTCCTTATGGAATGTGGGAAAGGATGGTACAGCATGGTATGTCCCACAGTGTACCAGGCTCCTAGAATACTAATCTAGGTCATCCTCATGTACGTACCATAGGAAAAGTACAGAATGGTATGGCATAGTAAGTCACACACTGTATCAGTTGGATTTCTAAAAATTTATTTTTATTTGCCGTATCTTTCTACTTGGGGTGAAGTTACTGCTCATTGAGGTACGAAAGAACAGGCTAAATCTGTATGTCTGTACACTTAACATCATGTACAATGCATGCTGGATAGAGCTGCATAAATGAGCTGTCTTGTTTCTGTACAGATTTCTCATGTTATTTGCAGGAGCGGGGGAAGCACTCCAGCCACTCCGGCCATGGCCAGACCAATATTTACGTCCAGCAAACCTTTCAGACATGACTGTTGCTGTCGCTGTTTGGGTGCGGCTAGCTATAGGGTGTCATCGTTGGTCTGGATAGGAATGAGTGAATCACATTTGTGGGCAGAGTCCAGTAAGAACACGTGGCGCGACTGAACTAAAATGGCAGCGAGTTCGAAGTCAAATGACTGTGAAGTGGAAGGTGAAATCAGGGACCAAGCAAACCAGCCATCGTCAGTCGCGTTTCCCAAGAGAATGTTTGGAGAGAAGAGGCCCGTGTATCGCTCTTTCCAATCCTCCTGGTTCAAGAAATGGCCATGGATTTTGTGTGCATAAAGGCCTCAAAGGGGTAATTTCAAAGTGTGTGCAAGCAAGGGTGAGGATGCTTTTGTAACTCGTGGTTACACAAACTGAAAAGATGCTAGCAGGGATAAACGAGGGGGGTTTGTGAATCACGAGCGTTCTTAATTCCATAAGTACTTTGTTGACCTAACAATGAAAACTCACAAGTATGTTGGTGAGTTGATATCTAGCTAGCATGAAAAACAGAAAGGAATTAACCATGCTTACCTGCGCAAAGTGCTAATTAGTGAATATTATATTCATAGCCAGACAGGGGCTTCCAATGAGAGGCAACTGGGTATCTCCAGATGATTCAGAAGGTGGTGGTTTGGAGCAAAATTCAAATTTTCACCAGCTACTGCTTTTGCGTGGAAAGGTTGATCCTACTGTTCTAGATATCATGCAACATAGAACGCAGAAGTACATGGATCATCATATCAAAAATGAATTCTTGGCTCTTGGTCATTTATGCAAAATTGCTACAAGCATACGTGAATCAGGATATTTCTCCTTGGAAGTTGATGAGGTCACAGATACCTCTAACAAGTTTGTCTAAGATGGGTTGATAGCCAGTTTGAGCCACATGAGGAGTTTATTGTATATTGAGTACATCACTGCTGAAACAATCGTGGCTGTATTGAAAGACACAATACTTAGAATGAATTTAAATCTCTCGATGTGTCACGCACAGTGCTACGATGGTGCTGCTAATATGAAAAGGGTAGCATGTGAAATTAAAGCTATTGAGCCAACGGCATTGTATTTACATTGGTATGGGCATAGCTTAAACTTAGCTGCAGCAGACACTCTTAAAGAGGTCAAGCCAATGGCAGACACTCTTGATCATGCTCTTGAAATTCGCAAATTACTGAAATTTTCTCCCAGGAGGGATGCAATCTTCGACAAACTAAAGCAAGAAACCACACCAAATGTCCCTGTTAATTGTGTGTACTTTATGTCCAACCCGCTGGACTGTTCGTGCTGCCTCGCTTGAGAGCATTTGTCTGAATTACCCCACACTAATGGCAACTTGGCAAAACAGTCAGAATTAAAAGCCAGAATTAACGGTGTAGCAGCCAAAATGAGTGACTTTGACTTTCTCTTTGTCTAATGCTCACTGAGCTGCTCCTGAGGCATTGCAATAACCTCAGTAAAACAATTCAACATTCATCAATGCCTGCTATTGAAGCACATTCCCTCTCAGAGTTATGCATAAAGGTGTTCCAGAAAATGTGAATTTGATCTCTTTTGGCAGTTAGTGCAGTGAACTAAGGAAGTGCTTCGATTGAATCGTAAACGAAAACGGCCAAGGAGATATGAGGATGGAGTAGGAGAGCCTTACACATTTGAAAGCCCCATACTGTACTATCGCTCTATGTACTATCAGTGTATTGATGCAGCTATTACAACAATCCAGGATTGATTTCATCAGAATGACTACTTTTGTATTCCATGATGGAGCAACTACTAATAAAGCTAGTTCAAATGGAGACTATTCAGTGGAACTAAAGGAGAATACTGACTTTTATCAAGCTGATTTTAACAAATCAGAGTTAGCGACTCTACTGCAGCTCTTAAGCTGTATGGACATCAACTGTTCAAAGCAATCTATAACATTCAAAGATATTCACAAACATTTTCAATCTCTAGTAGCCTCACAACTTTAATTTTTGTCCCAAGTAACTCGTCTCATCCTCTTAATGCCAGCCACTAATGCCGTTTCAGAACGAAGTGCCTCAGCTATGTGTAGGATCAAGACATACGTACGGTCAACCATGACTCAATTACGGATGAACAATGTTATGGTATTGCATATTCACAAGCATCTCACTGACAGCATTGATGTTGTTGCAGTACTGAATGAATTTGTGTCAGTTAATGAGGACAGACGTAAGAATTTTGGGTGTTTTCACTGAGAGTGGTTTTCTTATGTCATTGTACTTCCCTACTTATAGTGTAAATAATTTTGTTATTAACAATCAGTGGACTCTAGATTCACTGTGGGGAAAATAGCAATTTTATTCCATTTATTATCAGGGTAGCATGCCCCAAGTTCCTCTTAGGATACATGATGGATCATCCCTGGCCTATATAGTAGAATACTGCATGTGGATGGCCTGGCCTGACCAAACAAAATCATGTTCCCCCAGCCCTGTGTTATGATGATGTTTGGGTAGTTTTCAAGAAGTCCAATGCAAGTCACTAACCCGTGAGCTTGTGTCTGTTAAATGGTGTGGAGATGAACAGCATAGTAATCATGGAGGCACCCTTACACTTACGTTTTAGACAATGCTATGAACAGGTTAAGCATAACAAATATGATGTACAAGGGCACATCTCAACCAGAACATGTATCCCTAACAAAATTTTTTGCGATTGTTGCAAGCATCAAAATTGTTGATTAAATCACACAATGTTTGCAATCTACATGTATAAATTACCTGTTGTCCTCAAAGTACAATGTACATGTAAACACTTGCTTGTTTGCTTGCTTACTTGTGGCCACTTATCATAAACCACGAATAAGCATGTTTAGATATTTGAGCGTCCCCATGTACTTCAGCTCAGTCAAGAGTGACAGTGAAGTGCTGCATTAACCAAAGTCAGTGCGAAAGAAAACTGGGCCGAAGACAACTCAACGCATGGCAACTTCTGCTTTACACAATTATGGACCATGAAATACAAGGCATGCTGCTTATAAATGGTAGAAATTATGCACAGTAATTGATGTTGCTTCAGGAATGGATCATGCATAAACAACACTCATGAGCAGCAGAGATTTTCAGCTTATGATTTATGATTTTCAGCTTATTTTTTTTATCCAGTGTAGCCATACTAGCTGCTCTGACTGAGAAAATGGCTACAACTTGCCTCTTCATGCTAATTTAACAGCATACAGAAACAAACTTGCTACTATGCATGTTTTTTTTCCATACTGTGCCAGCCCGTCCCATGGTACACGAGGACGGGATGGACAGTGGGGTTAGCATGTTAGGAGCCTGGTACATGGTGGGGGGGTACTATGCTGTACAAACCCGTCCCATGGTTCATGAAGACAGGATGGGACAGTGGGAGTAATATGCTAGGAGCCTGGTACATCGTGGGATGTACCAACCCGTCCCATGGTACATGAGGATGGGATGAACAGTCTCAGGGGACTTAAGGCCTGGCTCCAGTACTTTTATCATGTTTTTTGACCTGATTCATGGCTGTTGTTGGACATGAAGATTGCATAGGAGGGGGCGTGTTCTTCCAAGCATCCCTAAGCACCCTCGGTAGTTCAAGGCGGAGGTCTTAGCAATGGTCTTAAGCTACCTGAACAGTATGAAACTGGTGTACGTGATGTATGCTGACATTCCATCGAATGGCTTCTCAATATGACCTTCCTAACCATACAAACCGGCAACTTCTGCAAGTGTGGAAGCCATGGTTAATCAACTTCAAGCGCTATAATTCGGCTTGTAGACATTATTTTCAAAAGCCACCCGACAGAATACTACGTACATCTTTCCAACCTCTACAATGCTACAAGAATGGACCTTGCATACGGTGGCGTTTTGTGCTCCACCTCTACACATCTCTCTGAATTTCTCTTTCGTGCGGCCATTTACTGGTTCAGTTACGCCATTGTCACGCACATGTGGCCATTAGATCACGTGCCTTATTCAGCTTGGGCTTCAAACTGGCTGATAGATGCTGCGTGGGTACCTAGCTGGTCTGCTTACCATTGAATAAACCATCTCTCGGTGTCAGCAAATCACTACGGAAAGACCTAGGCTGTTTCCAGAAGTCAGCAGCAACATTTGTCATTCGTTCGGTATTGGTCAGACTTCTGTTTATACTACAGTCACCCAACATAGATTTCAACAATTTAGCTCTCGTTATCGCTTCACCAGTCACTGCAAAGGAGCAACGAAGCAACGAAGCAGAAACAACTGCTAAAACATGGCCAAAACTAGTCATCTAAGTCATGTGATTATTACGCAAACCATAAAACCACACACGGCGTGCGCACGCAATCTCGGTGTGCGCACGCGAAAAACGGACCCAGGCCTTAATTAAGTCCCCTGAGGTGGGATTAGCATGCTAGGAGCCTGGTACACCTAGGGACATACCATACTCTGCCAACCCATCCCATGGTTCATGAGGACAGGATGGGATAGTGGGATTAATTTGCTAGGAGCCTGGTACATTGTGGGACGTACTATGCTGTACCAACCCATCCCAAGTTACATCAGGATGGGATGGACAGTGGGATTAATATGCTAGGAGCCTGCTATATTATACCAACCCTAGGGCATGGTTCTGTATGTGTATATGTTCACAACAAATGTTAATATTTACTGACCGTTTTATTGCTTACAAAAGCCATGAGTGCATAAAACGTTCCAGAGGATGCTCACTGTGGGGTGTTAAGTAATGACTTAGGTACTTTAGAATTGCATATTCCACAGTTCCACTGGTCGATAATTAGTACTGGTTGAAACATAGCTACTTTGCAGCTAGCTTACACTACACTGTCGATGCAAATAGTGGCTATCTGACTTGTTAGGAGTAACAGTTGCCTGTGCTGTGTTGACAATGAACAAAGCATTAAATTGAATATTAATTTTAAGGATAGTGTACTTGTTCATCCACTTAAAATGCATGATCTAATCTAACGTAAAAAATCCAATTCTTAGAAATGGTGGGTGCATCTAACTGCTGAGCCAGTATTAATATTACAATACCTATAGAATGAAGCTGTCATAGCTGTCTATTTTATGAGAAGAAAGCTTGGTCCAGATAATTTCCAGGAGAATGAACTAGACTTTAGAAAAGCTTGTTACTGTTGTTTTGCTGCCAACAGTGCTACATTAGTGCTAGCAAAGGGGTTTCCATGGCAGCATCAGAAACCAATCTGGATTCACCAATTTTAGGTGAGCAATGAACCATCTGTCCTCTCAATGGAGGTGAACGCAGTTCCATTCTCAAATGTGGCTGCATTTTTTCTCATCACAGATATTGAATAATTACATGTTATGCATCTCATAATTATCTCCATCAAACCTGTTGTTCCTGCCTTGGTGAAGCACAGAAAAAGAAGAGTTGCGAAAGATGAAAAGTGAGACAGAGAAAATCCACAGCTAAAAGAAATATTTTAGTTGGCATCTCACAAGAAAATAAAAGTGAGAGACCACAAAGTAGCATTTTATGGTACAAACTCCAGGGAGAGTCTTAGAAGCAGAAGACAAAGAGAAGCCTTGGTACAGAACATGTAGCTAGGGTCTTTGGAACAGAAGGCAAGAAGAAACCTTGCATTGATGCAGGTAGCCAAATTGCCACACTGAGTTTATGGAAAGGAAAATGAAGTCTTTCCAGCTAATCAAAAGCCAGGATGACTCTTAGGAAGAGAAGTAAGAGAGTAGACCTAGGTATGAGGTGACTAATAGCTACCATAGATAAGCAAAAGCATCGGATAGCTTCGATTTAAGAACATTATATACTAACATCCCCCATAGTTAACTTAAAACATGCATGGAAGAGTTAATTCAAAATGCATACAGTACTAGAGATGCCTTCTACACTGCCTTAAGAAAAGATTACGCTTACTGGACTTCCAGACCTTCCAGCTAACACTCATGACAATGAACCAATTAGTTGAGATATTCAATTTCCTGATAGATAACATATACGTCCAGATAAGATCGGCTGTCTACCAACAAACAATTTGCATCCCTATGGGTACTGATTGTGCTCCATTAGTCACGAATCTATTTCTTTGTTCCTATGAATTTGAGTTTAGGAAATCCCTAATCTGGATTGACCCCTCTGCAGCAGCTAAATGTAGCAATACTTGCAAATATGTTGTTTTGCTTACGCTTAACAACCCTGATTTTCAAGCATGCAAAGGCCAAATGTCCCCCCCAGAACTATAGAGCTTAAGAAAACTACAGAGTCATAACAGCTGTTCTTACCTGGATCTTAACCCTCTGGGCATGAATAGCATATATACCGTAGTGTCCCGTTAATATGCCCCCCCATTTTGTACACTACATCCCGCCTAAAGTGGGGGGGGGGCTTATATTCGAGGATGCAATTAGTCTCGACTATAAGCCCCCCCCCCCCCCCCCCCCCCCCCCCAAAAGATTTTATGCAAGTGCTATGTACGCAATTAGGACACTTCCAAAGCTCATGTTTGCCTTTCACTATCAACTAACTATATATGGCGACGACTTTCAGGATCGAGAGTACTGTTCGCGGACATCATGTTTACAAAGCTGCGTGGTCTCCCTACATCGGAGAAGAGCTGCCAGTTCAACGCGAGGTCAATAACATTCACGACGACTTCGCTGTAGCTGTCCTCAAGAACGGCAACACTGTCAGTCATGTACCACGGGAAATTTCCAGAGTCTGCTGGTATTTCTTGCACAAGAGTGGCAGCGAGATGACTTGCATCGTCAATGGTGGCAGAAGACGTTCTGAAGTTGATGGGAAAGGACTCGTGGTTCCGTGCGTGTACATCTTCAGAGGGAAACAAAAAACACCTTGACAGACTGATAAACCTGTTTGCTAAACTAGCAGCTTAAAACTTGGAACATCTAACCAGCTTTTCTAAAAGCCACAAAACTTACAAAAGATTCACCGACTACTATAATAGTCTTACTGAACGCACTTGCAACGTATAGTAAGCACGTGTAGTTTTGATGTTCCAGAAGACACTCACCGGGGGGCGTTATAACGAGTCAAACTACCCTGTGCAGGAACTTTGGCGGAAAAGAGGGGGGGGGGCGTATTTTCGAAGGGGGCGTACTAGCGGGACACTACGGTATATATATGCACGTCGTGCCTATACTGCTCACCGCGATGAGCATATATATATGCATGCAATACAAAGAAGCGCCTACAGCACAGAGTTTTAAAGCCAGAAAAGAATGTGGGGTAAATCCCTGCCTATTGAGTAGTAATAAGTTTAGGCCACACCTTTCCACTTACATCACTATGTGGAAGAGACAGGAAGGGGCAGTACTAATGTGTGAGTGATCGTGAATTTTGACAAGGACTGCCAAAAGCGAAGCTTTTTCTCGAACAAACGGAGCAAACGTTACCCCAAAAATACGGGAGGTGCCTGAGGGAACATCATTACTGAGCAGCTCTAGTTCATACCACGCTTTATAGCTTGTGGCATCAGTTGAGTTCAGGTATCAGGATCATTGCTTCCATCTCATTTGTCCTTGCTCACCTCGCCGATATTGTCACTGTCTGAATTTACACAAAGACACTTGCTCATCTTGCTAGCCAGTTAGACTTAAAAGAACCTAACTAGGCCACATTGCCTCTTCATTGTTCAGATGATCAGAACACCTCAATCATTCACCTGCTGCCTGAAGAAGGTTCATCCCTAAGTCAATATATTGAGATTAAAGCCACTCAGCTGTCTACAGTTAAAAGTATCTACCATGAAACGCGGACTGCCTGCAGCAACGATGGGCATGCCAGCTACTTCGCAGAAGCGCCCTGCTTCCTTGCCCCTCACTGCTAAATCTCACCAGCCTACCACTAGCATTGGGAGCATCTCTCCACCTCATGTTCTACGCTTGGGTACACCTCATACTTCCAACTTGCCCCCCACCCTCCCCTCCAGTTTTGCCTCCTATGTACAGCATTGAGAATCTCATAGGAAGTACTAGTACTGGTAGTGAAGCCAAGCAGGAGTTGAATGGGAGGCACAGATATATTGTCAAATAGCCGTTACAGCACTTCTTAACCAGAATGTTTCAAGTTTTTGCCTTATGTATAGCTAGTCATGAAGGCATATGGGAGGGGTCACAGCACAGCAACAGCCAATCAAAATCAATGGCAAGGTAGTCAGATTTGAGGCAGGCATAGACAAAAGTATGCTGTGGGAGAAAAAGCACTCAACGGGAGTGGTTCAACAGATTCTAGCCAAGTTACTATGTGCATACACTGCTGGTTATGATACACCACTATCAAGACCACATACTTAGGGGGCATCTCCAAGTGAAAAATTCATGTTTAACAACAGAGTGACGTTAAGGGGGGATCTGGGATATGACATTAAAATTTACGTTGTGTTGTTCTGATGTCTATTTTCTTTTGAATGTCAATATATATCTGGCTATAAGTAAGCTGTAAGCACCAGATACAGACCATGTAGCTAAGGTCTCTTATGAATCCGTGAAATCCTCCAAGGAATATGTTTTACTGTAGATTGGTGGGTGGAGTTTTGATCTGGTACTGAAGTTTAAAACAGCAATACTGTGCTACAAGCTTTTGCCAAACAAAGTGTGTACTGTGCCGTGCAAACCTTCTGGAGCTCTGACACAAAGGGTAGGGGCATCTCACTTTAACATCACTGTGATGATGCATAGCTAAGTGTACAAGATTTCCTTTGGAGATGCTTCCTTAATTCGTGAGTGACTGTGAATTTCTGCCTCCAGTTTTCCCTTGCTAAGGGTAGGAGTACTTGAAAATTGCCTGAGTTTTGCTGGGCTGTATCAAGTGAGAAAATCAGCAGGGTTTTGAATTTTTTGTAAGCTATAATGTATATCCAGCAGAGAATGGAGTAGAAACAGCTGAGGTCATGATGCTCAACTGTATTAATAACTAGTTAGGTTATGACACAAGTCATGCCACTGGTGCTGTGCCATGCCCTAGCTGATCTAACAATGCTCATCAATTTGACTGTGAATGCTGATAATGTAGCCTTGTTCCTAGACCTTCCCACCATTCAGCTTTGATCGATCAAAAATTGGATGGACAAGATTGTAGGGAGGCCTGGTAATAAGGCTACTAATGCAAAAGTTTGTATTATTCTACACATACATATATTTCTGTATAGCTACAGTTGTCAAGGCAAGAGAGCTAAACTTTTGAAACACTTCAAATCTTATAGTAAAGCCCTCCTATCATCTTATTTACACATAAACAGTACCAATCATCGTTATTTGTACATATACAGCCTGCGCTGCGAGTTTTAGCTTCTCTATATACTTGCAATACTTAAGAGCTGTTGTGATGTCACAGATAAGATGTGCACTACGATGCCAACAAAACATCAGCCAGCTAGAATTTCTTACAATCGAACCAACTATTGGCTAAAATTTCGATTAACTAGGCTTCGTGGAAAAAGTAGCATGTCAACTACAATTGGTTGTTCTCAGAGCAACTCACAATTTCCTTGATCGCCCCAGCAACCAGGAAGGGAGTCCTCAGAGTCAAACTGTAAGGTTTCATATTCTGCCGCTACAGCCAGTGAATGCAGATCATTACAGACAGCAGCCATACTGTTCACCTAGCCACGTGTTGTGGTTAATGACATCGCGAAAGGAATGCCCACCCATGACCGTCACTGAAAGTAACTGGTTCCATATGCAAAAGCACTCTCATACATTCCAGGAAAGTTAGGAAAAGTACTTGGAACAAAGTTTAACCTATCTAAAAGCCGTCCAGTAATCCTGTTAACTCGGAGTTTTGTGTTTATACTATGCTAAACACTTTTGTTCCTCAAAAATCAGTTTTTATGGATTTTCCTGACAGTGAAGGCTGTTGAATACCTCATAATAAACTTCCAAGTAAAGACTACTTTCACACTGCATCTGGACACTTAACTTCAAGAAGCAGGGCTAAACTATGCTAAACACTTTTTCTGAATGGGCTGACTGTTGGCAGCCATATTGATGGGTGGACATCTTGTGACATGTAATTAATTTAGGGAAGCATAACAAGTGTTGATTCATTCCCTTTGCAAACACACTTGATGTGTGTGTCAAGCTCTGCAGCTAAAAGCTTCCAAACTTGAAATATTTTAAATTCATTCAGTGATAAGAAGATATGTGCAGTCATACTTGCTTGCCAATGTTTTGGGAAAATTTAAGAAGCTGCACATAACTGAACTATGAACACTCCACATGTTACATTTGTCATGTCAACCCAATCCAGTGCTACCACAGAACAAACATGACACCACTAATCATATTCTTGAGGACCAATGAACGGAATGTTGCCTAGGGGTGCCACACAGAGCTAGCTAAATTCAACTACTAATACATGTATGCAGGAGGGGAGAGATTGCCTGACTTCCAGCCGGAAGTATATGCCTTTAATGAGATTCATTGATCTCAATCGGGACATTAACAACGTTCACAAGTATCCAAAGAGTGTTAATGAGATTCATACCCCAGTTCTGTTCGGGTTTGAGTCCATGAAAGGCTCAGGGCATACTCATAAATATCCAACATCATTTACCCATTCCTTTCAACCCCAAGCCAAGCTGCCAATGTTTCTGCAGAAGATCAATAATGAGGTTCTTGAAAGTCAGCATACCCTAACCCTCCCATTGGACAGCTGACTGAACCCGGGGTTGTTCATGGGTAATGCTGAGGTCTAGTTAAAGTCAACTCATTAATATTCATGAGATGGACAGAAAATTTTAATGATCTTAGTATTGTTGCAATTTGCAGTGTGACAGTGCAGCAATGCAAATGTCCAATGTCAAACCTGTGTTTATCACTGCCCATTCATTTGGGCAGTGATACCCCCATATTTTAGGAACTGAGTGATATTACATTCTCATATACTAAATAGCTAAGAGCATGGACAAGTATGTTCTAAGCTATACCTATTTCTAATTGCAGACCTAGTGCCTAACAATTATATCCTGACCATCAATTGAGTTATTTCTAAGTAATCTGATTTAACTTACCCTTTTGGTGAGGATTTCCAACATTGAGATGTTGTTAGGATTGCTAGCACACGTGTATGCTAGTTCAGCACATTCAGCTGGTAGTGTCAGTTTAAGAGTGCGCACTTTATTTTCTGGATGCACAAACAGAAGTGAAGTGAATAGGAAAACATCTGGAGACTGTATCAGGTAGAAGGTACCAGTAGTCCACAACCAGTTATGGCAAACAGTCAGTTCTGTCTGATCATTCTCAGGAGAACTAAATTCGTACCTCACATTCACAAACAGTGATGAACTTTCTCTAGCTGGATAAAATGCAGAGATTAGCGCATATCGGTTGTTGTCTGTTAAGTACAGGGCCCTTTCTAATGCTTTGAAGTTCGTGCTGCAGTCATTGAAATGGTTATTGAACAACGTTTCATGTGTGAACAACGATTCAACCAAGTTGTAGATGGGCAAGGAAGTGTGCTGTTCAATATTCTGGCTTGACGCACAGTGGAAGAAAACAACGACCAGCAGCAGCCAAATGTGATACAGCTTCAACATTGTCACAGAAGCAAGTCGCTGCATATATCCCTAAAAGAAACAAGTCACTGAATAAAATGTATACTTAACTGGCAAATAAATAATTAGCACCTACTTCATGCAGTTGGAACTGATACTAAACTAAGACATCCAAGAAGAACCTCTAACTGTACTAAAACCGAAAAAAGCCTTTCTTCACTGATAACTCTAACTGAACACCTTTTTATAAAGGATTTATGAGTTTTAGCAGATGAAACTACAACTAAGTAAAAAAAAAAAGTAAAACATTACTCCAACTATAAGAATGCATGGAAAAATTACAATCCAGAATCGTGTTAGCATCTAGCAGATATATTTTGTCAAGGGTTTAGATTAGCTCTGTCTGCAGATTTGTGCATGCTGAAGTCTACTGCCATCTACACTTGACTAGCTATTCTAACACCTTTCATCAACACACGGCTGTATCGAGAATTTGGGAGGCAGCGAAGGGGGTGGAAATGATGCTAGCCCCACTGCCTTCTTGTAGCAATCAAAACTGCTACTATTTACCTTAGCCATCTTGCTCTAGACTACTAGGTTGTACAGTTTCTATAGTAGCTGGCATCGAAATTTTTCTGCCAGTAAGTTGCCAAAAGTCTGTAGCCATTACTGTTGCTGCCTCGTCGATCAATTTCATTTTGTGGAATTCATTTCCTGTTCTTCGTGATGGCAAATGAATTACTCAAACTTGCATACAACAGTAAACAATACCGCATGGTAAATTACCTGTAGCTTGCATGAGCAGGCACCAAAGTTTCAAAGCAAGTCCAAGAGACCTAACCGACATCTGTAAACCCTGATCAATTTGCAGAATACCACTGTCAGAAGTCTAGAGCCTTATGATAATGTGATGACAGTCGTCGCATATATTTTAATATTTTTTGATTGCACACGCCGCAAATGTAAATGCCTGCAAAAGCCGTGACCCTGCAAAGCTAGAGTCAGAGACTTGCAACCCACGGTAAGAACGTGCACTAGTGTACCTTCCCGCCGTGTCAAAGCTACAGTAAAACAATCCTTGTTCCAGAGTGAAGAATGTGCCATGTTCCAAGTTACGCTGCCTTACTAAGGTGAACCTTGTTAGATAATTTTTTAGTGTAAAACAGTTCAGTCTGGCTGTCTGTTCCCGTAGTCCAGTCTATTGATTTATATTAACAGGCAAGGTTAAGAAAATCTGTAAGCAACGCAGCGCTGCAGAGGCTTGGACCAAACTTCGATGACAGAAACTTCTGGCGTCTTGCTCGCAGACGACGCACATGCATATGACGATGCGCGATCACGCATGTAGAGTAGAAACCACGGCTTGGTCCGGCCATGGCGTGACCAACCGAAAAAGCTCGAGATCCGTCTGCCCTGTGATGACAACACTACACATAATTATATACACAAAACATAGACATATATATATATATATATATACTGCTCAATCAGCTGTACGCAATCTTATACAACAACAAATTATCCCTTACACTGTATAGCTAAGTGAAACTACAATTACCGATTTGTATGACCCCCTGCTTCACAGAGCTCCGAACGACGTACGAGTAGTCAGTAAGGTAAATGCGCCACTTCAATGAGGAGTTGAGACAACACTGCGGCCTATGCGCCGCCAGGTCTGCATCAGCCTTAGATAAACGTTACGTAATTGTATCCCCCAGCGGTGCTCAAAAGAGTGGTTGCGTGGTTACATGTCAGATAAGGACTGATAGCTGTGAGTAGTTTACTTAAGTACACAAAGTGAAAGTGTTCCAGGATCACCACAACGATTTCCAAATTCCGATTGATGAAGTTATGTTAGGGCTCCCGACGGAAAAATCGAAGGTGCAACCAATTTCAAATATTTTTTATTTATTTATTTTTTTTATTTATTTTTTTATTTTTATTTTTTATTTTTTATAAAAGTTTTGCGTAAGCAATGGGTACAAAATAGCTTAGCTAATATTAATTGTACCCTAGGTATAAGATAATAAAGTTACTTAGTGCATATAATATTGTTTAAGTGAATGTTTAAAAGTTGCAATGGAAGGAGATGAAACAACTGATTCTGGAAGTGAGTTCCAGTGTGATACATAGTGAGGGACAAAAGAGTTAAAAAAACAATTAGTATGTGCAAAGGGCTGGTACAAGGTAAAAGGAGTGCTTGTGTACGATCTAGTGACTTTAGGTACAATAATATTAGGTGGAAAATAAGACAAGTTGTGCACAATTTTGTACAAGGAACATAGTTTAAGGTACAATCTTCTGTCTGCAAGAGAGGGCAAGTTAGTCATGTTCAGAAGCTCATCATAGCCTTTGTCCCATTTTCTTGTGATCATTTTACACGCAAATTTCTGTGTGCTTTCAAGTAAATCTTGATCTTTTCTCAAGTGTGGGTCCCAGACTGGTGCTGCATACTCCATGTGGGGCCGTACAATGGATATATATAGTTGGCGAAGAGTATCCTGGTCAGCGTGCTGGTAGAATCGATGGTACAATAGGCCCAAGATTTTCTTTGCCTTTGTGCATGCTCCTTCAATATGTTTTGACCAAGACAGGTCAGATGTGAGCAACAGGCCTAAATACTTAAATGTAGGGACACTTTCCAGTATTTGGCCATTGATAGTTATCATAGGGGGGTTATTTATCCTGTTACGCTTGCGTGAGATCAGCATAAACTTGCATTTGGAAGGGTTGAGAGACATGTGGTTACAATTTACCCAATCTGTTGTGCTAGACCTAAATATCTATCTGGGATACAGAAAAGCCAGGCTATAATAGTTCATGCTGCAAAGCTGCTTTTGGTCGATTCATCTTGCACTCAAAGGGTTATTAAGTGTCAAATATTGGGCAAACTTTGGTTCAAGTGACTTTTGAAGCTTGATGTATCTTGTGCAAAAATGCCTGGACCACGCAAATTTATAGCAGTCATGAGACTATATTAGCTGTTATTTTATGTTGCAATACCATAGATGAATATATTGATAATTTGAAGTGACCGTCCTTCAGCAGCATCAGTGCATTTGATTATTACCATTGGTAGAGCATAAAAATAGGCGGATATCTCTTAAAGATATAACCGGCTATATAACATTCTGTTGGATATATATATCTTCGGAAGAATGAAGGTCATAGAAACTATATTGTTGATGTGGTTTACAAACAAGGTCACTTGGTTCTTGGACTTCAGCACACTTGAGTCAAGTTCATTTGATCTTTGATTTTTACCTCAGGTTCCCCTGTTACGTAATTGTATAATCTTCCTGTGGCACGCAAAGAGTGGTTGCGTGGAACATGCTATTATTGTTAATTGTAAACTTTGCCAAGCTGACTGTACACAAAGGTTGAGCACAAATGTGATAGGCAAGTTCATACTCTTTAGTGTAGCTTTCTTTGAACACTGAAGCAGTACACAGTGTAAATTTCATTGACTTCCTTAAGTGAATAAGACAGGTTTGTGGCTGATAAGTCTTGCAGTTGATTCATTATCCCCACTTAGGTGGTGTTGAACTATAAATGGTGAACTAGTCTTGTGTTCAAAGGGAGTTGAAATCAACAGTATTATACAGTTTACAGCAAATTTTTGGTTACTTTTGCATTGACCGATCAGCGAGCTACTACACTTTTGCACACTTGCTCACACTGGAAAAAACTAGAGGTTAATTTAACCCAAAATGGGTTACCTCAGTTGCAGGATCCATACCACCTCCCACTTTTACCACAGTGTAGGGTTACAGTGTTTGTGTACTCAAAGTTCCAATATGGCATGAATACTTGCATAAAAGCACTGCCCAAAGGTTAGCCAATAGTGCATGAATATTTTTCAGAGTCAATCCAATAATATACATGAATATAGTGAGAGTTCCACCCCCTTTTGGCACAAACATGCAATCACAAAATGAATTTCATTTGCAACCCAATTCATTGTTTGCTAGAAACCTCCACTGGACAAGGGTGTAACCCTAAACCCTGGCAAAAGGAGGTGAGCCACACCCTGGACCTAGATGAATCCAGACTGCAACTGAGATCACCTTTTCTGGGTTAAATCAACCTCCAATTTTTTACAGTGTGCAGCCAATCATGCACACTTGCTCAGCCAATCAGAGAGCTATTACCTATCTTGCACTGTCAATAGTCTGTCTTCAGCCAATCATGAAATTTTCCGGCCTAATTGGCCCCGCCCACTGTTGGAATCACGTGATCTATTGTCGGTCGCTAGACACATTTGCAGAAAGGCGGTTATTGTACAGACGAGCGATGGCTTTCGTACTTGCATGCAGAAAAGATCTCATGGTAACATAATCTGTCATAGTTTTGGAAGTGATTTTATACTGCTGCCTCTGAGAAAAACTGTGTAATTCTGCGTAGCTGTGTCAACGTGTCCAGTAGCCCTGAAGGTACTTCCCCTTTCCAAGGGTGCTGTCACTTTGTCACCGGACCCTTCCTCCTGTATGCAATGAATCTACTGCTTTGTTGTCCTGCGGCTTGCTGGACGTTGCGCTTCAATGTCCACTGTGCACACCACGATGCATATTTGCTCATAGCTCAGAAGCGATGGCACAAAATGACTTCCAAAACTATGACATGTTACCTAGGCTTACCTAGTTTTGGAAAAACGTGAAACAGTTGAAAACAATTGCGGTTTAAATAACCGCCTTTTGCTTCCAGACATGGATTGGTGAGAAACTATATTCCAGCAATAAGAAGGTGGATGTGGCCAAAATTTTACCACATAATAGAGAAGAGGTGTGGTCATATACCAAAACAGTTTTCACTTTGGACACCAATATATATCACTCCAAATATTGCACAAATTTATCTCGGCTAACTCTGGTCCCAATCCTTAATTCACCTAGGTAGTTTTATTCCACCATTTTGTTTGGTGATAATTGCAATCAACACATACATGAGTGGTGTGGTGAGTGAAAAACATTGTTTGGTGTCCATATGAACAGCTGGATTCATCATAGTTCAAGATCTGCACTTACCGTTACTAGATTTAAAAAGTAACTCCCAGGTGTTGAGTTGTATATCAACACCGGTCTGGGAGTGCTGATGCTAAAGGGCATAAATAGTATTGTAAAGGAAAACTGCAGCTTACGGTTAAACTAACTTGTCAAATGTACTCCTATTTCCAGGTGACTTATTCAGTGGAGGAAATTTTCTTACAAGTTGTGTAAACATTAAGTAGAGATGCCATCTCTCAAAACCTCACAGAATTTGATGTCCACACTGTTAAAAATGGGTGTTATGATGGGTTAGTGCCATCTCGCCTACTCCCATTTTGCCTACTAAAAACCAAACTGTGCCATTTTGCCTACTCACCCAAGAAAAATTTTTTTGGACACTAAGACAAGCATCCAAGCAACAGAGCTTGCCTTTTCTACAACAGAGGTGAAGGGGTGCTTTTTCCACTTTGCTCAAGCCCTAACTCGGAGGATATCCACACTTGGGATTTTTAAAATTTATTTCATACGCCAGACAGTTACACTAGCTTTTGTGTCTCCTCGATTTGTACAACTAGCTTGGAAGCATCCAAGGTTACAGCTCCTAATCTGCCCAGAATTGATGAGTTTTGTAACATACTTTGAAGGAAGTGGGCAATATGAGTCATCAGAAAAGCTTATCCCAATGTATATAACTGATAGAAAGTTTTAAACAGGAACAAGCACAAACAGGTTTGATTGCTCAGCTTGTAACTGGTTCCCAACCACCATAAAGTGTTGTAGTAACTAAAAATACTCTTTGCTTTACTTAGAAACTGTTTTTAGTTGAGTAGGTGAGATGGCACATTTTGATTTTTAGTAGGTGAAATGGGAGTAGGCAAATTGGGAGTAGGCACCTGTTTAAGTATAGCACCCCACTGTGTTAACATACAAGAATATGATGAAGTCTGAAGGCTATGTGACTTTGTATATTAGCACTCCAGGGGTGCTATATTAAACAGGCACCGTAACACCCTTTTTTTAACAGTGCAAAGCCAAAAGTGAGGGTCTGAGGAAGAAACCTTTCAATTGTGCCACTTGTAAGTGCTAGTAAAGAGATGGCATTAGTGCATGTGCAGTTGTTGATGAACGTATAGGGTTCCCACAATATGTGTGAGAGGACCAGAAGAAATGATTGGGCATGCATACACCAGCACACTTGAGTGACGTTAAAATTGTTTTCATGAGAAAGTGGTATGTTCACTTAGGGGACTTTGGATTGCCTGATGAATTTAGAGATTTTAACTAGTCGTTGCATTCAAATTGTGCTTAAAAATATACATCCTACATAATATAATTATAGTAATGTTCCATAGCTTTTGAATTGATGTTTTTTGTTCTCATTTTGTGCTTTGTATGCATGCAAGAGGACTTTCCGACTGTGAAGAAATTATTAAGCTAAAGAAGCTTTCCTGTCAAAAAAGTTAACTTTACATGCTGATCATATAAGTAGTGCTACAGATGCACAGTACAGCTCACATCCTATATGTGGTAAATGAATGCATGCTCCTTTATGCTTATGCTAGCTAAGGAACTCAGCAACATGCAGTGGAAAAGTACCTTTGTTTCAACTGTTGCAATGTTACATTCCAAAGGTAAACTTTCCTAACCAGTCTCGTGGCGAGGCTTGAGCCTCCGATATAGCCTCCTGCCTAATAGCTGGATCATTGATTTGCCAAGTTTTTTTTGCAGGTTTGACCTCTCACTGGGAAGTGCTACAGAGGCACTAGTTCATGGATGATCTAGGGTTAGCAGAAAGGTTAGTCGTCAGAAGTGAGGGATGTGCTGAAGTGCTAAGAGCGATTCATGGTGCCGGTCGAGTACACGAGCAAATCAACACTCCACCAGTGCCTGGGATTCTTGTCTCCACTTTCTCCATTATGTGGGCAGAGTTTCAGGAAGCTCTGCAGAGCGGGAATAATTTGGAAAAGTATTTGCATGTGTATTGAGTATGCTACAGAGCACTGGAGCTTCAGGCTACACACACAAGTATAAAGCAGTTACAAGCATACCGTTCTACTCATAATAGAAGTGTCATGTCTGGCTCCTCCTTGGAGGGTGAAGCTTGTTTTGATGATAAAGTAGCTAAGTAGCACTAAACCTTTAAAAGCTAAATCTGGAGCACAGGTTTGGCTAAATTCCATGATATTTATTATACGGTTACATGAGCATCATAGGGACACACCAAGAGAATAACTGGACATAATTTGAAGCATTCTAGCATAGCATAAAGGCTAAGTTTTTGAGCATAATAGCCTCATCCCTAGTTATAGGGTGTCAAACATATGATAGTCTTGTAGGCCAGACACTCACAGTGGCTTGCTAGACTAAGCATATGATTGCTCATAATTACAAGACTTTAAAAACATTAAAAATGTAAAAAGATGTAGGGATGGCATGCCAAAAAGTATGCAAACAAGGTAGGGATAATACATGAAAGCAAAGGTCAACATATTGGCAAAGCCCCATCCCTACATCTTTTTCACACTGCAGTTAGACAGTGCATGGGGGTCTTCCTAAAACGTACCACAAGTTCACTCCAACCTTTACTGGCAGTTCATGGCTGTAGCCTTGTTCTCAGGCCACTTCCTAGCTCCTCCCACATGGCCTGGGAATGGTAACTACCAGGTAGTTTACAGTGGTACACTTGGTAGCATTGTGTTATACGAAACCTCTTAAACAACTTAAGCAGTGACTTGGAGTAGACTGCAGAGTTATCATAGTAAGTGTTGTAAAAGTACATGGATGGCGCGTGGCATGGTTTTAGCCTCATCCTGAGGCCACTTTCCTCTTCCCATGTGGCCTAGGAACGAGCCTAATATGACATGATCTAGCACCAGCTGTATAGATATGTGTGCCTTGTAGGTAGCTACCAATGTTAGTAGTTTTATTGCCGTGACAGTCGCACCCTTGTTATATACCTCTGGCATAACCTAGACACTGAGCTCGAGTGGGCTGCAGACTGGACATAGTAATCAGTGTGTAAAACTCCAGTACTCATGCACAGCATTAATAACTGCATGGATGGCTGCAGATTCAGCTCTCAACTCAAGCACGCTGTCTAACTGCAGTGTGAAAAAGATGTAGGGATGGGGCTTTGCCAATATGTTGACCTTTGCTTTCATGCATTATCCCTACCTTGTTTGCATTCTTTTTGGCATGCCATCCCTACATCTTTTTACATTTTTAATGTTTTTAAAGTCTTGTTTCTGTACTTTTTTTATGTTAATCTCAGTTACAGTTAGACCTAAGCCTAAGAAGAACGTTTGAAGTGTAACCACAACACCAGAACTCGAAACGGCGTTGACAGTTTAGGTGGTTCCAGGCAGGTAGTAATTATGTGTATAAATATAGCCAGCAAGAACCTGATGAAGGGCCAACCACTCTCCCTACCAAACCTTGTGAAACCAGTTTCATGATTCAGTTGTCAAAGGCACATGACGACTGACCAGCTGCAGCACAGAAAAGTATCATACAGACAACTGACCATCCAGTACAGTTCACTAAAGCTGTGAGTAGGCTATTTTTAGTGTAGCTACAAGTAGGCAGCTGAATGCAGCCCCTTACCTACGTGGTGTTCATAAGCCTTGCCCAATGCCGTGGGGGGAAAAGACCGTGCCAGCCAGTGTACTAGTCTCGCTTCCAGGCCAATGACCGTGGTATTAGGTCTGGGAACGAGACTTCGTGTGCGCATGCGTACAAAGTTAGAAAATGGCGTCCTAAGCAACGGACAACAGCCTCAGAGTGTTGTGAATGGCTTTTGTTGACCAGGGTAAATTTGAAGTTATGAAGACGCTGAGGGGTTGTGAAGCTGCGCGCTTTGACGAGCATCAATTTCGTACTAAAATCAAGGTGAGTACCTAAACCGTTTTCGAGTTATCGTTGTTTGACAAGTGGTCTGAACAAAGAAAGAAGAAAGGAAGAAGAAAGAATACGAAAAATGGCACTTTTGCTACCGCACACTTTTGCGTTTAGCTGTCTTCTGCGTAGCTTTTGGGCAACTATATGAGTCTTGCTGATCACAAAGGCACTCACAGAGGAAGCCTGGGCGCTTAAATAAGCTTTTAGCGTGTTTGTGGTGAAGTTATACGGCTTTTGCTAGGTATTGCACGTGTCGGCGCCATCCCTACATAGAGAGTCTACCGACTCTCTGATGGTAAATTGAAAGGATTCATAGTCAAAAGGTGCAACTTTCTAGTTGTTAATTGTTAACACAAGAGGTGCTGGGAGGGTGGGAAATACTCAGGAAGTGAGTTGAAATACGATTGTACATATTTGCATATGAAATACTAGGCAGAAAAACTAGCTGGTGGCTACATTTCCCAGTATGGGGATGAACAATAGCTTCCTTAATTCCTCTATCAGTGGGCAAATTCCACTTGTTGCTGCATTACGTGGTATATCTTCTGCTGAAGGTAGCTCCTCCAATGCTTGGTAGCTGTAAATGGCTGGGCAAAAACAGCAAAAGGTAGGCCCACCTTGAATAATCGAGTGTGGTACCATGATCCCGGAAATCTCCAGCAGGTGTTCAGTGTTCCAATCTTTCTTGAGTATCCTTCTGAAGATGTTACCTTCCCTACTCCCCAACAAACTCAACTACAAACTTTTGAGTAAGTCCTACTGGTTTATGGAGTGTGTTCTTGTAAAATGACAGTGACAGAATACATGGCACAGCTGCCTCCATATCATTAATAAACACGCTGGATGGCCCAGCAACAGCATCCCCTACACTCGGTAAAGAATGTGTAGCTACTGAGTGCACTGGCTTGAACAAGAAATCTTCTGCCTTGTCTAGCAGTAAGTTGATGGCTTGATGAATATCCCCACCACTAATCTGCAACGCCTCTTCAACGCTGCCTGAGTCACATTCATATCCAAGAACCTCCGATTTGTTCAATTTTAGGCTGTAACAGATGAAAAAATTTCAGTCAGAAAAGATCAAAGCAGTAGGGGATGAGCTTCTTCAGTAGCTACCGTATTCTTTCAAATAAAACACATGATCCAATCTAGCACAAGAAATTCAATTCTGGGCATTTTTGGGTGGATCCAACTTAGCGCAAGCTGCCACTAATTAATTTTTGGCTGATCCAATTTAGCGCAATACCAGGAATGAAGCCTCTCAGCAGTTTATTTTGTGACAACAAAGGGCAGTCAAGAACAATTTCCAGGAGAATGAGCTATCCCATAAATGTTCTACTTTGGCGTTTGTAAGACTTTTTGTTGCTGCAGCTGCTTCAAGAACCTCACTTCTGGAGAACTGAAGGCCAGGAACTCTTTGCATTTCGCGTTTGGCAACACATGATCTAATCTAATGCAAGAAATTCAATTCCTGGAATTTATGGGTGGATCTAACTTAACGCATGCCCACTCAAATTATTTAATTTGCATGCGTTTTATTCGAATAAATATGGTAACCATGCAAAAAATATATATTAAAATTAAACAAGTTAAAAATAAGAGTACCTTGCACAGGCTTGCAGGTGTCAGGGACTTCTTCAACTGCAATACCACACTTTTGTGGATTCTGTAATGAAGTTTCAAAACCAACAGTTTCAGACTTTAAGCAGCTAATAGCTAAATAGCTAGGTAATTATGCCACAACATACGTGTAATTCCAACACAGATATTGACATTGCCAAGGGAGTACATCTTTACACAGGAAATGAACAGCAGACAGTAAAATAAGACACAAATGACTGGACAAAACAGGAAAAGTAACAACCAAGATACTTAGGCTATTACTAATGTTATTTCACATGCAGTGCTACACAACACTGTACAGTATATATTAACTTTGCCCACAGGCTCTTCCCTTGAGTTCAGACAATTAGAAATACCATAATATGTGGCCCTTGAATCCTATGTTTTACCTGCTTTTAACTGCTACATAGTGCATTCAAAGCTGTACCTCTTTTGGGTAGTGCACACCATCATGTATCTCTCCATCCCTGTTCTCAGTGCAGTTAAGGCTGGCTCAGTTTTTTTTTTGGCGAATCTGTACAAGTGTGCGCACGCCTCTACGAGCGCCTCTGCGTTTATCTAATTACCTAACCGCTTAATTCGATTACATTTGCGTCAAAAGCGTATGGCGAACAAGCGTAACACAACGATTTGCCGTAGGCCGTAGGCAAAGCTGCAAAAAAATCCTTGCCGCTTAAAAAGTCCCGAACTGTTTCTTGCTCGGGCTTCAGGCTTTCATAGCCCAGTCTGTCGACAGAAAACTTGAGAGCTCGTTGTACACTGGTGTTCGCCGTTTCTCACTGTTTCCCACATATATTAAAAATTCCACCAGCAGTTGGTATTTCATGAAGAGGAGCTAGCTGTCTGTGCCCAGACCAACAGGGTCTGGGCATTACACTAAGCGGCATCGATAGCATGATTGGGTCATACAACAGCAACTGAAAGACAAGTGCACATTCACTCAATACACAAATGCAACAAATGCAATGATGGGAATTTGGCCTGTGCAGGCTATCTTCCCATGATAGTCTGGCCTACAAGACTATCTCGCAAGTCAGATGTCTTTTTTTTTTCTGCAGCATTGATCACTTCCAGTTTCCGTCTCACAACCAATACTATAGAAGAGGTTGATGCCATTGAATTGAATGGGTCTGAATTGTGAGACTAACATGGTACTTACTCCTATCTTACCTGTCAGGTTCGCACTTCAAGAAGCAAACAGTTCATGAATGTGATTTCGCAGACACTGATTTCCGTATATGGTAAAGGAATTTTAACTCACCATTCCTCCAGCCAGAAGTTGAATTTTGAGAAGTGTAACTATAAGACTTCATCTAAACAAGAAGATAAAAGATTTGGAAGCTGGTGCAATTAAGGAGAATAAAACAGAATTCTGTTTTAATAACATGAAAACCAAGTGAGAAAGTGAGCTCCAACAAGCCTTTCGGCAAGGCAAATTAAGGACAAGGTGGTGTGGTTGTTAACAGAGATCGTTCTCTTGGATTTACCGCTTCAGACACACAAGAAAGTTATTTGAGAAGCTCCTGAAATTCTCCTTAAGTATTGATGGAATTTACAATGATAGTTCCTTTGATTGGAGTAGAAAAGTACATGTATGTGGCAGCAATGTGCATGAGTGGAAATGTGCTGGATAAAACAACTTTCAGTAGCTACATTCATGCATTGCCAAGCAAGGACATCTAGCCTGATGTCCAGCACCAAATTATGACAGCAGTCTCTACATGCTCATATACATCTAGCCTCATACCCAGGCTGCATACGCGCCCTGGGTACAAGGCTATTATACATCCTATGCAAAGGAAAGACCCTACAATGTTCACCTACAGTGACTCAGAGATAAATAACACACTTGCTCTTGTGTGTAAAACACCGTGCAATTGTGTCCTTCTTGAACTGTACCATCCTGTGAAGATATCATATAGCTAAGTGTTCAAAGTGTTAGGAAAATAAACTTTGAATGTCACATGCTTTCCACAAAGTATATGCTCTGGATGATGCAATGTGATGTAAAATTGCTTGATGATATTTTGAAACAAATTGCATGTACATATAAGCACGCACACTATACACGTATAGTTGACCTCTGCTACATAGGGTCGTAGCTAATTGCCCTTGACAATGTCCTCCCTAAATCAGTTATACCTGACCTGTATACACAAATTACGAAAAGCGTGCTATTTCGTGACTTGATTCAAGATCCTGACGATCGTATCCTGCAGGTTGAACATTACTAGGTCAGTGATGACACTTAGCTGTGTCAATAGTCAGTTTGTGGCTGTCGATGCCACCGGATCGGTGGCAATAGCCATTTAGTGGCGATTATTACCACCGATTTATCGGTGGCAATAGCCACTCCGTTCCTTAAATTCTGTCCCTGTGCTGCCACGCCTCCTGTCTCCTCAAATTGCTTCAAAACATTGTAGACCAGGCTCAAAATAGGGATGGACAGATTTTTATAAAATGTCTTATAACATGTTATTGGGAAGGAAATGGTTATTGCTAGCCATCATCTGGTATCTTCTCCTATGAGATAGAGAAAAGAGATTGTCATGGTGGTTTTGCAAGTGTATATGTGGTTGTGTACCATGTTATAGATGGTTATGGATGGTTATATGTGGTTATATGTGGTTGTACATGGTTATAGGATGTTATAGATGGTTATATGTGGTTATGGATGGTTATATGTGGTTATAGATGGTTATAGGATGTTATAGGATATTATAGATGGTTATACATGGTTATAAGATGTTATAGATGGTTGTACATGGTTATAGATGGTTATAGGATGTTATAGATGGTTATACATGGTTATAGGATGTTATAGATGGTTATACATGGTTATAGATGGTTATACATGGTTATAGATGGTTATACGTGGTTATAGATGGTTATAGGATGTTATAGATGGTTATACATGGTTATAGGATGTTATAGATGGTTATACGTGGTTATAGGATGTTATAGATGGTTATACGTGGTTATAGGATGTTATAGATGGTTATACGTGGTTATAGGATGTTATAGATGGTTATACGTGGTTATAGGTGGTTATAGATGGTTATACGTGGTTATAGGATGTTATAGATGGTTATACGTGGTTATAGGTGGTTATAGATGGTTATACGTGGTTATAGGTGGTTATAGGATGTTATAGATGGTTATACGTGGTTATAGGTGGTTGTAATTATGTGATGTAATCCGGAAGTTAGTTTAAGTATGTGAGTTTTATACTCAGCAGTCAGTCCCTCAGAAATATTATGTTGAGTCGTATGCCTGTTGTTTTTGCCGATAATATTTTGACTAAGAATAACAGTCAGTTAACCACGCTAGCCCACAGCGGCGTTACAATTGGAGGTCGTTGCCAAGACTACAGCGAAGTGATTCCTGGCATACTGTTTCTAGAAGTAGACTAAATATTTTGATGTTGACAGATGCAAAAGACTATTGTCAGTCCTAAGAGAAAATTGAAGGCTTCTTCTACATGATAACATCCATCGTACATCGCAAACATTTTGAATGTGACTCGAAAGGCAGAGATCACCCCACCTGAAATCAAGCTGCTGGCTAATTCCATCTGCAGAACTGAGAATGCACACCCTGTAGTCAGCACTCCACCAGAAGATATCCTGTGGCTTGCGACACACACACATGGTTTCCCACGCACCATGTTCCTTGGGCCTCCTGTCATTAATTGCCTCCAATGCTCTACTGTGCTACAAATGCACAATAAGCCTACTGTAACGGTATGCTACACGATGCATGGTCCTGTTCCTGCAGCAAAGATTACCCTTCGCTGTACGACATGTCAGACAAATTACCGCTACGACCAGTATGGTGGTGAGGCAAAAGGATACCGTTACTATGATTGGCCACAGCCGTACGTTCGAGCAAGCAATGCTGCCTATGTGGAACGGCTGTGTTATGCCCAGTGGGCCTCCTTGGGGTAAGCTGATAATTCTTTAGACGTCTAAACTTTAGTAACTTTAACCTAACTTTAGTAACTGATTTTGTTACAGTCATCATGCGTGGGTGAGTTTTGAGGCTAGTGCTGAGGTGTACAATGAAGTAATGGCATCAACTGAAAACAGCAATGCAACAAACTTCCAGGAGTTCCTCAGGCGCCATCCTTTCAAACAGTGTTCTGAAGGTATGTCATGAGCTACATGTAAGTACTGTAGTTGATATTCATGGATTAATTGCTGGTCCTACATGTTCCTGAGCGTGCTTGTGTACATAGATTGCACTGAAGACGTGATCACTCATATAGCAATTTTTTTGCACACATATGTAGACTGTGAAGATCTGGTGAAAGGGGGATTACATCTACTGCATCGGAAAACAGTGGCTGATGCATTTTGGAATGCTGAGCTTGAAGATGAGCTGCGGCAGAGGCAGTGGCGGATCTAGAAATTTAGAAAGGGGGGTTGAGTGACCGGCGCGCGAAGCGCGCCGGAAATTTTGGGGGTTGCCACGCCCACTTTCGGCACGTACACGCATTCTTACAATAAAATAAAATATAGCTGGAAGGCCGAACCGAGGGGTCCGTCACAAAAGAAATCTCGTACACTGTCCGACGGTGTTGTTTTAGTTAACTATAACTTTAACTAAATACATTTCAGTATGGCCTTTTTAAAGTTTAGTTAACCAAAACTACAACTAGCTAAAAATTTTTGCTAAGCTGGGGACTACAACTAAAATATCCAAGAACACACAAGAAGAAACCTGTCGGCAGAAATCCAAACTGAAATCCAGAAATCCACTGTGAAATCCCGAAATCCACGTCAAATCCAGTGGATTTCGAAATCTCGTACGCCGAGGCGCGCCGTGGCGGACCCCTCGGGCCGAACTGAATATCTCGAAGCAACTCTAGGCCTAGTCAAACGTCTGGAGATCAGTAAGGAACTGATACGTGAGTGTGTAACTGTGCCTGGTTGTTGTTGCTGCATGCCACTGCTGCATAATCATTTGATGGACTCGTGCAGTTATGTACGCAAAATACATAAAAAGACTTCCAAGATGGCGTCGCGAAACTTGGGTGATCCCCCACTGGAAATTTCCGCTCTTCCGTCGTCACTTTGGGAGTCTCTAAATGTCCTACTGAGTGATAAACTCTCCTCCGTTCATGGTCTACTTGGAATGGATGCTATCTCCACGTCTACTGCATGCAGAGACTTCAATACCGTGATGCAGCAAAGCCTAACCCATACTGGCCTGTTAAGAGGGCAACCAAGAGCTAAACACTCACCGAGCACGCTCGAGTTACTTGCCAACCGGCTCAAGAAGTTGAAAAACGGTGCGAGAAAGGGTATGAGGAAACAACTAAGGTCTTTCCTGTCAGCAGTCAGAGCACACAACAGGGTTGTCAAAGCCAAGCAAACCGAAGTACAGCAGCAGTCAGCAATGAGGCAAGAAGCGGCCTTCAGGAAGAACCCATTCGGTTTTGCAAGATCAGTGTGCAGTCTCACTAACCATCTGAACAGTTCCCCAGAGTTTAGTAGTGAGGATTGCTATGCATACTTCCAGTACACTGTAAAAAGGTTTAGGTTACTTTAACCATGTTTTGGTCACCTCAGTTGCATTCCTTTTGTGTGCGTGACACTTGAAGTTCAAGGAGTGCTCATAATTTGAATAGAGTGTAGTTAGGAAGCTTCCCTAATTAGTATCTCATTTCAGAAAGCCTATAAGCCAGCATTTCTAGTGAGGTTTGTTGTTTCTTTGATCTTACGTATCTGCTCCTGGAGAGTTCCTTGGTTGCATGGCTGTGGTTAGAAATGCCAGGAATGTAGCCAAATAGGTCTTCTGAAATAGGAGACTAGCTAATGTAACTAAAGGAAAGTTTCTCAATGAACTTTCAAGAAAACCTATTTGGTAGCATTCCTTAGTCACACTGATGCAACTGAGACAACCTAAAAATGTGGTTAAAGTAACCCAAGTGTTTTTGCAGTGTACTCATACAGCCTCCCATCTCCAGAGGTTCAAGTCCTCCCAGAATGGATCCAACAACAATCAGTTCCGTCCGTCTCATTCCCCTTCAACCTAGCCCCCATCACGCCAAGTGAGATAAAACGCACCCTTAAATTGTGTTCCAATTCTTCCACACCAGGGGAGGACAGGATCACTTACCGTATTCTGAAGAATCTCCTGACAACTCATCATTTTCTTGCCACCCTCTTCTCTAAGATCTTCTTGAACTCATCTGAAGCTCCACCAGAATGGATGTCTGCCACTATCACCCTTCTTTTTAAGAAGGGAGATCGAAGCAATGTCGCTAATTTTCGCCCAATTGCTCTGACATCATGTGTGGGGAAACTCTTTCACAAGATCCTGGCTCGCCGTCTTGAATGTTACCTCCGTTTAAACAACATTGTGGATACCTCAGTCCAGAAGGGGTTTCTTTCAAAGATATCAGGGGTCATGGAACACATCTTCACTTTGAGGTCTATCATTGAGGATGCACAGAGAGAAGAGAAGCCACTCTTCTTTGCCTTACTTGACCTCAAAAATGCCTTTGGTTCTGTGCACCATAGTTACATCAATCTGATTTTGAGACACTACAACATCCCATCTCCTCTTACGAACTACATCCGCAACCTGTATGGAGGTCTGAAAGCACAAGTGAAAACCAAGAACTGGTGTACCCCATACTTTGAGGTGAGAAGAGGAGTGTTTCAAGGCGATACCCTCTCACCCCTGATATTTCTCCTTGCTATCAACCCTGTCCTAGTGGCCCTGCAGTCACCAAATATCCCTGGGTACCATCTGAACATCAGAGTCCCTCGTTCTGAGGGGCTCCCTCAGCCTGACAACCACCTGTTTGTTAAATGGGAAGAAGACAATGGTGAAGAACCAGGCTGGTACCACTGCAAAGTTCTCCGGTATTTCACTGATGGGACCTGCCAATTACTCTACAGAAACTCTGACACAGAACGTCTAGTCCTCAACAATGCTGAGTGGCAACTTGCATGGAAGAAAGAGAAACTTTTCTATCCACTTGAGACCCCTCCCCCCTATCGCCCACTTCCTAGTGTTAGGAGACAGCTCCACTACCCAAAGTTTGTGTCTTCCTCAGAACATCGGGCTAAAGGGTATGCTGATGATATCCTGATAACAACCACCTCAGTTAATGCCCTGAAAGACACTATACAGCTTGCTGACAACCACTGCACCTCAATCGGCCTGGAGCTGAGGCCAGATAAATGTGCGGTATATAGCAAGCCGGGAAAGAGGGTGTCCCATTCAACGCAATTTGAACTCCGAGGAACCCTCATCCCAAACATAGCCCTTACACCAAATAAATACTTGGGAGCCTGGCTCAGCACAAATCCTTCCACTGCGGGCAAAGATCTCGCAAACAATTTTTCATCCATGCTTCGAAACATTAACGATCGACCCATCCGAGGTGAATACAAACTTTGGATTTACCGTAATTACCTTCTACCCTCTCTCCAATTCTACCTCGCAGTCAACCAAATATCTAAATCCAAGCTATTGTCTCTTCAAGCCCAGGCCAACAAATATCTGAAGAGGTGGCTGTCACTCTCAAATTCTACCACCCTGGCTATCCTGTTCCACCCGGAACTTCTAGACGTAACCCCTCTCACTGAAGTGGAGCAAAAGTCCAAGATCTCTTTCCTCACTTCTCTCATGTCCAGCCCTGACCCTCTTATTCAGGAACTCGTCGTCAAAAACGAAGACAGTGTATTCCCTGCTCAATCTATGCCCAGCCTTTTCCAGTCTGTGGTGACAAGAGTTAAATCTGCTTTGGAAACTTCACAACAGATCCCAGCCAAGACCCTGAAAAAGCAGCTATTCTCCAGTCTGAAAGTCTCTCGTGAGGGTGAGTTCACCTCACACTTGGAAGGCCTAGAAGTGCAATCTAAGCTCCTTGATTCTATCGACCTCGAATCCTCCTCTAAGATCTGGAAAAGGATAATGCATGGCCTCCCAGCCAGGCAGATGTCCTTTATTCTCCGGGCTGCTACGGACACACTCCCAACTCCTCTAAATCTTGCCCGCTGGAGAATTCAAGTTGACCCAAAATGCCCTCTGTGTGGCAACCCCCGCCCTACCACTGCGCATGTTTTAAATGGATGCCAACGAGCTTTGGAGCAGGGTAGATTCTCCTGGAGACATGACTGCATCCTGGCCTGTATAGCAGCAACGCAGGAAGCCCTTCACTCTTCTAACCACCACTTTCTAGATCTGCCGGGGAAGCTAGCCTCTGAAAATCCTCCTTCTACAATTCCCAACAACCTCTGCTATACCACCCTGAAGCCTGACATAGTGATACTAACAGATTCTCAATTGCGTGTGGTTGAACTTACAGTGCCAATGAACTCACTTCCCAATATTCTCGCAGCTAAGGAGCGAAAACAGCAAAAGCAGCCCTATAATAGCCTATTCAGTGATATCCTAGCTGCTGGGAAGCTCTCAAGCATCACATATTCTACCTTAGAAATTGGATCGTTGGGCCATTACCTCCCAGCAGACGCTCATCACAGCATGGAACTCCTCTTCCCAGAACAGCATTCTAAATGGCACAGGAATTTCTTGGACCATTTAAGCAAAATAGCTATCAACTGCTCATACCACATTTTCAACTGCAGAAGACTTCCAACATGGACTTGCCCGGACCTACATTTCACCCCTTTTGTTTGTGTATAGGTAACTAATTGCGGTTTGTCCTGTTTTGTATTGTATATTGATCTTGCGAAGCCCCATCTGTATCCTTTTACATGTATGGTTCGCTTCTGTCCTAGATCCCTCAAGTCTCACCCTCTTGTATTTGTATCATTGTCATTTCCGCCTCTATACTATATAATTACATTTTCCCCCCCTAGCCGCCAAAGGGGGGTGCATTTGCACCCCCCTTACCCCCCCTAAATCCGCCACTGAGAGGGGATGGATTAACTCTCCTTTTGCTGTGCCCTCTGACCGGGAGCGACTGATGCAGGAGGTGGATAAAGTAAGGGCAGTCAGCATTTACCCCCATGAGGTCTGCTCAAAGGAATGTCAGATGAGAGGTGAGTTTTGTTGCACATCTGGCATTACATAGCATATCCTGAAGTATGACATTCACTGTACTTATTTTTAGGTTGTGGAAGGCTGTTCTCAATTGACGGCAACTGGAAGATTTGTTACCCACACTGCATGTGGCAGCCTTCAATGACTGCAGGTAGTTTCAGTGGGGCTTTGAACTATGTAAACGCTTGCCCTAATCAACCTGAGCCTGGCAGGGTGTTCTGTGCAGATCACTGCCAGAGTGCCGAGAGTAAGAGTGTGCCAACTTCCCTGAAGGAGTTTACCAAGTACTCTAAAGGTATGTGCGTGTGGACAAGTAAGATCAAATACTGTTTTATTATGTTACTTTCTTCTCTATGGTTGCATGCACAGAACACCCAGATTGGATGAAGAACAAGCCACCAAAGACAGCTGCAGCAGACTGCCAAGGTATATACAAAATAATTATAACTATGTAGTGTCATAAGTTATCTTTCCTTGTAGTCTTGGGTTCAGGTTCCATGCATGAACAGTGAGGCTGGGAATGAGATATGTTTCCTTCCTGGTATCATTTGATGCTATACTCTTTGGTTATGCAGGTACTTCACAGCTTCTGGCTCAGTATAATGCTGTTGCTAAGCCAATTGATGAGGGCAAAGAGGAGATAGCTACGAAGACAGCCTGCAATAAGGATACAGGTGGAAAGCGGAGGCTGCAGAAGTGGACCAGGGGAGCCTGGTTTTGCGTTAGTGGAGGAGGACATATTCAAATGTGGCAGCCACTTTACCAGTGAGTAACAGCTCACCCACTAATCTTACAACCAGGAGCACATAATGACGTATCACATTATTATGCACTCCTGATACACCAAAGCTTGTGATGATCATCAATGTTATTATTTTGCTGTCTTGGCATAGGTCTGAAGGTCCAGCACAAGTATTCTTGCTTCTCTTGACGTGGCTAGTTGCTGCATTTGGGCACAAGACAAGAGAAGACTGGAAGAAGCTAGTAATTTCGTATGACAGCATGTGCCATGTTAACAACTTGAAGGTGGCCCGAAAACCACTCCCCCTCCCAGGTGACCTCCAATACATATGGCTCGATGTGATGAAGATCATCGATGAACTCCACATTAAAAACCATGTTGACCCTCGTTGCCAGCAGTATCACCCGAATATAGTGAGGGAGACAATACCGGACATGAACACTATGGCTTGTGAACAGACATTTGCGTGGATGTCACGCTATAAAAAGATTTTAAGTGCAATGCCGAAAACTATAACCACCATTTTTATCTACACAGAATGGTGCAGAGGCGCAATAAGTATTTAAGTTTATGTTATGCACTTGGCAGGAAACCAGTCCAACCTAGAGTTAGGCATGTAGGTGATGTTTGATTGTATCGTAGTTAGTTACGTCAGTTTAATTTTAAGTTCTACACCTCATAATTATACACTGTGTTTGTACACTATCCTTTAAATCCACGTAAAACTGTATTGTCAATGTCCCAAATTACATACACATCTCCCATAACCCTATAGAACCACATATAACCCTATATAACCGCATATTACAACCTATAACCCTATATAACCACATATAACCACCTATAACCACATATAACCATCCATAACCACATATAACAACCCATAACCACCTATAACCACATATAACCATCCATAACCACATATAACAACCCATAACCACCTACAACCACATATAACCATCCATAACCACATATAACAACCCATAACCACCTACAACCACATCCATAACCACACATAAGTTATCCCTATATAACAATAACCAAACATACCACCCATCCTTCTGTATGGTAATGTTTCATTCCCTGAGTATGACATATAACAGAACATATAACAGTAGAACCCTTATAACCATTAAAACATTTATATCATGTTATAATTTCACCCAAAAAGTTCTTACTATCCCTATATTGAGCCACAAGTGAAACATTGTAGACAGTGCCAGTTAATATAGTTATAGATTAGCAGATATCCTTCTAAACGACAGTTCCATCCCGTACCTTTGCCATATCACTCTCCAGCGAAGATCTACAGAATAGGCGGTTTTTCGACCGGGCTCAGCAGACACGACGGCACAGTTTGAAATTCCCACCAAAACAGCGCCTGCTCAGTTTTGCTCCGAGGCCAAATCATACGCGGAACGCGGAACGGGGTACGCGTTGTTCAAACGGAACTGCAATCCGCGGTAGCGGGCGTAAATTTCTTTTAGCCACTGGAAAGTGGTAACGCTCGAATGAGCATTGCAGGAATCCTTATTTCCGGATAACATTTTACCGCGGAGACAGCTATATAAAAGTAAGTCTCATCACCACTGTCAGTTGTACGTAAAATTGAACAATTTCTGCGGTGACTGCAGCAAGTGGGAAAGAGTATATATAGAGAACCAGTCAACAGTTGTGAGAGAGGTGAGATGCAATAACGAATAGGTAGTGCATCATTCACAATTTAGCCTATTGCGAGTATTGGTTAATTTGTTTTATTAGATTACAATTGAAAGTTGCTTTCCTGACTCTGCAGGTGCTCTATCAAAAATTATAATGAAGCTGTGGATTTGTCTTGCCGTGTTCGCAGCTGCCAGTCTGCAGCTGGTAGCAGCTCAAAATAGGGGTCAGTGCAGTGAAGACTTTTTCAAGGCCATGATCGTCATCACCAGCAATGAAACGTATCCCTTTTCAATACGACAAGAGCGCTTCGATTTCAACTACACTTTCTTCAAAAACTTCTTGGGATTTAACACGCAGCAGATCCAGAATGCCGAAAACCAAGCTCTCGAATTTTTCGCCAGAAGATATGGCCTCGACTTTCGCAATATCCAACCGAATTCCAACAATCAACGCAGGCTACAAAACGTCACATTCTTTCCCTTTAGGGTGCCAATTCGCTTAACTGCTTCGTTCAATCGCTGGCTGGCGACTGGAGACACCACGTCCTCAAGATGCTACAGGGCTCGTGAGGGAGGATATGCTGTTGACGTGGATCCCCATACCATCCAGGTCCTCCACGGAGAATACGGTGGCACGAGAGGACTACCACTCACTCCCGTCGACACTATCGCTTGGGGATACTACCACATCGATGTGTGCGACCAGAACCCTATCATTATCCGACTGACTTCTAATACTCCCGCTCGTCGGCTATTATTAGACCCCAGCATCACCGAAAGTAATAACTTGTGGCACGATGAACTGGGCTCCGGAATTGAACAGGGTATTTTCACTGCCTACCCAATTGAAGGTACTGACAGAGCTAGACTGGTTACCCGCCGCTTCATGACTTTTCCCGACTACCTCTAGCTGAATTGTTGCCGATTTTCCTGAGTTGAAATTTTTATTTTTTATTTTTTTATGGAAACAGGTTTATGCAACAGCAAAGGTCACAAGAAGATAGCTACATACATAAGAGACTAATAGCTAATATTAATCTTGGACCAGTACAGAGACAAAAAGAAACACTACACAATAGTTATATATATATATATATATGTATATAAATATGTCAATATGAATATGTATAAACACAGACATTTACTTAACAATACAAGAGTCAAGAGTCAGGTGATTCAAACTCTTTGAAAAGCGCATGTTTGAATGATGTCAATGAGCTGATGCAGCTGGTGTCAAAATTTAGAGAGTTCCATAGTGCAGTGGTCAAGGGAAAGTAAGAGTTTTTAAAATTGTTTGTTCTTGCAAACGGTACTGACAGCTGGGTGGCGTTAGCATGACGATTGGGATAGTGGGCAATTGCCCTTTCAAAAGGTTTGTTTGGGTAAACAACCCTGCCAGTTATGATGTTAAACAATAAACAGAGCTTTAGGACTTTTCTTCTGTTGGATAAGGTGGGTACGCGGCAGTAGCTGAGAAGAGACTCATAATTTGAGTTCCATGATTTTGAACAAACTCTCACAGCAAATTTCTGTACATCTTCTATCAACTTGACGTCTTTCGCAAGATGAGGGTCCCATACCGCGTAGGCATACTCCATGTGAGGACGAATCAGAGATTTGTATAGTTTCAAAAGTGTTGAGGGGTTCGAGAATTGATAGAAGTTTCTGTACAATAGTCCTATTAGCTTTCGAGTTTTCTTGCAAATTGTATTGATGTGGTAGGACCAGGTAAGATCTGTCGAGAAGTTGACTCCAAGGTACTTAAAATGATCTCTTTTGTTGAGAGCTTGTGAATCTCCGACATAGAGTGGGGCATTTGGAAGGGTTGGATGATGTTTTCTAGAGAAGACCATGTAACAGCATTTCAAAATGTTCAAAACAAGGTGATTGTCTGCTATCCAACTGCATACTGATGTAATGTCACCTTGCAACAGAGTGTAGTCTCTAGGATTTCTAATGATTTTATAGAGAGCAATGTCGTCAGCATATAGGGTGATCTTGCTGTCTGTTACAGAGGCTGAGACACCATTGATATATATCAAAAAGAGCAGTGGCCCAAGTACGGATCCTTGGGGCACACCAGAGACTACAGGTAAAGGGTTAGATTGAGCACCTCCCAGTACAACTGACTGTATTCTGTCGGTTAGGTAGTTACTAACCCATCTTATGAGGAAAGGATCGACTTGGAGTTCAAAAAGTTTGAAAAGAAGTTGCTGATGGGGGACAGTATCAAACGCTTTGCTCAGGTCGAAGAACACTGAGCACAACTCGTTCCCACAGTCAAGTGCTTCTTGGCAGTCGTGTGCATATGAGATGAGAGCTGAGGTTGTGGATTTCCCTGAGGTAAAGCCCCATTGGTGATCTGACAGTGGCGAGAAAATGTTCAAGTGATGAGACAAGAGGTTGTGCAGGTGTTTCTCAAGAAGTTTGCTTAGAATGGATAAAATTGATATAGGTCTGTAGTTGGCTGGACTTGCAGGGTCACCTCCCTTCGGAATTGGAACTACTCGAGCAACCTTCCAGTCAGAGGGAAACTTCCCACTTCTTAGAGATTTGTTAAACAGTTTGGTGAGACTCTTGGCAATGAACGGAGCAGTGGATTTGAGCATTTTGGCAGAGACACCGTCTGCCCCTGTAGATTTGCTAGTGTCTAAAGAAGTGATTAAGGATAGCATCTTGTCCTCCGTACACAGAAATTCCTCTGGGAAGTTAGATGGATCGAGGTTGTCAAGGTTGTCAAGGTTGTTGACTGTACTTGTGTCACTATTTGATGTGGTTGTGTGATTAAAATTACTGAAAAATTGGTTGTTAAGAATGTTAGCTTTTTCCATGTCATTGCACACAAGACCGTAGTTGGGTGCTTGAAGTGCTGGGATTGAGGATTCCCTTCTAGTTAAGGTTTTATATAGCTTCCAAAATGTTTTGTCATCTGCAGTTTGTAGATGTTTAAAGAATGCATGCTTGGCCCTTCTGAGCTCAGAAATCACCCTGTTTCTGGTGAACTTGTATAGGGAAAGAATGGCTTGGTTGCCTGAGCGCTTGTACTTATTGAGTAGAGAGTTACGTTTTCTAATGGCTTTAAGAATGGAGAGGCTGATCCATGGGAGGTGTTTCTTGCGAGGAAGGAGTTTTTGAGGGACACATTGGCTGATTATACTAAGGTATGTTCTCTGCCAGTTGCTCCAACATAGGTCAATATCTGACTCGTTAGTAACAGTATCCCAGTCAACATCGTATAATATTTCACAAGCTTTGTCGAAATCGCCGAGAGAATAACACCAGACAGACCTCCGAGGGGTGCGGGGTCTCTTGTTAGTAGTTGGGAGTTTGTAAGTTAAATGGATTCCCATGTGGTCTGAGGTAGACAGGGGCGAGATCGTGTTGCATGAGACAAGGTTGGGAGAACAAGATACAAAAACAAGGTCAATAATGGATGGGACACCTGAATAAATAAAGTGAGTAGGGTGACTTACAACCTGGCGAAATAAAAACTAGATGTAATACAAACTAATTTTGAAAATAGAGGATGTTTTTGAGCTAAAAAGTCAATGTTAAAGTCACCAAGAAGTAAAAAGTTAGTGAACAAAGAGATGTCTATGGAGCATAAAACATCATACAGATAATCTAAAAAGTCACAACTACTATTAGGGGGTCTGTACAACAAGCAAACACATACTTTACAAGGGCCAAATTGAAGTGAAACAATAATACATTCAAAGCTACCATTACCCAAATAGATGACTTTGTGTGACAAATTACTACTAATGAACAGAGCTACTCCCCCTCCATGTCTATTTCTGTCTAAACGAATAATTCTGTATCCATCGATAGATAGCTCATTGTCTTCAATGTCAGAACCTAGCCAGGTTTCACAGATACACACAACATGAGGTTTGAAAATGGTGCATTCAGCTTTTAAGTTGTCAAGTTTAGGTAGGAGACTTCTGACATTGTAATGGAGGAGGGACATGGTGCACTTTAGGGAGGGATTGTTGCTTCCCCTGAGGTCGCCCCTAAAAAAGGCGGATTCTCATTTGGGGCAATGCTACTGGCAGTGAGATGGTTGGTTGAGTTGGCCGTGGGGGACATTTGACTGATTTGGGTTAAATCATTTGGTTCTGAGTCATTAGGTTCAGTTGAGAGGTCAAAGATAGGCTTGTAGCAGGGGCGGAGCTTCCATTGGGTGTGGTCAAAGACAGTACTCCATGCTGATTCAAGTGTGGCAAGATCTTCCTCTTTAGCGTGAATAACAAACCACCATCTAGGTTTGTGGCCATGGTTGTGATTCCCTGGCTGAGTCTTGCGTTTTATTTTGAATTCTATTGTTGATGGGCACAATTTGGAAATAACCCCTGTCACAGCCTTGACTGTGGTCTCCCTCATAGTTCCCCACACTTTTCTTGCTCCAGAAACCTTCTCAAATTGTTTAGGTTTACTGACATTAGTGCTTACAACAGAGTCAACAGACTCACCTCCCATGGTGGTTTCATATTGAACCGCCAGAGCAGGGGGTCCAGTCACCGCCTTAGTAGTGAGCAGCTCGTTCTTGTTGGTCTTGTTCCGCTCTTTGCTGACTCTCTTCTGCTTGCCCTGTCTGCGGTTACTATTACGTGAAGCGTGGGTTGCTACTGCAGTGAAGGTGGCGGGTGGGGGGCAGGCTTCAGTGGTTGCCGCTATATGTTCTTTCTGTTTGAGCGTCGTCTTAGTCACGTCAAGTTCACCCCTGAGTGTGTCAACCTGCAGCTGTAACTGATTAACCATGGTCTTGAAAAGATTTAGGGAGCAGTAAAAGCAAACAAACGGAGTAGACGAGGCAGTTAGCTCGGCATAGTGTTTGGTAGTCACTCCTGCACAGTAGCGGTGAACGATACAGCCACAGCCACCCTCACAGGCAAGCTGGTCTTGGTCAGACTGAATGTTGTCACAACAAAGGTCACAAGTGGACTTTGGAGACTTGGTTTTCTTAGGCATCTTTCTCACGCTAATTCACTGCGAGTTCACTGACATGTAATCATATATAATATTGTAGATGACCTCTCATTTATTGTGCCAACAGGAATATAGGGTGTACGTAGCAGTGAACTAAATCATTTATGTAATTTTGTTAGAGTTTCAGTATAGCTAGTTTTTTATTGGATGTGTACAATAGCATGACTTGCAGTGAATTTCTCACGTGTTCTTGCATATGACAGCTGAGGTAGTATAGATGTAATATTAAATGTTTAACAATGGATCCAGAGATGGAAGAGGGTGAGGTACAGTTACGGTAGAGATTGATCAGATGTGTAGCACACAGCATTCTAGGGGAGTCTGGGGGGATGACCGCCCCCCAAATTTTGTCTTTCTAGGAGCCTGTGTGGCTTCTGAGGTCATCAGAGAACACCATAATCTCAGAAAATGTATGGCCTTTAAAAATTAACCCATTGAACACTGTAAGAAAAAGTGGGTGGGCTTTAGTTACCTCAATTTCATACCCTTTTCCACATGATTGCACAATTTCATTAGCAAAGTATTCTTTCATGACATGCAAGTACTAATGTTCTGGAAATTTGTTTTTAATCTAAAGCAGGTAGTGGGGCTCCACTGTGTTTAACAATGCATACAAGTAAGAGGAAACTGAGGTAATGAAATTGAGTCAAAACAACCTTTCCGTTTTTACAGTGAAGCATTTCACCAACATAATAGCTGCGTTTTTGGGTTAAGGTATTATTGGTTGAGCCCAGAAATATAGACTAAATCTCACACTGCTTACTAAAAAAAACAATATGTGCCATTATCTAAACCTACCGTTGAAACTGGAGGTTTCCAATGTTTTATCGTAATTTTCGCAAGGCTGATATTTCTTGTGTTTTTCAAGTGTATAGGAGGCATTGGCAGCTGCTAGCCATCCTAACTCCAGCAGAAGCATGTCAGCTAATGTCAGCTATTACTCAAGCCAACCAGAATTTGGAGTTCAGTATATGCAGACAAGCAAAGTGGATGACTTTTGTTGAATGTCATGAACACCAGATTGCACTAAACACACTTGTGAGTTAAAAAGGTAACACCTGCCCACCCTATAGCTACACACCGTAGAAGGCTTACAACATATCAAGAAATTGTAGCTATATGATGGTTCTAAACTTCCTCAACAGCATTTAGAGAGCTTCAAGTTCTGCCTCTTGGGTGATAGTAGTAGCTAATTGGATTGCAAAATGACAAACTTTTCACACCATATATAAACTGTAGAAATCATTCATGTTCAAAGTCACGGTTTTAAACTTCAAGCAGTAGCTTTAATGTCGACATTAGAAGAGAGGTATTCATGAGTAGAATTAGGTGATTTTGACATTCATAGCACCTATGAATAGGGGTCATCATAGCAAATGTCCTCAGATTTATTCATATGATCCAACCAGAAACAAAAGTACAACTTGGAATGAACTTATCGTTACTATGATATAATATATAATATTATTATTGTTGACTCAAACTTCCACTTAACACAGCACTGTTTCTTAGTCTGGGTCCACCAAAGTTTGGCTTGTTAGCTAGCACACAAGGGACAGTCACCACAACCTTCCTTATTGCCTATTAGGAGTAACAGCTGTCTCCAATGAGTGCATTTGCCTGTTATAATAAACTCTAAACGCATGTTGGCTTCTGTATATATATCAGCCATTGATGCTGCTGGCACGTTTTGAGCAGGAAGTGATGGCAGGGCAATACTTGCCCTCTTAGAAGCCTTTTTTAGTAGTGTGAAGCAGCTTATAAGTGCTAGAAAAGTACAACCCACCAAAGTGTTATTTCACTGGAAGTCTTATTTACCAACACTCGGCATTCTGCCAGCTATGACTTTAATGATAGCGGAAGTGTATATATGACAATATAATTACACTACCTTACAAAGTTGGTCTGCTCAAATACCAACCCTGTTATGATGGTAAGAGGCTTTTGTGCCTTCATCTGTTGGTCTCTTTAAGAACACTACACATATCCAGGCAGGAAGTGGCAGAATAGTGCCAGCAGCATCAATGGCTGATATACAGAAACCAACACGTTTGTCGTTACCACATCATAATGTATAGTGGTAAGGCCATTCCAAGTTGGACTTTTGTCTCTGGATGGCCCTGCTACTATGCGCGTGGGCAATACATCAGCAACACAAGTAGCAATAAAAATGTGTTTGCCAGTAAAGCAAACACATTTTGTACAAGAAAACCACAAAATATCATTACAATTTGCTGTGAATCACAAAGAGGATGCTATTTCTGTCCTTATATGTGTAAATGTTTTAAAGCGGGTAGGCTGAAAATACAATGAACACCTGCACAGTCTGTGCACTGTGATTATTAACGATAAGGCCATTCCAAGTTGGACTTTTGTCTGTGGTTGGATGGCCCTGCTACTATGCGTGTGGGCAATACATCAGCAGCACAAGTTGCAATCAAAACATATATATGTGTTTGCCAGTAAAGCAAACTCGTAACTGTCCAAGAAAACCACAAAATATCATTACAATTTGCTGTGAACCACAAAAATGATGCTATGTCTGTCCTTACATGTATAAATGTTTTAAAGCAGGTAGGCTGATAAACGTGCATGATGGGAAAGAGTAACCAGCCAGCAACCATCTCCACACCAGGGTTGGCAATAAGTGCCCCTCCCGCCGTAGTTGGGCGTTCCCTCGTAGAAATGCTCCCATCATCTGGATCCACAGGGAAGGGGTTGCTACAAACACTGGGGATTGAAACATTACAAGAAGCCCACAGTTCATACGCGGCGAGGCCACTCGCACGAGTGCTCAAAATTCCTGTCGAATTGTAGTATGCATTGAAGCAGCATCCAAAGTTAGTTCGGATGGTCTGTAGAGTCGATGCACAATCTGCCTGGCAATTCCCCACAGTATCAGTAAGGTTACACATATTAAGGGCGTTTGCGATACTGCTGTAGCCACGTTGGAGAGTGCATATATTGCAGGTCGTGGTTGAGTCGACGTCTTGAGCACTCATTCCAGGAACCAAAAAGAACAATACTGCAACTGGTAGTAGTGGCTTCATTTTTTACCCTCCTGTATAATGAAACAAAGGCAGTTGATGATGCCGTCTCACGGCTAACTGAACTCGAACAATGCAGATAATTTCTTAGCTGTTTTAAGCTGTACGTGCCAAACTTTCCGTCTATGACTTCTTCTCTTGTTGTTCTTACCTTGCTGTATCTGCAGTAACTGCGGTAATACGTAATACTGCACCCAAATATGACTGACCTTTGCTTTTTATTCTTCGCGGGCTAGTACGTCATTTCCACGCTAACCGGCTTCGTAATTACGTCGCATCACAAACCGTTAGTCGCAAAAAAAGGCGTGAAAGGGTTATTTTGAACAGGGTCTCCTTGGTTTAAAGTGTATGAAAGCTTTCAGTCGGCAATCTAAACTTCGATTTAGAGCATGATTAAAGACTCCTTGATGCTGTGCAAGACTTTGATATCTTTGTCAAAACAAAGTTGTGCAGTGCACTGGTTTACAAAAACCAAAAACTTGCAAGTAAACACTTGATAATCTGTGTTGAGCAATCAGTTGTTCAGACCAACGTGTAAATTTCTGAGATCTTAGGTGGATAGTGTTGTGATCTAGTGTGGTGATCTACAAAGATCACTACACTTTGTGATGTAGAGCTATTTTGTGGTGTATTGGCATGTGGTGGACCAAGAGCAATTAAGAAAGAAGGGAAGCGGAAGAGTGCAGAATAGATCAAAAGTAGTGGAAGCATTTCAAAGTTAATTTGCTTTGCAAGACTGCATTCAACCTTGTGCTATAGAAATAGAGCTTCCTATAGTCAATACATATTTCACAAAACTATATGGCAGGCAATAACAGGAAGCCCTATTTATAGTACAGGTGGGAGATTCTGTTGTCACTACAGGCATGCTCTTTCCTTCACCTTCTTCCTATGCACTCTTGGGTGAACCCATTGACAGTATAATTTCTTAGTTAATTGCAGGTGCTCTTGGTTAATGACCACTAGAGTTACACTACAAACCCATGACACATGCTGCTTATTTGCTTTTTCAGTACCATCATCAATAACCACATTCTTCAGTGCTCTGCAAGTCACCTGAAGTTTATGCACTCTACACTCAATAGGTACACAACTAGTTCAGTATAGCCTCCTTCCCAGGCCACGCTCAGCTTTCCGTCGCTTGCAGTACGGAAGAGCGGTAGAAGGCCTGGAATAATTTATCACGTGAGTGACGTAGGGGTAGAGTTAGTCTCGTGCCCAGACCCCACCCCTCACGAGGAGGAAAAGGGGTCTGGTTACAATACGACATCCCGCTCGACCCTTGAGGGGCGTAACCAAATGCCATTGTCATAAATTGTAAGCGAGCACGTGGGATAATTGCATAGTGCGAAGAGTGAGAAATGGTTTTACCATGGAAGATAGCACGCCTTTTTGTACGCAGTGCGGAGTATCTCTGCCGCTCACCCAAGCGAAGAACTATGTCCACTTCAGTTGAAGCGCCATCGTCATTTTATAAACCCGCACTATTTCTGACACGTGAGCTTCATGTAATTATTACTCTAACTGTGCTGCGGTTGGTCATTTCACATGCCAGACGGCTACGTCACTGGGTCGAGCGGGATGTCGTATTGTAACCAGACCCTTTTCCGTGAGGGGTGGGGTCTGGGCACGAGACTAGGGTAGAGTGGACTTCATTGAGCGTAGGCGGATCGTCGATATGCCCACGCACGTAATTGATCGATAATCGACAGTACACGTAGCTGTGTTTTAGTAGGAGCCCGTTCTGGAAGTTTTTCGAACAACAAGCGCAGAGAAAACTTGAGCAAAGCATAGGAAAGGGCTGCCTTGGCGTTTAATAGCGAGGTGTACAGCGGTCAGTTTGCCAGGTAAGCGAGTAGGTTAGCGTGATTTTCGAATGTATGGGTCTGTGTACGCTCACCATAGCTTTCCATACTGCTAGCACAGTGCCGTCTAGTCCCATTCTGTCGGCCATATAAAAGCTATCGCTGTCCATACAGCGTGGGTGAGTTCATTCGTTCACCCTCGTGTAATTAAGTTCTCTCTGCCTATGACGCTTCTCACGTGATAAATTTTACCAGGTTCCTTTCGATTTTTCGTTCGCGCGCGGGGAGAGCCGGGATTCACTTTGTTCACCGATTCTGAGGCCAGGCACGTGCGCTGTGATTACGTAATGCATTACTCGAGTGTACGTAAGAGGGAAAGTTGGTGTGTCCGAAACACAGAAAAGTAAGTTGAGGGCGAACTTTATGTAAAGCTAGTCTAAAATTTTGCCCCTGCAAAGTGATAGACTGATACGTTGAGATATAAATATGGGATCTGTGCCTGCCAACTGTACGTACAATGATTTATGTAAGTTACATGGGTGCCACTGGCAGGCTACATACTCTTGATGACACCCCAGCTTGAAGTGCTCAAGCATCTTGGCCTTGCAAACTTTGATGACAACAGATCAGAAGAATTGAAGCGATTTTACCATTTATCGCTGTTTGGGGTGATGTTCGAATGAAGTATGGCCTTAGTTTAGATCAGAAGAAGCTACATGGAAGCTACTAAATTGTTTATCAACAATGCAGAGTTTGTTGGGATTGCCATTTTCTCCCCAAGGAGCTGGAATAACTCCATGCATGGTGGTTGTCATTAACTTTATGCCTTGGCTGATGATCACGTAAGCCAGACCAAACCAACCACAGCACAGATTGTGTTCAGTGTCATGCACAGGGAAGGGTCAGGTGGCTTCTCAGAGGGTTTGTGTGTTTGTGCTCAGAGGTAAAGTTGATTGCTAGCTTTTGAAAGAGAATTCAAGTTTAAAATTGGTATCTGCGCACTCTTTAGTTAAACATAGCCTCGTTCCCAGGCCTCCACCCATTTTTTGTTCTTCGGTTGCGTTCAGTATAATACACGGAAGCGAAAGAGCGACACTGAACGCAGACCGAAGAACAAAAAACGGGTTGAGGCCTGGGAACGAAGCTAAGTTAAACCCACCCTTTCACCAAAAAGTGTCTGCTGACACAAGCCAAATACCTAATTGGGCTTACTCCAGATTTTTAATCAGTAATGTAATGTAGTCTCACAGGCCCGACCCACTTCCGCAAAAGAAGGGAAGGGTCTGGTGAACTGCGTATACAAGCCATGTCCCACTGGAATGCAATTACCTGGATGACGTAACCAGATATCAAATAATGCACTCTTGAATTTACCTGTTGCGGAGTAACAACACTCCTCGAGAAGTATAGTCAAAGTGTTTTGTACAGCTTCTGCAGTAGCGGAAAAGATGCCCTAGCTCTCTTTCACCATTTTCAAGACTACTATTGCTACTCAAACAGTCATGTAATGCATCATGTGACAAAATACGGCAATTGTGATTGTACCACACTGTACAGTGCAGTGGGACACAGCTTGTATACACATTTCACCAGACGCTTCCCTTTTAGGTCTGGCTTGTGAGACTAAATATAATGCAGGAGCAAGTAAAAGCACTTCAATTGTGCTGCTAAAAACTTGCGATTCTTCAACACAAAACATTTATTTATCCTTCATCTAAAACTACAGAGCTTCAGCACAAGGATTCTGGCTTTTGTCACAAGACCCTTTCTCTGTTGGTTGGGTTTGGGCACAAGACTGGTAGACAACAAAATTAAGTATAGCTGAGTGATTTACAGCCATCTGTCTGATTGGCCACACTCAACACACAAAAGCTCAAGTCACCAGACCCTTATCTGTGAACAGGAGGGAGACTGACATCACATCATATATAGTGGCAATTAATGTGCTGTGACGACATTCCAAGGGCAAGAATTGTGAATTAGTGCTACAAACAAGAGTGGTTCTATGAATGAAGTCATGATGAGTGCATTCAGTTTTCAACTGTGCTGAAGCCATCTGACAGGCTAGACCTGTACATTGCTAGTTTAATGGTCGGTTGTTCACGAGAAGCAATTTTGTCTAGCCAGGCGGCTTCAGTTTTGTTGAAAAATCCATGTGCCCACATTGACTTCGTCCATAGAGCACTAGTTGTAACTTGTATTCATGGTTGTTGCTCTTGGAATATCGTTCAGCACATTGTCAATGCCACATGATCAGCATGGGCCAGTGTGGCAGTGCGTATTATGTCATTGCTGAATGCTATTCTCACTAATCCATTAATGTGATGTTTACTATTCCCATTGTTCTCTTTAGATGCAAAACACAAAGATCCAAGTTTCCGAGACTGTCACAGATCTCTACCAAATTTGCAGACACAGTAGCACTTTGCTTGTGTCACTGTTCTCATCTTCAGCTATATAGATTTGCATGTTTTACTTTATCAGAGAGTTCAGTACTTTTCTTCTACATTGGCTGTGATTTCCATTTGTTTTAGCTTGCATGAAGACTTCATTCTGCAAAGCTAAACCCTACATATTGGCATGCGTAGCCTGTACACTGGCCGTGCCAGCATAAGTTCGGTTCGGCGCGCAATTGCGTGCATCAGCATATTCTGTCATGTAGTAATCATGTGCCTTCTGTCCTCAGAGTCAGTGAACAAAGTGAACTAGGCTAGGTTCACTAGTTACGTTGGGAAATACTAACATTATGTAATGTGAACTGTACGTTTGAATACATTTGTATATCTATCAAGTTGCATTTTATGTTACTAACCCTTTATACTTTTGCCTCAGAATTCAGAGTTGTATGTTACTAAGTATGTTTGAGATTTCTTGGACCACTCACAGAAGCTAATCTGGCATATCAGCCTTATTTTAAAATTGTACTAGTGGATAGTAAGTGCATTTGCAATATTAACTGATACAACAATGCAGAAAGTGTACAAATTACAGTGCCATTGGTGAAGCTCTTGTGATACTCCTTAGCTCCAGCTATATATATAATTTTATATATAATATATATATATATATATGTCACTGTAAAAAAAAGGAGGTTACTTTAACCATATTTGTAGGTTATCTCCGTTGCACCAGAGTGGTATCATTATCCGAAGTCCAAGGAAGCTTCTAAAATAGGTTTCTTGAAATTCCATCCAAGAGTTTCTTCTTCGGTTTCTTCCTTTCAGAGGCTACATTACTGGCACATTACCAATGCAGAAATGCTGATTGATAGTCGTTCTGAAAACAAGACTAGTTTAATTTTACTGTAGTTTAATTACAAGAAAAGCTTCTCAACGTTTTGATTTCAAGGTCTTCAGAAGACTTGTTTGGAAGCATTCCTTGAACTTCATGATGTGTACACCACACAAATGCAACTGAACAACTAAAATATGGTTGATGTAACCAAAAATTCTTTACAGTATATATATATATATATATATAGTTATGGTTTCAAAATGTCTGGCATAGTGATAGTCAAGACTCCATGATTTGGAACAGACCCTCAAAACAATGAAGTACTTCCATGGGTAGTCCGAAATGATACATACACAGTGGTGTAGCTAGGTATAGGCCCAGTTGGGCAAGCGCCAACTGGCTGGTTGTTCATGGTTGTAAGTAATTTTAGCCAATTTTGTATGAGTGGAAGGACTGTGCATCGCTATAGCAACGTCATAGGAAGTTCAAGACAGACAACAATGCCAATAGCCAGCTTCCCCACTAACCAATCTGAGAGGCTCTAAAATTCCAGAGAAGCACAACCCCATGCTCCTTTACCAACAATCTATTACCTCTTCTCTTCCACACTCACAATCCAACAGATGCAGTGCACCCACCATATTCTGTAGGTATCCACTGATGGTACAAACATCCTGTGAGACCTGATTAATGCTCTGTACCATTTGCCCAGATCGAGTGTGGCCACAGGAAATATGATAATGATTAATTACAGCATCCTGATTACTTTTTGCAACAAAAATCACTAATCCTAAGTGAATGTCGTGACTAACTCAGGCAAGTGCATGGTTGTCAATAATGCACACGCAGTTCAAGTGGTGGTGTCTCTGATTATCACTTTTCAAGGTATATATGATCACAGACAGCTAATACTTTGAACGTATGTACCGGTATGCATAGTGGCTAGGGTTTCTACAAAGCAAATTCCATCAATTTTGCTACACAGCACAGAGTTTGAGACTTCATTGATCTAGCTAGATATATAGATGTAAGTCTTACCTGTAGTTCTTCTCATATGACTCTGGTTCCATAGATGCTCACATGCCTGTCAGACATTCATTTCAGGTAACTTAACTCCAGTGATCAAGCTTTACTAGGTAAGATGGTAGCACTTTGGCCCAAACATGGCCTCAGATTGAAGCGATGTGAGAGCCACTCTATTTTATGCACACAGGGATCATATGTACTATTCCAAAATAGCTGCCTCTGATGTAAATGCATTCACACTTGATGAGTGTTTGTGTGTGACAAAGTGCAAACTTTTATATACAGGGAAAGAAGAGCACTGCATGCATGAACTGAATTCACCTCCATTCTGTAGAGCAAATTTGCACTAATTTGGAGGTAATGGACACTTATTACTATTTTACTTATTAGTTATTATTTTTGGAATCCCTGTAGCCTTAGACATGATAGGAGAGCAAGTAACTTTTCATTGCTGCAAAGGATTTAAGATCTCTTGGAACATTGATGGAGTCAGTCCTACGTAAATCAAACCTAAGGCTAAGGTGTCCATCACCTTTCAAGGTAAACAAGCCTATGCATAGTAGCATTGTCATAGTGTCTACAGAGGTCATTTCTCACAGTGTAAGGTGTGTGCACATTCAGTCAGGCTCCTTTGATATCTGGGTATGTTTGTATGCACTACATTATTAGAAATATCATGCATGCTCAATTTTCTTACATCTTATTTTTGGTCAGTTGTTGAAGTAATTAAACTAAAGAAGCAAGAATTTTGTGCATGGTATGTATGCTTCCCTGGAACCTGCATAAATACTCCACGATGCTACTCCTACACTAAAAAATCTTGGGTTACTTCAAACATATTTTGTTGCATTTGTTTGGTGTGCATGACACATGAAGTTCAAGGAGTGCTTACAATTTGAATCAAAGCATAGTTGAGAAGCCTCTCCTTTATGTATCTCCTTTCAGGAAGCCTATAAACCAGCATTCAGTCTGGTGAGGTTTCTCATTTGCTTTGATCTTACACATCTGCCCCTGGAGGATTTTCATTGTTGCATGGTGGTGGAATGTAATAACACTCAACTTTCAACCAATTCAGTAAAATACATTATTACTTGTTAGGAAGGTACTTTCAAGTTTATAATAACACCCAATTTTCAACACAGCACAACCAATTCTGTAAAATACATTACTTGTTAGTACTGATAACAACTAGCCCCACAATTCTTTCCAAATGTGCATATAATTACTTTCTATGCAATCTGAGAAAGTGTTTGTGAATTAGAATCATTTTTAAACCCAAGAAATTACTAATCTCATAATGATAATTGATTTAAGATAGTTGTAATATGTACCATTACTTCCGCTGTAGTCTGAGTAAAATATTTGCACTGTTCATTTGTATATGCAACCTTTTAGATTCACTGTAATTTGAGAGACATAATATTATTAATCTCACAATGGTAAGGTATGTACTGCTATTACATGTGCTTTAATCTGAGGAATATATATCCGTACTGGTTGACTGTTAAACATGTATCCTTTTAATTTCACTGTAAACATAGAGAATAAATCTCACTCATAAGGTATTAAGAATGTTACTTTTGCTGAATATGTTTGCATTCTATGATTATATTGTTTTGGTTTCAATGTTTCAATTTGACAGGTATACATAATTATATCATTTTGGGTTGAATCTAATCTGGTGGGTATATCATTTAATTTTGGTTCAATGTAATTTGACAGGTATGCATAATATTGTTTTGGTTTCAATGTAATCTAACAGATATTATACAGATTTTTAATCATTTCAGATGATACTTGACTTATGTATCACAAATTTAAAAGCCAGGTGTTCACAGGATATTATGCAGACCAGTTCATTAATTAAGCAAGTATTTTTTAACTTACACTCTGATCTGTTAGGGTCTTGAAGTCTACCTCAAGGAAGAGGCTGCTAGTGATGTTTGGTAATAAGATTTGAAGAGCACAGAACATAGTATAAACTTGCACTGTGGAACTGCTTTATTTACATAAGAGGAGGAATGGAAACCAAGAATGAAAGAAACAAGACAATGACATGTACAGCTGCAAGTTGGAATATCAATTTCATCATTTTAACATTTATCTAAATGGTACGTGGCCTTCAGTTTACCATCCGTAGAGTCTATGGCATGAATACTGCTTTTGATATCACATTCATCACTGGAACTCTTGGCATCTTTAGCAATATCGTCCAAGGGATGAAGCTCTGTGATATTAATAAAACAATGATCACTATTTGAGTATTAAGTCATGCATGAGATATGGTTAGCCTCGTTCCCAGTCCCCGCCCAGCTTTCCGTCGCTTGCAGTATGGAAAAGCGGGATTTTTCGTTCGTGTGCGGGGAGAGCTTGGGGATGAGGCTAAGATATGGTTATTTGCTTTTTACTTATGATAGTCAATGTTCTCATGGTAGTTTCCACATTAGTGTGATACTGTGATATGCTTCTCTATTGATAACAGATTTCAGATTGAAGAATAACATGATCACAAATACCAAACAAGATAATGTTGGAAGGAATCTGAAGTTAATTTGCACAAGTAAAAGTGAACACTTGATAATCTATGTTGAGCAATCAGCTGTTCAAATTAACCAATGACGATTGCTGAGATCTTAGGTAATAATAATAGATAGCAAGTGGAAATATTATAAAATCACCACACTTAGTATTGTAGAGCTATGACGCTGTATTGGCAATTGGTGGATCCATGCATCCTTTCTTAGAGAACTGCACATGCTCTTGGCTATAATAGTTTAGCTGTTAATGACCACTATAGTTAAACTACAAACCCATGGCACATGCGGGTGTCTCTAATTGCTGGAATGGAATATGGAATGGAACAGTGGAATGGAAAATGGAATGGAACAGTGAATGTATATAGTTACAGCTAACTCGTGTAACTGGCGCTGCTCAGTCCAGGTTGAACTACCTAGTGTATCTCTAGGGCTGTTATCGCAACACAGAAGCTTTATGAGCAAGTACGGCATTGCCCACAGTCATGCTTCTATATCCAAGCGCATGGTACCATTGCTGGCTCATCATCAGATGCTTTGTTACTGTAGACTACACAACTACAGTGTAGTCTTGCAAACCCAGACTCGAGAACAAAAAACAAGGGCCTGGCTTCGCAAGACTATAGTAGCTAGTATAGTTATAGTCTTCGTGGACGTGATGGCAGAAATTAGTGCTCGATCCTCAGTCTCTTCGCTTCGGCTTCGTCTGTGCAACTCGATCCTTGGTCACTCCTAGGTCTCACAACCTTAGTACCAGCCTTCCTTGACAGTAGTAAGCGTCTCTCCTGCTTTTCGTGTGAGAGTCTGGCTCCGCGAGACTAGTCTCTGGGGACCCCGAGTTCTGGCCGTGACATCATGATACCAGACAAGGAAGAATGCTGGCAACATGCACTGGACTTGCTCATACAGCCTCTGTGGTGAGATAAGAGCCCTAGACACATAGTAGGTAGCTCAAACTTGAAGAACAGCGCCAGTTACACGAGTTAGCTGTAACTATATACATTCACTGTTCCATTCCATTTTCCATTCCACCATTCCATTCCATATTCCATTCCAGCAATTAGAGACACCCGGCACATGCTGCTTATTTGGCTCTTCTGTACTATCAACAACTACATTCTTTAGTGGTCTGCAAGTCTTTACTCACCTGAAGTACTACCCAAATGAGTTTCTTTGGTACCCTAAGGAGCAGAAGTGATTCAGTGTTAGTGAATGCTTGAGTAATGAGTTCATGCACTCTACACTCACCAGGTACACAACGGTTAAGTTAGGAAATAGTAACATTATGTAATGTGCAGTGTACATTCAAGTACATTTGTATATATCAGTATTATATCAAGTTGCACTTCATGTTACTACATAAGTACGTTGAGAATTCTTGGACCACTCACAAAAGCTAATCTGGCATATCAGCCTTATTAATTTAAAAAATTGAATTGCAGCGTAGTGGGTAGTAATTGTACTTGACAATATTAACTGATACAACAATGCAGAAAGTGTACAAATTACAGTGCCATTGGTGAAGCTCTTGTGATCCTCCTTAGCTCCAGCTATACATGTGATACATCTCTTTACATGTTTTTTAACTTTGCCAAGTACCTGCAACCATACGAGAAGAAATCGAGGGTAAGTCACTTTTCCATTTTCATGAATATATAAGCACAAGGAAAGTGGGTGATATTGTGCATATAATGTTGATTATGTAAATCAACTTACCACCTCATTTCTTAACACATGGAAGATAAGAATAAAAAGTCCCTGTAACATAGGATAGGAATGAAAAGTTACAAACACGGCCAAGAAGTTATAAGTTAATTGCTATCAAATTTTTTTGATCATATTAAAATCATGGCCATTTGTTGATTGCTCATATATTAACTAGATATTGTATGCTATTAATACCATATAATCATGACATTCATATTGAATTACAACTATAAGTGCACACACCTTCTAACTTTTACCCACTGTCACTGATATATTGAAATGTATAATACTTGCAGAAAACATGTACAACCATAATTATCTTAAATAGTCTGCTTCAAATGTATAGATATATAGGTATATGTACCCACCTGTAGTGAGTTGAAAATAGTGAAGAGCCATGCAAACACCTCAGTGTTTTTATCCACTGCAAACAGTCCAATGACCCAGGTCACCCCCATCAGGGGGAGAAGTATGATTGTTGCTTTCAATGTAGACCTGGAGAAAACAATTAATGGTCCTCAGTGCAGTTAAGGCTGGCTCAACTTTTTTTTCTAGTTCAAAAAGTGTGCATGCATGGAGTTTTGAAATCGTTCTGATTGCTAACAGCTACACTCTTGGGTCTAGCAAAGGTAATATTTGTGTCCTACATTCCACCTAAGATTAACCACAAACACTCCGTTTCCATGGCAACGACCCCGCCCATTGTAAACAAAACAATAATTATTGCACACCGTTTGCAGCTATTTCTCAAAATGCAGATGGTAAACACCAGGTAAATTGCAGCAATTTTGGCACCGTTGGAAAGCTTACCATCTGAACAACACGAATGTGCCTGGAAACTGGGTACAGCACCCTTCATAAAGTAAATAAAAGCCGAAAAGTAGCGATTTTTGGGCTAAAACGGACAAACACTTGCGCATTACCACTTACCTTGGCTTGTACGATTTATCTGTGCGCTGTTTCCAACCGGATTCTAGTACAACAACTACTGCAGAGAAATTGTTGAAAATTTCAGCTCAAAATAGCTTCATTCTACCTTCCGCAAAATGGCACAAAGTTACACTGTTCACTACCAGCCGGCTCAGTGCAGCTCGCATATGAATCTAATTATGCCTAAAGCTGCCCGAGTACGTCAACAGTGAATTATTAGCGAGCCCTCAGGTCCACTTCAGGAAATTCAGTGCTGGATCAAGCCGAGAGAGAGGGTAAAAGGTCAGCTCGTCGATCTTCAGGCTGTCAGACTTATTACAGATAGTAATTGGACTCTGTACCATCGCTAGAATAGAGATAGTAGCACTAAAAAAAATAGCTACCGCCACGTGCTTGTCATCCTTTCCACTGTACTCCATGCATTTAGATTTACACACGAGACACTCGCTGAGGCTAGCTATGGCGACACCACAGCTTGTACTGGTGTAAGTTACATAGCCTGCTTCACACGACCTACGTGGCAAACACGGAACCACACCTAAGGCTTCTACACTAATTGCAAATGTAATCGAATTAAGCGGTTAGGTAATTAGATAAAGCAGAGGCGCGCGTAGAGGCGTGCGCACACTTGTACAGATTCGCCAAAAAGAAAACTGAGCCAGCCTTAACTGCACTGAGTCCAGCCAAACTTCTATGAGTTTGGCATAACAGCTGTTTTTGTGATACAAATTAATGGTGCAGTGTTACGATAATTATATGATGTAACAATGTGACAAAATGTGGATACTGCAGTACCATAAGCTCATCTGAAGAAGACTCATCCTATTTAAGATTAAAGTTTATTTAAGGCACTTGGCTGTCTACAGTTAAATGTATCTACCGTGGAATGTGGACCACTTGCAGTGACGATGGACACGCCAGCTACCTCGTGGAAGTGCTCCGCTTCCTCACCTCTCACCACTGAAGCTCGCCAGCCTACCGCTAGTGTCAGGAACTTCTTCATTCTGCGCTTGGCTACGCGTTGTGGTTCGCGCTCGCCGGACCCCCCTCCCCCACTCCCCTTTTTTTACGTGAGTAATTTTCACTCACTTAAATGGTGAGCACCCTCTGGATGTATGCTTTCAGTGAGCTTTAGTGTGTACATACAGAATCACTAATTTTGTTCACAGGCCATTGCCCAGGTTTTCATCACCTATGGTGCTAGCTTACACAGGTCATCATCCCCTGTCACAACTAATGATGCAAGTTAATTTGATGCAGCTTAAGCAGCAGCACTGGCACCGCTGAGTTCCAGGAGTTCACAACTACAGATACTACCGCAGTCTCGTGAAAGAGCGCCCATGGGTGGAACACCTAACAAGTCTGCCAAAGAGGGGGTTGGGCACTCTTTTACGTGTTTCCCCATTTAACCATGAAAGAGCTCCCATGTACGCTTACAGCGACCCACAAAATCACTGAATTATTGGACAAACAATACTGTACAACGGAGCTGCGAACCTCGGAAGCTCACATTCTGACATGCCGCAACACTCTGAATGGCTAAATGCTACTGTGAGCTAGTCAGGGTGGGCACTCATTCAAGTAAACTTTGACCCTATACAGGAAATTGGACCAAAAGTAGAGGGTGGGTGCTCTTTTGAGGGTGGGCGTGGTACTGTTCTTCTGAAAAGCCATGGCAGTCTGTATTGCTGACCGTGCGTGTAACATCATGTTTAAACTTATACCCAGGCTATTGGCTAAGTATGAGGCTACATTGTTTTGAACCAGGAGATGCATGTCCAAGACTACGTAATTAAATACTTGAGTGAATGCCCTCCCCATTTTAAACTTAATATTGTGTAGATACAAACAGTACATATAAGGGAGGAGCTTATTGTGCACAAGATTAATTTCACTCACTTGACCAGTTCTCGAGTCTTTACACCTTGTTCTGCCCCTCCATGCATCCTTCCTCTCACCATACTGACAACGGTCATTACCAGAATTACAGAGTTAATCTGCAAATTACAGGACGATATTAAAATACAGATAGGCCTACATGTAGTAGTATCCATCTGTTCCTTGCTCAACTGTACCACTACCTTGCTCTAATAAAGCTATAAATTATACATAATTTTTTAGACAACTTTCAACCAGATCATGATACAACGCATGTTACTTACAAGAACCATAATGATCATTGGTCCAACAAATGTCCAAATTGTCACAGAAGTTGGATCAGCTTTAATCCAGCAGCTGAATGTGAAAGAAGGATACAAGTATGCAATAAACTAGATGTTACAGTACCAGTTGAACTTACACCAGTCCAAACAGCATGCAGTTACCAGGGCACAGTATCCCCACTACAACAGCTATGTGACTACATAACAGTGAAGGTGTTCTTTCCACTTTACATCCTTGAGGCATCTTACCTTCTGCATAGGTATGTGGCTATTACATGCCGAACTAGCACATGTCAGATGTTACTTGGAAGTAGGAGGTAGAAAATGAAAGGAACGTATTGTGGTGTATCATGTAAATGGGAAGTAGTTTATCTGTATCTTAGCCTCATACCCAGGCTCCTCTCATTGGTGTATCTGATGTGACGTGTGCTGATGTGTTAGTACATACTACAGACTGCATGCTAATGCATGAATTTGAAGTTACATAACTAGTGGCCCCTCACACATACTAGCTAGTTGTTCCGTAATCCTCATGAAGAATACCAACAGATATAGTCACAACTGGAACTGGGAGACCTACATGTACAAGAAGAAGTAATTGCAAATAACAAGTTAAAACCTGGGTTTCGAAACTCACGAAGGTATCAGGGATCTTCACCTACTGCCCTTCAGCTGATAAGGTCAATATTGCCTGGTATGACTACTTTTATTCCTGTCTTCTTCTCCCAGAAACATGCAACCACTTGACCCAATAGTAGTCCTTTTGTGAGTCAGACATACCTAGTTAGTAACTAGGACAACACAAAGCTATACACAGTACACTACTAGGTGAAAAAGTAACAATAGCAAACCCCAAAAGTTTACATATGACAGCTTACATATGAACTTAATTCCTAAGCTTAGGTTGTGAAGTGTGGCAATGTTTTTTCATACTTCCATGTTGCAAGTATTTACATCATGTGAGGCCGACTTAATCAAGTAGGTTACATAATTATGTATGATAACACTATTAACAGTGAATCCACATAATCATATACTAATTCACAAAACACTCAGCCGACTGCATGCTACCCATGTTAATTTCCTCAAACATAAAAATAAAAAATTCCACAATAGTTTTTGTAACTGTCATGTTAAAATGCTGCGCAGTATGTTGCACTTACTGACAACACAAGAAAAATCTGCAACAAAAATTATGCTTACCCCATCCCAGTATAAGAAGGTAGTACCACTTCTGTGTTGCTTTTCCAAACACTCTCACCACAAGCAAATAGAGCATGATACCTTCAGCCAGCATCCAGCAGAATACACACAGAAAGAAGTAGTGAAGCAGAGCTGTTATAGTAGTGCAGAGCCACTGAGGGAGAACAGCACAGTGTGTTTGCTTCAAGTTTAGCTTCCATGCAGATTATCTGTGTAGTTACATCAACAAAACAGGGTGGCCCTCATGAGTAAGAGAGGAGTCAGCTGACAATTGAGCCATTTTTGGTTGTGCTAAGTCTGCAAGCAGTGAACTAGTGCTACATTTAAAAGCAAGCCAATGAAATGGTCTCATAGACATAATTTCTTTCTATGAAACTTTATGCATCTTGTGCATTGGATACATGAAATGGCAAAGGCTAATAGTGTAATGTACCCAGGTTGTAGAGATAAAATAGTGTTAAAGATTTTCAAGTGATGAATCAATGGAGTATGGTGGAAACTGTCATGCAAAACTTGAAAGCAAGTCACTAAAACAGGATCTTCCAGAGTATGGGAGGACTTCTAGGACCAGGAAGCTGCCCTCCATTTGTCAGGATCTTCCCACTGGCATACTGAGGAATGATACCCAAGAAGTGGAGGAGAACATATATGTTGTGAGAGAGCTGACCAAACCTTTACTTGGCCGACCAGCAATCGAGCAACTTGCCCTGATACGACGCATTGCAGCAATTGACAAAATTAATTGGAACAAAACATCATGCACAGCAGTTCCCATCTCTCTTTCAAGGCCTTGCCAAACTTGAGGGCGAGTACACAATCCAACTTCAGGATAGAGCTAAACCCCCCCCATAGGGTCGCAATTCCCTTTCTTGAGCCTGTGAAGCAAGAACTCAAGCGAATGGAGAACTTAGGAGTCATTGCCAAAGTCGAGCAACCAACCGAGTGGTGTGTGCAATGAACACTAAGTGAGGCCTAGAAATGAGGCTAATGTGGCTTGATTAGGCAGTTTTAAGAATAAAATCAGAATTCACAGGCGGTGCTAACAGAACAGTGTTTGGTGGCAGGTATACTACTTACATGTATGAGTTACAGATGTATTGTCACCACCCCCCCCCCCCCCCTCCCCTAACCTTTTCAGCAACATTCTCTCTTCCACCCATGAATGCCTAACACATAATGCCCTACACCAATGTGGTAATGTACCCTTTGGCTATTGTATATATCCATAGTCAGAGTTCATGAAGGGTTAATTTGGATCTCTAACTTGGTGAAAGTGGTTGTTGCAGATAACATAAGCAAATAGTCGTTCATTCCTTTATTACTGTTTTAACACTTGCTAATGGCTTTTACTTGTGTAAGCATAATCATCTCAGGCTTTGTTGAACAAAATTCAGACTCTCCATGCTGTCGTAAACTATGAATTTCAGCTAGAAGGAATTTCTTTTCCCATACTGGGTGGTCAACAAGTAAAAATGCTTGGGTTACTGCTCATCCCAGTTGAGATCCAATATCCAATCATGCTGCAGCTTCGGAAAAAGTTCCCTCAAAAGCCACTTAGAAGGTTCTTCTTAGTTAGAAGACGTATTTGCATAGCAGCATTCATAGCATTTCCGTGAGGAACAGATTCGGTTACTTTCCTGACATCTTGGCCCTTGCTAGGCAACCAAGACAATCCCCCATAATTTCAGTTGCATAATTATGCATTACACATGAAGCTTAGGAAATACTTACAGGTACCATGAAGTCTTTCTGAGAAGCTTCTGTTTAAATATGTACCAACAGCATTACTAGTAAAGCTTTGACCATTATGTTGACCATGGTTTCGTTCTTTTTTTTCTAAAGCTATGAAACAAAGTCCGAAATGGAAAGCCTGGGTTCAAGGCTACTCAAAATATGCCATTGGAGGGAATGTACATATGTTGGTCTCGCTGGACTAAAATGTGATGGATGTTTACAATATTCATGAGTGTCTACCATTATCAACATCTAAATTGTTATGACTACACATTTGTGCTTGCACCTCGGGATGTACAGACTATCACAATACCAAGTCACTCACTGGGATAGCTATGGCAGTCTCAATCCCAGCTACAAAGATGACGAGTGCAATGAGAAGAGCTATGGCCAGGTTCAAGTGGATGTACAACAATGTTCCCTTGTTGAGAGACTTCCTGTGTAAGATCAGATGGTATACGCAAAGTTACTACATTCAGTATGACGTTGTCTGTTCCCCACTCTGTTGCTGTTTATTCTTCAGGCGACATCCTGGTAAGATAAGGCTGAAAAGTGTACACTAATAACATACACTAAGGTTGAAATGTAAATTAATACCTGCCCTTTACATTGCCTTTACTGTAAGTGAATGTAGTTCATTCTGCTACAATTTACCTGAATGCAAGTAGTAAGATGATGGTGAGAATGAGGGAGAGTATTGAAATAGCACAGCCCACATAGCTTACAACTGACAGTGCTTTTTCTGAAGCGCCTTGTTGACCATCCTTGTTTGTGTTGTGTGTTTGTGTGTGTGGTGTTAGTGTAAGCATGAATACACTTATAGTGTCCACAAATAAATTAGTATTATATAGCTTCAAACATGTGACTTACTGCCGATGTAACTTGGACAAGCACTGCAAAGCTTGTTAGATGGGTTGAAATGCATAAAACAGAGGAATTCACAATCTTTGTAATGATTCCATCAGAACTCCATTGGCTGTATGTGGGTTAAATTAAAATCTAAGTGATAAATAACACAAAAAGCACATGTGCAGGCTAGAACGTGGTACAATAAATTTATGAAAATCTCCGTCACATGAGATGCTGACTGTTCATTCCCAACCCGCCAACTACTGAGTATGTACTACTTTTAGCTTTGGTAGCCTCATTGACAGGTTTTCACCATTTTGTTCTACAATATGCATTCTACCCAACGTCATGTATGTGATAAAAATGGACCATGCTTTCTGATATGTTTTCACCACTCTTACATTATTGTGCTAACAAAATAAGGTGAGGTCTGGGAACCAGTGATAGACACAAACCTTGAGGCATGCAAGTAATAAAAAAGTGAAAGGCCAGTGACAGTTGCCATGAATCCAAGACCCTTGACAGGGCTAAGCACATGCAGCGTGCTGCCATACACAGTAACTAGTCGATCAGATCTCAGCAAGCTTTGTACATATACATTGTGAACAAGCCCGATTTGAGGGCAAGCCTGATAGTTTGCTGAAATGTTGGGAGTGGGCTTGATAGTTCGCCTCTCAGCCAAGTTCTAAAACAATGGTTCATCCATGGCCTTAGTGGCCGGAGTGCCCTTCCTTTCTTCCTCTCCTGAGCTGCCAGTGCTCTGACCACTGAGCTATGACAAACCAGACCATTCACCACCCCTCTCACATATGTGTATATATAGTTCACAGGTACACGTTGCACATCCATTGGACTCAGTATTGATGAAGCTTGGATGTATAGACTGCTGTCTGTCCACTGCTGTTTGAGCCAATCCCTATACTACATGTACCATATAAATCACCCTAATTGTGTTACACTGAAACAAATATAATTATTATCCTGTTATTCTATTGCTTGCATTGTCATACTGTTCAAAAATGCTTGCATCACTACAAAAGTATTTGATAACTACCCTGCCCTCTTGCCTTGAAGGGGCGATTGCATAATAATATCAGAGATACCAGGAATTTAGCCAATACATTTCTTGGACTAAAGAAGATGCTCTTCAATGGGCTTTCGAGGAAATCTCTTTGAAAACTGCCGCATTCTTGGACATGTGATGTAACTGAGATGACCTTAAATGTAGTGGGCCAGCCACCATGGCATCACTGTAATCTCCTATAATGTGGGGGTTGTGCTTCACAATGCGACAAACAACTCTTCAATGGCCTTTCGAGGAAATCTCTTTGAAAACTGCTGCATTCTTGGACATGTGATATAACCGAGATGACCTTAAATGTAGTGGGCCAGCCACCATGGCACCACTGTAATCTCCTATACTGTAGGGGTTGTGCTTCACTATGCTACAAACAACTCATTCCTATGGGATATACAGTAATGTACATGTATAGTTTATAATAAATGGTGTTTGGTCCGATGGGTTTATATCACTTACTGCAGCATGGGTAAAAATGTAATGTATCAATCCACAATGGCTATGCTCAACTCTCCTCATTATCTAGTGCGTAACAATGAGCATTGGTAAGATTAAAATTTAATACTAGTACAGCATTCTTCACCTGGTATTGAAGTCCCAATAAACACACTCAGAGTTGTTCAGTTCAATAGATCCATTGCTCTGATAGAAGACAGGCACCATTCAATGCATTATAACAAGGGGAATTGGGAAGTCAGAGTCCATACACATGTAGCCATCCTCATTGCAGTGAAAAATCACGTAGCAGCAATATAAACTAATGATAGTTAGTTTACATAATACTTAAACTAAACCAGGTAAATACATTCATAAATATAATGGCTTTCCACATAGTCACCTATTCAATGACAGAGTTTCAAAGTTTGAGAGACAACAAACATTTGTTTCAATGATCTATAGGTGACACCATAACTCTCAGTGAGTGTACACCTACAGTATAGTACAGACTATAGAGGTATTCTTGATAATAAAACACATAATTGCTATAGAGAAAATTGTTATCTAAAACCTGAAATAAAATTCTGGTAGCCATTATTCTTTTTGTGTTTAGAGTTACATGCTTATAATTTTGTAGGTTGCTAGCTATGGACGGTTGCTATGGACGGTTGCTATGGATGGTTACTATTTAAACCCACAACTTTCTGCCAGTGCAATAGCTATGTTAGAGTACAGTAACTATGCAATTGTGCAATAACTCACATACGTATTATCGCACTGTGTATTGCTTACAGTATACTGACATATATGAATGTTGTAATGTGGGCATCTTTCAAACAACTTTTAAGGATATTCAAGTGCAACGAGGTTGACTTTTGACCAACACTAATACATGAAAGGGGCTATAGTAAAAAAGCTAAGTGACTTAGCCTCGCACTCTGGGAGTGGAAAAACTTCAAGGCTGCATGGTAAGATGCCTACTCAGGATGCAACTGCTTCATTTATAAGCACAAAGCACTTGAGTACTGTGTGCCGAAGTGCCTTGTGCTTAAAAATTCATCTTGATGATGTAATCTCCCTTGGCTATATTCATTTATCTGGTCTCTGCATCATATAGAGGCAAACTTGAAATCATAAAGACTATATTAGCTGCATGTACATTAAAATGGAGACTTTCCCAGTAGAGTAAGTTAGCAATCATCGGACGACAGGTATATTCGGACACTCAAACGCGGAGGGAAAACTGCGTAAACATTCGGCGATACCACAAGACTGTAGCTGAGGTACGTGGTACCTGGTGTACCAAAAATGACGCCCGCGCATTGTTTCCTGTTGGCGCTAGATGCGATAAAATGGCCGTCCGAAAAACATCAATATTCGGAAAAGTGTATGTATTTGCAGACACTGTTGTTTGTGCCTTCTCTAAATATATTTCATGTTTCTTTCCATAAACTACGCTGGTTGATTTATGTGCAGCATAAATAGGTGAGTTCAAACAATATCGTACAATATCTCGAGAACTACTCAACGCACAAACACCGGACAAGTACCAGCATGTAGCCAAGAGCCTGTAGATTCTACTGATGCTAATATGGTGGAGACTTCAACTTGTTTGGAGACAACACAGCAAGAAATGACAAATTTCACCGTCCGATATCGATCGAATCGGACTGGTCCATGTTCAGCTGCGCCCCTGAGTGTTCAAAGCAGCTACCGCTACCAAAATATATTGCGAATTGGGGAGGTCTTGGGGCATCGTATCGATGCTAAAATCTCTCCAAAAGCAGCTTCAGAGAAGGCACAAACAACAGTGTCTGAAAATACATACACTTTTCCGAATATTGATGTTTTTCGGACGGCCATTTTATCGCTTCTAGCGCCAACAGGAAACAATGCGCGGGCGTCATTTTTGGTACACCAGGTACCACATACCTCAGCTACAGTCTTGTGGTATCGCCGAATGTTTACGCAGTTTTCCCTCCGCGTTTGAGTGTCCGAATATACCTGTCGTCCGATGATTGCTAACTTACTCTAAATTGTTAAACCAGATTTTGCATATGGGCATGACTTACTTCAAGAGGAGTGAAAAAAAGCTTGATGGGATAATCCAAGATAGCACTGGATAAATTAGGAGCCCCAAACAGTTGTGTTGAAAGCAGAATGCTGTTCACTGTTGTGTTGCTAACACTTTGTGTGCATGGTGTTTGTGTAAGTATGCATGTGAATGTGTATGGAAAGAAGAGAATATTAATCAAATGTGTAAAGATTTCAACATTTTCATACAAGAAGTGTTTTGCTCAGAACTCTAGACAGCCTGGTAAAAGAGGTTGCGACTCATCTCAAAATGTTACACACTAGCCTCATTCCAAGGCCTGAAGAGGAGGATAAACGGGCTAGTTCATCCATTTATGTATGTGCTTAATCTCTGAACACCATCAATATACTTCCATGCACTCAAGACCTAAACGTTGATACTAATCATTTTCTGTTTGCATATTTATCTTAGCAACTCTGTATAGGCAGCCAACAGCCACAGAAGAACTTGCTTGTGTGCATTGAGTGGTGAGATGGTCCTGATTTAAAACTCTGTAAATGGAAACAGTGATCTCCTTTCAAAGGGATTAGCCAACTATAAAACCATCACAAGAGGTAATTTAGACTTACATTCCCGTTGCTGCACTCTGCTAGAGCTCTAAATTGCTGAACAATGAAAGGCTGGACTTGGCAGGTACTGGGCTAGAGCCAAGGATTTGCAGGTTTGAAGTTAAAGTTTGGTAACTAACAATGTCATACAATTGACCCAGGACTGTGACTATGATGGTGTAATTCGAACCCACCTGCTTAAATTGGTGATAATTAAGTCCATGTGAGAATGGCTGAAACCAGGCACTTCTCCTCCTTTTCAGGCCCGGAAACAACACTAGCTACACATTAACAGGTTCTATAAACTATCATAACTCACTTTTCAGGAATGTCATTGTTGAGGTAGGTAGCTAGGTTGTTTACTAACATTGAAGATACCACCGTGGAACAGCCTGAAATGATATACATACACGTACATGTTAACAACTTTTCACCACTTAACAACTCTTGTTTTTGTTTCAACTTTCCTTCCGAGATACATAGAACAATATATGTGTGAGTATTAAACCCTCAGGATCGAAGGAGACCAACATGAGTGCAAACCACCTTCAACTAAATGGCAATAGTACATACCTTCTAACTAAATGGCAGTAATATGCACACATTGTCAAATGTTTACCATCAACGATTCCATCTTCACAGAGCAGTTGAATTGGTACTTCCATCCTTGCACCAGTCAAATTTGATACTGCAAAATAATGCAATAAACACATCATTTTATTTTATTTTTCCTCTTTCTATATTAGCCTTTGTATGCTAATCCATTATCCAAGAATTTCATGATACAAACATCAGTACACCTATATAGTATACTGTAGCAGCAAACTGAACAGCACTAGCTGCACAAGCATGGACATGCAACAACTTGTTTGTGACAAAAAAGGTAATTGCTTCATACACTGGACTTGCAACGGGTGTACAAAGAATTAGTCAGTGAACCTGCACAGGTATATTACTACACAAACTTGTACCACATACTGCAATATAAGAGCGCCTGCGTGTATAATATTGAATGCAAACTGAAGAACAAACAAAGGGTAAGCCTGGGAATGAGGCTACATATATTGCAGATGTTTCATAATGTCCTTAGCACAGTGGATATTGTATGTATATATGTTGGACAAACTAGAAGCAATCGCCAGCTTCTAACCTTACCATTGTTAGCTGCAAACACATACATTCCTCCATCAATGTTTGTAAGAACTGGGCTATCAGCTCGCATTACTGCAAGAGACAAAAGTCACCGTATTGTCAGTATAGTAGAATGAATTTCTTTAGAGGACATACTATGGATCCCATCAACTTCACTTCTGTTGGACTTTAGCTCGTAAACTACAATTTATAAAATCCCATGCAGATTGGTGACGCCAATGGTGACTCTAACTACACCTAAAACATTCTGAAGTTCTTTCAGTGCCAGAATTTGACTCCCACCAAGGTGACAGGGAGGCTTTCAGAGCCCATCTGTGCAACGGAAAATTGGCCATACATTTCTACAGCCAGCGAAGTGGCAAACAAGTGATGTTACTCTTCAGGTTACTCCCATCCACCTCCAAATGTCTTACCCTTTCTGCTATTGCAGAAGTTGGGGTATCGGGTGGGGGAGCGCCAACAGTGCTACGCACATCGTAGCTCCCATTTGTTGAGGCAAGGCTCGCATAGTTGTGTAAATTGTGTCTTCTCCTAATCCGTGGGGATCGTTGAGGGAGAGGGGGGGGGTGATGGCCACTTGTTCTGGATTATGCTGGGGGTGGGGCTGAATAGTTCGATGGATCCAGATAGGGATTCTTCATGCTGGGGGCTAGTGCTATGGGAAGAGGTTAGACTGTTAGTGGGGCTAAGTGGAGGGGGAGGTGGCTGGTCCCGGGTGGAATCAGGGGTAGGGGCATGGACTGGGCTTGCGGTGGGTGTGGGGCTAAACAGTAAGGGGGAAGGGCTATGGTTAACAGATTCTATACTACTTATACGGGGTTACCGAGAGTGCCAGCCTAAATTGGCTGTTCGGCGTCTCTTGTATGCTGCTGATGCTGTCATCCTGCATCTGGGGGGGCTCTGACAGTATCTCCGGGGACGTAATCGGTTCCTCGGTATAGATCTCCCTGGACCGAAGAGCGTATCTCAGGCGAGTAGTATAATGCAGTAGTTTCAAAAATGACGTCATACTGCGGCGCTGCGGTATAGGTTTATTGATGAGGACAGTAGGAGGGGTTGGCAAAACTTTATCACTGCTTACCTTACACAGTGCCTATCTTTTCTGCACAGTGTATACTTGACGACAAGTACACTAGTTAATGTGCATAACATAATACAAAATAACCACAGCTAGATAAAGTATTTCACTCATTACCTACCCAAATTTTGTCCCAGAAACATAAAGGGGCCATTATTAGATGATGTCATGGACTGCCCAACAATTCCTGCAAGATTCTCTGCATTTTGAAGAGATTCAGAGCTTTCAATACCATCCTAAGGTGAAGAGAGTATGAAAAACATGTGTAAATCATTCAGGAATTGTGTGGATAACATTCCCCAGCTTTTCATTCAAATAAGAAAGATGGCAGTGCCCACAAAAATCAGTGCTCACAATTTAATCTTTGCAAGCAGTTGCAATCACTGTATTGACAGAACCGGGTCAAAATATACATGTAACCACTTTACTTCAAGTAGAATTTACATAGGATGTACAGTAATGTAGGCTACCACTAGGGAAGTGGTGTGTAACAAGCTTGAGCACTGTACACTAGAGTTAATAGAAGAATAAGAGTCAAGGAATGAACAAGATGATATGGTTCGAGAATGTCCTGGTATTCTGCCAAGGTTTCCAACCATCAACAAGTTATTGTGATAAACTTGTAGTCTTGATTTTGTATTTACAATATTTTACAACTGCACCAACGTGACACAAGCTTTGAAGTTTAAGAAATGTTTCCAAACAAGTTTTCTTGAAAGCTTCTGCTTTTATTGTCTTCTTTTATTTGGCTATGTACATTCGTGACACCTTTGCAAGAACAAAAAAAAAAACAGTCTTCCTGGACCAGATGTGGCAGGAGAAAGCAACATAAACATCTTCCACAAATGTTCTTGTTATGTCTTCTAAAAAAAGAGAACTGAAAACCTTCACAGCCAAGGTTAGAAATTAGTTGCTCAGAAACAGCTTCATAAATGGTGCGTCGTGAACTGACATGTTTCCAGTAAAACAAGAGTAACCCAAAAGATTCACAGTGACAAATCATGCTCTATTGATGAAAAATCATTCTTACCTGTGCTAAGTTGCTCCATTGATCAATTCTAGTTACATCAAACAAGTCATCAAACACTTCCATAAGCTCCTGATAAGAAATATGCATACAACAATGATGAAACAGATTACAAACATACCGTAGACTCCGGTTAATAAGCGTATGCGCTTATAAGTGTAAGTGGTAAGCAAATATGCGCCAAATAAGGATGTAATTATAAAGCCACGCCCAACGTGTATTGCATGTGGTACGTAGACAACGTGGACGTGGACAGCGATCGATCTATCGGTGCTGTATAAAGTGAACATGTCTTCAGCTACAGCTACCAGTTGTTCGAGATGGCAAGTACTGACGTGGAATCCGAAGACTCCTTCCTTCTCAAAGAGAGTGTGATTCGCGGTCATCATGTATTCAAATATGTATGGACTCCACGGGTAGGAGAAATTCTTCGTATTGGCAAAGAAGCAGGAAATACTCAGAACTATAGTGGGACACGCTCTGGATGCCATACTGATAGCTCACAATCTACGCTCAATCTTTCGCTGTCATCGTCTTTTTCGCACGGTCGTGTTTCTATTTAATGCCCCTTTATTAAGCGCATGCGCTTAATCCCTTGTATCAGGAAGGAGGCATGCGCCTAATAAATAATATACGCCTAATAGCGAGGTGCGCTTAACAACCGGAGTTTACGGTACTGCATAGACAGTTTATGATTATAGACACGACAACAGCTATGCTTTATGAGTGAAGTATTGCATATTATGATTGGAAAGATGAATGCTTATATTTTTCATCCATTACAGGGGTGTGTACATGTCTGACTTCACATGAATTTTTTAGTATTTCAGTGCTTGTGGTCAAGTAGGATGTAAAGGAGTCTCATTGTAGCCCGTTGTTGAAAAGTAGTCTAGCTAAGACCAGGCTGTGTAAACCACTGAAAAGGTATTCGGTGAAACTATGAAGGCAAAAATACATCTTTGTATTTCCCGAATTAATGGGGACTGTTAGAGGTGTGATGATATATTCATAACCAGCTGTGGAAATAAAGTTGTCCAGACCAGCCAGAGTGGCAATATCAATCCCAGGTTGCATATAACCACAACTTCAAGGCATATGATCAAAAAATGTTTTGCATGCGTGTGTGTTACGTATGTAATATAACACATACCCCTACTGTATCCTCCTGTAATTCCACAAATTGCCTAGTTTCGGTGGTGAAGTCCTTAAAGTAGCGGAACAATGACCGCATACCTCCAAGTGTGTCTCTTAACTCTGAGGTAATGCTTGACTTACGTAGGACTCGGATAGCAGACATGACATTGGTAGTGTCAAAGTCTGTGCCCCCCTCCTGAAGTAAATCTTGAAGAAACCTAAACTGCAGATAGATGTACGTACGTATAATCTTCAAATAGAACTAGGCAGTTGCTGAGTGAGTAGATAGAAGTATGTACGTATAAATATGACGAACTTCAAATAGAACTAGGCAGATCCTTCATCATCAATCAGCACACACTATTGATTTATATAGCACACAGACCAGTTTTAGCAACTGTTGATGAGACAACTAAAGCCTAGTTTATCATGTGTACTAAGTATAGGCAGTCATCACCGCATGTATCAACAATGTAGCCATTTTCCAGCCAGAGGCAGTCACACAGGCAAAGTCTAAGCTTTATACACACTAAAAGCAAGAGCTAAATCTCTGCTATATATGACATTGTTCATGCTTGCCCCTTACTTTAAGCAGCCTGCCTTGTCTTTATCGTATATTTCAGGTAAGTTACAGAAACCAGAAGTTGCCATGCATGCTTCAACTTGAGTTTGTCTTCATTCTCAATCCATTTCATGCCAACAATGCAGTCTGGCAGTAGCCGTAAACAAATTGCACTCGGACACGACATTCAATCCTCATGAAAATGTGTTTATTAATACAGAAAGTGATGTGTATGTGTAACATTAACGCAGTCTCACTAGTCTGGTGCTCGCTCAGGCTTGCCCCAATAACATGTATTTATGATGAACTGGGAATTTAGAAAGATGTGTGTGTATAGTAGAAAGATGAGCCTACATGATTCCAAATGACATGAGTACCCAACAGATTGACATAAGTGAGTTTAACCTACACAGAAGTGCCGCACTTGTTGTCTGCACCGTCTGTCCAGGGTACGCATGTTACCAGTGCACATGAGTATGCAGGTCGTGCGCCTTTCATCACAATCCTCGTTAAAGAGTGGAAGATCATCACATTCTCCATCCTCAAATTCCTCCCCACAAAACACTTCAATCTCCTCATCTGAGCACTGTTGATTCACCAGGCTATTGACAGTACCATTAGGTCGGCATAATAACTGACATGGTGGTCTATCCCCGTTTTCTTCACAATCTAGGTGATAAAGAGGGCTGTCACAGTCTTCCAAAAGAGAACTCTGTAGTGATAAAAATAAAGAAACGTAAGCACATTGCAAACTTTTCACATATTAATGATATCCATGTAAATAATCACATTTTAACATACATATACAATATATGACAATGATACGTATATGCACAGTATGGCCGTTGTTGTGTTAGTGTGTATAAGAAGAATACAGAACTGAAGATATTATTAGCAAGTACAACAAAACTGTGTCACCATACAAACGTCCAACGTGCCATTCTTTACAAACCATAATTACTAACTTAAGTCAGTGGCATACAGTATCTGTTTAGTTAAGCAACAGCTTAGTGATGGAGTTGATCACAGTAAGGATGTTTAAAATGTAATAGCATAAACTAATATGATGTCTATACATATCAAGTGTTGAGACTCACACAAAGTGTTTCACTGCATGATGTGATATTTGTATTCCGAAATGGAGGTATACCAATTTGAAGACAAGATGGAAGGCATTGAAGAGATATAATTGAATCAAGCACACTGATTTCTGATTCATTTTCACTCCTTTCAATCAAGGAATCAGTCTGCAATGTGCAGGTGAAAGAGCAAGATCAGAGTAACGATTGTCAACAAAAAGCACTTAACACATAAAACATTTGGGGCAGCATAACCATAAACAAACTATACTATCAAATTGTTTTATAATCAGTCTTTATATTTCCAGAATAAAGTTTTCACTCCTTGCCCGGTGACTTATAAACTTGCTAGTCAGAATATCAATTACGAAAGTCAGTTGGGAGGCAGCTTCTACTGACTTTTACTCACGGCAGCAGCAACTAATCCAGCATATTGTTACCTTCAGTATCAAGACCTTAACAATAACATGTATGATAAATCCGTCTGAAGTGTGAAAGGCATCTATCAGTGATGTAAACAGAATCCACTGTTGGCTGTATGAAACAGCTAGGATACTGTTAAGTGGGTGCAAGTGCACTTGTGGCAAGAACCCTGGGACTATGTATAGGCGAAAATGTGTAATTCTGTTGTAGCTGTACATTTATACTTAGACAATTTTGTTGGCCCCAAACTTTATAAACTACAACTTAAGAGGTCACTTTTGTGAGATAACAAAGATGATGGAACCAGCTGAGGAAAGCTTTTACTCACACAGGGGTTGGGAGTGCATGTGAGGTTCACTGCATTATAAAAGTCATCTGAGCACAAACGTTGGCATCGTCGTAGTGAATCAATATCTGTAGTGGTGCAGTTCATGTCACAGAATCCCTGAATGAAGGCATCCTGTGATTGAATAGAAAAAGTAACCACAGTGCTGGCTGCTGAGTCTGTTAATCAGTTTCCCAACTAATACCAGGCCATCTCCGCCTGCATGCACAACTTCAATGTTCACGATCCGGAGTGGGAGAGCCTGGGAATGAGGCTAGTTGTAGCTCAGTGCTAGAGCACTGGTGACTCAAGTGAGGAGCCCTGGTCTCACCATGTGCACAGCCCCTTGTGCCCACTTTCCCCTATCCCAACCCCTCTGGAAGCTATCATGTAATGCTGTTATAATATACGTAATGATGGTTAGCCTCATTCCCCGGCTCTGGTGCATGACTACATAAAAGCCCGGGAACATGACTAAATTGTGGCATGCTAGTTGCCATAAACAGATTAGTCTCGGTCCCAGACCCAAAACCAACCCCAGCGCAGATCGCTTTCAGTATCCCGTGCCCTGGAAGCGATATACATACGCCCCGGATGAGGTCTGGGGACGAGACTATAAACAGATATGATCGCAATCTTTAAGTGTAACTTACACAGACATCAGAACAGCTACTGGACTCATCCATTGGGTCATAATCTGAACAAACTGCTAAGCATCTGCTAAAGTGTTCTGAAGCGGAGCAGTTTATATTGGCTGGAAGAGCAGCGCACTTGTTATCACACTCAGTCTCTAGATATGGAAGGAATATAGTGAGACAGAGTTGCATAAAGTACATTACTGTTTCCCTGTCTTGTGTAGCAAGATATGACTTCGGCTACTTCACATTTTGCCTAACATGTTCAAGTATCCATTGTCTCTGTCCTTGTTAGCTGACTATAAGGAGCTCCAAGTGACTCCATGTGTCTTAATAATGAGAGAGAATCTGTTACCATGGCAATGGCTACCAAGGATCAATGGCAGGACCTGTAGGCAATCTGGCACCATGCTTGTTGGCAGGGAACATAAAAAGCAACATTAAGTCAATACTTTTCGTGCATCTTGGGTACTATAATTACACAACTAATCACTGGGATGCAAGTACATACTGTCATTGCATTTACATAGAAAAATAATCACATCATAGCCTTATGTTGGATCAGACGAACTCCTGGAATTGAACTTCTTATTTTTGACTGCTTTGATGATGACTATGAACAACTTTTGTAATTTTTTAGCATGGTATGTAGGTGTTCCTTCTTTTACTATTTCAGGTGTTGACAGGATGTCTTTGGCTTCATTCTAGGAAGAGGGATTCCTAGAATGAAGCCAAAGACATCCTGTCAACACCTGAAATAACAAAACAAAGAACACCTACATACCATGCTAAAAAGTTGTTCAAATATCTTATAGTACACTTGTACTAGCATAAGTAAAAGACCTATGGGTTCTGTGGTCATAAACTACTGATCACTTCCTCGTCTCAGTTCTCCTGTCCACTAGCTTTATAGCAGTGCATGCAGCTGTTTGGCACCACAGCAAGCACACTGGCATGTGCACAATTCCCCATCGTTAACTTATGCATGCAGTGCACCTGATGAGGCTTGGTATTGGCCAAAATACGTCTAGTGAAGTCTGCAATATCTATGGCTTCATTTTCTAGGGAGATGTGGTTCATAATTGATTGGCCATACAAACAGGACACACCTTCCATCGTGAGAATCATTATGACATTTGCTGGTTCTTCAGAGCAATCACTTGTTCGAGTAAAGCTTAGGAGTGTTGCGCCCTCTTGACAAAAGTCCTCACTCCTAAACGTGCATGTAATTCCTCCCATCAAAGGGGGTCTTGAGGGCACCTGGCAATCACAACTAGAATCTCCGAAATATGAGTCTGCAGTAATGTGGTCAATGTTACATTCTGAGGGTGAGGAACATGTGACCACCCTCACATCTGCATCTCTGGGTATTACACGTTTGAGGATCAGCTGAATTTGATACTGCGGCTCAAAACCTGGTAAACCTGGTATTCTGTGAACATCAAAGCGTTCAATATTGCTGGAGCAGTTGTTGCCATCAGTGGTGAAGTTTTCACAGAGAATGGTTTTATTGTAGCACTCTTGAGCATGGGCTGTAAAAAAAAGACACAATCCAAGGTATATTTAGATAGGATAATTAGTTTCCCGTGTGAAGCGTTGTCGATGGTCGGGCTATGCCTGACACCAACGTGCAAGATCACCACACAGGGAAGGATACAAAAATCTCAAGTTAGCTAGACAACACTACTGTAGAACAAAAATATGAGCAACATTCTTGTGTTGTGTACATAGATAAAGCATCAAATACAGTATAAATATTATACCAATGTGCAAGACCATGACCATGGAAGGATATAATTACCATAAGACCAATTACTGGTATTAATTTACACAACGCTGCTATAGAAGAAAGATATGAGCAACACTCTCACAAAGTAGCAGCTGTAATGTTTCTGGATAAGCAGCAGAAATGTATACTAGATGAATCCACAAAAGTGTACATGCATGTGCAAATGAAAACCTGGTAAGGGAATTATTATTGTTTACATGATGCTGTATGGTAGTTGGTTGGCCTCTGTTGTTCTGTTGTGGCATCTAATGTCTAGTATTGGAATTTATGTTTATGCAGGAATGTAGGTTAATTATACTTCCTCTGGAAACCCACTGTAGAGTGTACATACCAGCAGTTGCTGCTTGCATCTACTTGTTGAGAATAGCTACTGAATATATACACATACATGTATCGCACACACACATGGCCTTGCAGCACACGACGCACATGGCACATAATATGTGCACAGTTGCATACAGGGTATTCACACACACTTACCAACGGTCACCAGAGTAGTGCTAGTCACAAACAAGAGCATGCCGCCAAACCACAATCCGTGCTCTCCTGTCATTGTGCTAATAGAGACAGACAACAGTATCATGAGGTAGGTAATACTCAGAATGCAGCACCACGTTGTGTAAAGATTTGTATGCTACTTCTTAAGCAGAATTCACACCATTCTTAAGCAGAATGCAAACGAGGATACACTTTACTGTCAACAAAGTGTGATAACTGGACTTGTGTTTTGAGTTAACATAATCAGTGGCTGAAAAGTTACTGTCATCTCTGTATATAAACTATCAATTACATCTGGCACACAGCTGTGCTGTGAAGAGCTATTGTACTACAGTATAGGTGGCACTACATCGGCTTCATGTAACCCAGTTGACACAAGTGTTGTATTAGACCCTCTCTAAACTGTGTAGCAGTATGAATATCAGCATATCACTTTGAATGGCAAGTAGAGAATGATCTACATTGCAGGGCATCATATTGAACCATAGGATGTTAATCCAATTTTGATTGCAGTGTAAAACTATAATATTGGTACTACAGTCTATAAGTAATCATAATACACCATAATTATGATAACATGCTGTTGCAAAAAATGGTCCCAAAACTTTTGACTCAACTTCCTTAGAAGGTTAGGATTATTTTATGTGCAACAACTATCAGCATGTCATAGGATTGACTGCAGTCAGCAACTCAGCAGCACTGTGCACTCAAAAATTACCATACTCACATTGGTGAATAGATTGACACTTGTTGATAAGCTTTTACACGTGTATCCAAATCCAGGTTTCCGCTACATTCTTTTTACACTTCAAGGAGCAGTGAGCCTCCTTTGAAGTTACCTGTAACATTAAGAATTATCTCAGTTACATGTGTTTCCGCAACATTACAAAGTTTGAGGAATGCTAACTGACATGTCTTCTAAACATCTATCATTGAGGAAAGATTTATTTCCCTTCTGTTAGATACCTACATTACTGGAAGAGTTTTGACTAGGTGCATTCATCCCTAAATGATTACCTTGTTGGTGGGAGTGCTGTGTGTGTGCGGGCTTGCATTCTTGGTACAGTTTTGCTAGCTTTGTTCTTCACTTGAAATAAATCACCCTATAAACACTTTTGAATACAATGCCCCACAAACAATGTGGACTGTACTACTCACACACTAGCCTAGTTCCCAAGCCTTGCCCAGCTATCCAGTGGGAGAGAGTCTAGTATCTTTTCTCACATGAGTGACATCAAGATTGATGGTATAGAGTGATTGCACGTGACGTCATTACGTTCGAGATTACGAAGGAAATCAGAAAACAGCTGCCATTTTGGTGCACGAGATAGGAGCTTCTATGGCGATCTTCACGAAATGAGTGATATACTTATAATGCTTCTAATATGTGTTGAATCGGACAAAATACCATTGCCACATAAGTTAAAACAGCTATATAAACGCTTACCTGTGGTTGTTTTAATTGATATCGCATATACTGCTAACAACATACTGTACAAGTTGTACACCAAGATGGCGGTTTATTTCTAGTATACGGAATTGTGATCACGTGCTGAAAACGCTCTATAGAAAGGGTTAATTGTACATGAGCACTCTGTGGCTCAGAACAGCAAGAAGAGCAATGGTACCTGGTAAGTAACCACACATATGTAGCTAGCAGGGAGCCAGCTGTCATATGAACACACAAAGTGTTTAGCACTTTACTTGTTTGTACAATATGTGAAACACTGCCTGTTTCTTCTGAAAATTTTCTTGCTCATGTGAGGTAAGATACCAGGCCTTCTCTCATTACTGTAATGCTAGCAATAGAAAGCTGTGAATTGAGCTATTGATACACTTTACTTAGACATTTTGTAGATTTCCCCTGCTTTGTTCAAAGTAAGTTCTCCTTGACTTTGGAGTAAGAGTTTTCTCCGACACTTAGTCCCCCCCAAGATAAATTCTTTTACGAAATAATCAGCAGCGAGGACGTTTGTTCTTTGGAATATAATGCAGAAACCCTTACTTCTACACGGTTTCTTGTTATGTACTTAGCGTTTTTCACCTCATGGTACCTCCGCTTAATAAGTTCGCTGGCTCTAGGTAGAGGCTTATTCTTTCTGTAGATAAAACGCAACAGAAGGTACGTAGTGGCTAGCTTACCAACGAACAACGAAGTCTTGTCACTGTTCCATGATGCACACAATCCTCTTGAGCGAGCTCTTGAGCTAGTGACTTCTTTCCTACATGTGTTTATTAAGTACCACGCCCACTCATGTTTATGCCCCCATCGCATTGGTCACGGGACTGTTTCATGAATATGCTCACAGCACATAATTACACGGTCACAAACCGGTCACAACCGGATGCAACAAGGGTATAGCCTCGTTCCCAGGCCCGCGCCCAGCTTCCCGTCGCTTGCAGTACGGTTAAGCGGGAGAGGGCCTGGTACATTTTCTCACGTGAGTGACGTCAAGGGTAGAAAGGCGGTAGAAAGACTTTAATTGAACGTGGGCGAGCACGACTAAATTGCTCACTGATTGCTGGTGTGTGTCTTCACTGTTTTGGCTTGGTAAAACTCTCTGTCCTCCGACTGTCTCGTGAATAGCGACATAAAAGCGCCTTCGTGCGCTGCTTTCTTTCGACTCGGAATAGTCGCGCTCCAGTGCGTGCGTGCGAGTGAAGTTTTTTGTGGTTTACATGACGCCCACGTTCGCATAGTTTGCCCTGTCCGTGACGTCACTCACGTGAGAAAATGTACCAGGCCCTCTCCCGCTTAACCGTACTGCAAGCGCGCGACGGGAAGCTGGGCGCGGGCCTGGGAACGAGGCTAACAAGGGTAGGTACAACGGTTTGCAATCAGTCGTTCCGCCAGTGACAATATACGGACAATTATTGAAAAACGGAAAGTGTATACGTGCAGAAATTCCAACGTTTAATTAATGGCATCTTGTCTTCCGGTAAGTTTTCAAGGACTCCTACCAACAAGGGAGAAGCTGTAGGCGCTCACTCTGCCAGCGGTTTTATAGATCAATGAGTCTACTATCGAGATCCAACGTTTCAAGTTGTAGCCTCTTACCGCTTTGTGTAGGGAAGCCGTTGTACACGAACGGTTCGATCGCACCGCGTGCAAGAGGGGTGCGGTTTTTTGTTGCACGTTTTTGTTCGCCCCCCCTGAGCTGCATGAAACAGGTACCATTCGAAAGCACTGGAATAGGGCTACAAAATATGCAAAAACTAGGCGTGTACACGAACTAGGGTCTGGGATATACGCGCTGGTATGCGGACTGAAAAATTGCAGTAACGTCTTCAGTTTTCAACTTGGATAATAGCTGACAGCACAAAAAAGACAACACACATGCCAGTTCTAACACTGCACATGCCTTTCATACTCCATAAAAAGGTAAGACAAAGATGCTGGAGTCTAAATAAAGAATCATCCTAGCCTTTTGTAGAGCACCAGGGCATGACCAGGAGTGGAAGACAGGGACAGAATCAAGGTAAAGAAAGATACATACAGTCTTGCCATATGGAAACTGTCTGAGTGAAAATAGAATGCTGTGTGTGTGTGTGCGTGTGTGTGTGCGTGTGTGTGTGTGTGCATGCGTGTGTATGTGCATGTGTGTGTGTGCGTGTGTGCATGTGTGTGTGTGCATGTGTGTGTGCGTGTGTGTGCATGTGTGTGTGCGTGTGTGTGCATGTGTGTGTGCATGTGTGTGTGCGTGTGTGTGTGCATGTGTGTGTGTGCGTGCATGCGTGTGTGTGTGTGCATGTGTGTGTGCATGTGTGCGTGCGTGTGTGAGTGCATGTGGGTGGGGGATGGGGGAGCATCTACATGTTTATAATTCTATTCTTGATTTGTAGGTGCCATCACTGGTCTCCTCTCCATAGCTACTCCGTCCACAGCAAGTTCCTAGAGCATGACAGAGCATTGAAAGGATCTTGCACCGCCAAATTTGCAAACAGTCACAGAATCACAATTTCTTTTCCTAGGTATGCAAAATGTACCCAACTGATAGTATGCAAGAACGGAGGGGAAATGCCTGGAAGATTTTATCGCATGCATGTTCAAAGTGTCTACAGGGAGGAACTCCAAAGCATCTTGAGGCATGGATTGGCAATGTTCGTCCAAAGGCTAGAAGATGAAGTATTTACAGTTATATTAAGTGAATTATTGTTTGGGACAAAGAACAAGTGATTCTGTTCCCAGGCCTTCGCCTTTGGACTTGACTTGTACTCAAATGTGACAAAAGCTGTAAAGAGCCTCAGAAAATGGCAGTATGTTTCAGTGCCAGGTAATAGCAAAAAAAAAAAAGTAACACACAAAATCATTAGGCTTTTGCTTCTGTGGCTTTGTCCTTTATAAATAAACTCGGTCTTTATGTTTCCCAGCTTTACAGCTTCCCAACTCGAAGTATTTCTCCCTTTTAAGCCTAAACTCATCATGCTAAACGCACTCAACTAGTAATTTACAGAGGCTCAGAGGCTTACCGCTGAAATAACTGCTGCAAATCACCTTGCCACTGCCCAGGATGGCTTTGCACGTCCTTCAGATGCTCTTAGCCCAGAGCACAGCGACTCTGAGTGTCGTTACAAGTGCTTTTACGAACGCTGGCTTCGTTGGCCGACATATCCTCACCACGTGGTTTTACAATTTTTGGGTCCGCATACCAGCGCGTATATCCCAGACCCTAGTTCGTGTACACGCCTAGTTTTTGCATATTTTGTAGCCCTATTCCAGTGCTTTCGAATGGTACCTGTTTCATGCAGCTCGGGGGGGGCGAACAAAAACGTGCAACAAAAAACCGCACCCCTCTTGCACGCGGTGCGATCGAACCGTTTGTGTACAACGGCTTCCCTACACAAAGCGGTAAGAGGCTACAACTTGAAACGTTGGATCTCGATAGTAGACTCATTGGTCTATAAAACCGCTGGCAAAGTAGGCGCCTACAGCTTCTTGTTTGTTGGCAAGAGACTTTGAAAAATCACCGGAAGACAAGGTGCCGTTAATTAAACGCTGGAATGCGCCTGCGTTTTAACTTCCTGTTTTTCAATAATTCCCCGTATACTTGTCACTGGCGGAACGACTGGCAATGACTTTGCAAAAATTGAAGTTCTCAAACCGCGAAACGAGGGATGCGCATGCGTAAGCTTACACGGGGCTTCTTCTCTAGCTGAAATGGCGGCTGGTTCTCTACATTGTGGTTCCGTGGGTCCTCAACCTGGACAACCTGTGTTTAATGTTGCTGGGACGCGGGTTGGCATACAAGTAATCCCAGCAAACAGTACGGGACCTCGAGTGGTTGTGCCAACCAACGCTGGCGCCCAGGCTCTAGCCCGCCAGCGTGTTGTGGCTCGCCCTCTGGTGTATCCGGACCGACAAGGAGCTGCAAGTGTTGCCACTACAGATGGTCCAAGTTCTCAAGTACGTGACTACAGACCTAATATATGGCAAATATTCTGCCTCATTCCCAGGCCTTTGCTGCTAAGCCTGGGAACAAGGCTAGCAAATATTGTATTCATAGATTTTTCGAAGTGATGGTTAGCCGTTCAAGTCACACCCCTTGGTGGGATAGAAATGTATTGTGTTACAGTATGGAATGGGCTAGAAACAGCTGGTAGCTATCTTAGAAAGTTCTCTCTGCTAGCTTGGTGTACTGTGGAAAGTATACCTTTTCTTGTACTGTACTTTTGATTGTTCTTGAGCAGCACTTAGCTACTGCTTCCATCGAGTTCTATCCCACCAAGGAGTGTGGACTGGTTTTATTTATGAATATCATCAAAAACTTTGATGTGTATAAAATACACTCATAAAATACATGCATACACTTCCTGAGAGGAAGAGTTTACAGCTCCTCTAGTAGGTTCTCTGTCTCTGCTATTATTTGCTAGTGCAATTATGATGCATGTGATAAACTTGATACTGCAATGTGACTGTATGGTGTCGTGAGACAAGGCTTGTATACAGTCCCTGGTGACTGGCTTGCATGACCAAGTTGAGTCTGTATTGGATATTGTCAAGGAACAGATTTTAGTTCCATAGCAAATGAGTATAACAGTACAGAGGTTTACAGGTTGGTTGAGGAAGCTGCAGAGTAGCTTATCATGTAAACAAATTAAATGAACAAAACTATTTTGCATGCCTGAGTGATTCTGATCTGTTAGTAGGAATTCCCTCAACCAGCGTGAAAACCTCTGTACCCACTCTTGCACACAAATCTGAACCCTACTACGTTATCTATATTCCTGGCTTCCATATACAGTTATTTCAGCCTTGTAACCCATTGTAAAGGATTTTATAACTTGACTGCACCCCCTGCATGGTCTGCTGGGGTTTTAGGCCAGTGTACCTACAGCCTTTTTACATGCTAGAAACTTTAGTTTGCTTAGTTTTGTAGCAGTTGTCATGTCAGACTACTCACTGTGGTGTTATTCAGATATTCTGCTCTTGTTTCAGGTAGTGGAACGGCCGAAATTTGCCTACAAAGTTAAAATTATTAATCCTACCAAAAGGAGCAAGTTTGTTGTCCGACAGCTATATCACTTCTCTGGCAGATTCAAGTCAGTACATGAGGTGCGCAGTGTGTTGTGTGCAGAGTTAGATGAAGTTCTCCCCAGTGAAGATAGTGATTACAGCGTCGGTTACTTTGAGGGCCACCACCAAACTAAACGTTGGATTGTGAGTACTGAGGATTTGGAAGTGATGTATCAGCTATATAAAGAAGGTGAAATCTTTCTGTGGTGCGATGGAAGGGAAGAACCAGTTGACAACCATAGTGGTGAAGATATGGCAAAAAGGAAGACTCGTAAGTCTGAAAGTGCTGTAAGAGCAAGGCAAGATAGGGAAGAAGATTTAGAATCTATCTACAGTGAACTACAAAAGAAGCATGGAGATTCATATTCTGGCCCTCAGCTTCGTTTGTGGGCGAGGATGATTGTTTCGGGAACTCATGATGATATGGAGGAACCACCCCGAGTTCCAATGATAACAGGACTAGTCCCAAAGCGTCAAAAACAAGAAACATTGTCTGATGCACTAGCTGGTGCAGCCACAGCACTTGTGAAAGCTTTTCGCCCAACTCCAACGACATCTGTCTCTAACACTCCAGTCTCATCTGTGGGTATTTCTCCTGGCAAGACAGCTGATATTCGTATGAAAAATCTACAGCAATTGCGTTTTCTTCAGCAGCTAATGGAAGATAGGATAATTTCTGAGCAAGAGTTTCTTGAGCAAAAGAACATTATTTTAGAGACTTTGCGCAACCTTGGTTGAACCTTTTTGGTACTTGCTCAACCATGATAACATACCAGTTTTTCAGACAATCCTATATACATCACTTTTTCTCTGCATGCATGCTCCTCTATCACTATCTCTGGGCAATCCTGCATCACTGATTCATGTCATGTGACTTTCATGTCTATCAAAGCAAACAACTGGACAAGTGTGATTATGCATGTGAAGGTACATAGTCATACAAGCATGCTAAACATAGATTCCAGCATTTTTAATCCATTGCTGACAGTCCTCTGGAGTAATGAATGAAAATGCTGCCAGTATAAGTGTCTCGAGATCTAGCACCTGAGCTTCACTCTCCATTGCTTTCAGTTCTGACTTTACTTTGGAGAAAGCCTCTTCAACTGGGGCATAATCTGGAGAATAAGGTGGGAGGAAGTGTACAAGTGCTCCCATCTCATGAATCATTTTCACAACCTCATCACCATGATGAATGATGCAATTGTCCTGTGTGGGTTTCTTCCATCAAATGGCATGAGGTGAGGAAGTAATGTCTTGGCAACAAACTTCTGGAACACATCAGCATTCACTGTTCCCCTCACCATATGGCAGTCAAGGAAACCATTAACTGACATAAATGCTATAGCTGAAATGCGCTCTCCTCGAACAAGGAGTTTCTGTGACCGCACTGGTCTTCCCCTGAGACTGTAGCCATACCTTCTGAGGCTATCACGTCTATCAGCCCCAGTTTCATCTAAAAATATCAGCATTTCCAGCTCATAAATTGAAACATCTGACACAAACTGAGCTCTGATTTCTTTGTCCCTTTGTAAAGCCACCAATTTCATCCTCTGTCTGCTGAAGCCAACTTTGTGCAGAAATCTGCATATAGCCGAAGGACCAATCTCAGCTCCCATCGCTTCCCTAAGTTCCACCTGAATTTCCCTCAGATAGATACCCGGACGACTGAGAACCAAATGAATAATTGTCAACTCAAGGGGAGCAGTCAGTTTGCGAAAGGCTCTCTCATGGGGGTAACCTTTCTTGTCTACACATCCAGTTTCCCTGAAGAATTTCACAACTCGCCAAACAGTGCTGAGGTCCACATTGAGATTCATACTGATGTCCTTGTAGCTGTATTCCAAAACTTCTCTTTGCCATACCATTCTCCAGCGAAGGTCATTGCTATATGCCTTGGTCCTGTGGGGTTCGCAAGATGCCATCGCAGAGCTACTCCGAAGATTCAAATCAATGGTAGATTACGCATGCGCAATTTTGAATAGTGCGCATGCGCGTACCTGCTTTTTGCAAGATCTACGCAAATCGCTGTACAAAACCTGGACTCTGGACTCTGGACTGGACCATGGACTGGACTATGGACTGGATTATGGACTCGATTTTGGACTCGATTTTGGACTCGATAGTGTTCTCGACTTCTAGTTCTGCTATTTAAGCATGTTTAAAAAAAGACTATGAATGCTGGATTTCCCAATAAGCAGGGGATTGGCATAACAGTAGGAACGGATATTTGTGCAGCTTTCAGCAAGACTGGCTGGTTGGTTTAAGCCATCGCTCTGCTCGTACAGCCTCCAAGCTCAGCTGGTTGGCAAGGAGTTGCATTATAATGCCTAATGTAGGCTTTAGTGGGAAAGGAAAGAGATCCAGCTGGGAGTCAAACCTGGGACCTTGTGAATGCTCTAGTCAGATGCTCTTACCACTGAGCTACTGGACTCATGGCAGAGGGGTAGAAGCAAGCCTTGCAACAGCCAGGCTGGAAGCCTCGGTGACTGCAGCTGTCGGGTACACTGCCTATAATGTGATGGGAATCTGGGCTTGGGGTAGACTGGCTGTACAATCACATTGCCTGAGCAGATACACTCACTACCCAACACCTCAGCCTTCTTGCTCTATCTTAATGCATTGTCTAGACCTTAAACGCTGACATATATACTGAAAACATCCATAGGAATCTGTATAATCACAACCTTCGGCACAAGACTGCAAGCGATCAAAAAGTGGACGGTTAGAAGGCCTGGAAACGTGAGGTTAGTTCGTAGATTCTGCTTTCCAATCTAAAATTAAGTCCAAAATTGAGTCCATAATCCAGTCCATAGTCCAGTCCATGGTCCAGTCCAGAGTCCAGAGTCCAGGTTTTGTACCTACCCATGCAGGAATCACAGTAGCCTCTATGGGACAGGGGACAAGACTGCAGTGGCAAGCAATGCCTGGCTGAGCAGTGAACTCGAGACAGTACTCCTCAATATAGTCTCGCGGAGCCAGACTCTCATTCTTGTACTCCGTGAGACTATCCGTCAACTAGTCTCGCGTAGCCAGACTGTCGCAGGGAGGAGAGTCTGGTCAACTGAGACTTGTTCCAACACCCACCCCAACTGGGGTGGGCGATAAGTAGCTGCGAACCACAGAGTTTAAATTGCTTCGCGATAATTAGTGTGAGTGAGGCTTCGTTCACTTGACACGTCGCTATTATGGCTGCACAATATAAACGCTGTGGTCGTGAAGGCACATTGTGGTGGCCCGGTAGTGTCAAAAACGACTTTCGCATGTCACATTGAATTCGGCTCCGCAATCGCTAAATTAGATATACGGCATTGCGTTATTCGTAAGTATATGGTAGCGCGATCGGTCAGTGATCACCCTGTGCGGTCACCGATCAGAGTGGTGCGGTCTGTGATCTACCTGTGCGGTCACCGATCGAGGTGGTGCGGTCTGTGATCACCCTGTGCGGTCACCGATCGGAGTGGTGCGGTCTGTGATCTACCTGTGCGGTCACCGATCCTGGTTGTGCGGTCTGTGATCACCCTGTGCGGTCACCGATCACTCAGTGCGCTCACCGATCTGCCCTGTGCGGTCACCGAACACTCAGTGCGGTCACCGATCTGCCCTGTGCGGTCACCGATCACTCTGTGCGGTCACCGAACAGGGTAGATCGGTGAGCGCACGCTAAGATCGGTGACCGCACAGGGCAGATCGGTGACCGCACTGAGTGATCGGTGACCACACGGGGCAGATCGGTGACCGCACTGAGTGATCGGTGACCGCACATGGCAGATCGGTGACCGCACAGGGCAGATCGGTGACCGCACTGAGTGATCGGTGGCCACACAGGGCAGATCGTTGAGCGCACGCTAAGATCGGTGACCGCACAGGGTGATCACAGACCGCACAACCTCGATCGGTGACCGCACAGGTAGATCACAGACCGCACCACGGTGACCGCACAGGTGGATCACAGACCGCACCACTCCGATCGGTGACCGCACAGGGTGATCACAGACCGCACCACTCCGATCGGTGACCGCACAGGGTGATCACTGACCGCACCACACCGATCGGTGACCGCACAGGGTGATCACAGACCGCACAACCTCGATCGATGACCGCACAGGTAGATCACTGACCGCACAACCTCGATCGGTGACCGCACAACCTCGATCGGTGACCGCACAGGGTGATCACAGACCGCACAACCTCAATCGATGACCGCACAGGTAGATCACTGACCGCACCACCTCTATCGGTGACCGCACATGTAGATCACAGACCGCACAACCTCGATCGGTGACCGCACAGGTAGATCACGGACCGCACCACTCCGATCGGTGACCGCACGGGGTGATCACAGACCGCACCACTCCGATCGGTGACCGCACAGGGTGATCACTGACCGATCGCGCTACCGTATATTTACGAATAACGCAATGCCGTATATCTAATTTAGCGATTGCGGAGCCGGATTCAATGTGACATGCGAAAGTCGTTTTTGACACTACCGGGCCACCACAGCACTTATCGCCCACAATTATTTCATTGTCAATTAGCTACTAATGTTGAGGTGTTTTATTACAATTTTTGTTTAAAACATGTCTTGTTCCCAGGCTCTTCTGGAACAATATCTTGAGTCTCCTGCAAGTCACATTTCTTACAAAACTGTGATGGCACTGTATGGCAGAACACAATGTAACTAAAACCGTATGATAAAAGAGTGATATATTGGCTCCTAAGTAAAAAAAGTACAACAACTCTTCCTAGTCCCGCAACTGGCACATAGAGATCAGATGGGGCAAGCAAGTTACTACATTTATGGTTCTCAACTCTGCTGCTGCTTCCTCTTTGGACTTCCTGCTGAATGGCAGGATAATGGATGTATCCAGCATGCATGTTACAGTAGCATTCCTTTCTGTACACGTGCCAAGAACATCTTGTAGCCTTCAGAATACCAGTGTATGAATCACAATCTGAAACAGAGATTTTAAACACCTGGTGATCATACTTGCATTTTCAAATGATTTTTGTGGCCCAACTGTGATCTCCCCTAGCCGGTTATTTGAACACAGCTGACAACCATCCACTCTGCTATTATGCTATGAGATGGATGGTTGTTCAATCTTTGGTTGATTCTTGGAGAACATATGCTAGCTCTGCGGCACACTAGCCAGAGAACAACAATTGAATCCATATGCACCCTCATTATAGTGTTATGAACTATCTGCTCTTCAGCTGTGCATTCTGCATGCCATAGATGTACCTACTGTTGAAGAATTGTTTGCGTTGTGGCTCTAAAACCTTTCCTGCTCAATATAAAAGACTGTCATTGTCATCTACTTCTGTAAAGTGTAAATGGTTACTAATCATAATTTCCCCACACATGGATCCTCATACATATTATTGCCGAGCAGTAAGCGTGGCAAATAATCATGCTGTGTGGGGCCGAATCTCGGTTTTTGTCTGTAGCGCTTAGGAAGGTAACAAGGCAAGAGTGCATGATGACGTCATTCTCGGCCTCCGCAACAAAAATGACGCCATCATGCACTCCTGAAGATGGTCAAAGGTCAAAGGTCTACTGAGAAGTCCACAAGGAGCACAAGAGATGCACAAACATGGAGTACAAAGGTATACATATACAAGACTATCAAGAGACAAAAACGGCACAAATTCCTGAACTTTGCTACAAAACCAAAATTCAAGTCCACAAATCGGTTGAGCAGCCAATCAATGTCAGTTTCTTGCTCCAGTCTCACCTCTGTCCAGTGCTCAGAACGTGCTCCATCACCGAGACCTCCAGTGGGGTACTATCGCAGGGGAGACAGGGTCGGTTACCCTTTCCATGGTGGCTCATCACTCTACTTAAGGCCTGGGCACCTCGCAGTCCCAAGTTGCTGCAGTCCAAAGTTCAGGGCAGTGTCACAAGAGACCCTCTTCTCAACTTCAGCAATGAGGGGAGCTTTCTCTGTGCACCTCTTCAATAACTGTTCATGGTCCACTCTCCTAATGTCATCATTCATCTTCTCTGTGTGGGCCATTCCATGAACTTCCTCTAGCTCCTTACACTCCTTCAGCAGACACAGTGGGCACATATTGTCACACATTGACTCCACTGTTCTCTTACTGACATTCCTTGTTCTGGCACTCAGTACTCGCTGTAGAAACCCTAGCTTTCTTTCCAGAATCCTGCTTTTCACTGACTTCATCCCAATAACCAATGTAGCAGCAATATCGGAGTGATGCTTCGGCCACTTGAGACTTCTCTTCACCAATTCTGCCTGAAAAGTCTCCACCATCTCTACTAGTGCCTGCGTCATCAGCCAATTCTCACAACCATTTAGCATTATGCACGTCTCCAACACTGATCTAGAAGAGAGAGGGCTGAGGTCCTCTTGGAAATTCCAACGCTTCTGTAATGAGAGAAGGCTCGCCTCGCTTTCTTGATGTTCTCTTCTATTGACCGTGTTGCCAACAGACCCCCCTTCCACCAATACCCAGATACTTCCCCACATCCCCTGCTGGCATGACCGCACCATCCACCTGACACTTAGGAACAGTAATCCTCCGATCTCTCGAGAACATTACAATCTCACATTTTTCAACGTTCAACCTCAGGAAGTTCCTCTCTGCAAACCTCTTCACTACAGCCATCTGTGCCTCCAAGGATGCCATACTTGTTGCGAGATTTCTGATGTCATTTGCATGCATTAAACCTCTGGCATGGAACTTATTGATGGATAGCCATAGCCCTGTCTCAAAAGAGGATCCATCACCAGAAGAAAGAGTACTGGTGATACCACCAAGCCTTGCTTCACTCCCATCCCAACTGGATAGCTTGCAGACAGCATGATCCACCTTCATACCAGCTCTTGAGAAGTCACCACATCTTGCCATTTACCCCAATCTCATACAGCTTATCCAATAGCACAGGATATTCTACCGAGTTGAAAGCCTTCTGCAAGTCATACAAACACATGTACACCTTGCTCCCTACCTTTTCCAGGCTGGCTGTGACCCTTTTCTACAATGTGATTGTGGAAGATTAAGCCATGCAGTCTACCGTATACTGGAATGCTTGTGGGAAGTTGAAAATACACTACCAGCCGAGTCATTGAACAGGTACGTTTTATTAAAGGTGTGTACATGCTGCATGCAAAGGATGGTAATATAAAAGTGTTTCTGTATGAAGCTAAGTGGGGGGGTCACATGTCACATGCAGATGTCATGATGACGTCACCTGTGGGAAGAAAATTGTGAATGGCCCTTAATCATTTTACGAGTACCTGCACAAACGCACTAATGTTTGAGTATGGGATCGTCTAAGTTCACATAGCTCCATGAGGTTACATCATAAAACTACACATGGGAGTTCCCCATGAACACCACATAATCTCCATATGTACTTAACCCACTTTCTACGTAATTTAACTTGACTAAAAATTGTTCTGAACTGGCATGCTTTCAGAGAGTATGCAGCACATCAAGGTAAAAGAGACTAAGTAAGGATTGTTGAAGGGGAAATCGACTGTGTAGCACAGCTAGCCTCCATAAAACATGCAAACCTGCTGTGTACAGTTAGCTGCATGCATTGTGAGCTAGCTATACATGCACCCAAACTATCCACGAAATTTCTACCTTCTCCACTGACTACTTATGTTGCTTACTTGATTCTGTTACACTTGATATGCTAAATTCTCACTCAATGATACTGTCTGTGTCACTTGCATACACAGCCAGCCTCATATACTACAAGCCCAAGACAGTGTCACACAAGTATACCAATCATTACTTTAGGGTACTTGTTTGCTTGAAATCAGCCTTGTTTCCAAGCTCCCACCCAGCTTTCTGTCAGCACTGCAAGTAACGGAAAGCTAATTAAGGAAGGCCTGGAAATGAGGCTTTTCTCAACCTGTGTATGCACTCCCCTCTCTTCACCAACAAAATGACTACACAAATGCACACAAGTTCTAGCTAATACCACTATCAGATCACCAAGAAATAGACTAGGGGAAGCTTCTCCCCTGCCCCTGAACCCTGGAGGATTACTAGGAAAAGGCTTTTGTTAAATACTACCTAAAAAATTAATACAGTTATCGTTGTGATTTTACCTCTCAGATTGCATCGCAAACCATCTCAGAGCACCTAAAGCCCAAATTTTTGTTGAGGAGCATGCCCCCAGAGACCCTAGACAATGCTTCAAACAGCTTCCTCCCAAAACTCAAAATCCTAGATAGAACACCTCTCCTCTCAAAACATGAGGGTACAGACTGCACACAGCAGACCTTCCTCTAGCAACTCTCTTGGAGAAAAAGGGACATGCTATACTTGAAGACAAGCATCCTGGGTGTATGTTCCAACTCTCACTTCAAGTGTCAGGCACACCATGACCCATCTGCTGCCCTGTGATCTCTGTTTGTGATGTTCTACTTGGATGGGGCTTAACAGATACTTCCATCACTTATTCACTTGATGAAACTGTCTGAGTCTGTACTTATGAACTCTGTCTGCTGAGAAACGTTGTGGTGGTGATTGCATGATTAGAAATCAGAAGTCCGGCTGAACTCCTCATTGATTCTTGAATCCTCGTGCAAATTTATTCAGTGATCAGTCCCTCACAGTGCATGGATCATATATTTATAGGTTTGCCTTAGCCTTGTACCAGGCTCTCTCAACACAAGGCTATGTTCACATATTTGAAACAGTCTCACACTTCACAATGCCAAACCATCCCCTACCATTTTTCTCAGAGCATCTCCCCTCCTTCTCATCATTTACATTTTAGTTGATGTAATTTGTAAATCAAGACTTGTTGTGTATGCTACAGTGATATGATGGTCGTCATGAGACCACTATTTATTATTATTTTTTGCTGTTTAATACAGGTAGTTGCTTTATACAGATCATTTTGCACAAGATTAGTACAACTGGGACCAGGAGTAGGGGCGCAAAAGAGGTGGCTGTCTTTAACATGCAGTGACCACTATAGACAGGTTTCACTCTAGTGACAATACATTGAGTGAGAATGCAGCATATCAACTAGTCAGTGGCGTAGCCAGGCTGGGGCACACTGGGGCACATGCCCTAGCAACTAGAGGCTGTGCCCCACCAGTGCAGGTATGCATCCGAATTGTCGGCGCTGATAGTAAGTTATCATTGTCGATCGCGAATCGGGCGCTAAACGGTCTTCAAATCGAACGGCGCAGTATCGCTATATGTTTATCCACAGAATTACGTGTCTCGTACGCTCACCGTACGCGCGAGTTTGCCATATATATTAAAGTGACATACACTGCACTACAATACGGCCTCAGAACCGACCTGGGAGGCTGTCAAATTCCAAAAATTTTCTGGAAGAGCATGCCCCAGACTCTCCTAAATACTTCTGCACTTCGGGCAGAATTTCGTAGAAACATAGTGTGCATGTGCCCATGCTGTGCCCTAGCCTCGGCGATGTCCTGGCTACGCCACTGCAACTAGTAAGCGGTAGAATATGTCAAAGGAGAAGGTACACATTCTACGGAGTGTTTGAGTGTAGCACAGTTAGCTTGCAGTACATGCCGATATTAAATGCACACTGTCATTGCTCACTTTGGCCTGGGCTTGCTATGGAATGATGCACACAAATGATCAAAAAGTAATTCGTGTGGAATAGTAAACCTTTTACAAGCCTTTGCTGCCCAATTATAGAGCACAAATTTAGGGCTCAAGAACTGTACCTTCAAATGGTCATCTCAGTTGATCCAACATGCCTCTTTATATGGAGCATTGGAGGGCTAGCTCTGAGCTGTACAATCCATTTCTCCCCCCACAGCTGCCACGAATATATACTTTCATCCTGACTACTTTAGTTTACTGATATTATCCTTACTTGTTCTCTTTTTCCTTGATATGCTGCATACTCTCTAAATTACGAAGCACAAATCTCTACAACGTTTCGACCTGTGCAGTCTTCTTCAGGACACCTGGAGCTAAGTTCGGACTACAACTACTTTATACTATGTTCCACTGCAACTAGGGTAAATGCCCCATATATGAGACACAATTGTATTCCTTTTACTGAGGAAAAGCAACAACTTGTTTTTTGATTTTAGTGCACAGATTCAACAGTATGTACCTATACGCTATTCAGTAATAAAAAGTATATTGGTGTTCAGTCTCACTATATTGACTTAGCTATTAATTTTGTTACACACCTTATTGTAGCTATTATAGAGACATGGTACCTATTATGGGATACCTACTTCATTTCTAGCAGCTTTTTACTATGAAGTTACACACTTTGAACATAGAAGGTTGTACTGGAACTGTTTTCCTTTCCAATCATATCTCTGGTTTTTCAGCAGCACAAATTTTTCAAAACAAAGTTTGCTAATTGAAATTTGGGGGAAAAAAATATACTAGCTACAAAGTTTAAACCATAATAGAACATGAACAATATAGGCATTACAAGCACATTCACTATAGAAAGTGAGGTAGAATAATATCACTAATGTTTAGGGAAAGGTATCAATATCTGCAAACCTTGCATGGTAAAGTATGAAACCCATAATTGGTACCGTCTCATAATACCAGCAGATATACCCTATATACTTTTTAATACACAACGTTTCGACCTGTGCGGTCGTCTTCAGGAAGAAGACCACACAGGTCGAAATGTGCATTAAAAATTTGTTGCCCCGAGACACCTGCAGCTAAGTACGGACTACAATTTATACTATGTTCCACTGCAACTATATACTAGGCCTAGTAGCGCTAACAATGTTCCTAAACGGAGGCCCCGCAAGCACGCACCGAAGAGTGAGAACCGGGAAGTAAGCATCGATGGGAAGGAGGTTGTGTTGAAGACTACGAAGCTTGACTTAAAAAGAGAAACCGTTGTGTTTAGTCTGTTTGTGCCAAATAGGCGGTTGATGGAGTGGCAGCAGCAAGCTAAGCACCCTGGAGATTATTTGAACAAAAAGGTGACAGATCAAGCTGTAGCACTTCGGTGTAACTGCGACTGTATTGCAGGCAATTTAACTCGTCGTGCAGGCAGCCTGAAGAGTCAGGTTACTGTTGCTTCGGGTCGAGCTAGGGATAATCTCCTGGAACAGTCATTTTATGTTCCAGTATGTGAAGGTGAGACAGTTTCACTGGAGCCCCTGATACTTTTTGCAAATAGTCAAGACCACTACACCCAAGAGAGAAAGGATTCATCACATCCAGGAACTGGAGAAAGCTGTATCATCCTGTGGTGTGAGCTTTCACATCTGGCAAAAACGAGAACCAACTGGTAAACCAGCTATTACTTGACAGCACTGACAGGGACACATAAGCTAAAGGTGTTGCAACGACTGCCTGTAAAGATGCACACAATCTTACCCGAGAGTGTTTGTGGTAGGATCGTCCACCTGTGGAATGTAAGTGGATTTCTTGCAACTTTTTTTTAGAGAAGACACATGCAGGTAGTAGCTATACATTTCAGGCCCGTAGCCAGGATTTGTAGAAGGGGGGTTACATGGATGTGTTATTTGTATCTATGTATGTGTGCATAAGCATGCAAGACTAGGGGGTTGTGGGGGCATGCTCCCCAGGAAATTTTTACAAATTAGATGCTCTGAGATCGCTTCTGTAGCCATTTTGGGACAGAAGCAGAGCCGTAGTAGCTACATGGTTCGCGGAGTATTTCATCCAACTTTTGGCCGTCCATGTAAGCATTTACTAAGCCAGCTGACTTTGAATTTCCACGAGACAAGGTACTAAGTTTGGTAAATGTAAATAAAATGTTTTGGAAGTCAAAAAGGGGGTTCGAGCGAACCCCCCCCCCCTACCGGCCTGCATTTGCTTACATTTTCTTCATGAAAGGTGTTTTCTCCAATGTATAGAGCTTTGTAGCTCTATACAAGGTCGTGGCAAGTTGGAACCCATTTCTAGCAGAGGTGGGTGCATTCCATGAGCAGGTATCAACAGCTGTTGAATGCAAACTTTTTTTGTGGTTGATGTTGTGTTCACCATGCAGGCAAAGCAATGGGTCCGGGACTTTGTGGAACTTGGAGATGAGATGCAAGGCTACCAACGCATTTGTGTTAACCTTATATGCATTTCATGTACAACAAATGCTTTGGAAATATGGCAATTTTCTGGCCAGGGTATGTAAACACACATGCTACACACGTCAATGCCTTGAATTAGTTAAACTTGTTCAATAGGTGTGGAGAAGAGCAATTATGATTCCAAGCGTCGTTATTTTCCAGCGACCACCATGATGCTCCCGCTGAAATCATCAGAAGTGACGCTTGCTTGGAGATGCTTGCAAATGGAACTGATGGACACCCTAGTTGTGAGAGACAAAAGCAACTCTATACAAAGCATGATGATGCGTATTGGACTGCTGGAGGAATTCAGGAAACCTGTAGAAACAAGCGCCAATGCACAGATTAAAAACCTAATAATTTCTCACCATCTTCAAGAACTCGCTATTCTAATAGCCACCCAGTTCCAAAAGATTTCATCTGATGCTAAATGCACTTGACTACTTGCACACATATACAGGACAAGTTAAGATTGAATGCTTCCAATATGGCAGATTGGCGTACTAGAGGTGGCCCATGAAACCCATCTTTAGGTATTTTTTCATTACTGGTAGTCACCATAAACTCAAGAACTGAGCTATTGCTGGTACAAATCACAACAGTACCGTCTGGAGTTACACTGCAGGTATAGCAAATTGGTGAAATTTCTTAATTGTGTATGCATTAAATGGTGGTATGCACTACTTCAGTTTGCTCTACCAAGTGTTACACTCCACCAATGAGACCCAACAAGGTCAAACGGTACACTATTTTAGTGTCTTTCACATGTTGCCACTGAAAATATCACCCAAGGATAACACTGATGGTGTCAAACAGTTTTGACTATACACTGCTCCAATGTACAATTCACCAGAAGATCTGTGGTTTAATTATACCACCTATGTGGCCAACAGCCATCCTCTTCAACTGCAACAAAGTCAGAACGGTTCACAATTTTAGTGCCTTTCACATATTGGTACAACAAAGTGCATATAGCTTTTTATATCCAGTGATCTAGAATGTTCCAGAAAGTTGTAATGACCTAACCATATATGTAGTGTTTCCTTTAATAATATCGACATGGAAACTCCCTCGTATTAGTCATACTTCTGTTGTCCACTCTGTTGGTTTCGTTGTCAGTAATCACAATATTGTTCGTAAAAGTTTATGTACTTCTGCCGTGTTCCACCTTTCATCTCTTGTTTGTATCAATTTTACTGACAGTTCTCACACCTGCAATTCAAACTTTATTGGTTACAACTGTATGTATGGCACTAGTCATTGTAAGTGATCACATTGCCATTGGTAACCTAGTCAGAGAAATTCGCCCCATGCACACTTTTATCCCTCACTTCAGCTACAGTGAACTGGAAGCAGTTGTATCAGCTGCTGTATCTTTATAATTTCTATGTACCCTTATCTTTGCACCCTTCTCGGTGTGTTTATCACCAACAATTCTCCCTTCTGAAACTTTGATACACCAACAATGCAACTTAAAGGACACGCGTAATATAATACACAGGCCAGAGGAAGCGTTGGACATCCAATCTGAGTTGATATTCGTTAATGGCATGGTGCACTTACCCCAGGAATGAAACTTTGATACACCAACAATTCTCCCTTCACCAGCTACACCACCGTCACCCCTCACAGCAACTCCCGAAGCGATTTTTTTCGCTTACGTGACGTCACACGTTCAATATACCTACGTATTAGCATTGGTGTAAATATGTAACTAAACTGAAATTGAATGAACAATGCTACTATTATTACAGTTTCCAAAAAGTATTACAATACCAAATAGTCTAAATGTACAACATTGTTCTTTTTGTTTCTGGGAGTGAGAATTGCGCAAATAAAAAGGCATGAATTCGGACTGTAACCTCAAGCATGTAGTGATACAAGAGAATCGCATGTACTTACGCAAGCTGTTCATGGGTTATTCTTCCTGGAGGTGAAGAACCACCTTCCTGTGGGAGATCCAGTACTGCAGATCTAAATAAAAAATGAAAAAAATGAAACATCAGTGGTGGTACTGCAAACTAATTTTTGACTCAGCAGCTTATCGAGTTATAGCTATACACAGTATTTATTTCTGGTAACGAAATACAACATCAGCACATGACACTGACCTCCTATAGGCAGTCTGATTCACATGAGGCAGATCAGCCTCAAGGAACACCATCTCAAACCTCTCAAGAAAAAAAAATTCAAGCACCTTCCCCACCATGGAGGTCACAGTCACACCCCGATAGCTGTCCACCCGAAGAGGATCCTTACCAACCCCCTTGTATACTGGCACAACCAAACCTCTCTTCAAAATGTCGGGCACAATCTCCAGCTCCACCACAGCAGTCAGGATGTTCCTCAGCCAGATCACCATGCTTTCCCTCCTACCTTCAGATGCTCAGCCACAAGTCCATTGGGACAAGCTGCCTTACTAACCTTCAACTTGGAGACAGCATTTGTGAACTCTTCAGCTGAAAAGAGAGCATCCAAAACAACACAGCATCATTCCTTAAAGGCTCCAATGCTAGCTGATCTACCATCAAGTGAAGCTCTTCCAAACCAGGTGTTGTCTCTGTCCTTGACCTTGCCAAATGCTAACGTGCTGCACCCGTTCGATCAGCAGGACTTCTGGATCACTGATAACCTTTCCATCCACTACCAGGAGGCTGGTTGTCTGTTGAAGGGTCCAATCTATGAGGAGAAGGGAATGCATTCAGTACCCCACAGCAGAGGAAGTCAAGATGATATAAGTGAAGCAAGCATTTCGAGTGGTTCCTTGGGAATGCCCTCAGACTACTCTGCCCATCATCAAATGCCATAGTGGGCGATACAGAGCTCACATGCCAGTATCTACTGAGCAACTTCCGTTCTGAACAAGCGAGGGCGCCGCAGTGTAATATCACATATCATTCCACATATCACGTTTATTGCACTGATAACACCTTGAGGGAGGGGTCATTGTATGGGCTGGACTATGGACTGACATTTGGAACAACTTTTGACAAATGCACACTAGCTTGACGTCCCCAATCTGGTAATCTGAATGTCTCAAGCTGTTGTTTAGTGCGCCTATCAATGCTATGCCCCACTACCCCCCTATTGGGTGGTTGAATGGGATTATATGGGGGGTTGACTGAAAACAGTGCCCCAAATATTATAGTCAGAAATTTGATTACCTCAGACTGCATCGTCTATTTGTCAAATCCTCAGTAATCTCCCATGTTTTGCAAAGGGATTTGATTACAGGATCTGCCCCACTATAGGGGCAGATGTTAAATCCCTACCTTGCCCTAACAATTTTCGGGGGGGGGGGGGGGGGGGGGGGGGGCATAACATAATCAGGCCCACCGAGAGGGGGGGGGGGAACAGGGGATACTTCCCGGGGGACCCCAAACTTTTTCCTAGAAAAGGGGCCCCATGAGGCTCTTAATTCATCACGCTGTTTCTTTTTCTTTCGCTTTCCATTGCATCGTCTGGACTCAATGAGTGAGCGCGAATAATCAGTAACACTTTCATGGTTAGTGTCAAATACTTTGACCCGTGTAAACACGCGACAGTTAATGACCACGCCCACTCTGGGTGTGAAAGATTTCCCCCAGGGCCTGTCTGCTCTCTTGGCGGTCCTGATAACATTGATAGGTGCATAAGTGTCTCTGGCCTTGGCCAAAGGATCTTAGATACAAAATATGCATGCAGTAGTTGCGGGTGTGGCTAAGTCCATTCACAAGCCCTGTTGGTGCTCCAAAGATGATCTAGCTAATTTTATACCACTGGCTCTGAGCATTGTAAGTTCTAGTACACTGCAAAACACTTGGGTTACTTCAACCATAATTTTTAGGTTGTCTCAGTTGCATCAGTGTGACCAAGGAATGCTAGCTACCAAATAGCTTTTCTTGAAGGTTCATCGAGCTTCTTCATTAGTTACATTAGCTTGTCTCTTTTTACAGAAGACCTATTTGGCTACATTCCTGGCATTTCTACCACAACCATGCAACCAAGGAACTTTCCACAAACCTCACCAGAGATGCTGGTTTATAGGCTTTCTGAAGGAAACACTAATTTAACAAAAGAGGGAAGCTTCTCGACCAAACTCTTTCAAATTGTAAGCATTCCTTGAACTTTACGTGTCACACATGCAAAAGGAATGCAACCGAGGTGACCAAAACATGGTTGAAGTAACCTAAACCTTTTTACAGTGATATAATGTGACTGAATGGGCGACAACATTTATAAAAGCTTAATTAAAGATGCTAGTGATTGGTCAGTATATCAGTGACAAGTTAACCAAGTCTAGATCAGTTCAGCCTCAGATATCAGTCGACGCGTTATGTAATAGAGAAGCACCAGGGTTAGTGCTGCTATGATAGGTGGATGCTGCATCCCATAAAGATTAATCTAGTACACATACATAACTACCGGTATATATTGGTCACCATAGACTATTAGTTGCATGACTATCATTCCACCCTAATGCAGTTTGGTGGAAGGTGATACATGAGTAAATAATTACTGCGTGGCCTCCCACAAAACACTTACCAACCCCATGCACATTCATCAAACTAGCATGGGAAGAATCAACAACCGTCATGTTTGTACATGCATGAATCATGCAGTTATCAGACTGCCATGTAGCTACTCTACTCCACACTATACAAGTGTTGGTGAACCTTGATGAAATTGTAGTGGCCACCACAACTTCATCAAGCTTCTTATCTTTCTTTGATGATGATTACATTATATAATTTGCTGCCAGTAGGCACCCATATCTGATATTGCTACAATGTAACTAGAATTAAGTCAAAAGCTTACACAGAAACCAGACTAACTGCTGCAGTCTAGTAGCTCGCTGTAATTCAGTTCAATACATTCGTGTAAGTGTATGTAATGCCAAAACAGGGTAACTAAATCAAATAATTTAACAAGCAATTCCAGTGATCGCACACAGATAAAAACTATGTAAGCTCTCACAGTGATGCAATGTATAGTGGTGACTAAAACAGGTTTGATGGTGTTATGTTGGATCTAATTGTGTCAGTATTCTACTATATACCATCAAACTCTCCCTCCACTGCAAAAACATCCATGCGTCCATATTCCTGGCTATTGTCTGATTCTGAACAAAATAATATGCAGCCAGCATGTGGATGCATGTGAATTGATATATGTTTTTTTTCTAGCTGAAAAGTGCTTGTGCTAGCTCTTTGAAGCGAAATGGAATTGTAAGGATGTTGATGGATGATAAATCTATACTTTGGAATCCTTTAACCATATTACCCACTTGTTCAATGGATCCTGAAACTGTAGTATCCATGCACTGGTGGTTATTTTAACTAAGTAGTTTTTCAGTGTCCCATAACATAGCTCAGTTTCAAACAAACTGGAACAATTACTTAGTTACTACAGTTGTGTGACTGTCCTTTCTACGCTAATTCAAATAATGTACACTGATAAAATATTTGCTTAAAGTAACCACAGAGTGATTACTCCAGTTTCAAGGTTCATTGAACTTGTGACTATATGCTATGAAGAGAATTTACACACTGTAACCACCATTCCACCATCCTCTCCACAATTCCATCAAGCTTTATTAAGAAGCTAAGAGCTAGGACACTTGTCTACATGCATACCAACTTCTTGTGGTCAATCTTCTGGCTATTATCTGGTTCAATAACTATCCGTCATCCCACTCACAATTCCATCAAGCTACCACAGACAAGTGTGTTTGTTTCCTAATGAAGTGTGACAATGGATGGTGATATATTTGTGAATTCTCCTAATAGGTAGTACTTGCAGTTCAGTGAATCCTGAAACTGGAGTAACCACTCAGAGGTTGTTTTAACTAAGTAACTTTTGCAGTGATAGTGCCTGTAAAACATTTTGGTAAACTTTATTCAGATTTCAGCTCCCACTACATGAATTCTTTTCCAGCACTGCATTCATAAAATTTGCACACTAAATAAGGATAGTCATGCAATTGTAGTAACCAAATACTTTACCTTCATTTTGCGTAAAGAAATGGTAATCAATCCATCACTAATCAACACACAAAAGATACTAGCTCCTATACCAGAACATATTGAGTTGCGTCATTGCTACACATATACATTCTCTATTGTTCTACCAGAATTCAGTGTTACACTTTATTAAACTGTTTCACTTTTTCTGTGTAATCTTGTACTTTTGAATGTAGATCAAATAAAGTTTGCCAGCAGCTGTAAAAGCATTGAGTAGTGTAAGAAACACACTCAGTACAAGTAGCATGGCGAATCTGATACGATCAACTGCATCACATCCCAAGTCATCATCAGTTACACATTGCAAATTGGGAACACATGAAAGAGGACGATCATTATTTGCTAAAAGATAGATTGGCAAGCTTGGAACAAGAACAATCATCGTGAAAATCACATATAACTTGACAGGTTTTTTTTTCTTCCTTTCATCTGCATTACGACAATCCGAGATCAAAAACACGGTGATGATGATGAACCACCCGATAACAAACAGCCCATAGATAACAAAGTCAGCAATCATTTCTCCTGGAGGACATACTTGAGCAGGATTAGTCACAATAATTGCAAACCAGGCATTGATCTCCACTATTACTGCAAGTGAGGCAAGTGTAAAGGCCACAGGGAAGTTTTCTTCCTTTTCGATGATAATGTCATTGACTTCTTCCTGAGTGTTGAATTTGAAGACACAAGTTGGAAACATGCTAAAAAGAAATACAGACAATCCAATCAGTACTTTCCCATATGTAGCGAGGCTGAATCCATAAAGCAGATTCTCAATTGTCACACCAGGAATGTCGTTTAGCTGCCCAAGAGTGAAGCTGGTCAGTAGCTGCCCACAAGTTGCATTCATCAGCTGCACACCTGTAATATTGCTCACTAGCTCTTCACATAGATTGTTCTGTAGCTGCAGTATTTGTGGAAGGTTGTCCCCTATGAGGTACAAAGACCCTCCAACTCCAATAACGACATTGACAAGCACTCGTTTACACTTGGTTTTGTACATCCTAGCATTGCAAAGATCATAGCACACGGCACAAAATGTCCACAAAAGCATTATGATGATTGCAATCGCCAAGAATAATAAAGCAGCCAACACTGAGCCATTGAATGCTTCTACTGCCAAATATATTGTGGATGTCAAAACATCAACCATTAGCACTAGGGTTAGTGGAGCAGCCACACCTTGAAATGCATCAGAAACTCCCTGAATGGTGCAGAAATGCAAGATATCGTCACCACAGCAGCATGTTGCAACTTTTACACACAGTATTTTACATGCACGTTATCAAACACAAACAAGTCAAAGTCCACCATGCAATTTTCAAGTGCATTAATTGGTATGCTAGCTGGAACTTCTTAATCCCTATGTACTGAAACACAAACAAAGCTTGCAGCGTTTTCCAAAGTCAACTTATGAAGTCTTCATAGTTACTTGGTATGTCTCATGAATCGTGTCCGTAGACACTGTACTGTACTAAGGCCCCAATTCGTTGATTATTAGTTTCTCATCTACCGCCCGCATGGATTTTCTGCGATAGAATTTATCACCATTATTTTTATTTGCACATATCGGTGACGTTAAACAAACGAGCGATAGGCATCATGAGCATAGCGATGAACGTAACGCTAACAAACCTGCACAGCATCCAAAAGAACCCTTCTACAATGACGTATAATGAGCGACGATCATCTTGCCATCACGCTTGTCAACTTCTTTCGTGAGAAATATCTGTTACCTGAATAATGGTAATACCCAAAATCAACGAATTGGGGCCTCATTAACAAACGGGAAAAGCTTCTCGACTACACTCTGATTCAAATTGTAAGCATTCTTGAACTTCATGTGTCATGCATACAACATGCAGGCATGCAACTCAGTTGACCAAAATATGGTTGAAGTAACCGAAACATTTTTACAGTAAAATCTTGTTGACACTCCTGTTAGTAGCCTATTTCCAGGCCTCTCAAACAGACTACGTGGTACCTGGTGACTATTTTACTCATTCAACTGTCTCTCGTGCGATTTGAACAAACAATTAGTTCAATTTTCTGTTCAAAAATTCAGTCCAGTAATCCAGTCCACAATCCAGTCCAGCGATTAGATACGACCGGCAGCTAACGTCGCCACAAAGGATATACGTACAACTTTTTTCTTTTCTTCATAGCTTGCAACCAGTGACGCACGGCGTAGTCCGCAAATAAAATCCTTTTTGAATGAGTTATCTAAACAATGCAAGTCGTTTTATAGGCAGTTTTAACAGCACTGCCATCTATATTGGTTCTTACCATATTGTAGCAACAACAAAGTTTGAATTCGTAGCTGCCTCGCTGCGTATAGTTGTAGATCACTTCTGAAAAGACCTCGTTGCTAATTTTCTGTAAGTTGTCTCAACTATGTAGTACAACAGAAAAGACAGGCTGCCGCACAAACGGTTGAGAAAGTATTTTTGTACTGTACTGAAAGGATGTTCTGACGCTTCCTTAATGGACTTGGTTGCTGTGTATTTGCCAACTGCGCACGTGTGAGTTTGTTGATGAACCTTGACCTTGCAATCGGTGTTTGCGCATGCGCATTCAGTCACCGCTAGGTTCTCGACAGAATGTCGCTAATTAATTAGTCATAATTTGATATTCTGCTGCCCGTACTTACTAGTACGCACAACGTTGTCGATGATGTACTGGCTTGGAATCGAGAATCGTGCAGCTGCCCTCATGTGCATGCCCTGAAGCATTGTCTCCAGATAGGTAGGAGGTCAGGGTCAACTTACGTACCCGTAGCTACATGGAATAGGAACAGGAAGGAGATCATGCGTAATTTGAGGAGCTGCACTCGGACTGCGATGAAGCCAAGACAAGTTATTTCAAGTTGTACAGAAGCTGGATATGTCAATGAAGATAGTGGGCCGTTTCTGATTCAAGATGCCCAGCCATGATTCATGCGTCACAATGGGTCACAGCAATGAATGAAGTGCAATCAGGTGGTGGCTATATTGACTAGAGTGTATGCCACAGTCATGCAAATGTAGTTGGAAACCTGGCACAATAACCATCTTGAACTTCAGCACTTAACTTGGAAGTATTTAAAACTAAGCCTAGTTAACAGTGAGTTTGAAATTCACAGTTAATGTATATTGTGTGCAGGGCCCCCTGGAAGACTAGCAACTCTGTAACAGGACCATTTGATACTTGCTGATTAAACTCCCTTTTGTATTATTGCACTGATGGTAATATACTGCTAGTGTTGCTTTGGTTGTACAAGTGCATGCTCCTGTTCTGTGATTCTTCATTACGTTATACCAACTAGATCTATTTGCTGGATTTGAGTTGCACTTGAGTTCAGAAGCATGGGCAAGTTGCACCTTCCTGAAAGGGGCATTCCTGGAAGATTCTGAACTGCTATAGGAATACCAAAGCCGAATTCTAGGTGCATGCAGTGGTCTGCCTAGCATAGAAGTGCCTTCCTTATATGGAAGGCAGGCGGAAGTTGTGCATTGAAGCTGGAAAGACTAGAGATGAAATTCACACATTTTTTTCTGTAACTCGTTAACCATGTACTCAAATCTAAGGCAGTTTTCATCAAAGCACACACCTTTTCTCAAACAGAAAACGCATTTAGCGCAGACAGTGGGTATGTGAACCCAATACTATGCAACAGTATATACAAAATCTCTGCATTTGCAGGGGGTATAAGTCGGACCACTGGATGAATATAACAGTCAGTGAATCTAAGAAAAATAGTATAGGTGGTGACCCAGACATTACCATACTTATACATTCTAGGCATTGGTGTATGTTGTTACCGCACACAACATATATCAGGCTAAGAAGATGTGGTTCTTAATTGCTCATGCTTGTGGAAATATCAATATTATTATCTTGTAATTATATAATTTCATAGATCTGCTGCCTTGTGACACACAATCTTACATAATGAACTGCATCTACACACAATCTTACATAATGAACTGCTTTGCTACAGTATTGTAGCAAAGCAATCATAGTAATGTACAACAACTCTGTTCAAAGGAGGTGGAAGCAAGCTCTACCAGTACACAAACACCATAGCGTATGTTTGAAGTGTTGGTATAGTTCCAAGTTGACTTAGTTGAGTGTCCCAGACCAGTTACTCTGCCATGCACATCTCCTTCAGGCCATCCTCAATGTCAACTGTGATAGCTGTAGCTAACAATAAGTAACTGAGCAATATCACTTCAGCAGAGTGTATCTATCCCCAAAATGTGGTATGGACCAATGACCTTGCGAGATCATTAGCACTTCCTTTACAGCAATAAATTTTCCTCTCTGCCAAAAATTTTTTGAGTGGGTTTTGGGCAGAAGGCTTTGGTTGCAAAAGCGCATGTTAGCCCAAGAAATTTGACTTTGTTCACTAAACCATTTTTCCTTGTTTGATAGTGGGATCTGGACAAAAGTCTGACCAAGCATCACCAGAGCTGTCCATGAACACGAACATAATTATACATCCATTGTACCAATCATATAACCATTACTAAAGGCATATCAAACTGCCATTGACTTGCACATTTGGCAGCTCGATACACCCTTTCTATTACTTAAATCCTAGAAAAAATACATACTCATGCCTGCCAGACCATGGCTTCTCCCAGCACTATATATATAATTGCTTACATTCTCACAAGCACATTTGTTGTAGTCTCTGAAATTGCTCTTCCATTTACACACACAATGCTGTAACACTCAAAAGTCTGTCAGGCAAGACTACTCCCAAGACAAAACTAACCTTGTTGCCAGAATGTTCATGCACGAGAGCCTGGGGACGAGGCTAGTTGGTTAGTTGAGGTGCAGCTACCAAAAGCCATATACTTAATTGGAACTTGTGCCACACAACCAACACTTCTAACTGGACCAATATAGTGCTGATGCTTTTTGCTGAACTGTGAACAGCTACTCAATCTGTATACGTATAATAGCTCATTCATCCAAAAGTGCTGGATCTCTGAGAAGAAATAGGAGGATTACTTTCAAGTACGTGGGGTTAGATGAAAAGAAAGAGGATGTCCATGGTGTTTCCTACACTGATGAGAATGGCTTAACAGGGTGGACACCAGTTGTAGGTAGAAAGAAAAAACGCTGCCACCTTCCAGGAGTGTTCCTGTGCAGATTTCCTCCAGAAGCTTGCCTACGACATGCAAATCAAAGTGACTCCAGTAGGATATTGATAATCTGATTCCCAGCCGTTCTGTTCTGAAGACATGCAGTTGTTACATTCTCTTTTGATGAAGACATGGAGCCTGGTCTCAGCATTAAAACAAGACGTAGCTCCACAGCAGTGGACTCCTACTGCTGCATGAACTAGAGCAAAACTAAGAAATAGCTAAGTAGGTACAGGGTGTATGCTTGAATTCATGTATCCTTTGTGACTAGTACAAAAATTGTTATAGGAAATCCAAGTTGAAGTGGAATTTTGCTGAGTTCACTTCAAGGCAGACTAAATTATATTTGATGTGATGAACATTGTAGGGCTGTAGAGAAAAGACCAAAATATCTCAGATTGTGAGGTCCTCGAAGTGAAGAGCTGCTAAATGAGTAGGTGGTTCCTGTGATGCAGCTTCCAGGCCTGAGATATTTCAAGAGATCTGTGATGAACTGCACTAATTTACATTGCAACACAGAAGGCACTTTTACTTGCTTCTGGTATATATCATAAACTAGACTTCATTGACTTTAACATGTAACACTGTACTAGATCCATTGCATTGCTTTGTTGTTTATAATGTGTGTGAAAATGTGTGTAGGAAATCCTTTTTTCGCACCTCAGTGTGGAATGAGCTTCTTCACTCTTTGAGTCTAGATGTAAAGGTTTTCAGCCCCAAAGCAAACATTGTTTGTTGTTTTTTTAATGGGAATTTTTCATTTTGCTTTGTGCATTTGTTATCATTGACATGCTTATAGCCGTTGCACTTTCTTATTCATTCATAGCTTTTGGTGCTTTTTACTTGCATGTCTCCTAGAATAATAATAATTTTCTTGTTGTGTCCTCAGTGTTCCTCTGAATTACATTATATTAGCAAATACAGAGGCCTGACTACCTTTTGGTACAACTCTCTATATTTGTTGTTGTGCTGGTGTGTGCTGCTTCATATATCTTGAATGAAACTCTGCAGAGTGTTGACCACCTCCTATATTTACCTGCTGTTGTGAAAGAAATATACATGCCTTACCTTATAGTCTTCAAAAACATCTGTGCTTATGTATAACAATACACATGCATTTTGTCATGATTTTGCCCAAACGGTTTATGCAATAACGCATGAATAAAGTCAAAGTTCCACCCCTTGTCCTGCAAGTCAATGTTGAATGCACTCTGGATGTTCACAGCACATGCATCATTGGTATACTAGAATCATGAATCAGAGCAACAACCTGTTGGTTTGCAGATGAAGCAACCAGTGTTGTGCATTAGTCAGTGTATAAGTGAGGAAAGGGACAGGGACGGTGACAGTGGCACTATATAATGACAACCACCAGCAATCCTATTTCAACCTGTTACATGACTGTACATAATTCAGTACAGCGAGAGCATGCAGAGTTTCTCTACACATGGATGTACCTAAGCACACAAACTAATAGTATAGTATGTTGCTCGAAATAGCTAAGAATAATTAATAAGAATCTCTACAGTACACACATTCATTAGACAATAACCGGAAGGAGTGCTTCAAAGAAAGATTACTGTGCATAAGCTGCTTATATCTAATAGCAGGAAGACTCATGGGCATTGCATCAGTCTGTGTTGTGTATGGCTGTGCATTTTTGTGTAAAAGATTAAAAACCAACCAATCTCAACTTGGAACAGAGAGCCTTGTTTTCAATAATGAAATGACATATTGCCACGGTGTAGTAAGTAACCGCTTGTAACTTGGTCCAAGAGATATTAGACTGAGTCCACTTTAATCTTAGTCTATTGCACTGTAATTCATTCGCGAGCCATGCTCCAGTCTCTGGGCGGTTGCACTTCCTGCATTAGCAAAAGACAGATGGTAGATTACACCTAAGTCAGCACCACGAGACCCTACACAATTATGCAGCTATCACCACCCTCCCAGGTTGGTAGAAGGTGGGGCGTAATAGGAGATTTGAAAGGGCAATTATCTAATTCCCTTCTACACTGTAAAAAAGGAAAGGTTGTTTTGACTCAATTTGGTTATCTCAGTTTCCTCTCACTTGTCTGCATTGTTAAACACAGTGATGTCCCACTGCCTGATTTAGATTCCAAACAGATTAAGAACTTGATTAGGCTTTCCAGAACATTAGCAAATGTCATGGGAGAATACTTTGCTAATGAAATTGTCCAATCATGTGGAAAATGGTATGAAACTGAGGTAACCAAAATGGGTTAAAACTACCCACTTTTTCTTACAGTGTACAAAGGCAGTCTCTTTCATCAAATCAGAACTACACATGTGTACATATATGGCAAATGCTCCTCCCAAGGAGCACGCTGCTGGGGTCAACTCCCCTTCAAAATCCCCAACCTGGGAGGGTGGGGCATAACTGATAGCTGCATTATAGTTGCATATGCACGTACCTTGGCTTCCTGCGCCAGCGCGCAGGGTCCACAGAAATAATGTAATAGACAATCTTTGATGAAATTTCCTTCAATGCCTTTATATTCTCGTATCTTCGAGCGCACACTCGCACGCAAGAGTAGACCCACAAGCGGCACGCCCACAGTAAAGCAGCATAGATCCAACAGAGCGTACAGCATGCAGGTGTCGCCCACCTGTTCTGCATTCTTACCGACCACGTACCATGGACAAAACCAGGCTAGGATGCCTGCGGGAGAAAGGCAATACACAAATATAAGCTACTGCTGGGAAAGATTAACACCTGCAAAATCTTACAAGTTGTGATATCTTCGAAACACGAGCAAAGCCCGTGGCTCCACTCGTGAGACATGTTGGCTCCTCGGAGGATAGGCTGGATAGCAAAATCACATCACTTTCAGCAGCAGCTCTAAACAGGACAAGTTGCATCAAAACACATACACACTCTCCAACCACTTAGCATTTTGATCAGGAGAGCAGACTGATTGAATTTTAAATCCATGTAGTGAATAACAGTATGAATTTGAGGTTTATGAATACTGGTTTGCGATAAGTGCGGAACAGAAAACAGAAGTACAGAGTGCAGATAAGGGTTTTCCCGGCTAACGTAAACATCATGCGATATGCGTTCCATACGGCATGTACATGTATCCATCGAGCCAGGTGATTCACTGTGTTTCGTGCTACTTCGTGCTACTGATGCGCGAATGTCAAGCTGCCTTAAGAAGAAAGTTTTTAGTAAAGCTACACTGGATTTTTTAAGCTATATAGTAGCAATGCATTTAGCCAAGGTACATCCGGACACAAGAGGTTCGCAAAAACAAACTGCATGTGCTAACGTTCATGCACAAGGTTTACGCATTACATTTGCAAGAAACGTCCTGACTGTCGATTGTGTATTAAAAGTAATCACAAAAGAGGGCACCATGTAGAACAAGGTAACTCATTTCCTCTTCTCTTAGACACATCTGCTGATTCAGAATAAATGCTCAGACTATGGTTGTGTTCTCATGCACTTTTGAAATTAAACACCTATTAGCATCACTCCCCCCCCCCCCCCCCCCCCCCCCCCCCCCCCGCATAGCACTCATGAGCCTGATGAGGCATGACACTTTGATGCTGATTTCGATGTCACATCACAACCTACATAATGTGTACTATTTAGCAGTGAGGTGTGGTTGTGTCACTGGTGTGGCCCAGTATACGTACTGCAGGTCATGGAATGGCACTATATGGCAGACTGTAGTTGTAGGCATATCATATCCTAATACCTGAATATAATTATGACCAATACACAAAACTCTGTTGGTGCAGATTGGTAAATTTCTGTGGCAATACATATCTCTGACCTATCAATATGATACTTGAACCAATGGACACAGATTCATATAAAGATACATGAACACTACAACCTAATGGATACTATGAGTCTTCAAGGACGTCAGAACTCTTCAGTACTAAATGTCAGCTTCTGTAAATAATTCTGGCCCCATGAGTGGTTCACTCTGACTTACACAACTGCACATGTAAATTTTCTCTCAAATTTTGCATCCCCAAAACAAATTGCCCATCAGAAACCTTAGGCTGATGCACTATAATCTAATTATCAACTCAATATGGCACTGTCAACTGAACAATATGCCTGATATTGGTGCATCCGGTGCCTTTGATTCACCCACACACTATGCAAAAGTTATGTACACAACAATATACACTGACTGACAACAATTTAAGCCACACACATTAGAGTTATCAAAATTTCAGTCGTGTTCAACAGGAACAGTCTTTGCAGGACTCTCACTGCTGTCCTTATAACCACTGTCTGTGTCTGAGTGTGGATCAGAGGCATTATCACTGCTATAAGCAACTGTTTCCTGCTGTGTATCCTCGACCACCACACCAACACTACATTCCTCGTTACACAGCTCCTGCCTCTCCACTGCTGATGAGTCCCATGCCTTCGCGGTACCTAGTTCAACATCTGCAAACCAAGCAGGGTTTTATTGAACAAGACAATATATCATGATACGTAAGCAGTACCAAAAATTGTTCGCTTTCATCTGGCTAAAACTAAAAGTGCATATTTCAATTGTGATTGCAAATTGCCTAATTTAATTTAGCAACAATATTTCTGGATACACATGCAGTATGTCACTCAGTGCTCAAGACCCACTACACACTAGTGTACTGATAAGTTTGTTTTCTACACCCAGGTATTATGGAACACTTGATTTTATCAACTTAGTTTAGGAATTGATGCTTGTCTGATGATGGATAGCTTATGGGGGATGGCCTGGCTTACTATCTCTGTACTAATTCAAAGTGTGGATGTGAAAATTTGCAGTCTGCTACCAGGTTAAGACATGTACATAGTTTATTGACAGTGTACTAACCTTAAAAATTGCAAACTTGGCCAAACTTATAGTCGTGTTTTTCGGTTACTCACTGAGTCATTGACACTTTTGGCATCTTAGCAACACTTTAAAAATTGTAGATGCACATCTTGTGTAAAGTACCCTGTAGTTTGCCTATCGTTAATTCTTTCAAGACGGCGGTACATGATGAACTCATGGCAACTTTTAGATCTCCACAGTCATAGTCAGTGAGTTCTCAGCCTTGGTGCTTTAGATACTGCACCAGCCATAGATACTGCATTGATAATGGCTTCTAGCAGTGTATGAAGCTAATTTTCTTTTGGCAAATGGAGAACTAGACACCCATGGGCACTTTAATGGCCTCTTATCGTTCTTTCTTCCAATGGAGAGAAAGAGTTACTAGTAAAGACTTTTAAATTTTAATGTGCACTTATAGTGTACCTTCTGCTGTGTGCAGTACTGTTGGAACAACCTTGGTATTATCAGCGCTCATAGACTGTGAGGTAAGAAAGATTGAATACCTAAAACAACAGCACTTCAGGAGAGCATTTAAAGAACAGGTTACCATTGACATTCCATAAGATGTAGGGGGCTTCTTGATCATAATACCAGTCACAGAGATTGACTTGAAGGCGGAGCTGGCTTTGTCACGAAGATATTTGGCACAGGAGCTTTGCCACACCTAAACATGTAATATGGTATATGCAGGATTTAAAAGGATTTTAAGGCCTTTAAAACAGAATCACTGCACATCTCTTACCTTCTCACTCCTGAGAACGTGAAACATGAAGATAAACATACCCTGCAAGGAAAAGTTCAAATGTAATTGACAAAGTGTTCACAACAATTAACTTGCATACAAACATAAAATCTCTGTGTGCTGGAACATTCATTACACCTTATGATACTTCAAAGGTCTTTATGATAATGGCATATAGTGGAACCTCTCTTAAAGGACACCCCTGAAATAAGGACACCTGGTTAATCAGGATACTTGACAGAGTCCAAACTTTATTTAAATATGTATTATTCTCCCCCTGAAATAAGGACACCTCATTAATCAGGACAAATATTTTGGTCCCAATGGTGTCCATATTAGAGAGGTTCCACTGTAGTACTTTAAACTGAGAACCACTGGCACACATACCTGTAAAGAGTTGAAGATGGTAAAGAGCCATGCGAAAACAGTTGTGTTCTCATTTACAGCAAACAGTCCTAACACCCAGGTCAGGCCCAGAATCGGGAGCAGGACAATGGCAGCTTTGAATAGAGACCTAGAGGAAGACCCACAACAAGGTCAAAATAAAATAAGGTATGTTGAAGTGACCCATTTACACTGAAAGTTACGTATAGACACATTAGTGGTTGAAGGACAAGCTTACCACATCATCACTAAGTGTTATTTTTAGATCATTTGATAAATGTAGCAACCAGAAATTAGCAAGTTACTCTACTGCTCATTACTCAGACTTGATTATGCAGCTTTTGCCTGTACCGAAACCTTGCACAATGTACACACAAAGACAATCATATCCATACATCCATACATACATACACACATACATAGTAGTCAGATGATTCATCATCGTGGGGTGAGCCTGAGCAAGCACCACACGGCTGATTTTAGGATTATCACTGTCTACTGTTTGCAGTTTTAAGCTAAACAAAACTTATAGCTAGCAGTGTCCTCACCAAGGTAAGTATCACAAATATGCAGTGACACTTTCTCCAGCCAAGGCAGCTACTATGAATACACATGAATAGACTAAGCTTTGTGTTGAAATCATGAGCTGAATCTCTGGTGTTTATGAGTGCTGGCCCTTACCTGAAGCGATCTCAACCAGGCATGTATAATTTGTATGGTCTGCAAGCAGTCGGTAGCTGCTGTGACAAGTAAGAAGTAAGTTGCTATGTGTGCTTCAACTTTAGCTGTTTTTGTTCCAGTTGCTGAAGCTGGCGTAGCCCACCATTCCCCTAATTGAGGCTACCTACTATTAGTGAATGAGGACGTTCGAAATATTTAAATGTGCATTTTAAAATTTACGGTATATGGCCGCATGCAAACCGACAGACAGACAGACAGACAGACAGACATACACACGCGTCTTGCAATGCAGTCCTGGTAGTGTGGGGCTCGCTCAGACTCACCCCAACTACATACATACACATATACATACATACGTACATACATACACGTATATATACATACATACATACATACACATATACATACATACATACATACATACATACATACATACATACATACATGCACATATACATGCATATATTCGCACATTGTTACACATATACATACATGCATACATATATAATTTTAATAGTGGTACTCACTTGAAGATTACCAGACTCTCCTTGAACTTAGAGTCATATGTACTGTTTAATTTGGTTTTTGTTGTTCGGTAGACTGTTGCCAATGCGAAACAGAGAAAGAAAACATTGACCTATGGAAGAAAGGTTGCAATTTCCATTATTCTTTACTGTACATACCTCAGTCTAAGTCTCAGCTTCCTGAACTGTAACATGCAGTCAGTTCTGGAATTTATTGGTATGGAGAATCAAGTGGTTATATGACAAACTCACTGTAATGATTGCAAGCATTGGAGCCACAAACGCCCAGATTACTCCATTTGCAGTTGACAACCAACAGCTGGAAAAACAAAAAAAAGAACAGTAATTTACTTCACCTACAATAAATAATCCATGTCTAACTAATTGTAATCTTCAGACTTAGTTAAATACATACATGAAATTTGTTCTTATACAGGTAGCTCTATGGGAACTGGTTGTTGACTGATGTTAGTGAGTAAAATAGCAAGTTATAAAGGTGATAATTAATGGGAAGCACTCATGTCTAGAGTAGCCTTAAGATTCAGTCTCCAGTCACTGGGCCTTAGCCAATTGAGCAAATGAATACTTACAATAGAAGATTTCCGTCCTCGTCGACCACTCCATAGTCGAATGTCTGCACTCCTACTGCAATTGCAACTGGTATAACAGGCAAACCTGCAATGAAATGAATGTAACACCACAGATTTGTTTAGTGGTATACCAAACACTTTTGCAGCTCCATTAAAATAGCTGACTTACACTTAAAATGACTGACATTTGATCTAAATATTAATCCAATTTTGCTTTGTCACACCGACTTGGTAGATTGCTGTGAATTAAAACACTGGAACTGTCACATAAATTTGTGTTTTGTGTATAATAATTCTTGATTCCATTTTTATTTTATAAGTTATTTTATATGTGGATGTGATACTGAAATCACACACAAACATTCATACAACTTCTATTGGGCTTATGATGGTTACTTAGCATTACACTTTGTAAAGGTTTACAATGAAGAGTTCGGATTTTGAGCTCTTTAATTACTGGAAGTTATGAAATGGGTGATTTCAACTTCTTAACTACCTCCATCACTTACGTACCATATCCCAGCAAAAGAAAGAGCCACCACTTCTTAGAAAGGCTTGAGAAGATAACCACCAACATGAGGTAGAGCATGATGCCTTCACACAGCATCCAGCAGAAGACACAGAGGAAAAGGTAGTGCAACAGAGCTGCTATAAAAATACAGGCTCCCTGAAAGTGGGAAAGCAGTGTCTACAGTTAACAGTTACCATTGTGTGGCTTTGTGTGCAACAATCTTGTGTAACGTGTGCATGGTTTCATAGACTAAACTACTTATCATATGCACTTCAGGAATGTAATAATGTGTTTATTACAAATCTTTTTGTTTTAGCATAGACACCATTCTGGTGTCTTTCTGAATACAGCACTGATTTACTGACACAATCACTTTTCTTTATTTCACATTTTAATGTTTGTTGTAGTTCCACTTACTTCATTTGCTCGGGCAAGCTGAACTGAGGTGATAAAGACAAGGTACCCGAGGCATAGAGAGATGGCCAGGTTGAGGTGAATGAAATAGTGCACTGATGTGAACAGCTGCTTCCTGAAACAAGCATCAGACAAACAAATCAGATGATTACTTATTTTGTAACATAGAGATGTTTGTTAATACACTGTAATATATAATGTTCATGTAGTACCAAATGTGAAGAATTAGATAATTATGAGCCATGCACAGAAAGTATTTTCCTCAACTCTATTCAACTACACTAAAACATGACGCTCACAAGATGTGTGTCGTTAAAATGTTCTTCTAAAGAATGGTCTGAGATAGTACAGGAATGCATGATAATGGTGGACAGAAAAGTTACCATCCCTGCCATTATTCTGACCAATGATGGCACCGCAACAACTAACACATAATTAGATACTTGTACTATTTCTCTCATAGATGTGGGGTCATTCCATCTGACAACAAATTTACCCTACCAAACTTTGCTAAGGCCTTGTAACTTAGTACTCACCCCATGGAAAGGAAGAAGATGATTGTTGCAACCAGGCAAATGATGGATATAGCACAGCCAATGTATGACACTATCTGCAGAGCAGCCAGTTCAGCCATGGAAATACTAGTTGTGTTGCCCTGAGTGCAATTTAAAGGCAACCACACAGTAGTAAATGGTAAATCAGAGTAGCACTTTTTACATAATGCATACATACTGTACTTCTTCACAAATTTGGCAGAATTACTTTTATGACAGGTGACTGTTGCTGAAAATGTCTACATCTGTCTTCATGGTCAAACTGTGCTGACAACATCTACTAGGCTGTGTGGGAGCTTTGTAATAGTTGATTATTGCTGTTGATGGTAGCATCACATGGCAGTCTCTAAAGGCTTGGTATGACTGGGTAGCATTGAGTAGTGGTACTGAAGATTCACACATATTTATTAGTGTGTGTAGCTTTTCGGAACCTCCTTGTCGAAATGGAAAGATAATTTTATGTACTAAAACAAAATGGCACCAAGTGTTAATTAAATACAGTAAACCAGGTATGTACATACGTACTTATAGGCTTCACTTGGTGATAAAGAATCCTGGGAGTAAATGTTGTCCTGAAGTATGTAGAGCTGAAAGCTAACTAGGACTCTCCTGTACACATGCACATGGCTACTCAAAATGTTTGGGAGTGTATAGACAGTGAAGGCTCTAAACATTACATATATAAAAGTTCAACAGATTCAGCTCACCCTATCACTCAGTATTCCAGACACGTCCACTAGTACTGCAAAACTTGTGAGATGTGTACTCGTGCAGTTGACTGTTGTCATTCCATCTTCAGTTGTGGTACTAACCATCTCGACACCGTCAAATGCCCAACTTCCATTGCCAACACTGATAAACAAATAGAAGAAAAGAAAGGGGTGGTTGAATTTCAATACAACAAGTATCTATGTCATATACAACTTACGGGTCAGAAAAGTTCCAGTAAGCACACCGATACTCAGATACATTTTCATCCTGCATAAACAAAGCATGCAAGCAATCATGGTGATCTGCTTGAGCACCAACATGCACTGTCAGTTTATAGAGATCAATGTCTAATGACAATTGTTAGAAGTTGATTAAGTACACGACACACCAGAAAATTTTGGTACATATGGTTGGTTATTTCCACAGGTAAAAATTTGACTTATTTGTGGAGTCATGTATTGATTCAATTTAACAGGCCACACAAAGTCTTTATTCATGATAGTCCGCATGAAAATGTATGTGAACACATTACCATTAAGTACCTGGGTTGTGTTAAGTACATTTGTATATAGCTTCAAATTATGTTACCTACATTTCGACTTACAGCAGCAAAGGTGAATGAGAGAGTGACAGGTTCTTCAAGGAGAGCATTAGACTGCCTAGGTTCTTGTCGCGTTCTAACTTCAGTGGATATCACCACTGAAACCACCCTTGTGCTATTTCTGGTATGGAGACATATAAAGCAGTGAAATAATGACAGGCAACAAAGCAGATTAGGAAACAAACAACAGTGAACAACACATTGGCTGTTCGTCTTATAGGAAAGTTGCTACGCATGCACTGTCTATATACATGTGAATGACATAAAATGTTATAATCGCTGCAGTACACAGCAGGATGAATATCTGTGCTACTGAGGGTGTATTACTTACCCATCAGGTGGTAGGGCTGCTTGTACGTTCTGGAAAATAGTAGTTGTTACTGGAACAGTCCTTGCTGCCATATAGTAAAGAACGCATTAGAAATTATGGTTCTGTTTATGAAATAATGTGTGTTAAATTGATGCATTTTCACCTGATCTTTAGCCTGACCTATCATTTTGAATATAACCACAGGTTCATGTAAAGGTTAAAATGGTTTGCTACTTTTTTTATCTCTCTGTTTTTTTTTTCCTCATTCTGCAATAACTCCATTCAAAAAAGAGGTGGGATAATTCTTGAGGGTGGTCTTATTTTCGGCATATATGGTAAGAGTCCAGTATACATAAAGTTACTGTATATATAATTATACCATTTGCTCCTCTCCTCTCCATCAGAAACTGAGCAGGGATTGTGATCTGTGCTGGGATACTGGTGAAGGAGGTATTGACAAGATCATCTAAAGACTCAGGGAACGTGGTACTCTCCTCAGGAATGCAGCGACGGGGGGCAAACACTAGATAAATAAAAATGATAAGAACTAAATATATATATATATATATAAACAAAACAAAAACGTACACGTTCTTTTGATAGTGCATAAATTTGATTGCCTACTACTGTGACCCCCTTTTTAGTTGTTTCATGGTTGCAGGCTTTCATAAAGTATCAGCTGAACAACATCACGGTCTATTGGTGTCTACACACTTTGAAAAGGAATATATACTATATAAGCCACAGTGTCTTGTCAAAATTATTACGTAACTGCTATAATATCTTGAAATGTTGCAAAGTGCAGCTACAGTAATTCCAATTGCTTGGATGTTTGTCTGTGCACTTGTGCATTAACTTGCAGTACTGCCCCTTTCATTTCAGTGTTAATGCACTCAGCATGATAATTATGATGAAGCTAGGTATTGGCTGAAATACAATCTGTTCAGTGGGTGAGTTTTTATATAGCTACCTTCATTCAGGGTGATGCAGTTCATTGATTATTCATACACACTAATCATACATCACTACATCAACCATAGTTAATTCAACTGTAATTTAGGCTGGGTACTAACCAATATTTTCTTTGGCCCATAGTCTGCGGCCAACAGTATCATTCATTGCATTAGACAGGTAGAGTCCATATTGCTCAGCATTATCCAACAGCTTCTGACTACCAGCACCAATCTAAGAGATGGACCAGAACAAGAATGTGAGGAAAATGCAAAAATCATACTACATGGTGGCAAAGATAGAAGTATACAAAAAAAAAAAGATCCAACATCCTTGAAATCACTCTGCCATTGCAAAATGCAAAGTAGTTGTACTCCTTCAAACTACATCAACTGTGATCAGCTATGTGGGGCTAACTGAAAATTAGAGAACACAAAGCTATGTGGGGCTAACTGAAAATTAGAGAACACAAAGCTATGTGGGGCTAACTGAAAATTAGTGAACACATATTCCTTCCATGGGGCTTCTTTTGTAACATGTTACAGCAAAATATTTTGGTCCCTAACTCTCAGTTAATTCAGCATAGCTGATGACCATAATACCTGTAGTACTGTTCAACACACATCTTGTATATATTGAGCAACTTATGTGACATTTGCAACTTGCCAATAGCAGGTCAGATCTGCATATGTATGTACCTCTGGATTCACTGATTGTTCATGTGTTAGTCAGTATCAACTGCTGCATGCTGTCAATAATTAATTAATCACTCACCTCCTGAAGCTCCAGCCATCCATTAAGGTTGTTTCCATCAAGAACGTTGCTAAATATGTTGACACAGTCCCACAACAGGTCCTCAATTATCTGAAGGAGAAGTAAGATATAAGATACAGAAATCCAATCTCAATAGCAGCGTGCAAGATTTGATTGGAAGAGGAACAGAACTGTAGATTGAAAATTTCACTAATCAGTTTCATCTCCTTTTCACAATGACGGAGAACTTCTACAAGTAAGTAATAAGAGCATGGAACACACTTTCTATATATGTAAGGATTCATGTTTCCAGGCCTTGACCCAGCTCTTTATCGGTTAATTGCAGTATATACACATTGCTCATCCAACTGATGAAAACTTGGAGGGCAAACGTAACTTCACATGTTTTCAATTGCACTTCCTGTGCCCAAGTTGCTTTTAAGCATTTAACACAGCTGCTCGGGTATATTAAGACATGGCGCAATAAGTGTTCGTGAAATGGAAAGTTTACAATAGTGTGACATGTGGTGAATGATAAAAATTATAAAATACACATAGTACAAAAAAACAAAAGCTAATGTACATACCTGATCACTGATGTCAGTCTCACTGGTGTCCAAGCTCTCTTCCAACAGGTCCACTACTCCTAAGAGAACCATGTTGGTTGTGTTGAGGTCAGAAGGAAAATGGGAGGTTCCCGTCAGGGACTGAGTGATGTCACGCATATTGAAGGTGACAGCTTGTGAGTCTTGCAGTCTGGTCCGAAGATTCCGGTCCATTGTATTGAATGCTATCAAAGCCTAGATGATTCGGAATGATTGTCAGTTGTGGATAATTCCAAAATAATCATGGGATTACTTAGGGATCATACAGTCATCAAGAGTTTGAAACTAAGTTACATAGAGGTGTACTTCACTCTTGCAAACTTAAGTAAGTGCTTGCAACATTGCAAAAAAAGAAAGATCACAATAATAATCCCTGCTTAATACTATCGGAGTTTTATTATTGCTGCGCACTTTGTAAAAAGTGAAGTACTTTATACAGAGTGTTTTATTATTGCTGCGCACTTTGTAAAAAGTGGGGGTGTATACTCAAAGATAAGATCACATAGTACTCTATTACCTAAGTTACAAATGTTTCACATGTGCAATAAATTGTACGTAGCAGTTTGGTATTTCAGTAATCTAGCCCCATAGACAAAAACACATCCATTCATTTAGGGGGAGTGTACAAGGAAAATGAGATACAATAAGATCACTTCTGAAGCCTTCTTTGGGCCAAATTGCTAAAATCTAGTGATACTGCATGAATTTTGGTGAGTGAAAAGAGGAATGCCTAGTACATGAAAATTTAAAAACCAACAATAACCAATCGTACGTCAAACATACATACTGTTTCAATACAACATGCATGCTAGACATAATGCACACCCATTACTAGCCTGCATGGCCACACTGCTAGCTACAGCCATGAGATATATGTCACACAGAGTTCCAAGCACTATATCACAGTTATTCTCTTCACCTTTTGTCTGGCATTCATGAAGTCAAATGTTGAACATTCCAGAGCAGATGGTAGCAGCCAACCTCTTGGACTACAATGCCTGGTCGCAAATCCTATAAGTGAGGAGGAACATGACCACAAGACACATGTGAATATGAAATTAGAATGCCGGAGTCCTTTTTCCTTCTGTGCATGACAAACTTGAAAGATTAATTGATTCAACTTTAATGTGCTAAGCAGTGAATCACATTAAAAAAAGATTGTAATATAAATGGTGTCAATTGACTGACTTATGGAGTTTAGTGTAACACAGGTAAATGGTTTGTAGACAATCTACTCCACAACGAAATGGGCTACAGTTTGCACATCTGCACACAATTGATATCAGGTTACTTTTCCATCACCTATATGTTCTGGGTACAAGGCTAACTATTATCCAGATCTGTAGATACAAGGACTATGTGATGTGTTCCTCTACCAAGCCTCTCACCTTCACCAGTCGGGCACAACTGTGTATTCGTCTGACCAAATTCAGTGCTTGCCCACACAATTCCAAACTGTCCTTTTGCTGAGCGGCATCCACGGAAATCTAGCAGGAAGGAGAGGTACGTACATTGCAGAGAAATGAGGTAAATACATGTAGGAAGAGCCTGGCACTGCATTTGAAAAGTTACATACCTGATGTTACTAACGACTTTCAGTTTGTTAAATCATAACCTCATAATCAGAAATGCTGTGACCCTAATATTGATACAAACACACAATTGACTTGCATCTCAGAATATAACTTTCCATTTCCTTTGCTATCTCTTATTTTCTCCCCCCTCCCTCCTCCCCCCTTCCCCTCCCCCTTCCCCCTTCCCCCTTCCCCCTTCCCCCTTCCCCCTTCCCCCTTCCCCCTTCCCCCTTCCCCCTTCCCCCTTCCCCCTTCCCCCTTCCCCCTTCCCCCTTCCCCCTTCCCCCTTCCCCCTCCCCCTTCCCCCTCCCCCTTCCATCTTCCTCATCTTCCTTTTCATGTTATTGAAGAAAATCCTTTATAGTTTAGCACTGAAACTGAGACTCAGGAGGTCATGTACCTTCTCCATTTTGGCAAGCACCAGGGTTTTGAAGTGGGTTGTAGACATCTCTGCAAGTATCCTATGGGGGAGAGAAAATTGGGTTACAATAGTATAGGGAGATTGCTTATTATGAGGCAAGCTTGATTAAGTGAGTAGCAGCAACCTGCTTGGCCAGCGATTTTACAGCTAGCTTCATACCCAGGCAACGTGGATTGACATAATTACCAGGCCAGAGGAAGCTATGGACAGCCAGTTTGAGTCGATGTATGCATCGTCCTATATTTGTGTAGGGTTATATGCGAAAACTTTTTTCCCTGGCTCCACCATCAAGTGCGCACTTGATGGTGGAGCCAAGGGAACAACGTTGATACAGCCTTGGCACATGATCTTGTTTGTGTTCTAGATAATCACTATAATTATGTTGTTTTTAATTGTTTCCCACTGACTTTCATATGACTGTAATGCACATACCTGCTTTGGTGCTATCACAATAATAATGTCTTTAACAATGCAGACATTTGTTCAACCTGGGTAGCTATATGCTGAAGTGTTCTATGCAAGGGCTATAAGTTTCAAAACAAGCTTCACAGAAGGCATTTACTAATCACAGAGGGTAGACAGGTATGGTAGCCTTTATTTTTAGTAATGTAGATAGATCAGTGGTGCATTTTGAGTTCCTTTGAGTGATTTACCAAATGTACAAAGACTTCACAAATAATCATGAGAGTGCTGTCCCTGTCCATCCACATTACACTACGCTACTTGTTTCAAGTTCAAAATGAAAATCTTCTGGTAAGATTCTTCAATATGAATATTTACTTCTATACTATTTCACACTTACCTGTGACTATAATTAAAGGCCATTGATTCTAAACTTCACCGAAAATAAGTTTCCTATACATTGCTGACACGGTGCATCACAATCAAAAAATTTGCACTAAATTATCATGCACTCAAATGTGGACAGCTTTTATGTGTATGGACAAGTGAATAGTCCACAGACTATAATATACTGCACTGTGACAACTTACATTCATGCAGTACCTAGCCTGTGCACTCCTCGAGTTGCAAGTATCCAAAGCCACATCTGGAAAGCCATCCCCATCTCGGTCTAGAGTGCATCTTTGTCCATCACCAACATAAAATTGTGCACACTAAACCAGCAAGTGTGAGAGGAAGGGAGGAAAGAAGAGGGGGAAATATCTAAGAGTGATCTGTTCTGCTTTAACTAATTACATATGTCATATCCTAGGGTAAGATCTAGTTGCTATCTGCAAATCCTGTCTGCAGTGCAATTATCAGCAAAACTGTACTATAATGAATTGTGTTCAAACACGAAATTTGACAGTTTGTTTGTTCTCTATATTTAGTCTCAACAGAAGCCCAATATTTTATAGGTAAGAACTTTATATAATTGCATGAATGACTGCAGAGACAGATCAGATATAATAAATGAATTCCTATGCTCAATTTACATTATTTGATGTTCACCTTTGATCCTAAGAGTCATCAGTGTGTCTCAGTCTAATCTGTACACATGCCGTTCTGATTAAAATTTTGATGCAAAATTCCAATTTGTGTGCAACAGGCAAGAACTTACAGTGTACCTCCATACCAGATTTGACACTTTGTTGCCTCAGCACTAGATGCTGTACAAGCATGAGGGCAATATTTCAGCCTTCATTGTGTCACAAGGCTGAGATATTGCCTGAGTGGTGATTACGATAACTCATTTGTGGCATGTTCCTAACGTATCCATTCTGAGCAACAAAGAAACTTCGGACGATTCTTGCTGTCTTTTACTTGCATGCATTACAGCTACAGGTAAAGCAGCATATAGCACTAAGTATCTCTAAGTATAAAATTTAGCTGCTTTTCACTATCTCTACATGATGTCGAAGTACTCAATGTAAACTATGCTAGGTAAATTAATATTGTCCAAGTAATACATACTTTGATCACAAGTTAGTGTACAGCATACCATACAGTCTGTAGAATCTCTGCAAACACACGGTCCGGAGAGTGTTCGTGTTTCACACATCTCAGCAAAGAGATCTCCAGTGGCAGAGCAGGGACAGGAGTCTGTAGGAAGGATGCGGCATTGGATTATATAGAAAGGGGGTAATTATACTGCAGTGCTATATATAGTCTCGAACCCAGACACCCCTCCAAAGAGGAAAGGGGGGTCTGGTGAATATAGCACAACTACTTCCATGAAATTTTTGGGGAGGGGGCACAATCTGATTGGCTGATGTGGCAATTATCTTGCCTGTACTGGGCTTCCTTACCACAAACCGCTTAACTTTAGTCATTACACCTTTACAGATCTACTTAGCACACCTCCAATTTACTGAAGCCCAGCAAGCAACTTCAAAGGCTTAACTTTTAGCAGAATCCATAGCAACAGCTAGCCCATGGTATTCCCTCCTTCCTCTTTGGAGTGGGGTCTGGGTTTGAGACTATGCTATTATACTGCTGTAATATACCAGAGTTCAGTACATGTACTCATTGTTACATTCCAAGGATGCAAGATAAAGGACTGACCAAAGAAAGATATGGACAGCTAGTTTGAGTGTTTATGTATATTCATCAATAAATATACTGTGCCTGCACTGGCAATGAACGTCTCATGATCATTTACCAACAAGCCTTCGTTAATCAGCTACACTGCCCTCAGCATTCATGTGATGTCTTACACTCCACATGCTTTTATACATGCCATGCCTTACAGCTGTAAATAAAAATTTTGCCTTGCATTCATGATACATATCAGCCTCATCCTGAAGTAGTTTGATAGGCCAAAGCTTGTAAACCGCTCCAAACTCGAGGTTCTGTAAGATTTGGCTTAGACTCAATAGAGAGTGCGCTATGTCAAATATGTAAGCACTGGAGGTTGAGCAGTACAACAATAATCTACTGGTTAGTGTCCTCAGCTGATCATGAAACAACACCATCTCAAAAAATGTTCATATTGGCAGGATTGATGTACCTTCGTTTATGGGAAGAGACTTGGAAAGAGGCTAAGATGGTAACATTTGGTAATTACCATACGGTTGGGGTGTGTCAATGATTTTAAAGTCAACCATGCCCCTTGGAAATACAATACAAACCTGTACTAATTGTTAGGGACCAGGTCCTAGTACTTAAACGGGCACTTGATTGCGGAGCAAGTTGTCCCAAGCTTTAGCTACACTAGCAACAGAGATTTAATTTCATTCTCAGCTTCATTAGGTGCACTTGTGCATCATGCTGAGAGTATCAGTCCACAGGGATCTCTTATCCACATAATAACATTCAGACCTGGTCTTTCCAGAGCCAAGAATACAGCCAAAAATACATACTGCCTACCTGAAATCATAAAGCCCTGGTAGCCCGTGTCATTTGTGACCAGAGTGTAGTTCCCCAGGGTGGAGCTTTCATTTAGCCATGTTAGAAGTGAATCACGTATTATAGCCTGTCCTGTTGAGGCCAGGTTAGTAATATTGAATGAAAGTCTGAATGTTAGTGAGACGGTGTCATTTGTGACAGCCCGTGATGCAACTAATCTTGTTCCAGCATCTGATATATTCAACCCAGTCGAAAGCTGAAGAAAGAGAACAAAAATCTTAGCTATGTCAAACACATACATACTGGCTTCCTTTGTGCATTTACTATAATGAATAATAACACACCACACTATAATGGCTACTGGGTTAGGTGTGGGCCATTAAGGAAGCTTGTGAACTTCATATGTTTGCCCACACACAAATACAAACATGAAGAGTTATATCGTTATTATTGTAGTCTCAAGAAAGAGTGCCCATTAGGGCAGTGCAACTTGTATGTTTAACATAGATGAGAGTGGGTGCTCTTTCAAGTGTTTTCACATTCATCCATGAAGTAGCGCCACATTTGTGGCAGCAAGCACTTGTGGAGGAAAGAGGCAGCCTGTGTTTATGTAGCAATTGCTTACATGACACCTAGCGCACAAGATGGCATATTTTTGTTTAGCCTACGCTTTTTTACAGTGACCCTAGTAGTATAAAATTTCATTCACATAATTATCACCTAGGGCTTTTTGTATAGCCTGCTTGGCAGCAAACAAAGACTGCACACTAAATTACTTACGCTAGAACAAAAACATACAGATATAAAATTGCCTCACTTAATAGACAAGAAATTTGGACAGCTGATGTGGCAAACAAAAGTGTAATAGAAAGTCCTGTTCTCTCAGATGAGGAAACACGAGTCTAGGACAAGGTTGGGCAGTTATTGTAAACTTTGGCCCTATACAAGAAAAATGTGGAATTTTTTTTTACTCCACAGATTCTTGTATTCACTTACATGGCTGCTATGACTTTGGAAAACTACTTCACACTGGTGCAGAACCGTACAGACCTGTGCATAGCTACCTTACTCCCAACCTCCCACCAACTTTTCATTTTCTGCGACATGTATACCCACCAAAGAATAATGCTGACCTTAATTACACTATTGCTTTTCATAGATATTGTCCCAGGTGGTCACATAACATGCATGTATAGATGATTAGTATAGACGATTAGTATGATGCTGTTATGCAAGTGAACTACAACCATGACAACCACAAACGATGGCAAGAGAACATATTGTATAATCAAGATAGATGAAACATGTGCCATCTGCTCATGATGTCTCATGTTATTAAAAATCTATAAGGGAATCCTTTTTCTGGATTTTAATAACTTTGTATTTGTTGATGTATAACTAATAATACTTTTGTCTATAACATTTATGTCATTGTGTCACCACACCCTTCCCACGGAGGTCAGTGATCACACTGTTGTGTCTCAGAACGGTATACTGCATGCAAGTCTCATGGCAGCTGAGAAATGATCATTTTTGTGGGTTGATACCACAACAAGGATATAAGAGTAGTCACTGATATGCCTGGTATAAGGTTTCACTCAATTACCTAGTTAGATATACCACATGTAAGGTTGCGTGTATACACGATGTTATGCTGAGAGAGTGAGAAATGAATTTATGGCCAAAATTCGAACCCAAGACCGTCTGAATACTAGTCAGAAACTATTAACTCTAAGGTGCTCGGCCAACATAACATAATATTCATGAGTGCCTACTGTTGTCAACGGTAAATAACACCAAGCTGTATATTTACTCATGTGCTTTACGAGGATTTTACTTCACAATAATGTCCAGCTCTCATGCAGTATATAGATATCAATAATTATAATATTCACATAATACTTGGAGAGGAGCCTTATATATATTTCTCAAAACCAATTTACAGTCCTTCTCCCAAGGGAGGGTCATCTATATAACCTTGCTACTACCTAGACAGCTACACTTCACAGGAGAGATGCAAGCAACATTTTATATATTACCTAGGAAACAGTAATCGTATGAATTGCATCACTTCAGCTCTGATGTCATAAATGAGACTAAGTGAGCATAGCATCTGATACACAATGGTTTGTGGTATGGGAAGTTGATAAGAATGTTTGAACGAAGTCAACAAAGTATAGGATGTTATGTAGTTAAGACGATTAGATGGAGTCAAAACAGAATCCACACTGGACAATAGGGTGTAATAATGCATTAGAGTGTGCATTAGGGTAAGCCTGCATGAGCAAGCTCCACATTAGTGAGCTGAATAGCAAATGCTTCTCAATTTTATATGTACTGTAGTTCTTAACACACAATTGTAGCAGTCCAGTGTGCATGTACTGTACAAGGGCTATCAGTTGCATGTGTAGACTGTCATGCTGCTGACAAAAGCAAAAGGTAACCGACTTTCTCTTGGTACCTTCATGCTTTGCATGTGTAGATTGAATAGCTGTGTGTTTAGCAGGTGTACCACCGCTTTTTCCTTGGCTCAGCTTGTGTGTAGAATGCACAATATAAACCATATTTGATGGTTGCATGATGACAATTCATTCAAACTGCCATATTTAGCCATGACTGGCACATGAAGCAGCCCGGTCATCAATACCCAGTAACAGTAAAAAGCATTGCTACACATATGGTTGTGTGTCAACAAGCAAAATCAGTTGTGTGCTGTGCACTCAAGCTCGCCGATACTTCCTACATGATTATGACTAGTTGTATAGGTGTTCACAGAGACAAAGACAAACTGCTGAGTACACATGAGCAAACATCCTATGTTAAAATGCAGGACTAGATGTTTGTCAACAAGGTATGGGAGTTTTGTAGCAGGTACGTTAAAGTTACAATTGTATTAGAGAGAGTCAACACAGGATATATGAATACAATAGGGTGTAATAATGCAAACATGTAGAAATGCAGAAAACATTCAAGCACTCATTAAATATTGCCTGTGCAGACATACACAGAGACATAGCAGATAGCTGATTACATAAGCAATCAATAAACCACATTGTTAAACTGTAATCATAAAAAAGTATCTTACCTCTTCCTCTAGCCACGTCCTCCTGTTGTTCACAGCCACCGCACTATCACTTTGCACAACCAACCAGACTAGCAGAAAGGCATTTGTTTCTCGAGAAAGAGTACATTCTGAGAAATCAGGGTCTCCCCATACTCCTCCTGCATTGCACGTCCTCCGCACCATAGACCAGAATCCTAACAGCTCAGGGTCAGCTTGGCTGCAAAGTCTTTCTATTGTACTTCCTACTTGTGTTGCATTCCAAATAATGTTAGCAGCTATATTAGTAGCGCATGTCTGAGGGTCCATCCACGGAGGGGGTGACGCTGAGGAATGGTATACATAGAAAGGTTGCTATGGTTTTACTGTTAGAACAGAATTACTTGTGATGCATGATGTGTTTAGCACATGTAAGAATGTGGGTCACTAGCTGGTGTTGTTTTATAATTAGTTCAGGTAGAATAGAACATAAATTAATTTTAGCTTTGTTAGAGTGTTGAGTAAAGGGGGATAAACACCTTTGTTTGTACATTTACTGTAAACAATCGCAAGTAGCAGACAACACAATCATATGTGAACTGTTTGTAGTAGGTCTTCCAGGAGGAAATAACAACTTCATGCAATCAGTCCCAGTCCACTTGAGCCAGCTGCTAGCATGGATCCATGGTCGCTAGTTTATAGTTACTTGTAACAAGTTTCAAATCATGGTTAGTAAATAGTTAGTTCATGAAATTTTTCTTTATGAATTTAGTTACTTTGATTACTAAAACAATTTCACCCTTACTAAATGGAGTTTTGGTTTTAGTTTTAGATTAACTATAGAGCCATAGCACAGTCATGTAGAGTCTAGTAGAGTTAAGTAGAGACTACATGCATGCAAGCTTTACCAAACTGTTTCCCCGGATTTTGTGCTAACTGTGGTGTCAAGCCCTGGGTAGCTACACTATATGAAGTACTATTATTCCAAGTAGCCGCATAGTGCACACAGTATTAACTGTTTCTCTCAGTATGTAGGCCTCCTTCACCATTACTTCCATACCATAAGTTGGGAATGCATGGGAAAGTGCTGGTCAGCTGTAGGCAAAAGGTTATTTATTTGTACCACCACCCACAGTTTAATAGTCACATGATACACTGTTTGTAACGGTACATACTTTGACAGGAAATCCATTTAGCAAGAAAGCTCGGTGGTAGTGGTGGGAGATGTTAAAAAAATTGTGGTTAAATTTTGGGGGGAAGAATTTCTCCCTTCCTGTCAAAGCATCTTACCTCATGCTGGAAATAAAGGAACTTGGATGTTATGAGGTGAAAATAGAGGAAAGTGAAAAGGCTTGCAGTTGCCGGGAGTCAAACACAGGACACCTCAGGCTTGAGTATACATAGAGGATTGTGAAGGTTGGTGGTTGTCTGGCTGTTGTGGCTCAGTGGCAGAGCACTGGCAGCTCAAGCCAGACGTGTCCTGGGTTTGACTCCTGGCAAACCAATCTGTGGGTTTTATTGCACTTTTCACTGTTGTTTCTTGTAGGAATTGCTAGTGGCATATGTTACAGAGCTATCCATGGATCACCAAACTGGGTTCCAAAAATGGGAATGAGAAACTAATATTCAAGAAAAAGTGGACTAACGCAGTAACTGTTGTTATCACTAGCATTTTCATTAGCGGCTTCCAGTTATATTAGCACATTCAATGTTATGTTGAAGCTACTAGCAGCTATGTGTAATGTTAGCAATTTCAATGCTAATAATAACAATTTCCAATGATGATCTGACTATAGTTGTTTAATAAACTATTTTCTTAGTGCATGGTTACCTGTTATGGCACAGTAAATGCTGCACTGCATTACTATACTGTGTGGTTCAACAATATTTCAAATTGTTCTGAGACTCCAACCTCACTCACCATGCGTATGTGCAGGAATAATTTCGAATGTTCGCTTACGCTCTTCGTTAAACATCGGTACCCAGCTCTGGATATGCTGTACTAGTAATTTACATATCTATTCATACTAAGTACAGATAATCACTTACTGGGTGGTGTTACAGATGAATTAGACACAGGATCTGTGCAGTTAGAACCAGTGAACTCTGAAGGACACAGGCATAGGATTCCACCTTCAACATTTGTGCATGTAGCTCCATTTAGGCACCTATCGTCACAATTCTGTTGAGCATCATTGACGCAGAAATAGCAGAGCAAGACCAGCAATGCCAAGTCTGCTCTCCTACACGACCAAATCTTGTGCGGCATTATTGTATTTAACGTGCATAGCTCCACCCATTAATCGCTGACATTGCCGCCTACACAAATTTTTGAGACTGAGCTGTAACGAAGAATCCGTAGCGCAGTCGATCTGAGGCACACGAGGGGGCGCTGTCAATCATCGGCGCCGATACTGTTGTCGGTCGCGACTGGGCACTAAAAATGCGAGCCTCAACATCGATTGTAACTATTTGTATGAAGAGTAGAATGACGCAGCGGTGTACACCCCTAAAGCCCCCTAATTCCTTCTGCGCGTAGAAACGAATGGTGCCCATGCTGTCCCGGGCATTGTCTGTGACGTCGCTACGCTACTACAAAGATTGCAGTATATATCAAGGTGAAAGAAGAACAAATGAGCAAGATATCTGCTGGCAGGTCAACCTTCTGGATTTTATCACTGGACATAAGAATTGCATGATTTGATCAACATTCTGAGAGCTCAGGAATTGCTCGTTTGGAATAATTCAAAGCAAAAACAACCTCTAGAACTTGGTTTGTATGAAGATCCAAAATTTCAAGTTAGAGATGCTAAGGAAATGATGGTTTTTATTGTGCTTGCGGCGTCGCATACTGGGACGTTCTCCGTGGAGACTTTGGGCATTATATAAAGGTAAATCTCTGTGTTCTTGCAGCCCTGCGTGGTGTAGCTCAAAATGTTATATCACGCATGATTTTTGAGCCATGCTAATTTGTAAAACTTCGCCGCAAATGCCAACGAGTGTTTACTGCAGGTTTCAACGGGTACTATAGTATTGCGAACGAGCTCTACAAATTTACCATGCACTTACAATCTTGTGGTTAAATTTGCTTCTTCCGTACCTGCGTGTAGTATCCGATTTGTAGCCCGGGCTTGATTGTCTCACCTCTAGCGCTCACTTTGACGGGTTGACCCGCCACCTTTGGGATATTTCTCCGTTGTCAACGTGATATGCGCCCCTCCTCTCAAATTGGGGGCTCGGGGTTCCCATGCACATCTCCAGATTATAGGAACCTAATACGCAAGCGCGATATTGGGCTGTCAAACCAACATGTCCAGTGTGCCTAACAGTAAAATACTAGTATCACCAAAAAATACACAATATTTACTTACATATTTATGCAATTAAAAATAAAATAAAAACACAATATTTAGTTATATATTTATGCAAGTAAAAAAAATAAATAAATTTTAAAAAAATACACAATTACAGTAGCTACAATAATTACCATGCTAAAAGTTTCCTGCATTACGTACCATACTTAATTTCTGCTGGTGCCTGCGTAAATACTACGCCCTTGCAATGAAACCGCTCCACGCATTTCTAACATTTACGCACAATCAGTGGCAGATTCAGACAGGTTCCCATATGTTGCTGTGAAACTCCCTTTATCAGTGCAGGCGCAGATTTTGTTGTCAGGTAATATTAATTATACTATACTACACTATACTATAATTATATTTTTCCACTTGGGGTGTAATGAGGGGGGGGGGGGGGGGGCAAAAAAGTGGGGTGGCCACTCTGGTGCTGGCCCTGTCAGGAGTATTGAGTAAAAAGCTTGATGTGCTATACCTAGCTAGTACATATTCCAACCTTTCTATAAATGAAACTAAATGGGCAGAAGTTGTTCATGATCATGATTCTTGTCATCACTTCTTCCTGTGCAGGAGTTGCTACACCTTCCAATATTCCCCTGTATCACACTCTCAAACTTATTCAGTATCAAGAATGATTGTAGGCAAAGACATCTGGAGCCATTGTACAGAACTAAAACAGCTAAATTTGACACCCACTCACTAGCTCAATCAAGTGTGTTGAGAGAGATCCATTACACAAGAAAACAGTTGCAGTAACAAATTCACACGATTGGTAACACAAAACAAAATTAATGCATGGCAAACTTTCATACAATCTGCTTGCCACTTGCCTGGAGACCGGTACAGGTACTTTAAGTGTTTGTATTTGTATTTACGACAATATAAGGCACAGCCTAACAAAAAGGGTATCATTTTGTAGCTCTTTTAAAGCTCTATCTACTGATACTAGTTTCATTAAAATTTGCTATCAGAAGTTATCGACCCTATAGAATTTAATTTCCACTACCGGCTCTCTAGCCACTTCTTTTAACAAAACTAGTATCAGTAGATAGAGCTTTAAAAAAGCTACAAAATGACACCCTTTTTTCCAGCAAGCTGTTTAGTACAGGTGCCATACCTAGTAAAATTCACTTCGCATAATCTTAAAGTACCGGTACTTTAAGCATTTGTATTTGTATTTACATATAGCACAGCCTTATGAAAAGGGTATCATTTGTTTGCTATCAGAAGTTATCTACCCTAGAATTTAATTTCCACTACCGGCTCTCTAGCCACTGTGTACATCATACTGCACACTGCGCAGAAAAGATAGTCTTTGCATGCTGGTGCACAGGTTCTGCATCAGCAAAAAGGGAAGGTGGGTGGGATCACACGCAGGGTGCTGTGTACGTGGAAGCTGCTAGGCTTGGCTGTCACCTGCAGGCTTCTGTGTGCATGGCAGCTGTTAGGCTTGGCTGTAAAAGAGTGATGGTTGGCACTGAGTGGGTCAATTCTGCAGGGTGCTGTGTACATGGCAGCTGCTTGGCTGTCACCCGCATGCAGGGTGCTGCATACATGGCAGCTGCTACGCTTGGCTGTAAAAGAGCGATGGTTGGCACCGAGTGGGCCAATTCCCACCCTGGCTGCATGAACCGGCATAGAAAACGCTTATCTCACATTTATGGGGGGTTCATTTCTGGCAGGGAAGGCTGCTTGTAGCTAATCTGAGTGGGTATTTGCCAACTGAGAATGCTGACTATTGCATGCTCATAAATTAGTGGGTGTGATTAAGGTCACTAGTCTGTCTACTGAGGCTGAAAGTGCACTTGGGTTCAGTCTTCGAGTCAGAGCTCAGACAGAGATCAGGCCCATAGCCAGGATTTTCAGAATGGGGGTTACATGCATGAATGTATATACATGCAAACCTAGGGGGGCCTGGGGACATGCTCTCCCAGGAAATTTGGAAATTTTGCTCTGAGATTACTTCTGAGGCATTTGGGACAGAAGCAGAGCCATAGTAGCTACATGGCCCGCAGAGTACTGCATCCAATTTTTGGATGCAACATGCTAATAGTATTATGCATTTGCTAAGTCAGCTGACATCGAATTTCCATGAGAGAAGGTATACTACGGTTGACAGAACAGCAGGTGGGGTGAAAGATGGTGAAATAGTACACAGAGAATACTATACAATAGATCAGAAGAGCATGCATTTGCTAAAAGTAGTCTCAAGTAAAATAAATGTTTAGGGGATTAAATTAACTTAATTAATTGCAAAATTGGCCCACTCAAGGTTAGAGCACAAAGTTACAAAATTAAACATTATCATGTTTTCCAATATGTCACTGAGTTACTGCAAGACTAATGTTGAAATTCTGAAACTGGCAAACTAAAAGCCACCTCATGTAGACTGCAAGAGTAGCAAAGATTATGTACCAGCACAATAGGTCTACGTTTGTTCATGAGTCATCAGTCTTCAGTCATCTTTGTGCTGGTCTTGACAGCTATTGAGAGAACAAAATGTCAGAGTAAAGTCATACTATGACAGGACATCGGTATTGTGGAATGAATGTTGAACGTTTTCTTAATTGGGTCAAACCTGAGCAAGCTCCACATTAACGCGACAGCATTGCCCACATGTGTGTTTATGCTTGCTTGCAGCAACTTACTGTAAATTTAAAAGAGCACATTTAAATGTTTCACAAAGGTTCAATGTCCACTTGCACTTCAGGGCAACAGTGAAACCTTGCGAAGGGCTACTGCCAGGGTGCAGCGTTGGTGCAAAAGAAGCCTGGAACAAAGACGACTCAAGTTGAAGTACACATGACAATGTTTGTCTGGTTTATTGTAAGCTATTTTAACCATAGACTATGAAAGACAAACTTGTCACAGACGGTATGTATTGTGGCTGAGGTTGCTTCAGGTATGTGCCATGCACAAACCACAGAGATTTACTCATGATTTGGATGTGAAGCTTAGCCCATGCATGTGTGACCATAATAGCTGCCCTGACAGCAGTCACAAACCCTGCTGTTATTCACTGTTCATATACCATGACATGAAACAAATGCATGCACCACGATGATGAAGCATCTCCCTAGTACTACATTAAAACTTAGTTCATAAAAAAAACTATGGAGGCCATATTCATGCAAATTTCTCAAATGCCATGCATAGGTTGCTGTGTAAATACAAAAATGTTAGTACTATACTGTATCTTAGCTTCTCTACTAAAACTCTGTATCCACCCATTGCTTCCAAGGCTTCTTTCACTTTTCCCATGAACGTTCTGGTGCATTTCAGTAGTGCTCAGTGTGGCTTCAGGAATTTCCAGTTGGTACCATTTTGCAGCTGCCACCTCACTCAACTTGTTGTGAATCTCACTTGTATCTGGCTAACCCAGCAAAAAGGAGATGAACATGACAGAAACAATGTAGATGCACTGGTAATGTTAAAAGAGCTAAGCTTGATTGTCTCTTTGCAACTATGATAGCGTAAATCATCAATTCTTGACCTGTACGAAAGTCAACCACTAATACTATCAGTTCTTGACTGCTCTACGTCTAGTCGACCGGAATTAGTTTTACGGAGATAAATGGAAGTTTGGAACTTTCAACCTCGAGGCAGCTGCTCACCTGCCGTTTGTCCGTGACTTCTGCAAGTTCTGTTTCGAAGACAGACAATAACTGTGAGTATAGGTGCAGACTATTACCATAAGAGCCGAACTACTTTGTAAGCTGGCCAAAGGGTGAGGTGCCACGGATGGAAAGGCTGACTTGCTAGAATATCTGTAATAACCACGTACCCTCATCTTATCTTACTCTGTAGGATATGGGGAAGCCCAATCGCTTGAGATCTAACCCCAAGTTTCCCACAAGGTGTCAGCATCCAAATCGACTGACCAAGCTGCGCCAGTGGAGTAATGAGTGAATGCTGGGGGCATTGCAGGCTGTGCAGGAAGGAACTGTGTCCATTAATCGTGCTGCTACCGAATATGGTATTCCCAAGACCACATTAAAGGACCGGGTAGTAGGCTCAAATCCAGGACATAAACCTTACCTGTCTGCAGAGGAAGAACAAGAACTGGCTGAATGTTTGATAACTCAGTGCAGTTAAGGCTGGCTCAACTTTTTTTTCTAGTTCAAAACGTGTGCATGCATGGAGTTTTGAAATCGTTCTGGTTGCTAACAGCTACACTCTTGGGTCTAGCAAAGGTAATATTTGTGTCCTACATACCCCAAAGAGTAACCACAAACACTCCGTTTCCATGGCAACGACCCCGCCCATTGTAAACAAAACAATAATTATTGCACACCGTTTGCAGCTATTTCTCAAAATGCGGATGGTAAGCACCAGGTAAATTGCAGCAATTTTGCCACCGTTGGAAAGCTTACCATCTGAACAACACGAATGTGCCTGGAAACTTGGTACAGCACCCTTCATAAAGTAAATAAAAGCTGAAAAGTGGCGATTTTTGGGCTAAAACGGACAAACACTTGCGCATTACCACTTACCTTGGCTTGTACGATTTATCTGTGCGCTGTTTCCAACCGGATTCTAGTACAACAACTACTGCAGAGAAATTGTTGAAAATTTCAGCTCAAAATAGCTTCATTCTACCTTCCGCAAAATGGCACAAAGTTACACTGTTCACTACCAGCCGGCTCAGTGCGGCTCGCATATGAATCTAATTATGCCTAAAGCTGCCCGAGTACGTCAACAGTGAATTATTAGCGAGCCCTCAGGTCCACTTCAGGAAATTCAGTGTTGGATCAAGCCGAGAGAGAGGGTAAAAGGTCAGCTCGTCGATCTTCAGGCTGTCAGACTTGTTACAGATAGTAATTGGACTCTGTACCATCGCTAGCATAGAGATAGTAGCACTAAAAAAATAGCTACCGCCACGTGCTTGTCATCCTTTCCACTGTACTCTATGCATTTAGATTTACACACGAGACACTCGCTGAGGCTAGCTATGACGACGCCACAGCTCGTACTGGTGTAAGTTACATAGCCTACTTCACACGACCTACGTGGCAAACACGGAACCACACTTAAGGCTCTACACTAATTGCAAATGTAATCGAATTAAGCGGTCAGGTAATTAGATAAACCCAGAGGCGCGCGTAGAGGCGTGCGCACACTTGTACAGATTCGCCAAAAAAAAACTGAGCCAGCCTTACTGCACTGAGAACCAGTGCCAGAATAGGATATGGCAAAACTCGAGTGCAGGTTTTGGAAATAGTTGAGGAAGTGGCTACCGTATTTTTTCAAATAAAACGCATGATCCAATCTAGCCTCGTTCCCGGCGCGCGAAAAACGGAGAAGCGCCTGGTACACACTGTTTGCGCATGCGTTTAATCTCCCCAAGATGTGGGGACTCCGGACTATTTTCTGATTCTTCCGTGACATGTGACGTCATGTAGAGTTCGGACTCGATATAGTAAACTTGTCAGGATAATATAATGGCGTGTAATGAAAGTTCGGATTTTCAGCAAGCGATTTCTCAAGCCCTTCAGCGACTTGCGACTCCAAGTATGGTTCTCTAAACTTTCAACTCTCCGCTTGCACTTCGAACACATGAGATTCGGTAAGCCGTCGTCATCGTTCAACGTTATATCCAACAGAGCGCTTATCCTTGATGCTAGTCTTTCCTGGCTAGCTTTTTTACCAAACAATGCTACTCTATGGTAGCTGTAAGCTACAGAGGATCCGCAAAAGAGGCACACCGATGCCATTTTCGCTAACTGGGCCACGTCGGGATGTTTACTACTTAAATTTTTTGTCAGAGCACACGCCCCTAAACAGAGTAAACGTCATAAACGTGAGCAACGCCATTTTTAATTAATCGGAAGCGCATCAGTGTGTACCAGGCGCTCTTCCTCCGCGCTGGGCACCTGGCTAGATCCAATCTAGCGCAAGAAATTCAATTCTGGGAATTTATGGGTGGATCCAACTTAGCGCAAGCCGCCACTAATTAATTTTGGGCTGATCCAATTTACCGCAATACCAGGAATGAAGCCTCTCAGTTGTCACTCCTTTGTGACAACAAAGGGCGGTCAAGAACAATTTCCAGGAACAAGAGCTACCGTATTTCTTCGATCAGACGACGCGGCTACTCGTTGTACGTTTCTGTGTGGCTACTATTCGAGGGCGGCGTTTATTTCATTGGAAAGCCCGCAGACATCAATGACGGCTGGATAGGGTAACGTACGAGCGATACAGCGACGACTGTTAGATGCTGGCAGTAGTACACGCGGTACTAAGAAAGGGATAAAAATGAAGAAACACATCACTGACGGTTGGTTCAGGAGGTTCAAGGCAAAGGTACCTCAGATAACACTTCGTAGAGGTGATCCGTATGCCAATGTTCATGCCAATTGTTCAAACAGGGAGACTTACCGGAACTACTTTGAACTATTGAAGAAGGTACTGGATAAGCATGACCTGACAGATAAACCTGGACAAATCTATAATTGTGACGAGACAGGCATGCCATATTATTATTATTATTATTATTATTATTATTATTATTTTTCACTTTACAGCATTGCGTAAGTGGTGATATAAGAGATTTGGTGAAAGAGAGATGGTACAAATCATTGCATGCTGACAGACTGACACCTACTACAGGTGTAGCTGAAGAGTTGTTACATAAAACTAAAATATTTGTACAAGGATAGTTACAGTTGACACTTGGCGCATGGGCACAACAGATGAAAAGAACATACATTTTTGGCGTAAAAGTTTGAGCAAAAGTTTGACCACAAATGGTTTAAAAGTAGGTGTTTGATAGATGGGAGTGATAAAGACAGGTCTATCCGAGGAAACAGGTTCCTCAAACGCACAATTCTGTTAAAATAAAAGTGTCTTGGGGTTGATAATCGACAGAACTTGTGTCTGAGTTTTCCATTTGAGGAGGCACGTGTGGTGGAGGTGACAAACTCGACGTAATCATGAATGATTAAATTGTCCATAGGATTTTTAAAGCATTTTACAAGAAACATCATATCCTGAAGTTCATACCAGTGCATTAGAGGGAGGAGGTTTAATGATAGGAGCCTGGTTTTGTAATCATGTGAATAGTCCTGCAAGATAAACTTGGTTGCACGACGTTGAATTCTTTCAAAGTTTCTGATATCTTTAATTAATCGTGGTCTCCAGAGTTGAGAGCAGTAGGAAAGTTTAGATTTTACTAGAGATAGGTATAACTGTTTCCTGGTTGCAACCGAGGATGAGCTAGATATTGAACGACGAATCAGGTGAAGAGTGCGATAGGCTTTGGAACAGATGAGGTCATAATGGTTTGACCAAGAGAGATCACTTGAGGCAACAATGCCTAAGTCTCTGTGGCAAGGAAGGAATTGAATCATGGTTTCATCGACTTTGTAGACTGAGGGTAGTGGGGTTTTGGGAGACAGAGAGAACCGAATAGCAGCACACTTGGCTGTATTTAGAGATAATTTCCATACTTTGCACCAGGCCACTAGTTGATCAATGTCAGATTGTAGGAGAGGATCTGAAGTGCTTGCAAGATTTGCAAGTATGGACTTGATGAATTTGGTGTCGTCCGCAAATAGATAGATTGAGGCATAGTCAATATTATTAGGGAGGTCGTTTATGTACACCAGAAAAAGTAAAGGTCCGACAATGCTTCCTTGGGGTACCCCGGATAGCACCGGGAGACTCTGAGATGAATGTTCATTGATGTTTACATAGTGTTGTCGGTTTGTTAGATAGGATTTAAACCAGAACCATAAAGGTCCAGTAATACTGATTGTCCAAAGTTTGTACAATAGTTCTTCATGAGGTATGCTATCAAAAGCTTTTTTGAAGTCAAAGTAGACTGTATTGACTGCTTGTCCTTCTTCAATTGATGTGAAGATTTCGTTGAATGATACTAGTAATTGAGTCAAACAGGATCTGTTACGTAGGAATCCAAATTGGTGCTTAGAGAGACGTGGTCTGATGAAAGGGATGATCTTTACATAAATTATCTTTTCTAGTACTTTAGATAAGATACACAGTAAGGAGATAGGTCTATAGTTTTCAACATAGAGAGGATTTTCTTTTTTGAAAATTGGTCGAATTTTGTGGACTTTCCATTCGGTTGGAAGCGATTGGTTTTGGATACAGGCTTGGAAAAGGTTTGTGACCGGTGTACACAGAGTTGCTGCACAGTGTTTTAGGATGTAGGGATGAATATTATCACAGCCGACTGCTTTGGTTGGATCAATGCTGGAGAGAGCATTGTATACATCGGTAGGAGTTATGTCAATATGGCTTAGTTGGGAAGTGGGGGTTGGGAGACATTCGACTGGAGACAGAACACAAGTACTAGAGGAGAAGGTGGAGTTGAAGAATCTGTTGAAGAGATTTGCTTGGATAATTGGATCATAGACTGGAGAAGTTTGATGAATGATGAAATTTGGTAAGGAATTGTTAAACTTGTTTAGATTTTTAAGATGCCCAAAGAGCTTTTTGGGATCTCTGGAAAAAGTTGCAGTGAGATGAGCTTCGTAGTTTGCTCTAGCAGTTTGTATTAAGGTCAGTAGTTCCAATTCCATTGTTTCCAATTGTGAGATGGAGTGAGATGTTGCAGTTTTTCTAATACGACGACGGAGAGTGCGAATGCAGTTCAATTTGTGTCTAATGCAGGGTGTAAAGTACCTTGGGTATTTTCTTTGAGAATAATTGGTTTTTGGGACATGACGGAGACAGGCATTGGTAATGTCGAGTTTTAGGTCATACCAATAGGAATTCAGATCAGAGATGAAAACTGAGTAGTATAAGTCTGAGTTTGCAAAGTGTCTGTTCAATTCAGTTAAATTGGCTTTGGAGTAGTTTAAGGCACAAAAGGGATTTGTGGGAGATTTTCTTGAGTGCCTATTTTTGGATGATGAGTGAATACAGTAAGATATAAGGTAATGATCTGATTGAGATGCACAAATAATACTGTCAACAGAAACATTTGAGATTCTAGATGGTGAATTTGACAAAACTAAGTCAAGAATATTTCCACAACGATGAGTGGGCTGGGTGATCAATTGAATAAAATTTTTAGCACAGATTTGATCTACCAAGCATGATGAAGAGGAGGATGAAGCAGAGAATGAGGACCAATTGGTGTCAGGCATATTTAGGTCACCAGTTATGATGATGTCACAATCAGTTGACAGTGAATTTATGAAGTCAACAACTTCTTGTAAATACAAGTCAATGCTACCAGGTGGGATATACAAACAGATAAGTAAAATTTTTGGGGAGATGTATAATTCGACAGATATTAATTCTAATGAGGTAGAAGAGAAATGAAGTTTAGAGGGTATTGTGTTTGAAACAGCTATCATGACACCTCCTCCACGGGAACCTCTATCACGGCGGTAGATGGTGTAATTTTCAGGTGCAATCTCATTATTGACAACAAATTCAGTTAACCAGGTTTCAGTGATACAAAAAACATCTAGCGATTTGCAATAGATTAGTGATTGAAACTGTAATTTATTGACTAAACTACGAGCATTCCACATACCTGCTACTAGGCCCAGACCATATAGTCATGACTGGGAGGAAGACTGGACTGGTGTCTTACTTTTTGAGGGAGGAGTACGTGGTTCAGGGAAATCAGGAGAAGGGTTCGCATTTGATAAATCATTAACTGAAGTCGAGTCTTCAGATGAAGCTGTACGATTTGAGTGCTGAGATTTGACTGGGTGTAGTACCGAGTTTATGACAGTGGCATGTTTCCGTTTCTTTACATAGATTGCACTACCTCTGATTTTGATATCACTGCGGTTAATACCTGAGTCAATAAGTGATCTACGTTCTTTTAGTAGTAGCGATTCAATGAGTCTTTCTTTAGGTGTGAGGTCAGCTTTTATGAAGATACCGGGTTGAGATGTTAGTTTACGTCTGTTAGAGAGTATAGATGATACTTCGGAAGATCTAGTCATTTTGACTAGGATGGGTCTAGAGCGGTCTGGTTGGTATTTTCCGAGTCGGTAGTTGTCGCGAATAGACAGTTGTGACACTTGAGTGTCGACTGAGGAGAGAATGTCGGCAACTGATTTTAGGTCACTCACCATTCTAGAGTGTTTGGGTGTGCCTTTTGGGCAATTCTTTGATACCATACAGTACAAGGTTGAATTTTTTTTCAGACTAGGTCACTGAAATAGCTGGTGTGGGTTTAGATGTAGGAGGAGGTAGTACAGGAGCAGTGTCACCTTTTAGTGCACCAGAGTAGCTTTGCGGGGGGTTTATAGCTGGTTCATTGTGTCCATCTGCGATAGGGCCGGCTGGCATTAGACTGGTGGGTACGGTAGGTACGGTTGGGGCAGTGTGGGACGAGACGGACGGGAGGGACTCTTTTAGCAGCGATAATTCGAGTTTCAGGGCTTCTACCGTGTTTTTCAGTGAGTTTATCTGCTCTTGTTGCTCTCTTCGATCACAGCAAGGGCAGAGAAAGGATTGGGCATTTTCTTTGATGGTTTGGTATTGTTGACTGGTAACGCTAGCACAATAGCGATGTAGCCATTGCTGGCAACTTCTGGAGCAGTAGAGTAGAGGAAGTTATCGATGTTCGGACACCAGCGATAATCGGACGCTCGTACACGGATACTAAGCCACGCAGATACTGGGTTATGCCACTGAAAGGAAGGTGGAGTCCACCGTATCCGGCGACTGAAAAATGGAGCTCGATCGTCAATCTCCGCTTGTGGAAGGGGCGACAATTTCGGACCATACGATAATCGGATGAAATAATGTGTTTTCGGACGTCGCTTCCTGCTCCCTTTCTGAAGCAACTCTCGGCAAGATTTCAGCACTGTTGGCAAGCTGCAAGACCCTGCTGCTGCACGCCTGATATTCGTCCCCGTAGCTGCCTTGGGCGCTGAGGGGTGTTGCCGAAAATTGAGTGGGTTGCTCCATCAATGATCGGACAGTGGATTTACGTATTTTTTCGCCGTGGACACCCCCAGCTATGCCATAAGTAAACAATACTAGTATCATTAGAATCCACAGGTCCTTACCAACGTAATGGTGCAAGTCTCATCTTTATGGGTTGCGTGGTTCTCGAGATACAATTGTTTTTTCGCCTTCATACGGGCCTAGTTACAGGAAACTAAATTTCTGAAGTACATGAATCAAGAACGATCGTATCTCGAGAACCACACAACGCATTAAGACGAGACTTGCACCGATACGTTGGTAAGGACCAGTGGATTCCAATGATACTAGTATTGTTTGCATATTGCATAACTGGGGGTGTCCACGGCGAAAAAATACGTAAATCCACTGTCCGATCATTGATGGAGCAACCCACTCAATTTTCGGCAACACCCCTCCGCGCCCAAGGCAGCTATGGGGACGAATATCAGGCGTGCAGCAGCAAGGTCTTGCAGCTTGCCAACAGTGCTGAAATCTTGCCGAGAGTTGCTTCAGAAAGGGAGCAGGAAGCGGCGTCCGAAAACACATTACTTCATCCGATTATCGTATGGTCCGAAATTGTACGTTAATCACCCCTTGCACAAGCGGGGATTGACGATCAAGCTCCATTTTTCAGTCGCCGGATACGGTGGACACCACCTTCCTTTCAGTGGCATAACCCAGTATCTGCGTGGCTTAGTATCCGTGTACGAGCGTCCGATTATCGCTGGTGTCCGAACATCGATAACTTCCTCTACTTCGTCTTTATTGACGGAGATCGGTTGGCAGCAGATGCAGCAGAGCTCTTTCTTCATGGGAGGCATCACGTGATATGTTTCATCCGATGTTTTTTTTTTTTTTTTTTTTTTTTTTTTTTTTGACGCCCATCCTCTCAGTGTTGTGACATCCAAGAAAGAGAAGAAGTTAAGGTGCATTCCAGAACTTCTGGTAATAAGGCTCAAACAACAATTCTAGCGTGCGCTAATGCTGCTGGCCAGGCAATATCTCCCATGGTGATATTTGATCTTAAGAATTTGCAGCAACAGTTAACAGAAGGTGAAGTACCAGGCACGTTGTATGGCCTTAGTGAGAAGGGGTGGATAGATGCAGACCTGTTTAATGGTTGACTTACTACACATTTCGTGAAATATGCTACCTCTGAACGACCACTACTGTTGGTACTTGATGGTCACTCATCACACTATCAACCAGATGCCATTCGGTATGCTGCAGAACAGTTAATGTCATGTTTGCCCTCTCCCCACATACGACCGCAGATTCCCAACTGATAGATTTTGGCTATTTTCCCATTGAAGAAGATATAGTGGTCTGTCTGCCATTACTAAATACAGCAGAATCCTGGCAGAGTTATTAATCGATTGAGATTCTCTCCACTCTTTGCCAAGGCTTGGATGGCAAGCATGACACCGCATTACATCAGGGTTTAAAGTCAGCGGTATCTATCCCTACGATCATAATGCAATCCTGAAGCACTTTCCTGACGACTAATCACAGCCACCACCATCCCTTGCTAAAGAATCACCTGAAATGCCGGAGTTTGATGAAGAGCAGGAAAGGCTATTTGAGTGCCGATTTGATGTCTATAAGGATCCAGACTACATTCTGTGGTTAAAGAGCTACCATCCAAAGAGCTACCATCCAGATAGCATTCCAAACGAGCTACTTGATGGATCAAATAACTTTAATCATCCAATGTATTCGTTTGACGTACCTCTGCCCATGTTCTCCATGACTTCCTCTCCATCAACAGCTTCAGCAACTCCCTCTCCACCCACAGTCTCAGCGACTCACGCTTTGTCCACAGCTATGGTGACTCTCCCATTGTCCACAGCTACGGTGACTCCCTTTCCACCCACAGTCTCAGCTACCCCCCCTCTGTCCACAGGTGCAGTGACTCTCCCATCATCCACAGCCACAGCGACTCCCTCCCCACTCACAGTCTCAGCTACGGTAACTCTCCTGTCGTCTAAAGCTTCAGCAGTTCCCTCTCCATCTGCAATCTCAGTGTCTGCCTGTCTCTCCTATGTCCAAGACCTCATTGATTGCTTGCCAACTACATGTGACCTCATCAGGAAATAAGATGTGCCAACCATTACGACCTAGTGGAGCTGCACGCTGCCTTACATATTCAGTTCAAGAAACATCTTCATCCCCTATGTCCATCCTGACACACATTCTTAAACATCCGACTGGAACACCTAAGACTGAAACATCAAAGTGGGTTAGTGCAGCTCGGGTTCTCACAAGCATCGAAAACTTAGCCATTCTGGAGGAAAAGCAAAGGCAAAAGCAAGCGATGGGAGAAGGGAAAGCCCAGTGCAAGAAACAGAGGGAGGAGAAGAAACAGAAACGGGAGGAGGAAAAAAAAAGAAGGCAGAAGACAAAGCCAGAAAAGCTCTGGAGAGAGCTACCTCCGAGGAAGTCCAAAAGGAAGCAAACCAATCAGCCTTCTACACCGAAGAAACGGAAGAATGCTGTCCCAAACTCAGAAGTTGATGGCATAGACTCTAATGAATGCTGTGTCTGCCATGGGACTTACACTGAGGATGTTGAGCATAGCAATGGCAGTCAGTGGCTTCGGTGCCAATGTGGATGATGGCTTCACAAGGACTGTGTTTCTGATCTTGTTGACTTAGCAGTAGATGATTGTTTGTGTCCCATGTGTACTGAGAAGTGAAAACATTTGTGTTCTGTAATTTGTAGTTCATTAACAAGGGTATGTCACATTTTTTTAAGGTTCCTAGGAAGCCTATCAGACTGGGAAGTAAAGCACAGTGAGTGGTCGACACAACGTCCATAGGCTGGGCAATAATGTAGAGCAAGTGATCGACATTACGTACACTGACTTCCATGACTTCGATAACTCCCGTAACTTGTTTCTGTTCACTGCCAACGCTATACTAATTGGATAAACTTGACAGTTACTAAGTGGCATTTGGAATGACATCACTGGTACTAGTATTTGCATTGTTACCGTGGCGACCATGATGTAAGTATGGGGTGTTTTCTGCCAAGCGGTCGACTTTTGGTATTCCATAAATGTATGGACGGTCGACATTTGGTATCAGAAGTCGATTTTTGAAGGAATTGGAATTTTGAAGGGTTTGGTATTCGGGTTCATAAATTTTCACTCGAGTGTGCTTAACTGCCAAAGTAGAGCGTAACGTGCTGCAGATGTTGCACTATCGTCTGGTAGGAGTCAGTACATGCTACATAGCGCAGACCCACAGTTATGGCGGGAAGTTCAAAACTTGGTCGAGATTTGATCATTTACACTATATGTACATCGTGAGTAACTCTAATTGATGCACCCTCTACATGGCATCATACACAGATTATGAGCCTACTGAAGAACTTCAGTGAAGAGCTACAAAGTTACCTAGTTGTGTTCAGTAGAGTCTCTGACCAAGCTTCTCGTTCACCTTAACATTAGCAGTGTACACACTTACCTTGGATCAAGTTGAGATACACGAACCTTGTATTTATCTCCTCTGAACTTAGTACATTCTGAAGTTCATGAGTGCTAATGACATCTGCAAAACTTTCTGAAAACATTCTGACACACATGTGCACACACACAAACACACACACACACATTCACACACACACACACACACACACACACACACACACACATATACACACACACACACACACATATATACACACACATGTGCACACACACACACATGCACACATACACACACACGCACATCCCACCCACCTACCACTCACCTATTTTTTCAGGAGACTGTCTCAGTTCTTGCTCTCTTTCAGTGGACTCACTTTCCTGCAGTAATCCATCACATCAGAACAGAACAATACCCGGTCTAACACTGACATATAACAATACCGGACAGTCTGGAGAAATCATGATCTATACCCACATTGTTAGTCTGTTGCCTATCCACCCTTCAGTCCACACATCAGAGAATCCTTGCTCCTCAAGGCCTGTTTAATTTTTCACGTGTGAAAACCTCCACACTATGAAAAAAGCAAGTGCCTAAACCCCACCTAAACTTTAGTCTAGCCCCTAAAGCAATTCATGATCACCCACTCCATGCATTAAGGTAATCTCCAGTCACCAAGGCCAGTTCAATGATGATTCATTCATGTGTGGAACTCCCACATGTGGAACAAATATCTATATCTATGATGTGTCTGGTGCTTCTTCACTCGATACCACAACTATCCTCAACAGTACAGTCTCATGTACTAACCCCCAACATATTTAGATCAGCAGCTTGCATGAGGTATGCCACTACTTCATCATATCTGCATTCAGCTGCCAAATCCTGTGGAATCCTCTGATGGCAGCAAGATGACAAACATTTAAGAACAAAATAATGAACACAACAATTACTAATATCTGAGACTAATTCAGGGGCAAAATTTCAATCCACTTTGGAAATCATTATACATGCAAGATTAGTGAACACAGGGCTCCTTTTTAGGTGCCTTCAATGAGGCTAACTCAAACTGAAATCAGTTGTACATATGTTCTGTATATCTATATACTGTCATTATGGAAATTAGTTATATAATGAACAACAGTAGCTAGGATCCCATCCTGCACATTTACTCCACTATTGTATCTCTGCAATGGCACACCTTCATACAGTGTGGTGGGACTGAGTGTCAACAACACTGTAACAGCTGACAACAGTTTATGTTTGTGGAATGTCGTGGGAGAGGCTATGGATTGTATGAGTGCATACAGTTATTGCAAATATTCCATAATGCATGCATCAAATTTGTTTGTCTGACTTTCGTAAGTGCATACTCTTACTGCCACACAAATTTGAACATGGTCGACCATGTATGCCCAATTAGCTTAGAATACAGCTGTCTATGAAGTTAGCCAAACAAAAGTGACACTGAAGCTTTATAATGGTAGCAATGTAAACAGCTGCTACACACCTTCATACAGATTCTGGAATATGGTGTGATATAGAGTCACACAAACTGTACACATCAGTGGCATAGCTAGGATTTGAAGAGTGGTCGGGCCCACCAGGGAGGAAGCTCTGAGACTATTGGTACTTCACTTTGCATAGAGAACGCGTATAGACACCCATACACGTTTGAGTCGACGCTTCACTGCCGTATCCACTTGCTTATCCAAAATAGCTATCTAAGGTCAGTCTTAGTCTTTTGCATGCTTGGCCATTTTGTGTGTGCACGTGGCTCAATCTCACGTGAAAGCATTGAGTCGTGCAAGTTGCTGATCTGACACAGAACGGTACTGGTCCGTGCAGAACTGGCAACTACTAACTATATAGCTACTTGAAAGCAAGAAATATTACAAGGTAAGCTTGATTTACGAGTGGTCGGGCCTGGCCCTACTAGGCCCATTCCTGGCTACACTGACCTCACATGATTTACCAGGGCACTCAGAAATTCACCAGGGCCTGGGCCCGTATGGGCCCGGGTGTAGCTACGCCACTGGTACACATAAGTAGATGCACTAATTGGATTTGCTTGTCTGACTTTCAGGCAGACCAGTTAGTGACTTCTATCTCTGACAATATACTAGTAATTACCTGTACAAGTGCATACCAGACTCTTGTCAAATGCATGGGAACAAGGCTAACTTTAATCAACAGTACCTATCCACAGTACCTAGCCTCGTTCCCAGGCCACTCTCAGATTTTATCTCGCAGCTGTGGAGAGTTTTCTCCACAGCTGCAAGATAAAATCTGGGAGAGGCCTGGGAACAAGGCTATAATATACCCTCATTTACTTGCCCCCAAACATTCTTCACTGTAGATGTTGGCTCCTTTCTCAACTAAGTATTGCACTGTGTCGACATGGCCATTTCTAGCTGCCCAGTGCAGGGGAGTGTACTGATGGTGAGAAGAAAAGAAAATTGAACATGGTGAATGCTCAGTTAGCCTAGTATACATGCATGTACAAGTTTGGCAATGTGGTAAAATCGCTGTGCATTATATGAGTACCTGCAATTTGAAGTGCTGCATAAGGAACGAATTTGCCTGACTTCCGTATGCCAATTAGTAATACAATTTACAATAGTATTTTGAGAATTGCAGGTTATACAGTGCTGAGTTAGCCTAATATACAGCTTATTGTGACAAATGAAGGTGACTCAAAATGTTTAGAAACTTCTCAATAACATTGTAGTGGAATGTGCTGAGTCAACATGGCAATACAATCGAAATATGTGACAGAATAATCTTCAATTTCTACACAGGACTGCCACAAATGACAATATTATGATATTATATTATGTGTTGATGATCGTATAACTAATTACGTGAACAATCATGAACAGTGGATACCAGATAGCTCAGATGCATTAAGGGATGACCACTGTATACTTAAAACTTTGAGGCAGTATTAATCACACTGGATTTCTACTATGATCATGATACTTAGTGAGAGCTTACTTGCCATCAACTAATGGTCACATCATTCTTGACCAGGTGTCTTGACCAGGCCATAGATAAGGTATATTATCTACGACCAGGCCCACATTCGTTTTGTAAGTGAAGTGAAAAGTGCCGTTGGAAAGAATGCAAAACCTGGAGCAGTTCCCAGAGTGCCAAGAGCAACAATAGTAGTAACTAGATCTCACTGGGGATCAAGAAATTCTTACGGATAATATAAGAGTTTGTGTCTTGCCAATTTAGGAAATCAGCCGTTTTCAATGACAAAATTACTACATAGCCCATTCAAATCTTCATCCTTCATGTTCCCCCCGTGAGATCCTGTAAGAACTTGAGACATTGAAACTATCTAATGCAGTAAAGATGGATTTTTCAGTGCAGAACTGCTCCGGGTAAGCATCACTTTCACAAAGGGAAACACCAATTTTGACACTTTATAGCACTGACACACAACTCAAACATAGACCGAAGACTGCTCTTTTCTACATGCACTGAAATACCTTCCATCGTAGATGCCAACTAGCAACTAACACACTGGATGATCGATACTTTTGATGGCAGAAACTGGCACTGAACTTAGCTACCTCTCATCACTAGTTTCCGTGGATTAATAATACACTTCCCTAATCTTTTCCGAGATATGGAAAATCATAAAGTCATGCCTTAATGCACCTGAGGGGAAAGTGAACAAACTGTAAACATGGTCCCCCCAAATGTCCAGTTAGCCTACTATAGAATTGGCTGCAAAATTTGTGTAACAAGAGTGATGCTTCCCATACCCGGTATCTTCCTTTCTGTTCAATCTCTGACCCCAAAACTGAACCCAAGTGCACTTTCAGCCTCAATAAGCAGACTTATTACTTCAACCATGCCCACTCATTAGCGAGCATGCAATAGTCAACATTCTCGGTGGCAAACACCTGTTCAAATCCCAAGCAGCTTCCCTGCCAGACCCAAAAGGTGAGAGTAGCGTTTTCTACACCTGTTCATGTAGCCAGGTTGAGAATTAGCCCACTCAGTGCCAACCATGGTTCTTTTACAGCCAAGCCTAGCAGCTGCCATGTGCACAGCACCCTGCGGGTGACACCACCCAACACCCCCTGTCCCACCCATTCTGCTGATGCAGAACCTACACACCAGCATGCAGATACTTTTTTTTCTGTGCAGTGCGCAATATGATGTAACCAAAAGTTCACTATAGGGTTTGAAGCGTTAGCTAATTAAAGCCTATCAATACACACTCTTCATACAGATTCTGGAAATGGTGAGAATATGTGACATTAGCTGTGCACTGGGCATTGCATGAGCAAATGCACTAATTGTAATTACTTGCATAATGAATGATGTTTGCTTGTGTGACTTCCAGGCAGACTAACTAGTGACTGCAACAAGACATTCTAGTTTGGCAAATCAGTTATGATCTGTGGTGACCAGTCAGGTACTTGGGTACGATGTAATTCACACTTGTACTAATCCACAGTCAGTAGTACAGTCTCATTCACTTACCGCAGCATCATCTAGGCAGTTGAGATTAGCTCCTTCTTCAACAAGGCATTTCACTGTGTTCGTATGGCCTCTCTCAGCTGCCCAGTGCAGGGGAGACATCTGATGGGGAGAAAGAACAACTATTACATGAATGACCAGTTACCTTAGTATACAGCTGGCTGTCATACTGAAGGTGACAAGCTACTCAATAATGACAATGCAAGCATTGATATACACCTACAGACTATATAGCTGTGCAGTACATGTACTCACTGTAAGTACAGGTTGCTACACCTTGAGCTTGGCCTGTTTGCTGACACCTTGTCATATCTAAGGCACATAGCCATTAAGCTACACCTCTCTCTCTCTGAATCTTGTGGATGGGAAGAAGCAAGTTCTAAAGTAGTTTCATCTCATAACTATACTACAGTAGTCTGCCAATAGTAAGAAAAACTAAGCGTTTGACAGTAAACAATGACTGTACTCTACAGCACAAAGGGCAAATTACTTGTATTAATAGTATTCATAGGAAAAATCACAACTTGTAATTAGACCACTGCGATGTGCCATGTTAGTACAGTGAGCATTTGATAATAACAACAGCTACATTTATAGAACTGACAGGAGGGTACATTACTTGTAACACAAGATGTGACCATGTCATCTGTAAGCTGTGTCACTAGAGTTCTTGAGTTCACTTGCTCCTAGCTATTTGATCAACATCAACTCCAAAGAGCAGCACAAGTGATGTCAGATTTACTGATTTAAAGTCATTCATGTAACTAGGGTATGTTGTAAAGGTTACACAACCCTAGTAAGAAGAATATTTAGATTTAATGAATATATAAATAAGATATCTTGTTGTCATTGCAGTCTTGTTTGTGTCAGTCCATTTGGTTGTGACGTTCAGTGTGCTCTGGACGTTATTCCAACAGTGTGTGTGTAACCTCCACAACATGTCCCGGCTTTACATGTCCTAGTATAGAGGATATCTTACTGGCTACTGTGCCACTGCATTAATTTTACCATAGTGTTGTGTCTTGTAATCCAGGTAACATTCAAACTGAAGACAGCAATGTAAGTTCAGTCAATAACAATATCAGAAGTTGGGTTAGTAACAATATAACTTACTACCACATGAGAATGTCTAGGATGTTCAGGCACTGTTGACATGGCGTTGATATCTACAGAAAATAAGAGTCATCTGATCACTTCACAACTATACATGCACAACACTCAGTGAAGCTATAATCAGAACTAAAGTTCATATACCAGGTTATTATCTTGCCCTAGGGATGCATGGTCTTTTACTTGTGGGCGTCAGGCTATCAACAATTTTTTTTTTAATACTGGCAAATATAACCAGCCATAATACCACACTAGAGCCATAAATGCATAACTGCTAAAGCCATAAAGCTTATACATACACATCCTAGGGATGGTCATTTTATATATCATGATCATACTACATATTCGTCTTGGAATAAGCCAAACACCAAAATGTAATACAAGGAAAATATGAACCATTACACATCTCAAAGGTATTTTCATAACATTTTCATTTGTTGTCTAGGTAACAGTTTACAAACAGCGCTCCCAGGGACACATGGTTATTTTATATGACTGTGGTTGTTTTATGTATGGTGGTCCAGCTAGGTCCAACACCAGACCCCAAAATTATAACCTGCTACCTAGGCCATGCAACAGTTCAAGGGATGTTAGCATATCATGTTTATTTGTTGCCTAGGTAACAGGTTATATTCAGCTGCACTTGCTATATATCAATGTATGTAAACACTAATACACACATCATGCACATGTACAAATGTATATAGCCAACTATCGACAAGATTTGGAACCTCTAGAAGTGCACAATGGAAGATAATTGTAGCTAATAACAAGTCAGAACACTGTCTGCTCCAAAGGCACTTGGCCTATGGGTATTTAACATTCTTAGTAATGACACACTCAGTGTGTTTTTGTGCAGGCAGCACCATGTGGCAACTCACAACCGTTCAGTCAAATGTCATGAGCATGACAGAGGGCTGACATTAAAAACCATGAACAATGCATGTATTACCATTCATCTATACTGCTGATTACTAGTAACTAGTGGTGGTTGAGGGGCGGGGGCATATAATATTCACAAATATTTGCTCTTGATAGGACTTACATACACCATTCTGAAGAAGAGTCTCCACCATTGGATTGGAACCAACATATGCAGCATAGCACAATGAGTTTTCTAGTAGTTCCTTCATCAACTCATCATTCTGAAGATGCCTAACCAGCTCGTCAAGGTGACAGTGGAAGCAGTCCACATCGTTGTGTGCAACGCTGTTTCGGAGTATGATCTGTAATTTCTACATGAGGCACATAAATACACTACAGTAACCTAATGCAGCCAATGGGAGCACTGCAGATGCTATCTCGGAGTGTCGTCAGTAATTTTATCTAAAGGGTACACATATACACTACTTTAGATTAAACAAATTTGTCAAAGTACTCCTATTGATGATTCTTAATATGAGAGAACTGTTAGCACAAAACACCAGCATTCTGTGGTATAAATAATAACCCAATGTCTTGGACACAACACTAGTTATCACTGGGTTAGCTTGGTAAACACCATTTCATACACGATGCACAGATGGCTACTTGGGTCTGTCTAAGCTTACACCAAATAAGTATCACTCTCAGTGCCAACAGCAATACTACTGAAATACCACAACAATCTCTACTTATCTTTTTTTGTTACATATCCCAGTTTAGTGAGCACATCAGGATGTGTCAGAAACTGTGCTCTCGCAAAAGTGCTTGCACTTAATTTTATAACTGTATCTGAATCGTATGCATGTCACATAATGCCGTTGAAATCACATAAACAGACAACCTTGTTCTCATGACTATGCAGGACTTAACCTAACTAGAAGCTATCTCCCAGTGGCCCACTACAATGCTACAAGACGTATCATGTCAATCTGTACTACAGTGTACCTCCACTTCTGATAGTGCTTCATAGTCCTCTTCTGATTCTGTCTCATATTCCTTTGAACGTTCAGTAGAGCTTGATTCTCTTTCTCCGGCAGAGCCAGATTTATTTTCTTCTGAGTCTCCAGTAGAATCTACCCTTTCACCCACTCCACCTGTAACCAAATAAGAGTTATAAATTGCCAAATAGCTTCTAAATGGTAGACAACATCACTATAACAATAAACTACTTCTGTGTGTTCTATCTTTTCACTATATACACTCTGCATGTAGTGGATTTTTTCAGTTGTAGCTGTTAAGTATATTAGGGAACAGTTTGTGGCTAGGTTTGGTCTGCTCCCTTCCTAAGTTACTTAAACATAACCCTGACCCAGATTTATTTGTGGAAACTTCCACACAATAAGAACATTGATATGCACATGTTGCTGTTGGCACTACTCAGGGCATGTGAAATACTAGATGTACAGGGTGTTTATAAAAATCATGGAATCTAAACGACCAGATGAAACTTGATTTGTGCATGTGTGAAGCCTTAAGCTATCCGCATGGTACCATGGAAATCACATTTGTGGCTGTGGCACTATTTATCAATTATGCTAATATTTGATAATATATCTTCAAAAGGCAGAACAGAAGACGGTTGCTCGCTACCCAACTTGCTATACAAATTCAACTGAAGGTACTACACATGGAAGTATCTGGAAGAACATGTAGTTTCCTACAGTATTCCTGCATGACGCCAATTAAAAATCCTAAATATTGGATAGCGGTGAGACACTACACACTATGGAAGCGCCACCAACAAGCTTACCTTCTTCCAGAAAGTTTTGATGAAAAGCAATCCTTTGAGCCATGTCCCAGGGCCGTAGCCATCAGTTTTGAAGTGGTCAGGTTCGTATTGCGTGCATAAGTATGTTACAGCTAGGGGGTTGTGGGAGCATGCCCCCCCAGAAAATTTTTGAAAATTAGAGGCTATGAGATTGCTTCTGACATCATGTTTGGGCCAATGCTTCTCGGAGGCCAGACGACAGAGTTTCACACGTATGAATATCTACCCTTTCTGCCCATTGCGTCGTACAGCACTGGTTTCGGCTTTCAAGCCACACCCTTCGCAGATGTGGCTTGCGAGACTATAATCAAAAGAACGGAAAGTTGTTGGAAGGAAGATTTGGAAGAGTTCTTTCGCACTGTTCGCAGCCATCTCGCAAGTTTCAACATGCCACTTGTGTGCTTGGGGGCTTGCGTTGGCACCCGCCAAACAATCGTACTAATTGGCGACGCCAAGCAAGCCATGGGTGGGGGATTATTGGAACACTCTTCGAATTTCTGTTTTACATCTGAACTTCAAACGAAGTGCAGGGAACTCTTTTCCTCATTAAAAGTTTCTCACCTACCGTATTTATTCGAATACAAAAACCGGAAATCAACAAAACTTTTCTACGACATGGCATCTTTGGGTTTGGTGTTTTGCAAAAACTGGAAATCAGCAAAACTGGAACTTTACCACATGGCATCTCTGGAGTTGTTGTTATTGTGGACCATCACGTTACTAAAAACTTGATTCATGCCTAGCTACTTCTACAGCTTCAAAAAGTTCCACAAAAGAGAAAAAATAATCTAGAAGCCTTCAGTTGAGTGAAGTCAGAAATTCAGCAAAACACAAAAGGTTTACTTGCAGTGTCCAAGATCTCCAGCACAATTTCTTCAGAAAGCCGCTTTTGTACATTCATTGTGTGTAGTGGCAGCAGAAAGGCCACAGTGACCAAGACTGTATTCATTGGGTAGGTCCAGGTATCATAGTTCTAGTTAAAGCCCAGCCCAGCACTCGAAGCACCTGGCCACGGTCACCAACTAGGCTAGGCATACGGCCACGAGACCTGGGCCTACTCAACAAATACAGTCTTGCATGGCCACTGTGGCCTTTCTGCTGCTTCTAGACACGAGCTTGCTTTCACAAGGAGGCATTACACACTACTCACAGCAACTGACACTACAGCACTCTACTAAACTCCTCTTGAGGGGTTCCGCCAGGCCACATCTTAACTAACTTAATCATAAACTGATTATTCAATGCCAATGCCGACAGGAAGCTGGGAAGATCCCCAATTTTACGGACAGTGAACGGATGAAGACTCCCAAAATTGACTGCCTGCTAAAGTTTAAGAAGGCAAAGAAGTCCAGTAGCTTGGATTCCAGGTTTGTCGACCTTGAAAATACAGGATTCCCTGAAAAAATTTGCTATCCCACTACGTGGGGCAAGAATTTTTGACCATGCTTTGCGCAGTTCAGCATGGCTTCTACACTTCCAATTTGCTTCCTACGCCTATGCATCAGCAGGGTTCATCTAATGACAAGAATCGAACAATGATCGTAAATGCATTATACCTTGTTGAAGTTGAGATGGGGAACCAATGGGCTGCAGCATACCAGAAGATGGGGCAAATCATGCAGAGAAAGTAATTGTGATTATGTCCATAGGTTTTGCAATGAATCCCAAACAACAGGTCATGAGTTGAGCAGGTACCGCATGGCTGGAAAATTTGGCGGGAATTAAATTTTGGCGGATTGCTCCATATGACCCTGTACAAAAAAATTGGTGGATTTTAATTTGGTGGTTTGTCTACAAGCTGAGCACAAGCCAGCATGGTGTGATGTCATGTTATGCACATTTGAAATTTTTTTTTTTTTTTAATATAAAACAACAACCAAATAAGCAGCATGTGCACATATACAAAACTCTGAGAAGATAAAGGATAAAAGATGAAAGAAAGAATTAATTGGTTCGGAGGGTATTTTGAAAGATGAACAGTTATGGTAGAGCGGGGATGAGTCCTTCCTGTACCACCAGGTCGATTGGTGTGTACTCGTGTGTTGCAAAATCCTGTCAGGAGCGTGACCCTCTAGGCACATTACAGCAGAACGAACCAGGGAGAAGGAAAGGTGGCATCTTATCTTAGCCAGCCCATTACGTTACTGTATGGTTGTTCTCTCTTGGCTGCAATAAGGGTGGCTAGTCGCTTGTATGCCACTGTAGCTGCTCTTCCCATCCCTCCAGAGGTACTGAATACCAATGGGGTGAAAGATCCATGTTCTACCTCACGGACACGATCTTCATATTTAGTGGCGGAATTTAATGCTATGCGTAAGTGGAAGTGGAAACATACATATGCAAGTGCATATGAGACTGCTGCAATGAGGAGACGGCTGACTCAGGTGTATTAAGGCACGGGAGGTCTAAAGTACTAAATTGCTCACAGATGCCTAGTTTACACTCCATCGACGACGTCGACTGATTGATGTCTTGTGCCCCAAATTCAATTCTCTGCCAAATTTTCCAGCCATACGGTACGTTAGCAGCTAACATACGCTAGGTAAGATGGGTTTTGATTGCCAATCAATTGCACTTTACGAACTTACTTGGTCTAGTAGTTATACATGTATATGCTAGGCTGACTCCTGACAAATATAATACAGCTGTTCTCTAGAGATTATTTCATGGTGTTATGTAAAAGAATATTTAGCAGTAAACATAGTAAGTTCTAGACTCGTCCCTTAGTGGGATAGAAACTTATAATTATGCAATAGGCAACTGTGTTACGGAAACTAAGGAGCTGGTGGCTACCCCACAAAGGTCTCTCAGTTACATGTGACATGCCAGGGAAGAATGATACGTGTGTGGCTGAACAGGTGGCTGGCCCAACTTGATGAGGGAAGTGGAATGCATTTGGGTTAATGGAAAACATCAAAGCAATATGTTCCTAGCTAACCTTGTACTGACTCTTGCTCCAAATTTAATGTAGGAGACATAATGTATTCATTGCATATGCATTTACGCTTCACTCCAGAAGTACTATGTTCCTCAACACTCCGTCTTGATTTAGTTGATGCAGCTTCTCCATGTGTACCTGCGGTTATGCTTGAAAGTTCAACTGTGTGGAATGAGAAATGAGAGAGCTAGCATGGTTTCTGGGGTTGGCTGCCATGACAACCAAGTGTACCCTTCCAGGGCATATGTTAAACACAAATTAACAGACAATATCATTTGTCTTGCTCAATAGAACAGACCAATCTGCTCCAAGAGTGGAAGCATCAAGACACTAGTAAATACTGACATTGTTCCTGACTCTCCTATATACTGCAAGGGAAGGAAAGCTGGGTATATATACTGCAAAAACAAAGTTGTTGTCTTAGCACAGTATTTGGTTGCTACAATTGCATGACTAGCAAATCTTATGAATGCAATGTAGTACTGGAAAAGAATTCATGCAGTGGGAGCTGATACTTGAATAAACTTTACTAGACTCCCACAGAATGTACTACATTCTTGTTGGCATAGGAAGGATATATATAGTCACGCAATTGTAGTAACCACATAGTTTGCTAAAACAACAATTTTCCTTTTACGGTATATACATAGCTGCATGGGAATGAGGCTAAGAAACCACAGATCCCTTAGTTTCACTGATTAGAGCACTTCACTGAAATCTTTTGTTGCTACTCAGAATGAAGGCAAATCACAGTGTTAGATCAGGTAAATGGTGAAGGATGCTGAAGTGATATAGCTAGCCTCCTAGGGTATGGAGTATAGCTATTGGAAGGAAATGACTATAATTACATTTCACTAGGCAATCCTTAATAGAAAAGCTGCCTATGTCTGCTGTCATACACAATTTCAGTTTACCTTGGATGTGTTGCCTTTGCCTCCTGACTAGGCTCATCTACTTCTTACGGAGAGTTAATGGTCTAAGTTTTGTTTCTAACAATTTTGGGGGGGGGGGGGGGGGGGGGGGAGGGGGAGGCCTTCCCTGCCTCCAGGTTTGATTGCTTGCAGTATCAAAACTAGAGCCAAGGAAGGATGAGAATGAGGATAGGCTGGAGGTTCGAGAGACAATTTACGCCTGAAGGCCTAGGAATGAGGTTCAGTGGGGGGTTGGAGGGACAATTCATGTGTTCACGTAGGAAGCACTTACTTTGCATACTATCCACCAGTAACTGCATTGAGGGGTCCTCTTTTAAAGCTGACATAAACACATGAAATGTTTGTGGATGAAGTTGAATCTGCTTCTCAACAGCACTCAACAATACATTGTTCTTGTTCAGTGTGGGAAGTCCCACTGCACTTATGTCTTCCTTTACTCGAGGTGTAATGATGCGCAATGACAATAGCCGTGTAGCCAGAGGGAGAGGGTCTTGGATGGTGTGAACCAGTCTGTCATAGTGCTCCCGGAAAATACGGTAAGTTATTGGAGGCTTACGTGTCGCCATGATTCACAGAGGGACGAACATACGATGGACATCGGTCTAATGATAAGAGATCAGGAAGTAGAAGTTTCATGAAGTAGTTTTCGTAGCTATTTTGTGTTCCGGCAATTCGGTCGAGACCCGCCCCCTTCTTGCCTTCAGACACACCCCTTCTAGAACCTTGCTATATATGGTAACGTGAAATCTAAGCCTCATACCCAGGCTATACGTGACCTGGGTGCGAGGCTGGTGACACCAGACGCGATTTTCGAATTTTGGACGCCGTTTTCATATGCTGTAACAGACTGTCATATTTGCGAATTATGCGCTAGCTCACGGTATCCGCTTTCAGACTTACCGTCAAGACATTTTAATAACAGCGTTCTCGTCGTCTATCAGAGAGTCGGTAGACTCTCTATGTAGGGATGGCGCCGACGCGCACTATATGCAATATTTAAACAAAAGCCGTATAACTCGCAACAAGTATACTAAAAGCTTATCTAATGGTAGTGATTCCGGAAGTTCAGTATTCATACGTAATTTCCGCTGGCAAAATTTAAACTGCGGAAATGGTATCGCGTGCATGTTTACCTCGGCGCTTCTCACGGTAGCTACATACCCCGACAAAATATATATTTCTCGAATCCTCTTTGATCGGAGAATCGATTGGTTGGTCTTTCGTTCACTTTACTGTAACTTTGAAGTGCTTCTTTGTGAAAACCGGAGAAAACTTCCGTGTACCAGCTGATCGGTGAGATGCCCTTCGAAAGTGACATAATCGCATTCCTTGCACCAAGAACCCCCTTCTACCACTGCTGCTGAAACTAAATATTTCACAGTACAGGAGCGGTAATACAGTGTATGTGTACTGTAATGCTTGCAATTCCAATCATAGAGTAATTAGTGAGAATAATGTTCTGTTCTTACACAATCAAGCTTTCGGAAAATTAAGGCATGCAATGTGAACACATCCAGTCAAAAGCAGCAACTTTACATAGGTGTGGGATGACCATCACCTGTAAGGAAGGATAAACACACAACGTAATGTGAATAGCTACCCATTTTCATTCCTATACAAATATCAATGGCTTCTAACGCAGATTTCAAGTGCAATCTTCAGCCTCAATGAAGAGGAGGTGAAAAGTGTTGTGGACCACATCATTTGTTATTGCTAAGCAGGAATAGCCCTGTGGTGTGCTTGGTAAAAAGCCTGATTGTGCCCCTTTGTGGCTACCTCAATCGCAAAAGGCAACTTGCACAGGGTTCGACTCTTCTGAGTTAGAGTATTCCCGTCTTCTATATATACATATAGGTTTGAATTGCTGAACAAAACAGTAAATAGCAGAACAACACAATAATCTCTACTATGACTTGCAGAAATGACAGACACTAGGCCAGAGGCTGCATGAAATCCCATCATAATCAGATCATCCAATCCCTCTCAAACATGCACACATGCCTAATTCCCAGGCTGTCCTGGTATACACATGTTCAATATTCAGCAGTCAAATTTAGTGGTTGGCAAGCGCTGTATTGCTGCGTTCGGCTTGTGCTTGCGTGTTTAGCCTCATACTCAGGTTTTAACGCCACACCATTAGCCGTACCACGAAGGTTAGTAGGTGCTACAGATGGAAAACACTAGGGTGAGAAAGCCTAGTTACGAGGCTAATAACTTTCGAGTGTCTAACAATTTCCTCAAAAAATTATAAGAAAATTAAGACTTGCCATCATCAAAGGGACATTAGTTCTGACTTCAAAACCATCCAGAGTACCTCACACTAATATGCAAGTACAAAAGAGACCTCGCACACGCACAAAATAAATGTGCACCTGAGGCCTCTTCTCTCCAGCTACAAAACTCTGGGAATGAGGCTCATTTACCGTATCCTGTCATACAGTTGCAGGTTAGTGTAGGTACTTTGGATTCATTGAACTATGCCATCCAAACAGACCCGGGGGGAGACAGGCAACTATACTTCATTGCTGCCTACCCTACCCGGGGTACATTGGTGAAAACAGTTTGCAATAACATACCCATACTCCGTTGCTGATCACTGCTGTTGCTTCAGACTGATTTATACATTCTCAGGCTTTATTTGGATCTCATATCTTCAGATTTCTGCATGCTTTTCCTGAAGGCCATAGAGCTCTGTACACGATGACACTCTCATGAGATAGACCACTCCATGCACAACAGTTTGGTGCAAGTTCCATCTTTGTACGCCTAACCGTTCCCGAGATATGTGCAAGTTTGGATTTTCCGTGGTACAGGGGGTGGTTAGCCCTTCATCGGACTCCAGCTGGCATATTACGTGCTTGGAACCACTACTAAACTGTCAGTGTTGCTTCAGCATTAAACATGCCAAAAAGTATGAAAACAAGGTAAGGGTGATAACATAATTGCAAAGGTCAACATATGCAAAACACCATTTTCCTGCAGACTGCAAATTACTTGGATATCAGGGGATTGTTTGTGTAAGTGGGGGTGCATGGTGTTTTGCATATGTTGAACTTTGCTATTATGTTATCTCCCTTACCTTGTTTGAATCAGTTTACAGATACAAGGCAATTTGGGGTGAGCCTGAGCAAGCGATAGAATACCGCATGGATAGTTTCATCAGGGATCGGCTACGTTTGAAAGCAGCCCTGCCTTGCACCTGGAAATCAATGCGCTAGTGTATCTTGGTGACACGGCCTCTGCGCACATGCTGAAGGGCTATACTAAGTTTTTAGCTTGGTTCCAAGGTTTAAGCTTCGGAACGACGCTAAGGGCTAATTAGTTGTGTACCTCGGAACCACTTTGTTTCAATGTTGTTGTACAAACTCAACTTTCATAGGATACGTGGAGATTGCAATATCCATACGTAAAGTATGATACATCAATAACCAGTGTGGGATGGAAGCAAGGGTTTACTCAAATCAGGAGCTTTCTTGTTTCTTGGTGTTCTTTCAGTATTGTTGAATCCAGTTCCACTTGGGCAAGGAAAGGACAGATGTGAACGAATGAATGAATGATGAAATATATATAGTTGATGAAAGTACTGAACTGCATGAGAGAAAATGTGGATAATAATTAGTGTTCTGGGTAAGGCACTCAGAACTCCAGGGTGGAGTGCGCGGAGGCTTATGCTGTCCACGCCACTCACCCTGTTTGCGTGGGTGCGTGCACGGGTGAGGCCTGTGTGTATGCGTACATGTACATGGAATGCAAAAGTTTTTTAAATGTTTGTGTATGCGGCATGAGCATACAGTGTGCATACATAAATTTCTGGAACAACTGGAACATTGGAACAACTGGAACAACTGGAACACTGGAACAACTGGAACAACTGGAACAACTGGAACATTGGAACAACTGGAACAACTGGAACAACCACTGGAACAACTGGAACACTGGAACAACTGGAACAACTGGAACAACTGGAACAACCACTGGAACAACTGGAACAACTGGAACAATTGGAACAGCTGGAAATCTGGAACACTGGAGCACTGAAACACTGGAACTGGGACAACCAAAAGGTGGTTGTGCACTCTGTAGGGGAGAAGTTTGGTGGTTGTGGACTCTGTAGGGGGAAAGGCATGCTTGTAGTAGGTTATAGAAAAGCATGTGTTCTATAGCAAGGGTGGGTAACTTGTGCCATAACTATGTAAGCAATTGGGAACTAGTAAATGTAGAACATGTTTTAGGACAGGTTTGGGTGCAAATGGTAGTAAAGGGGTTTGACTGTACTCTTTGGATCATCTACACTTACAGGATGCTTGAACAATTTCCATAAATACATAGTGGTGACTACATGTGTTATAATTGTTATACTCATCTGTGTGGAGGGGTCGGGAGAATGGAGGAGCAAGTGTAGTGTGGTGGGGGGGGGGGGGGTGTAGCCATTGTAGAGAGGGGTGGGTAGCCATTGTAGATAGGGGGTGGGTAGCTGTGGTAGAGAGGGTGTCACAGGCCATGGTAGGGTTGGTGGCTGGTGGGAAGGGGTGTGTTTGGCTGGTGGAGAGGCAGTGGGTGGCTGTGGTGGAGAGGGAGGCATGTGGCTGGTGGGGAGGGAGGGAGATACATTGTATGTGGCTGGTGGGGAGGGAGGAGGTGTGTGGCTAGTGGAGAGAGGGTGGGCAGCTGTGGTGGAGAGAGGATGGAGGGGGATGGGCGGCTGTGGAGTAGTGAGCAGCTGTGGTAGGTAGGGTAGAGTGTGGGAAACAGTGTTGGGGAAAGTGGGCATAGAGGACCAACTAGTTCGTTGGGGGAGTGAGGCTTAGAGTGCCGGTTACAGAACTGGAAAGGTCCACTGTGGTAGGGTTGGCAGTGTGAAAGACCATCAGTGGACAATCTACTGGGGCTGGTAAAGAAGTTGTCTCCATAGTACAAAGCCTCGCATCTTCAGTAGTCTTTCTTGTAGACACTGACTCTTTGCAAGATTTGAAACATTTGCTATACGCTGGAAAGGAAATGGAGGGTCGAAAAGCAAATCAATCAACTTATGAACACGAGAGCAGGCAACAAAGTCAGTCCATAGGCGAACTCTTTCTTTCCAACGTCAATTACCACTTTGTCTAGGGTAAGGCCCTGTGCCTTGTGGATAGTAACAGCCCATGCTAGCTTTCGTGGCAGTTGCAACCGTGTGCAGTGGGCTCTTGGTGCAGACCAGGTGTGGCGGACAGGGGCGATAGGAACTGTTCCATCAGGAAGTGTGGGTCCTGGGTAGGAATCAAATCGTACCATAACAGAAACTGGCAGGTTGGATGGTGCTTGGCCACTTTTGTAGCAAATGCCTATTACTGTTCCCATGGCTCCGTTGACCAGTCCAACTTCAGTCCAAAGGTTGGAAGTGAGCATCACCCGAGCACCATGTGCTATGCAAACAACTGGGTCCAGTCCAGCTGCATCATCAGGTGAAGTCTTTGATGCATTTGGCCCTGTTTAAATGTAGCAATTGGTTGCCCACTCGCACAAAGTTTGGTTACGGTAGGGTAAAGGTGAAGGGCGTTGCAGAATGGTGCTAGGTCCTGCACTTGAGCAGGTGTTTGCTTCATGAGATTTTGCCAGTCGTCTTCAGTCACTTGACCATCTCTCATGCGGAGTAGGATGTTGCAAAATCACACTTGCATGGTCATCATCTTCTCCTGATTGGCGCATCGCTTGGTCGAGGACAATAGCACGGTCAGAAAGCTGGTATGCTGAACTGCCAAGGTCAGAGAGGGCAGTTCGTGAGACTGTGGTGTACAGAGGGAAGTCCATCACTGGAGGCAGCTGGCCAAGTCTCCAAACAGCAAGCAGGAGCAGCCTCCAAACAGCTGGTCACCATGGTGAGGAAACACTTGACGGAGATGCTTGTCAATTTGACCAAAGGTCTTTCTTCCAACCATGGACATCTGATCAATAATAAGGTATTGCATTCCTGCCACTGTTGTCTGAAGGGTGTTGGCTCAAGCCTGTGAATGTCATCTTCCAGGGAAGGTGGAACATCGTCAGGTTGGAGGAAGGTGGCATATGCAGCTGCATAAATATCAGCTTCTCCTAGGAATTCCTCTTCTTGATGGAAATGGTTGTACAACATCAATCTCTGACTACAGTACTGTTCATAGTTGGGGCTATTTGGTTCAGGAGACAAGTAGGGACACGCAATAACCACAATGTCCTTCCTTCTGCGAGATGGGTCAGAACCCAACTCCTTAGGCGTGGTGTATTGCCAAGCAAAGTGAAGAAGCTTCATGTTTTGGAACCGTGGGGTAGCAGGGCGGGCAATGTAGTGGTCCAGTATTGACAAAGCAGTTGCAGGCTGGCCCTCATCCAATTGCTCTTCTACTGCACGTGATCTATCCGAGCTCAGCACAATAAAGTCCAGGGATGCTTTGAACATTGGTAGCTGGAGGAGCAGGTGGCAGGTTTCTTGGGCCGAGTAGTCCCTTTCTCCTACACTGTTAATCAGAAGCCTCTGTACAGCCTTCAGGGAGGTATTGTCATCCTTCAGATTCCTCACTATCTTGGCAAAAATCTCTTTCATTGGCTGGGAGCGAGGTTCACACTTGGTGGCACATTTTGCACAGTATTCAATGACCTTGTGATGAGATACACAGTAGTGCATGTCCACATTGGAACACCATGCAGACAGCTGCACAGGGTTGAAGCTGTTGATAAGACCATCGTTTCGTGCAGTTAACAGTTCTGGCTCTCCATCCTCTATCACAAGTGTTGTCTCTGGCTGCAATGACTTTGGGTAGCCAAAAACTGCAATTCCATCACTTAGTCTAATTGTAACCCACTAAACACAGCATTATATATTTCATTCTGTATAATTATACATCTTGTACCTTATGAAGTGATGAAGGCCCTGTCGGATGTTTGTGAAAACCACAATAGCAGTTCCTTACACTGATGGCATGGAAGAGTCAGGGAGAAGAGGAGGGAGGAGGAGGAAGGAGAAGAAAGAAGGAAGGAATAAGAAAGAAACAACAGTTGAAAAACTGGACACTTGGTGTTCATTTAGCTTTGCTTCCAAGCTTTTATTGCTTGCAGTATGGGAAAGCAAGAGAAGGTAGAGAATTGAATTGTTTAATGTTTCAATAATTGTAACATGCAAAACTGCCAGTATATTTGCATGCTGACACCTGTAAAGCCACCAACATCTAGCAGACAACTCCATTGCATTACTTGTGAGGTAGCAACTAAGTAGTATGTAATCATAGTCAGTTTACATAAGCAGCACTTGTTTTTTTGCTTTGTTTTTTAAATAAAACTCAGTAGTTACTACCAGTTGAATTCAGATGGATTTAAGTTTCTTTCTTATTTGTGAAGCCTTTGAATGGTTGCTTAGAAACTCCAACACAGATTTTGTACATCAGAAAATACATCAGGAACTTAGCTGTTAGTATCCCTAAATGAGTTTTTCAGTTCAAAACAAATGATAGATATTTTTGTAAATCGATTTCACCTTCAATTTCACTCTATAAAATGGACCTCTTTGCTGATTACATCATCGATTGCTATACTGAGGATATCACTAGTTCCTAATGTCCAAGTTCTTCCTTGTTTGAGAAGCATTTGAATGGTTGCTTAGAACCACCCATAACAGAAAATTCCCTAGTTGTACATTAAGAACTCACCTTGTCAGTATCCACTGAGTGAGTTTTGCAAACGATGTGCTGTGTTTTTGGTAACTGATATTATCTTCAATTTCACAATGGGCTGCTTTGCTGATTGCATCAGATTGCTATAGCTACTGACCATATCACCAGTTGGCAACATCCAAGTTCTTCTGTACATCTGAAAATGCCCAGTTGTACATCTAAAACTCACTCGGTAGCTACTATAGTCGGTAGTATCTAGTTTTGTCCAAAAGACAAATGGATTATGAATTGATTTCACCTTTCAGTATGGGCCACCATGATGATTACATCATTACATGCTATATTGGGTAATCATTAGCTTGCAATGTCCATGCACTGACCCTCCCCATGCAATATAGTGTTCCTGGCACTTTCTGAGAATCTAGTCAGTAAGCCACATGCAGTCTCTCCGGATAGTGTGTGGCCGGTGAGCTGCAGTGTATTTGGGGGAAGAGAGGGAGGGGACATACTGGACAGTGTCCCTGGGGAAAGAGTGTGGTTAGTGAGCCACGGTGACTCTGGGGAAGAGAGGGAGGGGACAGACCAGAAAGTGTCTGGTCGGTGGTGAACTACAGCTCCTCTGGGGGGACCAAAAGGCCAGACTGGACAATGCCCAGTAATAAGTAATATGTCATTTGTGCCTAAAAGCAAGGTGGAGTTAGCTACCTAGAGCATGTAAAATGAGAGAAACCAAACATTTTTTCCTGAGCTAAAAGCTGTTGATCACCTAGCCTTCAAAAGAAAACCATACTAGCATGCACTGCTGGGAGTCAAAGTACAAGAACACCTGTCAGGAGGCTGATGGCATGTACCCGTGTGTGTGTGTGTGGGTGTGTGGAGGGTGTGTGGAGGGTGTGAGTTATCTTCCTTCTCCTTCCTTAGTTCCTCTTGATGCTTGCATATTCAGTGCTTGATGTGCTGATCATTCCCTTCTCCCAACGCTTAACCATTAAATTTCTATGTGTCTAGGGTTGTGGAAAAACTGGAATGCTTCTTTTCAGTATGTATACTCTGCACCATACCAACTACACTTCTTCTCCGAGGGTTGTCAATAATCACTGGACTCGACTACTGGAATGGAGTACTGGACTGACCTTTTTTACACTAATATGGCCTATAAAGAGATTCCCTTACCTGTAAAACTGCATCCTGCCAATCAGTATAATGGCGTCGATATCCATCTCATTGCACAGATACACAATCCTTTTTTTTAAGAACAAGCTAGCTAAATGACAGACAAAGATGGAGTTATTGTTATTGCTACATGCTGTTTCCTTCATAACATTAAACAGAGGAGGCAGCCTGTGTCCAACTCATGTGAATGTTCTAGCATTGACTGCTTGGTATGCACCCAAACCGCCTGGGTATGAGGCTATAGCATAGAGAGCAGTGTGACACTGTGGTTCTAAGAATCAAAGATGGTTCACATTTGCAGGATACAGTCCATCCAGTAACTGCCTACACAGGTATTGTGAAGCATTCATGACTGTGGTACCTACCAGCAATAGGAAGAGAGGCAGGAGGCCATGTCAGTAAGCATCATATAGTGCAGTATAAGCAAGCAAATCTTGTTATAGGCCATAAAATGAATTTAAGCGCAAAATAGGTCAGTCCAGTAGTTCATTCCATGCAGTAGTCCACTCCAGCAGTCCAGTCCAGTAAAAGCCTTCTCCGAGGTAGGTAGGGGCAGATTCTGCACGATATGATGACGTGTTAGACGAAATAATTTCGGCGCTGATTTACCACTACCGCACCCACTCGCTTCGTGAACTGGGAAATTGCAGGTTGATAATATTCCTTCACATTTGAGTGGCCCATCCCCAGTATATGGCAGAGTATCCTGGCGCCTCCTTCCAGCAAGACCGAAACGCCTCCAGTGGGAGCAGAAATGAAGGTACGCGGATGCTGGCATAATTTGCAGCGTGAGATATGGGTAGGAGCGAAACTATCTATAAATGTATTGTTGTCAACACTAAAGTGCACCCCAAGATGCTCAGGGAACCTATCTACGTTAGGTGAAGATTATGCTTTACTGCTTAGTGCTACTAATATCATAGCTTTATTCAGTAGGCCTTATCAAGAGATGTTTAAAAGCTTTAGCTATATACAGTATAACCTTCAAACAAAGGACACATTAGGGACGGGCCATTTGTCCCTTGTATAGAGAGGTTGTCCTCTTCTCAGACGGGTTTTCTTTTAAACCTATTCGAAATCAAAAAAAAAAAAACCCACTTAAATGTATTATAATAAGCTTATATTCAGTTCATTTTCATTTTGATGGTTTCTCAATTGGGAGATGGCAAGAGCAATACTAGATCTACTTGCATATAAAATGTAGAATGATGCAATTATGACATATATACAATAATAATAATTTATTGAATCAGTATGAGCCTGCTATAGGCCATCACGTGTACATACAATAATCATTGTATTCTTGTCCCTAGTCCCATCCATCTTCTCCTTTTGTCCATCACCTTCCTTAGGTAACTTTTCACACTGCTGTCTATCCTCTCCCCTCCCTCCATGTCCATATCTTGCCCTAGCAGCACTTTCACTTTCTCTTCTTCCAGCCATCCCCATCCTTTGCCCAGTCCACACTCTGATTCCATCAACTCCCACAATTGTTCTCTTTCACTTCTATATGCTGTACATCTCAGCAAAACATGCCCTACACTTTCTTCTTCTCCCTCGCTACACATCACACACTGTCTAGCCTCTTCTTTGTTCTTCCATCCTCCCACCTCTGCCCTCAGACCTGCTGATCTGGTTCTGAATCTAAACTTGAGCCTGGCCCCTCTCCTATCTCCAGGGTCGTTTACATACTTCTCTTCCTCCAGCTGCTTCTTCACTGCTGCATATAGGTCTAGGGTCTTCTTACTCTGCACTTCCTCTGTCCATCTTTGCTTGCATTTCCTCTTCCTTGCCTTTCTATCTGGAATGCAGGTGTTCTCATCCACCTCCTCCTCATCTGCATACTTTCTCAGCACTTCCTTCATCTCTTCCACCATGGTAAGTTATATCGTGGGTGCCCGCTGTTGAGGGGTGTCCATTACGCAAGGTTCCACTGTACTAGCATTTTGACTTTTATAGAAAAGTGTAGGTGAAATTCTAATTTTACATGCTATTTTCTTCAAGGTAATACCAATACAACGATCACACAATGTACAATCTTTTGGCTGATTGTCAGCAAATTTCAGTGTTGCTCAAGTATGGCGTTTAAATTACCGGTTTAATGGGGGTCAAAGGTCAATTCTATATTATAATTAAAAAAAAAAGTGTAGCCAACCGCTGTGTAGATCGCAAAGCAAGGATTGCAGATTGTGTGAGTTCGTTGTCCCAGTTTTCGGCCCAAATAGGTTTCTGTTTAATAGAGCGTTTTCATGTGATGTCATCACCTTCGAGATTACGAAGGAAAACAGAAAACAGCCGCCATGTTGTTGTACAACGACATAGGAGCTTCTATGGCACTCTTCACGAAATGAGTGATATACTTACAATGCTTCTAATATGTGTTGAATCGGACAAAATACCATAGCTACATAAGTTAAAACAGCTATATAGCTAAATGCTTACCAGTGTGGTTTTTTTAATCGATATCGCTAATAACATACTGTACAAGTTGTACTCCAAGATGGCGGTTTATTTCTAGTATATGGAATTGTGATCACGTGATGAAAATGCTCTATAGAATGCCACATCGCGAGTGGAGCCGTAGGCGTGACCTTGTCTCGTGCTGACATATAGAATCTCGGACTCCTGCTCAGACTCGCTCATGAGAAAAGAATTACGAATTTAACCAAATTTACATTTTACTTTCTCTCTACGAGATTTAACTTCACTGAATTTCTGCATACAGGCATGCATTCAGACAGTATGCAGCACATCAAGGGAGAAGAGAACAAGTAAACATGGTAGCTATCAGTATGGTGGCGGTGGAAGTCTCTCGGCGGAGGTTAACGAAAACATAAACCTGGGTTACAGTCAGGACCAGTGTTACTCCTAGTTTCAGGGTTAGGGTTTGGTTTAGGGCAATCTTGCTTTGACTAATTTTAAAAAAGGGTTTTAGTAGCTCATTAATATATTCATGAACCAAAATTGCCACTCGATGGACGCATCTACACGCTCACTGTAGGTAGCGTCCTAACCACCAATGTATCTCAAATCAGTCTGTGCCAGCTTTTGTTCAGAGCTACTCCCAAAGTCAGGCTAGACTCATGTTTGTCACTACTCTTGGAATGGACAACTTTGACTGCACCAAAATGAATGCACATTTCAAAAAATTCACAGCTTGTCTACGGGAGGGGCTCATTCACGAGTGCAAGCAAGCATTACTAGCCCCACCTCTCCCCTTTATGTCGCTAAACAACTCACGGCTCTGTTCCACACACAACCACCGTTCAGCTCCCTTGGGTACCAGAGTGTAGCACCAACGATAAATTGCGTATTCTAGTTAAAGCCCAGCCCAGCACTCGAAGCACCTGGCCACGGTCACCAACTAGGCTAGGCATACGATCGCAAGACCTGGGCCTGCCCAATGAGTACAGTCTTGGCCACTGTGGCCTTTCTGCTGCTTCTAGACACAAGCTTGCTTTCACAAGCAGGCACTACGTACTACTCACAGCTACTGACACTACAGCACTCTACTAAACTCCTTTTTTTATTTTCTTTTTTATTTTTTTTTTTAAGTCGATCTAAGCTTATCTTCAAAGTTCCGACCACCACATGAAGGGTATGTCATGGTAAAAATGGACCCCCCAAAATTGGTTCCCCCCAGAACTAATTTTTCGATAAATAAGGACCCCCGGAACTTATTTTACTGCAAAATATGGACTCCCTCTGAAAAATTTGGACCACCTCCCACAGATGAAAGAACGTAGACCCTTAACATATTTCACTTGCAAAATTTGGACCAGTGGCATATCTACGAGGTTTCCGAGGCTTCTGGAACTGACTACTCAGGCCCATCAGTTCAGCAGCACGCAATGTACTGTAGTCTCATTCCCGGCCGCACCCAACACTCAGTATCCGCGTACATTGTGCTAAGTTTGCAACAAACACACATTTTGAACGCTGTGTGAGGCCGCTGAGGCATACTCATGAAAAGCAGTCACTCATTTTTCTAGATATGCAACTGTGAACTCCACTAATGTCCTTAGTAGTCACTGATTTTCTTTCGTGTGGCTGGCCTATAGTGGTAACAAATTTTTCAGAGTGGGTCCAAATATTTCAGAAAAAATCGTTCCGGGGGGGAACCAATTTTAGGGGGGTCCAAATTAAACGTGACAGGTACCGCCAGGCCACATCTTAACTAACTTAATTATAAACTGATTATTGGATGCCAATGCCGACAGGAAATGGGGAAAATCCCCAATTTTACGGACAGTGAACGGTTTGAGACTCCCAAAACTGATTACGCGCTAAAAGTTTAGCAAGACAAAGAAATCTATCAGCTTGGATTCCAGGTTTGTCAACCTTCAAAGTAACAGGGTTACCTGCCACCTTAAAACTAGTCAGAATATCAGAAAATCCATTTCTGGCAGCTGTGTAGCTATAGGTGGAAACAGACTAACATTTCAGAGCAATCCTCACAGTGTAATACTTGATGATCAGTATATGGAGGCCTAAGTTTTGTGTTCTTATGGGCAGCAAAAAAGCTTTAATTATATTTTCTATTTCTGTCGATGATCCTTGACTGATCAACACTCTTGTGTTCAGTGCATAATTAGCAAACCTGCTGTGCAATGCTGTGGTGTGCAGTGGCCAAGACTGTACTCATTGGGTAGGCCCAGGTCTTGCGATCGTATGCCAAGCCTAGTAGGTGGCCCGGTGCTTCGAGTGCTAGGCTGGGCTTTAACTAGTATGCGCAATATATCGTTGGTACTATACACTGCAGTAGACAAGAAAGCTGAAGAGTGGTTGTGTGTGGAACAGAGCCGTGAGTTGTTTAGCGACATAAGGGGGAGAGGTGGGGCTAGTAATGCTTGCTTCCTCTCGTGAATGAGCCCCTCCCGTGGACAAGCTGTGAATTTTTTGAAATCCGCATTCATTTTGGTGCAGTCAAAGTTGTCCATTCCAAGAGTAGTGACAAACATGAGTCTAGCCTGACTTTGAGAGTAGCTCTGAACAATAGCTGGCACAGACTGATTTGAGATACATTGGTGGTTAGGACGCTACCTACAGTGAGCATGTAGATGCGTCGACCGAGTGGCAATTTCGGGTCATGAATATATTAATAAGCTACTAAAACCCATTTTTAAAACCCTGGTCCTGACTGTAACCCAGGTTTATGTTTTCGTTAACCTCCACTGAGCTGCCACCTTAATAGGCTGTGAGGGCTGCTCTGAGATGTTAGTGCTGTTATCACAACTTCAATAGGAAATTACAAGGTGTATATCAACTGTGAAACCATAAGCAGCTGCTTCGTCAGTCTTCTCGAGATAATTATGCGGCCGTAGTGCTTGCGCAATGCGAGTAAATGAAATTCCTGTGCAATAAGCAGCTGCAGCGAAAGTTACCAGACCCCTTCCCTCTCTTGCGGAACGGGGTGTGGCCACGTGAGACTAACTCAGGCCTACCTCCAGGTTCCAGGTCAAGAATTGGGGGGGCTAAAGGCCCCCTAGCCCCCCCCCCCCCCCCCCCCCCCCCCCCCCAATTCCACCGCCCTTGTGTTTTCCCCTACACAGCTGTCAGAAATGCATTCCTTCTCCAGTGGCGTAGCCAGAGTTCAGCGATTACCGGGGCACTTGGTGGGCGTGGCCACGTGCTATCACAAGGTGAACTTTGACCCCGGCTTTGAGACAGCGTAGCTCGCACCTGGGGCTCATATTTGTTGCTGAAGTTGACGGGCAAAGAAGCTAAAAATCGTAGATACGCGGCATTGGCAGCTTTATTCTACATGACATAATTCTATATTCAATACTGACTAACTTTAATACTATATTACCATGCTTACTTGTTCCCTTTTCCCTTGACGTGCTGTATACTCTCTGAATGCATGCCTGTATGCAGAATTCGGTGAAGTTAAATCTCGTAAAGAGAGGGTTAAAATCTAAATTTGGGGTAAACCCGTAACTTTTTCCTCATGAGCAAGTCTGTACACGAGATTCGACGTATACACCCGATGTCATCGTATTAAATATTCATAAGACATTTTGATGCTTCGATGGCGCTGGTATTGTATGACTATTGTACTTTGACCTCGACTGCTGAGTGTTGCTTGCTTGGCACCCAGCCAACCAGTATTCAGTAGAGATTTACAAGTGTACCAATACATCAGAACGCATAAGTGGACTAAAATTCAGCAGCAGTCAATGTGGGTTGCAAATATACAAGAAAAAGTTTTTCGATGGAACCCTCAAAAACCGGCCAAACAAGATGGGAACGACACCACAACACATTCACACCATCCCTACATCTTGTGCCATTTTGCCAACTATGTTTTGTGTTTGTTAGTTGTGAGCATAGGAGGGTTGTGGAAGGCAGTGGGGAGGTTATTGCTGGGTGTGTAGTGCATGTTGATGTGCATGGAGAGTGTGTTATGTTGTAGGTGGATGCAATGTAGTTGTTACTGAGCATGGCAGGTATAGTTTGTCTTGTATGCAGAAACTGTGAGCAGTGGTTGGTCTGTATGGTATGTTGGGAGTTTTAAGTTATGTTGTGAAATTTTATTGCTGCTGAATGTGGCAGATATGGAGACTTTTATGTGGAAGGCTGTAGAGTGAGCAGTGCTGAGTACCGTGTTCATTTAGTGAGTGTGTAGAGAGGTTTTTGTTGTGCATAGTTGGCAAAATGGCACGAGATGTAGGGAGGGTGTGAATGTGTTGTGGTGTCGTTCCCATCTTGTTTGGCTGGTTTTTGAGGGTTCCATCCCTACATGCGCTTGTTTTCATTCAGAAAACTTTTTTGTGACTTGTTCCTGCTGTTCTTTTTTAAATAGTAAGAGAGAAGAGAGGTGGGAAAGGAAGGCCAGGGGAAGATGCATGGTCTGTAAAGTATGAAAGCATAGAACCGTGTTGTTCGCAAAGAACAAACAATCACCATAAATTCAAATACTTCCAAGTGAAATTGTAAATTTATCTACAGGGTTTAGAAGCCCAAGCAAAGCCTCATAAAACCCAAGTGCAAACCACATGAGTTTTATGAGGCTTTGCGCACAGGCTTATAAATCCCATAGATCCCAACGCTGTGGTGTCAAACCGATAGTAAAACTGTTGCTGTAATGGTGTCTTACGACTCAATACTACATGTATGTGAACTCTGTGGGGACGAAGTCTGCAGAGAGTTTTTCAGTGAACCCAATAGTAGTCCACATGAAGTGAGCGGGAGCTGAACAACCGCCAGTTTCTGCGGCCGCCTCCTTTAGTGTGGAATGAAGCCATCATTGACTCAGTGCTACTAGCTGCAATAGAGCAGTTCAAGGACCAAGCTACCAATAGGCTGCTAATTGCTGCGTTGGAGGAATATGAAGACTCAGGCACAACACAAAAGGAGGATGTTAAGAAGACACCATCCAAAATGCTACCTTCAACTAAACATTGTATGTGTACTATAACAAGCAAATTTGAAATGTGGAAGTTGAAAATAAAAATTGAATATCAGTGGCTAGTGTTCTAAGTCATATAATCCACCTAGATACGAACACTAGCTGGCAAGTACCAGGTAGTGTTTTAACCATCAAGTATACCTCGTATCTAGGTGGGTTATATGACTAGCAACTGACTAGATTACAAAATGACTTCAGGTATGGTCTAAGTGGATGTAGAAACTGCTGCACTTGCAAACTACATGTGCTTAGTGTGGGAGTCCTCACATTATGACACATACACTTTCATTTACAGCAGCTCTAGCAATACATACCTTATAATACTTCTCCTGAAAACATGCACATCCCCTCTCTATGTTTTGCGTTATACTATATAGGCAGTTGCCGTCCGAAGTTCATCTTTCACGGTATAAAGCTAGACACGTGCTCAGTTGAGCTTCCGGGGGGCGTACTGCTATGAATAATCTTATTCTAGCAAAATGGCGTATTAGCACTAAACATTAACATCGGAGTGCTTGAGAATCACTGAAGAATAGTTCGAGTTCTACGATAACGATAAGTAGTGAGTGCAATACCCAGTGATTTATGTTGTTGTTTCGTGTTGTTTGAATCGTTGTAATAGCTTCAGCCGTTATCGTGCTAGCCAGGCTTACACTCAAAGTCAGAAGATAGACGTTTTAGCGACTTGCCGGTGTCATGAAAATATGCACACCCCGTAAATATGCTTTCCAGCAAAGTTAACGGTCCTGTTACCCATGGAAGCACTCGATAATGGCTGATATGGCTCATGGAGGCCGTTGACTAATCTAACGCAGACATTTCGAGCGTGTCATTTGTGCACCTTTAATGTGGCCGCCATTTTTTTTCGGGGTCATCCCTACATATGGCGTACTACCGTACGCCATGATGTGTATTATTATGGCCTACTCTGGTACATGTACACCGATAGCTACTGAAGTCCTTGAGAGTGACTCTCCATTCTGGGCGACAGGCCTGTGTTTCATTATAAAGGTTTGGTTGGTGACATTGACAGATGAAAACGTGTTGGACAGTAATAGGCAACATGTTTGCATCTTCGTCGCAGCATATTTAATAGACTCGGTGCAGCTCGGATATTCAAGTAACAGGCTCTATGTAGAATTCATGTTTGTTCAGCATACTGCCGTCTATTTACGCTGTTGCCACGTGGCACTGGCCTTGTTCCCAGGCCTCCCCTGTTTTTTGTTCTGTTAGTACTACTGCATGGTACCTCATGTCTCCATTTGACTAGCTGTTATACCTTCCTGGCATTGTGTGACATCCTGCTTACAGATGTGACCTCTTTAAGATAATGTAGCTACAGAGAAAACTTACAGTCAGAGGGGTAGCCAAAACAGAGCCGATGCCAGGGCACAGCATGGGCACACTACATTTGCGAGAACTTCATGCAGAAGCAACTAGTGGGGTCTGGGGCATGCTCCCCCAGAAAATTTTGGCTTCCCAGGTTGATTCTGAGGCTATTTTAGGCCATATTGTCGCCTTGAATCTGGAACACTAGCTTCGACCATGCCTTCGGAACAAACCTGTGTGCAGTGTAATGTCACTTTACTACTTATAGCAAACTTGCATACATTGAGAATGGGATCAGGGGAGCATACGAGACCTCGTTATTCTCAGGATACAGATAGCTATACAGTAATACACACATTTATGCATTTTTAGTGCCTGATTTGTGATTGACAACGGTACATTTAATTTGGCACCAATAATTTTCAGGCATGCCTGCACTGGTGGGACACAGCCTCTAGTTTCTAGGGCACGTGCCCCAGTGTGCCCCAGCTTGGCTACGCCACTGCTTTCAGTACTGTGGAAGCAGAATAAAGAAGTGGATTCAAGCCAGAATTCTAAAGTAATGACAAAGCCTTCTATGCCAATATTATAATATTGGAGCCAATCACATGCACTATCTTTCTCCCAGTGAAATCTACTTAGCCTCGTTCCCAGGTCTCCTCCATTTTTATTCATAAGTTTGCACTCAGTATAATACACAGAAGCAGAAGAGTGGCAAAAAACGGAGGGTTTTGCCGCTCTTCCGCTTCCTTGTGTAATATTTTCTATCCACCACTCACCAGTTAGATGCACCATGATACCAACTACATATGCACTCGGATTGGATATCCATTGCTTCTTCTGGATGTGAGAGTTGTAATTACATCTTTACTTTCAAATACTTTACAAAATATATTTAGAACATGTAGAGTATTCGAACCACTTTTATATAGGCACACATTAGTAGTCCCACCCACGTACAGCAACAATCACTTCAGCTCTCTTGTTGCAGACAACAAGTTTTCAAACTCCAAAAGTGTGGGCTGATCAAGGAAACTGACTGCATGACATGCCTGTCAGTCGATTTTCTTGATCTACACAAAGTTACAGGTAAACAACACTTCTAAACACAGAGCATACACACCACCCATTTTTTGCAGGAGTGGGCAATATTGACCCAGACTAATCACAAATGGACAGAACCAATTCGTAAACCCTACATTTTGTGCCGGCGTGATCCCTAGGCCGCTCCCAGATTTTAGCTCGTGGTGAGGAAATCTGAGGAAGTGGCCCAGGCTGGACTGAGGCTAACTTTGTGCATGCACTGTATGGCTTCACCACTTTCAAAATGCTTGTGACGCCACTGCACAGTCATCTGTGCTCATTCATTTCGTCCGAACTTCCACCAAGCACCCTCATCCTCCAAACAAAGTGTAACAATGATATGATGCAAACTACTTTTCAAAACAATTTTGTCCTCATTACCATGGCAGTCATCACAGAGAAGTGATATCAAAAAAACATCCCAAGGAGGTAGCTGGAACATGCAGGTCTACTCTGGACACTATATAGAGCTAAATACCTACAAATCTTTTACGTGGTAGCCTGAGATGCACTCACTGCACTACCTTGGTAACAAAGGTTATTTTCTGTCTCTATACAAGGTACACCCCCCACCTTCCGTGACCTGTGCGTTCTCCCTGTGCCTAACTGGTACCTCCTTGGTGTACAACTGGGGATCCAGGGAGATGAACTGGATGTGATTGAGAGAAATTACCCTCGAGACAACCACATGTGTAAAGTAAAGATGTTTGGAGCTTGGCTAAGAGTGGACACTCATGCAACATATGGAAAGTTAGCCAGGGCTTTAGCTGCTGTTGGGAAGAGGAATGTTGCTGAAGCAATGTGCACTGCAAGAGGTATGGAGGTCACAGCACTTGCATGTGTATCCTATAATTATATAGTGCGTAATGGTATGTAGCTGGAAAATTGATAGTGATCAGCTTCATTTAGAAACAGTTGCCATACTTACAATCATGCTCACATGTTGAAATAGCATTACCATTATTCCAGGGATTCCGGTGACAGTCCTAGATGATGTTCCAATAGGAGTAGTGGATTCCGTGCTGGAACCTACACTACCCCCTAACCCTCCTGAGTGTGTGGCAAGGTATGCACAGCACCTCAAGGACAAGTATGAGGGAATGTCCACCCTACCAGATGGTGACTGGCCTCCCTCTCTTGGAAGACAGTACACCCGACTAGCAATGATAGAGCGGGAGGAAAGACTGCCAGGTGCAGAGCTGGTTGCCACAATGGAGAGAGACTATATCCATGGCAATATTGATAACATTGTTAAGAGAAAGAAGGCAATCCAACTGCCTGAGATATTCTTGCCAACAAAGGATGGCCGACAACAGCTAAAAATCCTCATGGATGGGGCACCAGGAGTGGGTAAGTCAACTCTGAGCAGAAAAGTCTGCAAGGACTGGGCTAGTGGGGTCTTGCTCCAGCAGTACAGTCTGGTGATATTATTACCACTGCGACAGGTAAGCATCAGGGAGGCAACATCTATTGAAAGCCTTATTGAAGCTGATGATCCAGATCTTAAACAGCAGGTTGTGCGGCACATTCAGAAAACATCTGGAGAACATGTATTGTTTATTGTGGATGGCTATGATGAACTAAGCTATGAAAACAGAACGCAAAACTCTCTCTTTTTAGACGTACTTCGAAAGAACAAATTTTTCAAATGTTCTGTATTGGTGACTTCACGTCCGTATGCTTCTGACTACTTGCAACAATTGCAGAGTGTCAATCGCCATGTCGAGGTACTAGGGTTCACTGAAAAGCAGATTGAACATTGCATCATGAAAAACATACAAGACAAAGCTAAGGCAATGGAGTTACTTCAAACACTCAAGGAACGACAGGACATTGCATCACTCTGCTACATCCCTCTCAACTGTGCTATTGTGCTTTATGTGTATGAGAAGGAACAGTTCACTCTGCCCCATAGCTTGACTAAACTGTATGAAACATTTATTCTGAATGCTGTGAAAAGACATGCCAACATCATAGGTAACCATTCAAGAAGCACCAGGAGATGGCATACCCTTGCAAAATTGAATGAACCACTTCAGAAGCAGCTTAGTGCACTGAGCAAGTTGGCATTTGATGGTCTGGTTGAAGATAAAGTAGTGTTTAACATTGATGATTTAGAAGCAGCATTTCCAGATTGCAGTGACCTTGACATGGATATTAACTTTCTTGGTCTGATGACAATTTTTAAGGGGTTCATTAGCAGTGGTGAGGAGCTGAGCTACCAGTTCTTGCACCTGACTATTCAGGAGTTTCTGGCAGCCAGGTGGGCTGCATCTCAGCTCTCAGATAGAGAACTGTTAAAGTTCTTCCATAACCACCTGAGTCAAGAGCGATACAGAATTGTGCTGCTGTTTCTAGCTGGGATTTCACACCTGAAGTTTGACTTTATAAATTTTGAACTTCACTATACAAAGGAATTTCTTTTCTTTGCCCACTTGATATATGAATCCCAGAATTTCAGCTGGTTTTACAAACTAGCAAGTGCGATGAAAGGAGGAAACCTGCTAGCTGCAGGGTGCTACATGTCACCATTTGATTGCCTAGTATTAGCTCACTTTCTGGCATGGTGTGACTGCTCCCTAAAGTTGATGGACCTTAGTTACTGCGATCTCACAAGCCAATCTCTTGAGATAATGCACAGAGTAAACTCAGAGCACCATGGAACCACACAGATTGAAGAAGTGCACTTGAGCCATAATCCCAAAATGATGACAAAGTTGTCATTGTTTCCTAAACTACCAATGTTTAAACACACAAAGACATTAATAGTTCATGGCCTACAGTATCCTGAAGGAGTGTCTTCTGACGAGATTGAACTTCACTTTCTATTGAGTATGAAGCACATGACCACCCTGGAAATTTCAGTGAAAGAAGTTCCAGATTCTAGCGAGGTGAGGTACTCCCTTTCATTAGCAAAATTTGTGAAGGCACTTAGGAATACAACTGAGCTACAAGTGCTGCGATTCCAGAATGGAAACATTGACCATCAGAATGCAGTTGACATATTCAAGTCACTAGAGCACAATACTAGCCTGGAGGAACTTGACCTATCAGGGAACAGTCAACTAGCAGAGGGTGACAGTGATGCAGTAGGCTGTGCAGTTGAGATGATGCTGAATGCTAACAGAACACTTAAATTATTGAATCTGAGTGGTTGTGGATTAACAAGTGAAGTAGCAACATCCTTAGCTAATGGACTAGCTCAGAACTGTTCGGTGATAAACGTTGTCTTGCATTTAAACAACATTAGTAGTACTGGTGCAGTGAACATTCTCAGATCACTAGAGCACAACACCAGACTGGAGAAACTTGACCTATCAAAGAACTGGCAACTAGTAGAGGGTGATAGCGAGGCGTGGGATGTGCAATTGAGAGGATGCTGAATGTAAACAAAACACTCAAAGTGTTGAATCTAAGTGCTCGTAAAGTCAGAGATCCAATAGTAAAACATATTTTAACTGGACTGACCAAGAACACATCACTTCTAACACTTGACATAGGGTCGTGCATGCTAAGTGGCAGTTGTGCTGTGAGCCTTTTTCAGCAAGTGACTACATGCCCCACATGCACTCCGAGTAGGGTACATGTAGCTGAGGTGGATGTTGTGGGGGTTGGGAGAGTGAAGATGGACAGGGGGACAATATGGTGTGTAATAAGTGACACAGTTCCTGAGAACTGCATGGACTTCTTCAGAGCTCTAAATGAGAGCGTTGTGAAGGTCTCGAATCTAATTGTACAAGATCTCACTGATAAAACAGCTCAGCACTTTGCTGCTGGACTGGCTGAAAGTCAGTCACTTCAAGCATTGAAGGTGAAGCATTGCAATATCAGCAGTGCTGGTGCTGTGAGCATATTTACATCACTAGAGTACAACACCAGTCTGAAGAAGCTTGACCTATCAGCAAACAATCAACTAGCAGAGAAAGACAGTGAGGCAGTGGGTTGTGCAATCGAGAGGATGCTGAATGTGAACAAAACACTCAAGGTATTGAATCTAAGTAATTGTAGAGTTAATGCTGGAGTGGCCATTCACATATTCAGATCACTAGAAAAAAGCACTAGCCTGGAGGAACTTGACTTATCAGAGAACAGTCAACTAGCAGAGGGTGACAACGAGGCAGTGGGTTGTGTAATTGAGAGAATGCTGAATGTGAACAGAACACTCAAAGTACTGACTCTGCATGACTGTGGTCTTGATATTACAGTGGCCACTCACATGTTCAGGTCACTAGAGCACAACCCCAACTTGGAGGAACTTGACCTATTTGGAAACAGTCAACTAGCAGAGGGTGATAACAGTGAGGCAGTGGGTTGTGCAATTGAGAGGATGCTAACAGTTAACAAAACACTCAAAATATTGAATTTAAGTGGTTGTCAAGTTATGGATCCAACAGCTCAACATATTCTAAGTGGACTGACCAGGAACACATCACTTGTCACACTTGATATGGGATCATGCAAACTAAGTGGCAGCTGTGCTGTGTCCCTTCTCTGCCACACAACCGCTACTTTGAGTATTACTGTAGGTGTCCTGGGGTTTAGGAAGGTGAAGATGGACAGAGGGACCATATGGTGTGCTGTGGATAACATAGGTGACGTAACTCCTGAGAACTGTGTGGAATTCTTCAGAGCACTAAATAAGAGTGGCATGCAGGTGTCAATGCTGATTGTAAAAAATCTCACAGATCAAACAGCCAAGCATTTCGCTGTTGGGCTAGCCAAAAGTTTGTCAGTTCAGGCATTGAAGTTAATAGGTTCCACAATCAGCAACACTGGTGCAGTGAGCATATTCAGATCACTAGAGCACAACACCAGCCTGAAAGAGCTTAGCCTAACAGGGAACAGTCAACTAACAGAGCGTGACTGTGAGGTAGTGGGATGTGCAATTGAGAGGATGCTGAATGTGAACCGAACACTCAAAGTGTTGAATTTAAGTGGGTGTAGTTTCACAAGTGAGCACTTTACAAATGCTTTAGCTCGGAACTGCTCTGTGAAAAAAGTAACCTTGCTTTCAAACCAAATTGGCAGTGCTAGCACAGTGAGCATATTCAGATCACTAGAGTACAACACAAGCCTGGAGGAACTTGACTTATCGGAGAACAGTCAACTAGCAAAGGGTGACAACGAGGCAGAGGGTTGTGTAATTGAGAGAATGCTGAATGTGAACAGAACACTCAAAGTACTGACTCTGTGTGACTGTGGTCTTGACATGGCAGTGGCCACTCACATATTCAGGTCACTAGAACACTACCCCAACTTGGAGGAACTTGACCTATTTGGCAACAGTCAACTAGCAAAGGGTGACAGTGAGGCAGTGGGTTGTGCAATTGAGAGAATGCTGAATGTGAACAGAACACTCAAAGTACTGACTCTGCATAACTGTGGTCTTGACATTGCAGTGGCCACTCACATATTCAGGTCACTAGAGCACAACCCCAACTTGGAGGAACTTGACCTATTTGGCAACACTCAACTAGCAGAGGGTGATGATGAAAGTGAGGCAGTGGGTTGTGCAATTGAGAGAATGCTAAAAGTTAACAAAACACTCAAAGTATTGAATTTAAGTGATTGTCAAGTTATGGATCCAACAGCTCAACATATTACAAGTGGACTGACCAAGAACACATCACTTGTGACACTTGATATGGGATCAAGCAAACTAAGTGGCAGCTGTGCTGTGTCCCTTCTCCGGCAGACATCCACTACTTTGAGTATTACTGTAGGTATCCTGGGGTTTAGGAAGGTGAAGATGGACAGAGGGACCATATGGTGTGCTGTGGATGACATAGGTGACGTAACTCCTGAGAACTGTGTGGAATTCTTCAGAGCACTAAATGAGAGTGGCATGCAGGTGTCAATGCTGATTGTAAAATATCTCACAGATCAAACAGCCAAGCATTTCGCTGTTGGGCTAGCCAAAAGTTTGTCAGTTCAGGCATTGAAGTTAATAGGTTCCACAATCAGGAACTCTGGTGCAGTGAGCATATTCAGATCACTAGAGCACAACACCAGCCTGAAAGAGCTTATCCTAACAGGGAACAGTCAACTAACAGAGCGTGACTGTGAGGTAGTTGGATGTGCAATTGAGAGGATGATGAATGTGAACCGAACACTCAAAGTGTTGAATTTAAGTGGGTCTAGTTTCACAAGTGAGCACTTTACAAATGCTTTAGCTCGGAACTGCTCTGTGAAAAAAGTAACCTTGCTTTCAAACCAAATTGGCAGTGCTAGCGCAGTGAGCATATTCAGATCACTAGAGCACAACACAAGCCTGGAGGAACTTGACTTATCGGAGAACAGTCAACTAGCAAAGGGTGACAACGAGGCAGTGGGTTGTGTAATTGAGAGAATGCTGAATGTGAACAGAACACTCAAAGTACTGACTCTGTGTGACTGTGGTCTTGACATGGCAGTGGCCACTCACATATTCAGGTCACTAGAGCACAACCCCAACTTGGAGGAACTTGACCTATTTGGCAACAGTCAACTAGCAAAGGGTGACAGTGAGGCAGTGGGTTGTGCAATTGAGAGAATGCTGAATGTGAACAGAACACTCAAAGTACTGACTCTGCATAACTGTGGTCTTGACATTGCAGTGGCCACTCACATATTCAGGTCACTAGAGCACAACCCCAACTTGGAGGAACTTGACCTATTTGGCAACACTCAACTAGCAGAGGGTGATGATGAAAGTGAGGCAGTGGGTTGTGCAATTGAGAGAATGCTAAAAGTTAACAAAACACTCAAAGTATTGAATTTAAGTGGTTGTCAAGTTATGGATCCAACAGCTCAACATATTACAAGTGGACTGACCAAGAACACATCACTTGTGACACTTGATATGGGATCAAGCAAACTAAGTGGCAGCTGTGCTGTGTCCCTTCTCCGGCAGACATCCACTACTTTGAGTATTGCTGTAGGTATCCTGGGGTTTAGGAAGGTGAAGATGGACAGAGGGACCATATGGTGTGCTGTGGATGACATAGGTGACGTAACTCCTGAGAACTGTGTGGAATTCTTCAGAGCACTAAATGAGAGTGGCATGCAGGTGTCAATGCTGATTGTAAAAAATCTCACAGATCAAACAGCCAAGCATTTCGCTGTTGGGCTAGCCAAAAGTTTGTCAGTTCAGGCATTGAAGTTGATAGGTTTCACAATCAGCAACACTGGTGCAGTGAGCATATTCAGATCACTAGAGCACAACACCAGCCTGAAAGAGCTTAGCCTAACAGGGAACAGTCAACTAACAGAGCGTGACTGTGAGGTAGTGGGATGTGCAATTGAGCGGATGCTGAATGTGAACCGAACACTCAAAGTGTTGAATTTAAGTGGTTGTAGTTTCACAAGTGAGCATGCTTTAGCTCGGAACTGCTCTGTGAAAAGAGTAACCTTGCGTTCAAACCAAATTGGCAGTGCTAGTGCAGTGAGCATATTCAGATCACTAGAGGACAACACAAGCCTGGAGGAGCTTGACTTATCGGAGAACAGTCAACTAGCAGAGGGTGACAACGAGGCAGTGGGTTGTGTAATTGAGAGAATGCTGAATGTGAACAGAACACTCAAAGTACTGACTCTGCGTGACTGTGGTCTTGACATTGCAGTGGCCACTCACATATTCAGGTCACTAGAGCACAACCCCAACTTGGAGGAACTTGACCTATTTGGCAATAGTCAACTGGCAGAGGGTGATGGCAGTGAGGCAGTGGGTTGTGCAATTGAGAGGATGCTAAAAGTTAACAAAACACTCAAAGTATTGAATTTAAGTGGTTGTCAAGTTATGGATCCAACAGCTCAACATACTACAAGTGGACTGACCAAGAACACATCACTTGTGACACTTGATATGGGATCAAGCAAACTAAGTGGCAGTTGTGCTGTGTCGCTCCTTCAGCAAGTGACCACTCATCCCACTCTGGGCATTGTAGGCCGGCTGATTATCCTGGGAGTTGGAGAACTGAAGACAGACAGAGGAGCTATATCATGTGTTGCAAGTGACATAATTCCTGAGCACTTAATCGAGTTGTTCAGAGCTCTAAATGACAGTGATATGAAGCTCTCAAAATTGAAAGTAAAAGATTTCACAGATCAAACAACTGAGCTCTTAATTATTGAAAGTCAGTCAGTTGAAACATTAGACTTGAAGCAACATGAAATTAGCAGTGGTGTTGCTGTTGATGTATTCACATCACTAGAACACAACACCAGCCTGGTTGAGCTTGACCTATCAGGTAACAGTCACCTAGCAGAGGGTGATAGTGATGCAGTGGGTTGTGCAGTTGAAAGGATGTTGAATAAGAACAGAACACTCAAAGTATTGAATCTAAGTGGTTGTCATGTCCCAGATCCAATAGCTAAACATGTACTAAGTGGACTGACCAAGAACACATCACTTGTGAAACTTAAAATGGGTTCATGTAATTTAAGTAGTAGCTATGCTGTGTCCCTTCTTCAGCAAGTGATAACCTGTCCCACTCTGAGTAGGGTAAGTGTAGGTGAGATAAATGTTCTTGGAGTTGGGAGAGTGACACTGGACAGAAGAACTGCAACCGTATCACTATTATATCATGCAGGTGACATGATTTCTGAGAAATGTGTGAAATTTGTCAGAGCTATAAACCATAGTGGTATGGTCACAAAGTTGAATGCCCGAAATCTCACAGACCAAAGAGCTGAGCACTCAGTTGAGTTGGCTGAAAATCTGTCAGTTCAAGCTTTGGACTTGAAGCATAACAAAATTGGCAGCACTGGCGCAGTGAGCATATTTAAAACACTGCAATACAACACCATTCTGGAAGAACTTGATTTATCATGGAACTGGCAACTAGCAAAGGGTAACAGTGAGGTAGTGGGTTGTGCACTTGAGAGGATGCTGGATATAAACAGAACACTCAAAGTATTGAATCTAAGTAATTGTGCACTTGACACTGTAGTGGTTACTCACATTGCAGCTGGTCTAGTACAGAATGATACTCTCACTGGACTAAACATTGGAGACATTACAATTAGTGCACCAAGAAATAACATCTGTAGTGAGGGATGGGTGCGTATGTTCAAAGCACTCCACAGCAACACGTCTCTAGAGAAGCTGAACATCAGTCACAACAAGCTGGAGACAGAGGGGTCAGTAGCATTGGCTGAGATGTTGTCATGCAACAAGTCACTGACTGAACTGAATCTTAGGGGGTGTGATATCCCTGAGGCTGGACTCAGAGAGATAGCAAGAGCACTGTTCCAGAACACCTCAATGCAGACACTCAGGTTACTGAACCCACAACATAAGACGTTTTTTGAAGCAGAGTTCGAGAGACTCAACAGAAGTGAAATCATCATGCACTAGGAGACTTACGATTGAGACAAAGTGGTGATACCGATCATTACAACATTTCATGTATGTTGAGAGATTTTGCCAGTAAACTGACCTATAATATTGTTCAAAGGCATGTTTCCATGGTAAACAAATGTATCAGGACTGGTTGGACTGTAACTCAGAGCTTATGCAATCACGGCACAAGCTGAAAAATTGTACCCATGCAAGTGGAAAGACAAAAAAAAAAACAATCTTTATAGAACACATTATTTTTTGTACCGTCCCATTCTCTTTTGCACAATTTTTGATATTTTGTGCAAAATCTTTAGCAAAGTACAAAAAGTTAAATAAAAATCTTGTAAATATTTAGCATGCTGCCTAAATTTAGGCAGCACATCATCCAAAATTTTAGCAATAAATGCCTGTAGATTTGCATTATTTTGCTTCAAAATTGATGAGATGCCTAAATTTAGGCACATCCAGACACAAATTACACTACAGGTGCCTAAATTTAGGCAGGGCATATTTATGTGCACCATTTAGACTACCTCCATAGTATGGCTGCCTAAATTTAGGCAGGCACTGCTAAAGATTAGCTGAAACTGAAGACCTTATAAAATATGGCTGCCTAAATTTAGGCATCCTTATGTACTTGAAATTCGCCCAAAGTGCCTAAATTTAGGCAGCTTCACTAAAGATTTGAACAAATCAAGCCATTTATGGAGAAAAATCCTAAACATTTAGAGAAATAAGATCAAATTCCTACAAAAGAGAATGGGACGATAAAAAAGATAATGTGTTATAGTAAAGTATAGCATAGTATAATATAGTATTGTATAGCATAGTATAGAATAGTAATAGCCATAAAGTGCTGGCATTTGCCATCTATTTTGACCTACCTGTCCTAGGCTAAGAGGACTGGTTTAACTTTGATACCACAGATGGAAAGAGTTTTTATGAATACAAATTTGTGCGATGCACGTCGTACAAAAAGATAACTATGTTATAGCTAATATGGCTGGAGTGAGCTTGAGGGACCACAAGTTGTAGGGTGTTTTTATATACCGAGTGGTATAGAGAGAGTCTTTGACTGTGATTGGACAGGAGGGTACGTGACTCTCCCTGTAAGGATAATAAACACAAGTTCAGAGTTTCTCACTGATCAGATAGAGTTGGTATGCTGAGAGTTTCAAGAAGAGTAGCAGAGTCACGGCTTCATGATTTAGAACAGATCTTCAGAGCAAAAGATTTTCAAGTGCTTGAATGTCCTATCTAGGTGCAGGTCCCAGATTGAACAAGCACAATCCAGGAGTGGGGCCTGGTTAATGCTATATAAATGTTTAACCAAGTTGTGTGCACTGGAAAATTGATGAAAGTTTCTGCAAAGCTATTCCAATGAACTTTCTCATTCTCTTACAAATTAGGCCAACATGGTGGGACCATGAGAGATTGGTACAGAAGGTACTTAGTAAGTGCATGAGTGTTACCAAGAGCCTCATTCCCAAGCCCCCTCATTTTTTGTTCTTCGGTTTTGCATTCAGTACAATACACGCAAACTGATTGAAGAACAAAATACAGTGGAGGCCTGGGAATGTGACTAGAGGTCAGTAGCTATATCTGGAAGGATCTGCTGCTGCAGTTTCCTAGAGAAAAGCATATAGCAGCACTTTGCAAGGTTTAGGGTGAGATAGTTGATAGCTAACAAGGAACATGGAGAAGTGATATCCCTTTGAAGATATGTGTAGTCCATGGGTTCCTGATAATTGAATGTAGCGCAATGTCGTCAGCATACATGGCAATTTTGCTATGTAGCATAGTGTTTGATGCTCTGGCCATTGATGCACACAAGGAACTGACTCTTGGGGTATTCCAGAGACAGCTGGTAAAGGATTGGGTTGTGCACCACCAAACATAACTGAATTCTGTTAGAAAGATAATTATAATTGCTTGTGTTACACCTATTCCCATGTCACATAATCAATCCATTCCTGAAAACTTTTGCCCAATATCCTTACTCTCAGTGCTGAGCAACCTCCTCAAATGTGACTGATCAATGGCACAGACAACTCTAGATATCTGCTGTGTGTTCTTTGATTACAGCAAGGCTTTTTTATTCAGTTCCCCCCGCTGCAAAAGCTGAAAAACATCAATGTCCATCCACACATTCTCAGATGGATCACACACGGTGGTCGACTGGACTGGTGGACTGGTTTAAAAATCATTTTTATGCTCACTAATGAAAAATCACCTGTACGGTTGCATTTGGAGACATAGCCACTTTCCTTCACAGACTCTAGCAAGAATATTTAATAATTAGATGACATGAAGCATGTACACTCAATCCTATAAAGCCTACTTGGCAAGCCTTGAGGCATCTACCATTGGCAATGCAGGTGTCGCTTGGAATGAGTCTTATTGGTTACTTGATTATACTTGCAGATCGATAACACTTACAGATTAGGCACTGTAGTGTACTCAAAGCGCAAGTGTACAAGTCGTTCATCCAACTGCAAGTGTCATATGTAGCCAGTAACTAGTAGTCTCATGTAGCCAGACTCGCCGGAAGGTCGTGAGAGTCTGGCTATGCAAGACTAAGTGAATAGACCCTTCAGTAAAGACTCTTGTACTCAGACGGTTGTCGACACCATAACACTGAAGGAGAAAGTTACAGTTGCACTCAAAAGTAAAGCAAGGCCTCACTACTTTCGTAGCACTACAGTTATTTACTTCATGTGAGAGAATAGTGTGTCCAGGTTTATAAAGACTAAAATGCATCATGTCTAAACCTACAGGAGAGTGAGGTCTCATAAGAGAGCACAAAAGTGATTTTTAGCCCAAAAAATGTCAGTCCACAAGTCCAGTCCACCAGTCCAGTCCAGTGATTGTAGACTACCATCACACACTACCTCTGTAAGAGAAGCCAGTATGTGTGTGTGAATGATGTATCCTCAGGCGTACTAGCTGTAGCTAACTTCTGGAGTACCACAAGGGTCTGTACTTGGGCTACTCATATTAGTTTTCTGACATCACAATGGTCCCATTGTCAGACGACACTATGTCACTCTATGCTGATGACTTAATGCTTTACCGCCCTATTTACTCAGCAACTGATTACCATCTGTTACAAATGGACGTTGACAACCTCTGTGTATGGTCTGACGATAAACTTCAATCCTCAGCAAGATACCAGTAGCTATTAGCCTGCCTGCAATTCTAGTGGGAACTGGGATTGTTGTAGTATGGGCAGGGATTGGTGGTAGAGTTTACAGGAACTGATGTCTAGATGCCCTGGAAGGATTATTTGCACTGAAATAGATTATTCTGGTTGGGGCTGCTTACCATGTCCATTTTTCAGGAAGAAATCAGCTTGCAGTTGCATGCAATTCGGTTTTCATAGCACTTGCAACATTCATTGGTATCTTAACCTACCACATCTTGCAGCAAACGTGGCACACCAAGCTGTGGAAGACTTATAGGGGTTTAACATACCAAACACCATGCAAACTGCATCTGAATGAACCTGCAAGTGCACAATCCCACAGCAAAGGCTTTGTTAAAATCTCTGCTTGAAGACCCTGCATGTGCACAATCCCACAGCAAAGGCTTTATTAAAATCTCTGCTTGAAGACCCTCACAATCCAGCCTTGCATTTCTGAAAGAGTAGCATGATTGTGTAGTTTCTATTCAATGGAGAAATTAGAAATTATAAGGTATGTGCATAGTAGTCATTTTCACCATGGTTATTTTGCTGCCATAGCAACATATTATTGACAATCAGCTGATACTGTATCTGAATAATTGTACGTAATTAGAGCCTTGTTTCTAGACCTTACCACCAACTAGCTATTGACCAATGCATGAACACTCAATGAACCACATAAAAGACAGGCCTGAATGGTTTGTTTTGTGTATGGTTTTGATAGTTGAGTGCGGTAATCATGACGTAAGTAGTTAGGTTTGCATTTGGTACAGTAATGAATGTTGAACAGAAGATGCAATATGCAGACATTAGAGAGTTTTATTTATAGTCAGGGTTCGGATTTTTTTTTTTTGGGAAGTGCAATATTTCATCATTGTAAAGAATTGAGATAAGTCATGATCATTATTTACAGTACAACCTAGTCTAGCCTACTATATACACATTGTCCAAGGAATTCATTCAGAAAATAATCATTTCTGATTTCTACCAAGGGAGAGGACGGAGCCGGGTTTCTGATACTTAGACTTGTAGAAAAAAAGATCACAGCTCAAAAAGGTTGTAAATGACTTGTAAACTAATCAAAGGTTAATGTCAACATTTTACATTACAAGTAGTTACAACTTGTAAACAAGGGTTGAACAGAGGGTAGAGTAAAATATTATGTCTGGCTAATGGTGTAGCCCTGTTCCCAGCCTCTCATGTGCAGCTTTCCTTGCTTGCTAATAGTATATGAAAGCTAGGTGAGACTCTTAGTGTAGCAGACATGCACTGATTGTACAGGACAAAATACTTAGCGCAGCTGCAAATAAAAATTAACAATGTCCCAGACAAAGATACAGTTACATTGTCTGTGACAAAATGGTAATGTTCGTATCATCTAAATTGGTACAAACCTAACCTCATTCCCAGGCCACTGCCAAATTGGCCTGGGAATGAGGTTAGTGCACACCATGCACTACTGCATGTTATATTCCCAGTCTTGATGGCTGCAATTCTATTGAGTCTGCCTCCAAGACCAAGTACAAGTATGAACATTCTGGGAGCTAGAGTCTCAGACTTCCACTACAGTTTGTAACTTTACTGCTTCAACTAAAGAGTTCAGTCATAATCAGATCAAGAAAGTGGGAGCATAAAAAATTTGGATTGAAAGGGATTTATGAAGACCACAATAACAGTAGATTATAACAGTAGATAATAACATTGGTTGCTAATTTGATAATAATTATATGATGTGTACATAAAATTAATATCAGACAGTGTCAGGGCTTGCTATGATAAGACACAATATTTAGTAGCGCATATATGGCATGTATATACTATATCTCAAAATATAGTATATAATATATTACTATCTCAAAGGTGATGTGGAGACTGACAAGGCACTATAAATTATCAACAGGGATAGTAGTTTCTGAGCACATATTGCCCTCCTTAACTGCTGCCACTGTCAGTGTCTAAGTGCGTATCAGAGGAATTGTTCCTGCAATCAGTGATTGCTTGACTCTCTTTAGCATCCATGCCAGTAACACCCTCCTCAATGCCCAGCTCCTGTCTGTCCACTGTTGAATTCCAAGTCCCAACAGCATTTAATTCATTACCTGAAATCAAGGCAGATGCTTTAGTAAACTTCATAAGCATTCAGGCCATTATATGTAATTGCAAGCCTAAATGACACTCCAAGGTGTTGCGAGCCCAAGAAATTCGACTTTGTTCACCAGACTGTATCTCGCCGGGAGGCGCTGCGGGCAGGGCACAAGACTAGTGTGTGACCTGGGTGGCAGCTCATCATCATAAGGTGTCAGAGTCCACCAGCCCAAGAAATTCGACTTGGTTCGCCCATATTGTAGCTGGTAAAGTCTTAACAGTACTGCTCTGCACCGCTCCTCAGGCTCACTGCCAGAATATTATGTACTTCAAAATTCACATAACGTGCTCTTACGTATAATGTACCTTTTGCTGTTGATGTTGCAATCATTTTGGTATCATCAGTGCTCATAGACTGTAAAATTGACAAAATTGAAAGCTTGAAACAACAACAATTCAAGAGAGCATAATAAAGATCTTACCGTTGACATTGCAGAAGATGTAGGAGCCTTCTTAGTCATGGTACCAGTTATAGAAGTTCGCATGGTTGACCTGAAGGTTGAACTGGCCTTGCCACGGAGAAACTTGGCATGCGAGCTCTGCCACACCTATACACATGTAATATCATACCTTTAAAGGCCATTGATTTTAAGACAAAAGTTTGCACAACTCTTACCTTCTCACTTCTCAGAACGTGAAAAAGAAAGATGAACACTCCCTACAAATAGAGGTAATTGACAACCTTGATACATCATGTCGAAACAATTAATTTGCATACTGACCAGAAACTGTCTGTGTGCTACACAGATTACAGATCGTAATACTATATGCTTTTCAAAGAGGTCCCCGAACAAAAAACGGTCTGCAATATTATATTATTAGTGTACTTGGAACAAAAAAACTACCTTAACTGAGAAATACCTGTAAAGAGTTGAAGATGGTGAAGAGCCATGCAAAAACGGTCGTGTTCTCATTCACAGCAAACAGTCCAAACACCCAGGTCAGTCCCAGAATGGGTAGCAGGACAATAGTAGCTTTGAAGAGAGGCCTGGAACACAGTTAAAAAGTCAGTAAGATCCATGTCTTGCTAATCCGCAGATTTTTATTAATATGCTTACGAATTGCTAATCCAAACCATGGGCTAGAGTCAGAATGAAAATAAGCCTATATAAAGGTTCCTTGGCATGTGGGGAACAGCATGCAAGCAGCTTCAATCACATGCTCTTTCAATTAAGTGTATTAGTTTGTAAAAAACATGTACAGCATTTAATTTCTTTAGGCTGTAATTAACACAGCTAAAATTAGATGATGCTAGTTCTGCTTAGCGTCTGAGGCATTGCATGGTTAAAGAAAACAGAAGATGTTGCTGTCCTATTAATTTTTGATCCCAACATACTAGGGCCTGAACGAATGTACTAACATTCGAACATTCGTTTGAATCTCCAAACGTTCGAAGGTAGAATTATATTCGCAAGTGGCCAATTTCTAATCAATGCACACCCCACGTGCAATCTTGCAGGATGGTGGATAAAAGTTTCAGGCCTTCGGTGTAACCAAGTGCAGAATGCGAGGCGGAGAGATGCTCCCGATACTAGCGGTAGACTGGCGATCTTTAGCAGTGAGGGACGAGGAAGCGGAGCGCTGGCATGTCCGGTCGCTGCCAGCGGTCAGTCCACCCCACGGTAGACACTTTCGTAGACAGCCGAGTGGCTTAAATATACTTTTAAGTAAATATGCATTGTGCATTCGTGCAGAAACCACAAGTACACCCACGTTACATAATATCTTGATTCTACCGAATGTTGTTTGAATGATAGTTACCGAACATTCGAATGGGGATTTCGCCCATTCGTTCAGGCCCTACAACATACAAATGTGCATGTTTTCTCAGAAGCCTTGCATAATGACTGGTTATATAGTACATACACACACATATACATACATACACAATATATACCCCATATATACTATGTATAAATTCTATCTCATAATTAGAGGTTGCTCACTTGGCATTCAGCATCAACACAATCATATTACTCACTTGAAGATCTCATAACTCTCCTTGAATTTAGAATCATTATTTCTCCTCTTTACTTTGGAGTGAATTGATCGGTAGACTGTCGCCAAAGCCAAACAGAGAAAGAAAACATTCACCTATGAAAGAAGGAGTGTCGTTTTCATGTTCTGTACAATCACTTTCGATATCTATTCCAGGGTATAAGAACCAAGTGGTTTGGTTATATGACATACTCACTGTAATGATTGCAAGCATTGGAGCCACAAACGCCCAGATTACTCCATTCTCAGTTGACAACCAACAGCTGGATGTGATGAAAGTAATGAAAACAGTAATGATGAAAGTAGGTTACATAACAATAATCAACTTGCTTGGTCAGTGATCAAGTTACTGAGGAACATCCTCATATTACAGTGGTCACAAATTTCAAATGCATGATACTGGTAATCTTTAGCCATAGCCGTGTAGCTTTATGTGATGAGTGATACATGTCATGAGTTAACCCTGTTATATTCTATACTTGCTATCCTGTTTTGTCATAGAATCCCTGAAAACAGCGCACTTTAACTTGCTCATGGTGCTATCAAGTACTTGCCGAGTTATTAAGCTTACAATGTAAGATTTCCATCAGCATCTGTTACTCCATAATCTGAGGTCCGTACCCCAACTGAAACCACAACTGGTATAACAGGCAAACCTGAAGAAACACACATAAGATTGGTTCAATATCTACAACTGTATATGTGTGTACAGTTGACTTACACTATGCTAACATTCAAGTGAGAGTAACAAATTGTTGTGATTTGGGAACCTCAATCTTAAGCTCTCTCTCTGGCACCAAACCAAACATTGAGGCACAGGAATGAGGCTACTCATTTGGGCTATGTCCAGTGTTGCTCATCACTCTTGGCCCTGCTAACCTTTGCAGATTGTTGTAAATTAACTGCTAGAAAAATATATGCATCAGAAAATGAAACTGTGGTTCGGAAACCATTTCTGCTTCTGTATTGCAAACACAGCTCTGGAATGCATAAACAACCCTCCACTACTTCTGAAAATCACATCTGGCTCACAAAAGCAGCTTTCTGACTTGATGAAGAAGCCTTCCAATTTGTGGTGAAGCCGCGCTACGAACACGTACAGAAAAATGTTCTAGGAGGCAGTGTCAATTTTTTTTGATGTGCACCATATGTCAAGCTTGTGTGCAATGCTCCACCATTCAGTCCAACCGATCCTTATTTCCTCACTTGTTACGCACTTATAGTCATACATTACAAAAGTCACAAACAAACTCAGACCACAGTTATAATAGCTCATTTGGTTACAGAAACTAAGTTTTACAATGAAGTGACCAGAAATAGTCAGCACTTTACTAGCTGGTCATTGTTCTTTATCTACATTACATACCATATCCCAACAGAAGGAAGAGCCACCATTTTCGAATGAGCCTACTGAAGACAACCACTAACATGAGGTAGAGCATGATGCCTTCACACAGCATCCAGCAGAACACGGACAGAAAAAGGTAGTGTAACAGAGCTGCTATAAATACACAGGCTCCCTGAAAGTGGGAAAACAGTGAATGAAGTCAACAAAACTATATAAGAAACTTAATGTAATATGCTTTAATGTTAGCCTCGTTCCCAGGCTGAGGGAATGAGGCTACTTTAATGTAGCTTTTGAAGGTGAATTATAGGACTGTTTGTGAATTACATAACTACTGCAATAAGTACTGCCGACAAAGAACAATGAGGTATGACATTAGTGACATTGCAAATTACTGTGGTACTGTAAAATGAAGTTTGATCTACCATTTTTACTACTTGTTATATCAGCTATACACATACTCTACCATATTCCATGTTCAAAAAATCAGTTCGATAATGTGTTTATTTACCAAGTATAAAAGCAATTCAAATATGTCTTAGGCACATTCTCCAGCGTTCACTGTTGCTTCAAATGATCCAATACTTGGGCAGTAAAGGCCTGGAATAGTTAAGGCTAGCAATGTCTCTCTGCATATGCCACTGCTTTACCAGAGGAGGATGGACATGTAAATCAAATCTTGGAGCTGATCAGATGTACAGAAGCTGATCCCTGCCTCACAAGTCAGCAGAAACACTGGTCAGTGTGCTTAACTGCCTCGGGAATTAATTACATTCCTGAGCCAGTTAAGCACACTAAAACCGGTATTCTCTGCTATCCTGTTGAGCAGGCAGGGATCAGCTTCCGTATGTCATAACATAATTGCGAGGAAGTTGTCTTTCACTAACTCCAAGATTAGATCTCTTGTGTATGGAAGCATGCAATGTCCAACCTCCTCTGCTACTTTAATGAAGCACTTTTATAACATTCCAATTGCTCGGTTGTACTTACTTCGCTTGCTCTTTATCTCACATTCTAACTAGTTCCACTTACATCGTTTGCTCGGGCAGGCTGAACTGAGGTGATAAAGACAAGGTAACCGAGGCAGAGAGAGATGGCCAGGTTGAGGTGAATGAAATAGTGCACTGATGTGAACAGCTGCTTCCTGAAACAGGCATCAGACAAATATACATGTATGTGTAATAAGTCCACACCAAGATTCTCACAGAGCATAGAATTTATTGCAGCAGATTTACCACAGCTAAACACTGTAGATTAGCTGAAACAAGGCTATGGGGCTTTATCAAAATAAGCTTCATTGTCAAGGGAGGAGCCAACCATGACACCTCTATCAGGAGTGCAAGGCATGCCTGTATATACGTACCAACTTTATAGTTATGCCCTAAGTATTGTAGCATAAGGAATGTGTGTAAGCAGGGAGATATTTTCTCTACTCACTGTGAGTATGGTGTAGCTGCATAGTGATGGGAGGCTTGTTGGTGAATGTGAATTTTTGGACATTTAATGTGGCCGGCATTTTTTTCGGGGTCATCCCTACATATGGCGTACTACCGTACGCCATGATATGAGGCCAAACAGGATGTGTAAGGGTAGATTTCTTATAAATTGAGATGATGTAGGAAAACAAAACATTAGTGGACAGATACGTAGGTTAGCCTCACTGTTTGTCTGTCAATATTGACACATACTTTGAGAATACATATATCAACTGAACATATCTATGCTATCCTTAACTGAAAGTAGATTAATGAAAGCCTTAGGTCTGATAACATTGTACGTAGTATATATGCATATTTGTATATATACACACAGGAGACTCACCCCATTGCAAGGAAGAAGATAATGGTTGCGATCAGGCAAATGATAGATATGGCACAGCCAATGTATGACACAATCTGCAGAGCCACAAGCTCACCAGCTGAAATGGTGTCATTATCCTGAGTGTAAATGTACAATGTATATATATGAAAAATCCACCATTCAACTCGCTAGTGTGGGGCTAACTCAGGCTCGCCCCCATGAAATGATAAATAAAGGAATGACCTATGATGTATAGGTACCAGAGGATGTTAGTAGGGGTTATTCTGAGATGGGGCTGAAGGCTAAGTAGGGTACACTCATATATATTGAAGGTCCTGGGTTTGATGCCCAGCTAGATGTCTATGGATTTTTTACCGAAGACATATATACGTACACATAAATATGGTTACAGTGACTGAATATCCAATGGGCCTATAGAAGAGATCATGGAGGAGTGTGTAATGGACCAATGATAATATTGAATGAAGAGAGCTATAGTCAAGGATCAAATGGTGAACTCACCCCATCGCTCAGTATTCCAGACACGTCCACTAGTACCGCGAAACTTGTGAGATGTGTACTCGTGCAGTTGACTGTTGTCATTCCATCTTCAGTTGTGGTACTAACCATCTCGATGCCGTCAAATGCCCAACTTCCATTGCCAACACTGATAAACAAATAGCGGAAAACATTAAAGTGTACTTAATTTATCATTTAACACTCAGGAATAAGGCAGATGGAAGGAAATGAGGGCCTTCAGCGAAATGCACCTAACAGTGAGTTACATTCAGCTAGTGTGTGCTTAATCTAGGATTACAAAATGACCACATGCACTTGTGTACTTAATAGTGGATATGAGCTTATAAATGAAACATGCTTGACTATGCATGAGTACGTATTGCGTTCTTGATAAAACTATGGTAGGCATCATAATATTATAACTAGCTACTAAAGATAGAGTTTGGTTGACTATTCAATACAACAAGTACGTATCTCATATACAACTTACGGGTCAGAAAACTCCCAGTAAGCACACCGATACTCAGACACATTTTCATCCTGTACAGGTAAGTATGCAAAACAATCATAGTGATCACCATAGCCTGAAGCTCAGGGAGAGAGACACTTGATGGGTCCCTGAAGTTTGCTAGAGGGCCCCTAAGTACATTACACATGTGGAGCTTTGGTATATACTGTACAACTATTTCCAGATAGTTAGTTAGAAGGAGTACGGTATAGCAGGAAATTTTCGCGAGGTCCAATTTTCGTGATTTTCGTGACCCACGACCAAAACGCGAAAATAAGAACCGTGAAATAAGAACTGCGAAAATTTGAACACGTGGAGATTTGCACATGTGCGTTTTGTGCGCTAGTCTCACTCGATCTGACGATGGCTCTGTATCGCTATTTCAAACCAGTAGACGACGTCCTACCCTCTCCCACAGGAGACCTTTCGTCCTCTGTTAGCCCGGCGACGATAAAGGGGCATGGTCAATAGCTCGCGCTAAACGCAAAAATTAAAACCGCGAAAATTTCTTCTGGAAGGGAAACAGGATTTTCTCGAAAATTTGGACCAGTGAAAATTTCCCGTTATACGGTATATTGATTTCATGTTTACAGATTGTTCTCATCGTAGTGCATAACCTATATGCCACACAAAATTTAGTAGGATAAAAAGTGTTGCGTTTCACAGTCATTTTGCATATTGAGTGTGGAAATTAGATCCCCATGGTTAATTCTTTATCCACACACCAAGTGAACTAAAAACTTCTTTGTATTGCCAAAAAGTCAGTGTGTGGTAGCTACTACTTCATTGGAATGTCTTTGAGCTCTGGAACAAGACTACTATTTACAAGTACAGGTAGCTTCAAGTTATATTAGTGACATTCTTACAGCTTCAAAGGTGAATGAAAGGGTAACAGGTTCTTGAACGAGAGCATCAGATTGTCCCCGTCGCATTCTGACTTGAGTTGATAGCACCATTGAAGCCACCCTCGAGCCATTCCTGGTGCGGAATTAAGTAGTGTTAGTCAGTGGTCATAAGGCCATATCAAACACTCAAGTTTAAGAGTATAATTGGAGTCTTTACTGTCTAGTTTGGCTGCATATACATACCACTGAATGAGTGTAATATATACATATGGTGGATCAAAAAGAGAAACTAAAAACATGTCACAAAAATATTGGGCTGCATACATCCAATAGCAAAGTTAATATGCAAGTACAGTTGCTTAAAATTACGGCTACGTGCATGTGTGAAGTATGTCAGGCAAACCGTCAACATTTCTATTGTGGTACTGAGAGTGTGTGTGGGTTACTTACGCATTAGAGGGTAGAGCTGCTTCCATGTTTTGAAAGAGGATGGTTGTAACTGGAACAGTCCTTGCTGCCACAGCAAAACAAACGGATTATTATTACATACTGGAGAGTACATATAATGCACAGTACAGTATTGTATTTCAAGTTCTACGTATATACTGTATGTAAGCTCCCCAAAATATACGCTCCCACTTTTTGTGTGTTACTTTGAGTTAAAAGTTTGTAGGGGGCATTTACATGTACTTGAATATTCAATTAGTCAGTTTTGTGCATAAGTCCCCCAACTCAACCGGTTCCTCACAATGTTACATGCGCGATGACTGCTGTGGCTTTCAGGAAGAACAGCAGCTTCGTTGATGGTACTATGGGAAATCAGCAGTGCTTGTGTTGAGATACTTACTAAGCCAAGAGGCATCAAAGCAACTTGCATCGTCAGTGGTGATAGGGGACAACCCCGTAAAAGCTTGTACTGTGAGCGACAAAAACCTTGGTGGTGGGTCAGTGAACGAAGCTATTGTGATTTTGTGTTTATGTGTTTACAAACACACACGACGACGGAGCCTAACCAAAAGCTCACTAAAAGCAAGAAGATGCTCAGGGTGTTTACAAGAGGGAAAATACCTATCTAAGAAATTGGGGATTAAAGAGGGGGAGGGCATTTGCTTCAAGGGCTGTATTTTCAGGAGCTTATGGTACTATTTTGGTAACTGTGTGCCATTTGAACTTAAAATGTGGAATGTGATGAGAGTATGGAAGTGGATTACTTAAAGTAATATCCTAGTTGTGATCCTCAGACAGAGCAGCATTCACTCATCCAACTCAATGACATGCTGATGACTTTATTTCACCTGAAGAGCTTGGCAATGGGCTTACATGCACTTGTGATGGTGAGATCGCTCCCAGTGTTTGAACTCTAGACCTACACCACAGGTTAGTGAATAGATTGAGAGAGACCTTTCCAGCATTTTAGATTGAGATGGTTTCAGTTGAACTATTCCTGTTTCGGAGACTATGTACTAAATTGTTCTGGTACATACATATGGTAACAGTCCAGTACATGAAATTGCTGTACATACCATTTGCTCCTCTCCTCTCCATCAGAAACTGAGCAGGGATTGTGATCTGTGCTGGGATACTGTTAAAGGAGGTATTGACGAGGTCATCTAAGGACTCGGGGAACGTGGTACTCTCCTCGGGATTGCTGCGACTGGAGCCAAACACTACAGACAAACATAAAGACAACAATATTACTCTTGATAATGCAAAGATATGAGAGTCACGGGTTCATGTAGACTAACAAAATGTGTGATATTAACGGTGATAGTATCACACAATTATAATGAATGAACAATCAATGAAAAACGTCTGTTAAGGCGTACCCCAATTTTGATTTTAGTCCAATTTTTGGTTTACCTTTCATACTTTGAGCAAATACTGAGGACAAAGTACATAGTACGTATATCTAAACAATCATGGATTAACCAAGTGGCAAAGTGATTGTAGTTTATCCTTAATTATATTTTGCTATATGCAGAAATCACACACCTTTCAATTCCGATGCAATAGATATTGAGCGAAAGCTCATTGCTTTAGCTATCTGAATCTGAGTAAGGGACACTGAACCAGATACACCCTGAAGCTCCAAGAAGCAAATAAAGCTGTTTTTATGCCTCAAATTGTTCTATTATCAATCTCACCTCTCCAGTAACAGCAATAAAAGCTAGGTCCAGTACATTAGTGCAACTAAGATGATAGGTCATCGTCACTCGAGTAGCTCAAGGCATACTTCCCCTCTCCTGTTCCCAGAAACACGCAAGTGCTCGGTCTCAATGGCAGCACTTTGGTAAGTCAGCTACTTTAGTATTACATTGCTTGGGGAATTGCCCATATATAGGCATCTGTCATACTACTAATATTTATGTACATAGACATACACACTTCCTGTCTGCATGTTACATAAATGTACATACTCAGCAAGTATATATCATGCACAATTACTTAATCTACACTAACCAACATTGTCTCTGCCCCACACCCAGCGGCCAACAGCATCATCCATTGCATTAGACAAGTAGAGTCCATATCGCTCAGCATTATCTAACAGCCTCTGACTACCAGCATCAATCTAAGAGATGAGTCAGAAAAATAACAGCACAAAAAACTAATAACAATCATCCATGCAGCATTTCGCTACCCAACTATATATGCATGGATCTTCTTCAGAGTAGTGCTTGGTGAAGATTTTGTGCACATGCATACTCTGAAGCGGAGACGCCATGACAAGTATGACAACAAGTGCTACCATCATCCAAACTGAATCAAATGTGATCAGCTACAATCATTGGTAAACTGGAATATGGGGATTAAAATCTCATGCTCTGTAGGGTTCTTGCAGCATGTTACTAAATGTCATGAGACCTAATATAATATAGTGCTGGCCAATATATATTGCCATCCATATTTAGCCTCAAGCTATGGCAAATATGCATGCAGGATTGCATACATTCCCCTGGGTTCACTCACGTCACGGATGGGTTTATGCATTGGAATAGTTAGGGCTGAATTAATCACTCACCTCCTGAAGGTCCTGCCATCCATCAAGGTTGTTTCCATCAAGAACATTGCTAAAGATGTCTGCACAATCACTAAAGAGGTCTTGAAATGTCTGAAATAAATGTAAGAGAACTGCAATATTAACAGACCAAATTTTACTGGAGATGAACTATATAGGAATGGAAACACAATCAGGAAATTTTCGGCTATTTTATACAATGATGACTGATACTCAATAATAAGAGCATATCATTGAAATGAAGACGACCTTACCAAGCTTCCCATTGATCTTAGTACAAAAAAAGAAGATTTATTTTACATTCAAAATTGCCCATTTGACAGCTATAAAGCAGAAACTGGTCAAACATGACTGTGGTGAAGTCTATAGCTGCACTCCCTGTCACCATGGTAGAGCTGTGGTAGCATAGCTATAGTTATATAAGAGAGCTAAAGAAACTAATTTTTTTTTCGTTAAAGTAAAGAAAATTAAAGGCAAAACTTCGTATAGTCTAATGGTTGAATATTTTCTCGATCTACGTACATAATATAAAATGGATAAAAAGTATGTACCTGATCACTGGTGTCACTCTCACCAGTACCTAAGCCTTCGTCCAGCAGGTCCACTATCCCTGCGAGGAGTAGATTGGTTGAGTTGAGATCAGAGGGAAGAAGAGACAGTCCCATTCGAGGCCCAGTGATGCCACGAAAATTGGAGGTGACAGCTTGTGAGTCTTGTAGTCTGGTCCGAAAATTCCGACCAGTCCTGTTCAACGCTGCTAAGGCCTAGAAGAGTTAAGAAGATTGATTTCTTAAATTTGTGGGATAAATAACTGTCGCAGTCCTCAAACATTATTTCGTTGCGTCTTTCGATCGTGTTACCATGTTCGAATCGATGTAGCGCAGAACTTCCGTTAAGGGTGGGGCAGATGCACAAATACCTGACAAGTCTATGCAGTGAGTATGAGCCCCGCCCTTGACGGTTCTGCACTACATCGTGCCCAACGCAGTACCGCGATCAAAATACGCAACAAATTAATGTTTGATTTCTACCCGGGACTGCCACAAGTGTTAACAAGTTGAATTAGAGAGGATTTGTTCCTTCAGCGGTAGTTACCATGGCTGTAGCAACAGGCTGGCCATGCCGGCTATTTTTTTTACTTTTGATTTACTTTTCCCCAATCGGTAGCACCTAGGTATTTCAGCAGTTTGCCTCCTGAGCTCAAAAGCGATCTCAGAGCATCTCCTTTTTCGTGACAGCTGACTCCTGAAGCAAAAGCAGGTGCGTTTCCTGTGACGGCAAACCAATCAAATACTACTAGCGGAGCATAAAGCATTGAGTCAGTATACAGCCTAAAACAACCTAGCTGGCCAGACAACTTGCTACAGCCATGTGTATATATGCAGTTGCAAGCACTATAACAGAGTTATTCTCTTCACCTCTTCTCTGGCATTCATGAAGTCAAATGATGCACAGTCCTGAACAACTGCTGGCAGCCAGCCTCTTGGACCACAAAGCCTGGTAGCAACCCCTACAAGTGAGGAAGAACACACCCAAGGTGACGAACATCTGTGCTACATGCATGTGTACTGGCATGAATCAGAGAGTCGGTAGACTCTCCATGTACGGATGGCGCCGACGTGCAATATATGCAATACTTTAAGCGAAAGCCGTATAACTTCACTACAAATACACTAAAAGCTTATTTAAGCACCCAGATGTCCTCTTTGAGTGCCTTTATGATCAGCAAGACTCATATAAATGGCCAAAAGCCACGCAGAAGACAGCTAAATGCAAAAGTGTGCAATAGCCAAAGTGCCATTTTTCGTATTCTTTCTTTCTTCGTTACAACCACTTTGTTCAAACAACGATAACTCGAAAACGGTTTAAGTGCTCACCGTCATTTCAGCACAAAACTGATGCTTTTCACAGCGCGGAGCCACTCAGCGTCTTCATAGCTTCAAATTCACCATGGTCAGCAAAAGCCATTCACAACACTCTGAGGCTGCTGTCTGTTGCTTAGGATGCCAATTTCTAATTTTGTACGCATGCGCACACGAAGTCTGATTCCCAGACCAAAGACCACGGCCATTGGTCTGGAAGCGAGACCAGTACACAAGCGAAATCGCCAGCAGGCAGTACATAGCCTCGTTCCCAGGCCTCCCCCATATTTGTTCTTCAGTTTGCGTTCAGTATAATACACGGAAGCAGCTCCGTGTATTATACTGAACGCAAACCAAAGAACAAAAACGGGAGAGGCCTAGGAACGAGGCTAGGCAGGCTTATGAACACCACGTAGGTAAGGCGCTGTATTCAGCTGCCTACTTGTAGCTACACTAAAAATAGCCTACTCACAGCTTTAGTGAATTGTAAAGCTAGGATGTCAGTATGATAGTTTTCTGTGCTGCAGCTGGTCAGTCGTCATGTGATTGACAACTGAATCATGAAATTGGTTTCACAAAGTTTGGTACGGAGAGTGGTTAGCCCTTCTGACATCAGGGTGCTAGCTGGCTATATCTATATTACATGCCTGGAACCACTACTAAACTGTCAACGTCGTTTCAAGTTCTGGTGTTGTGGTTACACTTGAAATATTCTTCTTAGGCTTAGGTCTAAATGTAATTGAGATTAACATCAAAAAAGTACACAAAGAAGACGTAAAAAACATTAAAAATGTAAAACGATGTAGGGATGGCATGCCAAAAAGTATGCAAACAAGGTAGGGATAATGCATGAAAGCAAAGGTCAACATACTGGCAAAGCCCCATCCTGTAGAGTAAGCACGGACACTATGCTGTGACTAACCAACTATGCTAGATAGCATCATGAATATGTAAGCGTTATCACTTGTTATGTAATCATTCCTGGCCACGTGTATGGTATTGATTGGTTTGCTACATGGCACTGCGAGCTAAAAAGGACTGAAGAGCGCACTTCCCTGATCGATACCAACCATGTCCTACGCATTTCGACCTGGAGACTTGCCCTAACTCGACTTACAAGTCGACAGGGGAGCTGACTTCAAGGCATGGAAGACACAGTGGGAGGCCTACCTCAGCCTCTCAGGCCTCGCCACACAAGAGGACGCCAAACAGGTACAAGCACTAACCTTGTGTTTCTCTCGCGAAACCGTAACCATCGTCGAAAACCTTGGCCTCAGCGCCGACCAGCGAGGCAAAGTAGCAGAGATCATCGCGGCCATTCAACGTTACGTGGAAGGTCACATCAACGAATCCGTGGAGAGACGTACGTTCCGCCGCCGCGTACAGCAGCTGGGAGAAACCTTCGACGACTTCCTAGTCAGCCTTAGGGAGTTGGCTAAGACCTGCAAGTTCTGCTCAGACAACTGCACTCAGAAGAATATTCGTGATCAGATCATCGAGGGCCTCCTAGACGGCGACACTGTGGAACACCTCCTTCAAGAGAAAGACCTCACTCTGGACAAAGCCATCACTACCTGCCGTGCTCAAGAGGCTGCCAAGAAACAACGAGCAGAGATCGCCAACACCTCACGTGAGCCTGCTAATGTACAAACCCTCCGAAGACAACCTAACCTTACGAGACCCCCTCTTGGCAGATCCTGCCCTGGCTGTGGATCCGGGCTCCACGATGGTGGTCGCCAAAGTTGCCCAGCCTACAACATCACATGCCACCTATGTAAGAAGGTTGGCCACTTTGGAAGGGTGTGCCGAGGACGACGACCACAACCACTCACACCCAAACAACCATACCATCCTCCCACTCTGCCAACCCCTACCGCACCAGGAGCACGCACCGTCTCCGCCACACCACTAATGGCCTCCACTAAACTCAACCCCCCATCCACCTTCGAACCAGCTCCCATGATCAGCGTCCACATGTCCTCCCTCAATGGACACGCAGCACTGCAAGTCTTACCGGACTCTGGAGCAGACATCTGTGTTGGAGGCACGGCTCTACTACAGCAGCTCCACGAACACCCCGACAACCTCCTACCGTCAACAATCATCCCTCAAGCCGTCAATGGAACCACCATGAGCCCCATTGGGAAACTCCCCGTAACGCTCTCCCTTGGGACGCATGTGCATACCGATGACTTCCACATCTACCCCAACGTCACTGGGACATTGCTGTCCTGGAAGGCCGCTAAGGGATTGACCGTCCTTCCCGAGCATTACCCCAATCCAGTACCAGCCGTCGCTCCGCACATCGCTGCCACTACCACCAACCAGCCAGCTCTTACCCCCGACGTCAGGGGTGAGTTCCCATCCATCTTTGACGGACAGGTCAGGACCATGGATGGCGAAACATTTCACATCACACTGACAGAGGATGCCCAGCCATTCTGTGTGAACACACCGAGAGCAATCCCATTTGCCTTCCGTGACAAACTAAAGGCCGAATTAGACCTCCTACAGGAACAAGGGATCATCACCCCTATCACAGAACCCACAGAGTGGTGTGCACCCATTGTCGTCACCCCCAAAAAAGGCACTGACAAGATCAGAATGTGTGTCGACCTCTCCCGCCTCAACACGTTTGTAAAGCGAGAAAGGTACCAGTCAGCTACCCCAGCTCAAGCAGTAGCAGACATTGCGGCTGAGAGTGCCAAGATTTTCACCAAGCTTGACGCCCTCAAAGGATACCACCAATGCCCACTGGACGAAGACAGCCACCTTTATCACACCCTCTGGCAGGTTCAAGTACCTCCGCGCACCCTACGGAATTTCCTCCATATCCGAACATTACAACCGCAGGATGGATGACGCTTTTGCCGGACTCACAGGTTACCGCCGCATTGTTGACGACATCGTGATCTACGACAGCGACCCAGCACAACACATCGACCATGTTCGGCAGTTCTTGCAACGATGTGCTGAGCGACAGATCACACTGAACACTGACAAATGCGAGTTTGCCCAACCACAGGTCACTTTCGCTGGATTCACACTGTCATCACAAGGCTACAGCGTCGATAAGTCTATAACCGATGCGATCTCCAACTTCCCCACCCCAGCTAACCGCACAGACCTCCGTGCCTTCTGCGGCCTCGCCAACCAACTCTCAGCAAGCACAGCCACCCTCGCTGACCTAATGGCCCCCTTGCGACCACTACTAAGCACAAAAAATGAGTTTTTGTGGTCCCCCGACCTCGACAAAGCCTTTGTCTCTGCCAAGCAGGCTCTCACATCCGCCCCCACTGTCTCCTTTTTCGACCCTGACAAGCCTACACGCCTTTGCACCGACGCCAGTCGTCAGGGACTCGGGTTTGTGTTGCAACAAAAGAACGGTGACAACTGGGCCCTCGTCCAGGCTGGCTCCAGATTCCTATCCGATGCAGAGTCCAGGTACGCTATCATTGAGCTGGAGCTCTTAGCCGTGTCATGGGCGATCAACAAGTGCAAACTATTCCTCGCGGGTCTCCCCCACTTCACTGTCGTTACCGATCACCACCCCCTCATACCGATACTCAACAATCACCGACTAGACGAGATCGAGAATCCACGCCTCCAGCGCCTCAAAGGCAAGATCATGGCATACAACTTCACGGCTCAGTGGATCAAGGGCGTTCTGAACAACGCCCCAGATGCTCTCTCTCGAAACCCCGTCTCCGACCCCCTGCCACATGAGCTGATGGCAGAGTGCGACTCACAAAACAACCCCGCATCATCCATTGCAGAGATCCGAGCCGCGTCCGCTAGTAACACCAGCAGCCTTCGCCTACAAGACCTCCGCCGACATGCTGAAGCCGACCAAGAATACCAACAAATCCAACACTACATCCGCAATGGCTTCCCAGACCACCGCCACCAGCTCCCAGAGCAATGTCGGCGCTATTGGAACGTCCGCAGCCAACTCACTCTGGACGACGGCCTCATTGTTTATGGTTGCCGCCTGCTAATCCCATCCTCAATGCGCTCCCAGGTCTTACAAGAGCTCCACGCATCACATCAAGGAGCCGTCCGCACAAAACTACGTGCCAAACTTGTCGCCTATTGGCCCGGAATAAACAACGACATCAAAACCTAATAGTATCATGCAAGCAATGCCAAGACCACTTACCATCACAGAGGAAGGAGCCAATCATCATGAAGCCGAGACCATCCAGACCATTCCAAGAAATCGCAGTGGATTTTTGCTCGTATGCAGGGCAGAACTTCCTCATCATCGTGGACTGTTACACCGACTGGCCTGACATCATTCACATGGGCAACAATACCACTGCTCCTCAACTCATTAACACCCTCCTCAGAACATTCTGTCACACTGGAGCACCAGACGTTGTCTGGTCAGACCAAGGCCCCCAGTTCAAATCCAAGTCGTTCAATGGTTTTTCTAAAGAGTGGGGATTCCAACACATTACCTCATCCCCAAGATACCCACAGAGCAATGGGAAGGCCGAGGCCACAGTCAAATCGATGAAAAAGATCATCCGAGCAGCGTGGAAGCGTGACAGCCTTGACGAAAGGACACTCACTCGAGCTCTTTTGCAATACCGCAACACACCATCTCAGCGGGATCGACTCTCACCAGCACAGAAGCTATTTGGACACCCAATTCAAGACACACTGCCAGCCCACCGCCGAGCTTTTGCACCACGATGGCAGACAAGTGTAGAGGAGGCTGAGCAGTGTGCCATAACCAATGCAGAACAAGTAGAGCACTACTACAATCAGCATGCGAGGGCACTCCCCGAGATTGGAGTTGGCTCTAAAGTGGCCATCCAAAACACGATCACAAAACTCTGGGACATTTATGGTGTGGTCACAGCCATTGGTTCCTATCGCCGATACTTTGTAAAGACCGCCGGTGGTCGTGTCTTGGTGAGAAATCGTCGTTATCTGCGACGCCGGGTCCCACCTGTGTTACCACCAGACACAGCCGGACCACTTCAAGCAGTTGATCCTGACCCTAACCACCCACCTCCACAGCCACTACGGCGCTCAGCTCGCCGTCACACAAGGCCAAATCGCCTCATTGAAGAAATCGCCTTCATCCAAGTTTGAAAGTGAAGGCGTGGAGGGGGAGATGTAGAGTAAGCACAGACACTATGCTGTGACTAACCAACTATGCTAGATAGCATCATGAATATGTAAGCATTATCACTTGTTATGTAATCATTCCTGGCCACGTGTATGGTATTGATTGGTTTGCTACACATCCCTACATCTTTTTCACACTACAGTTAGACAGTGCATGGGGGTCTTCCTAAAACGTACCACAAGTTCACAACCTTTACTGGCAGTTCACGGCTGTAGCCTCATTCTCAGGCCGCTTCCTTCTCCCACATGGCCTGGGAACGAGGCTAGTATGACCCTCTTGGTAGCATTATGTTATACGGAACCTCTTCAACAACTTAAGCAGTGAGTTGGAGTAGACTGGGGACTCATGATAGTAAGTGTCGTTAAAGTACATGGCATGGTTTTAGCCCCGTCCCCAGGCCACTTTCCTTCTCCCACATGCCGGCTCAGGGATATGATCTAGCAGCATTGCATCAGCTGTAGTATGAAAAAGATGTAGGGATGGGGCTTTGCCAATATGTTGACCTTTGCTTTCATGCATTATCCCTACCTTGTTTGCATACTTTTTGGCATGCCATCCCTACATCTTTTTACACTTTTAATGTTTTTTAAGTCTTATTAATTGCGATGATATACCATACATGACTTAATTTTTCGGGTAGAAATCGGGCATTATACCAGTGTGTATTTTGATTGTGGTATACCATGCTTGAAACACCATATCGCAGGATGTCCACTAAAGGCAGGGCTCATATGTGGCATAGATGCATGAATATACCCAATACTTCTTAACAGTCCATGTGAGCCCTGCTCTGTGTTCAAATGCTCAAGGTTCTTGAAGGAATAATGTTGATTTCCACCCATGCAGTACTGCTGCACATAATCATCAACAAAATTGAAGATTACCTGCAAAACTACAATGTCATACGTATGATGTATATGTGCGTAAGTCTGTCATTAAAGTTAGATTGTCTAGTTTTCAGCAGTGAAAAGGTTAGATGTTCCTATCAGTAACAATTCAAAGGAGCCCCTGCATAAACACTGGCATAGGAAAATAGGTCTAGAAAGATCCACAAGTCAGATGCTCTCTTACTTTCTCCATTGGGACACAGCTGTGTATCCGTCTCGCCAAATTCAGTGCTTGCCCACATGATGCCAAATCGTCCCATTTCTGAGCGGCATCCATCGAAACCTAGCAGGAAGCAGATGTGTGTACAATACTATATAGCTACACATAGAGATCAACCCTTTTGGTTACTTAACCTAATCTCATAGCCTGATGTGCTATAAATTGTGGAGGGATATCCACAACACACACAGTCAACTCAGGGTAGAGACCTCCAATATCTAACATCTCTTCCTCTCTCCCCACCCCTCCTTCCTCCCTTCTGTCAGCTATATATAGTTGTCTAAGTTTCTTACTATTTGTCATTCAAAGCCACAGGAATTAATGTTTAAAGGTCACATACCTTCATCAGTTTGGCACGAAGAAGAGTTTTGAAGTGGGTTATAGACTCCTGTACAAGTATCCTATAGAAGAAAGTACGATTAATGTAAGCACCTTATTGTAACAGCAATCACATGTACAGGAATGAAATTACAGCTATAGGCAAGTTTACTAAGCGGTGATATGTGACAGTTCCGTGTAGAAATCGAAGGTTATTTTGATCGCATCGCTGAGTTTGAAGCGTCGTATTGCTAAAGTTCCATTAAGGGGAGGGTTCATACATGCTTCGTCGATGCGTGAATATCTGTATGAGCACCGCCCTTAATGGAAGTAAGTTCAGTGATACGACACTTTGAACATAGCGCGATCGAAGTATATGACGGAATAATCTTTGATTTCTGCACGGGACTGCCACATATTATGATACAGGATATCGTCCTGGGAAAAGCCTGTATGATAAGCAGAACATATAATAATACTACTACTAGGTGTAGGGTAAGCTTCATGCACACAAGGCCCATATATGGGTGTGGTCGAAAATGAGGGTTACGCAGAGCTGCAGAGCAGTGTGCTTTTGAGGAGTTTGCAGCTTTTGCCTAGCGCCAAAATGGCATGGCTTTTCACTTCATTCTGCTGGCCCCTCCGACTCCGCTTCCTCGAGCTTCTGTTCTTCACGCAACTCTGTCTGGTTCTCAGCTTTTGCTTTGTTGGCACTGGCTGCACCCTGCTTACCTGGGTATGAAACAATGAGTGCCGATGCAGCACTGGGAACGAATGGCATTCATAAGTGTGGCAGAGGCTTGCATTCATAAGCGTGATGGATGTTTACATGATGAATGTTAGTGCATATTTATGCAAGCCACACCTCACCAACCGAGAACAGACATGGCAAGATTAGTAGGTGCTTGGCAATAAAATACTGCACTGTGACAACTTACATTGTAAGGACTTACATTTATGCAGTACAGGGCAGTACTGGTTGAGTTGCAAGTATCCAAAGCCACATCTGGATAGCCATCCCCATCTCGGTCTAGAGTGCATCTTTGTCCATCACCAACATAAAATTGTGCACACTAAACAGGAAAGTAAGATAGAGAGGGTAAACATTAACTTAATGTTGCATAAACTGCCCTGTTTGTATAACTAGTCAATCGTCCAGCTTTTTCGACTTTTGAAATCTGTTATCAATTTGGCATCACCAGGATCCCCAACTAATACAGGTATGTATAAACAGAAGCTTAGCTGCATAGCTGATATATGAACAATGGGAGGTTCCAGAGACCGAAGTCAATTGTTGTATTCACTGTTTTGCTTGATAAAAAAAAGATAAGCCAGGTTTGACTCGATCAAAGGTGTGTCGATCCGTCTAATCTGTATGCCTTCCAAGCTGCATGAAAGAGATTCAACCCAAAACGTCATGTCCGAATTTGTGCACAACAGTCAACAACTAACAATGTACCCTTGTAACGAATGTAGCTATGAAGTAGAGTCTTGTTACAAGAATGCTACACTTCACATTTTCCAGGGGTTAACTGCATATAAATTTATAAGGACTATGTTTGTAGTCATGTGGCCCAAAACTAGGTCTGTACCTGTACCTGTATGTAGACCTACGTATCATGCTGTCAATAGTATCCAGTTAAAGTACAAGTCAAACCCATATTTAACAAAGTTAGTACACTGTACAGTTGTGCTACTTATATATGTACCTTAATTGAATGGTATCTTGCCGCTCTCTAATATACTTACATGTACACTAAACCATCTTTGCAGTACGTAGGTAGCAAGAAGTTGGACATGATTATCTCAGCATACCTTGCAGTCTGTAGAATCTCTGCAAACACAAGGTCCTGAGGGATTTCGTGTTTCACACATCTCAGCAAAGAGATCTCCAGTGGCAGAGCAGGGACAGGAGTCTGTAGGAAGGACGTGGCATTGGAATAGTAAGCAAAAGGAAAATTGAAGTGGTTAAAGTGGGGAGAGATGGTTATAGCAACTGTGTAAACAGAACTCTCTTCAATGAATTAAACCTGCAACTTAGAGATGTTTACAAGTGTGTGTGCCCTGCAAAAAAATGTAAGCAGTTGACATATAGTGTGTATATTAACTTAAGGTAAAAATAAAAACATCTGGGAAACATGCTTTTGTAAATAGGATAGTTAACACAGTTTATTACGCTAAACTAAATCAGAAATACTACACATGGTTTGAGTCGTCACTGCTCTACCACCAACCCTCACAATTCTCTACTTGAGTTCACGATTACTACCGGCCTTTAATTCTCCCTTGTTTTCACATCATAACATCAAACACAACTTTACTTCCAGCCGAGGCAACATGTCATTAAGATCATGACTGGAAGGTTAACCATGCCTCTGTGGAATACAATTGCAACGCGGGCTGTACTAACATGTTAGGGTCTTGCACTGGACTGTGGACCAAGATGTCCCAGTTCCTAGCTACATACGTACACTAGAAGCAGAGATCTCATCTACCCAAAAATAAGACTGTGGTAGTCTTGAAAACGTTTGTGCTTGAACGTGTGTGGGTACCAGGATTAGTCCACCCCCACATGATTGAGTCATGTCTACCCTTGATGTCACGCATGCGTACCAGGCTCTCCTCCTCCTTACCTGGGAGAGCTTGGGAATGAGACCACATACAAAGTACGTACCTGAAGACACAAATCCTTGGTAGCCTGTCTCATTTGTGACCAGAGTAAAATCCCCCAGAGTAGATCTGTTGTCCAGCCATGTGAGAAGTAACTCTGTTATTTCAGCTCGCCTTGAGGGGGTCAAGTAAGTAACACTGAATGAAAGTCTGAATGTTAGCGAGACAGTGTCATTGGTGACAGCCCGTGTTGGAAGTAATCCTGTTCCAGCACCTAGCATGCTCAACGCAGGCGAAAGCTGAAGGAAGGAACAAGAAACAAGAATGCTGTTATGACAAGTATTTACAGTAGGTCCAAGGTAGACATGACTAAGCGAGCCCCACACTATGTGTAGTTCACCTAAACCTTGGGGTGTGTATGTGTGTAGTCTATCAAGCTAGACCATCTCCGTTTCTGGAGAGTGAGAGAAAGTCTGGCATGATAGACTAGATTGTGTGTAAATTTGGCATTACTGGAATACATATGTGACTACGTTTGTGTGAAGTTGTGCCTCTGAGTTCACAAATCTGCGTTCGGTCTGGCCAGGCTGGTGAATCAGTATAGTTACAGAAGCGTTCTCGGATCGACGGAGAATGTAGTTACCATCCTCTACCGCTGCTGGTTGCCAGCACTAGCACTTGAATTCAGCAAACAAGGGGTCATATCATCCATCCTCTTTGTTTAATGTGTTCAGACTCACATACTTCATGTCAGAGATAAGGGTGGTGCAAGTATCATTAACACATTAATCATTGTATAGTTAGTTTTTGCCGCACCCTCGTGCAGAGGCCAGAATTATTGTTTCTTGAGAGGGCATCCTTTGTCTATCTGCCAGGGGTGATGCGTCAGCTGTATCCGCAGCAATAGTAATGTGGCTTATGCATTTACCACTTATATAACCATGCCACTCATTGAATATGTAATCTAATTAGATGACCATTGCTTCCTCTGTCTTTCTAAATCATAATCCTTCACCTCAGTGAGGTAGAATACTGTTGCGATGGGAAGTTTATGTATGTTTATAAGTGTGACATCCCCCGTAAGCAGGAGCTTGCATTGTTGTGAGAGCGGTGTGGCAACTCCTTAACACATTGTACTTGTTTTGTCACCACACCCTTAACACAGAGGCTAGGAAACACACTGTTTCGTCTCAGAACAGATTATAAAGCTATACACTGTATATAAGGTCAACACAAAGCTTAAATTAGTAGATAGCACTAAAGAATGAATTCTTTTGGTGGGATGTTATTCACAACAATGGAACTAATAATAACGTGATGAATAACTCATCTTTGTGGGATGATGGAATGCATGCAAGGTCAACTAAAATAACTATCTTTGCAGGATGATATTCACAACATGTGGCAGGATATTCACAAGGAAATGAGATTATTTATCTGTACCGATCACATGCCTGGTGTAAGGTTACATGCCACAACACTTACTCACCTAGCTATTATCTCCATACTTAATACTTGTAAGTTTGCAGGTATAGTTACAGGTCGAGTGTTTTATGAGGTGTTATTTTGGTAATGTGATATCAATTACCATTCATGCAAACAACAGCTATAGTCTTGCATAGTTTGACACCAGTTCCCCCTCCCCAGGCAGGGGTATTTTAGTCCCGTGCCCAGCACGTGCACGCCTCCTGGTGAGAAATGGTCTGGTGAACAAAGTTGAGTTTCTTGGGCTTATTCCCCAAAAGTGGTAAGGACCAATGAGATTGTGAGATCGGTAATTAGTACATTGCACTTTCCTCACAACAGTAAATTTTCTAATTTCTACTATATATTCGTACCTTTTTTGAAAGGGTTTGGTGCAAAATGTTTCAAATGTTACACTGTTGCAAGAGCAGGCCTAACTCAAGAAATTTGACTTGGTTCACTTGGACTGCTTTTACCTTGTTGGACGAGGCTAAGGGTATGTAACCAGGCCTTCATTTAGAAATTGATCCAAGGGGGGGCCAAATGAGTATTTATGAAAAAGAGGGGGGGCGAATCCCTGTGTACATGTGCATAAACACATGTACATGTACACAATTTATGTTCTGGACTGACACATGTTAGAGGACGCTACATAAGGACTTCAAAAAGTATGGTATGACATCAGAGGAAATCAAAAAACCCACACAGGATGCACGCACACAATAGGGTGAAATCGTGCACATTGTGTTGACTGTGTGACTATTGTCCTGCAGTGGGTGACCTTGTGTAACATTTGTCAGGAGGATGTGGTTCACTGATTGTTCATATGCAGTGTATGAGCAATCAATGGATCATATTTCCAGGTTAAAGGTAGATGTTCAACAGAGCAACCCACTGCACTGGATGCATTTCAGCCAATATCAGGACTCAATCATCAACTCTACTGGAACGACAAAAGATGAACCCCCCCAAAAACTTGTACGTACCTCTTCCTCAAGTTGTTGCCTCCTGTTGTTCACCGTCACCACACTATCACTCTGCACAACAAACCAGACTAGCAGAAAAGCATTTGTTCCTCGAGAAACAGTACATTCTGAGAAATCAGGGTCTCCCCATACTCCTCCTGTATTGCACGTCCTCCGCACCATAGACCGAAAATCTAACAGCTGAGGATCAGCTTGCCTGCAAATTTTTCCTATGGTCCTTCCCACTGGTGTAGTGTTCCAAATAATGTTTGCAGCTGCACTGGTAGCACATGTCTCACTGCCTGTTGGAGGGGTTGTCCAAGGGAGGATTGGTGAAGAGGAGGGAGATGCTGGGGAGGGGAGGAAGTGGTATATGTAGAGAGCTAGCTGTGATCTCATCCTTAGACCTTGACTGCAATTAACTATAACAACATCAAGTGCAAAGTAGTGCTGATGAGCTGCTAATATTTTAGCACATGGATTCATTGGAATCATGTGGTCACATGGTGCACTCAGTACTAACTGTTTGTCTAGATACTCTCCTCTCTCTCCATTAGTGCCATACCAAATGCTTGGTAATGAGAACACTAAGCAACAAAAGACGGCTTATTAAATTTTGTTTATAGATGAACTACAACCACACACAGATGAACTGTCACATGGTATACTCAGTAATAACTGTTTGTCTCGGTACATTGGGCTCTTCTATACTGGAGGTGCATTGGGAGGCTCTGGTAATGAGAATAGCATCGGACGGTGACATCACTTATTTGTGTTTAGATGAGCTACACCACACACAGATGGATGGTCACATGCTAGTAACAGTAATAACTACCGCAGTACAGTGGCCTCTATCTATATTACTGCCATCCGACTGGATGGCTGGAAGTTCATGAGTAATAAGAATAGTGCAGAGCAGTGGCTCTAGCCTTGTTCCCAGGCCCCCACGCAGTGTGACGAAAACCCAAGTGGGGGGCCTGGCTGTGTACAGCAGACCATCAACTTCGGATCGTTTACTAAAGTGCATATTTTGTACATTACTTGAATTTCACTGCTGTTCAATCAACAGATGTGCTTGTACATTGTACATTGTTTAATGTCACACACAGTTGAACTGAACTACTCTTCGTGTAACAAATACCTCAATTATACATTCAAGAGTGCATAAGAACAGGCGGCTAGAGTAAGAGCGTGTAACTCCAATAGAAGCCCGTAGTCCAGGCAAAATTATTGAACTGTACTAATAATAGAACACCCGGTCACGTGCTTAGCAACAATGGCTTATGTCTACGCGCAGCTGCGCATACATGCTACTATTTTTAGTACTCGTATCGTCACACATAGTTGACTGAACTGCTCTTCATGTAACAAATACCTCAATTATACATTGTACATAACGTATCATCACACATAGTTGAACTTGAATTGTAACAATGCCTCAATTACTATGTAGTGAATTGAGTGGTGATGTAGTAATAACAACTTTGGTGATTGCCTTGCCCACGCAAGTACTAGACAGATGCTCACATGACTCACTGCTAACCGTTAATCAACTCTGTTAGTGTAGCTCCATGATGGCTTTGTTATCCTAGGTAGTAAACATCACCTAGGCAACACATTCCTCTATATAGGACAGTAGTGATACCCTTGGTTACTGACAGTTGTACAGCCATTACCTAGCCATCATAAAGAATGCTGCTCATATCTCTCTTGTACAGTGGTGTTGTCTAGGTAACAGGTTGTAAAATACTGTTGATTTCAATTCCCTTTGAACACAAGACCAGTGCTTTGTTCATAATTCAAAGCCACCTAAGTGGGGAGACTTATCAGCCACAAATCTGTCAGATCCACTTATGGAAGTCAAACCAATTGCACACCATGTACTGCCAGGAGTTTCACTGCTCATAAGCTCTAGCCTCGTTCCCAGGTAGCCTCGTTCCCAGGCCTTCCCACCATCCAGTTTTCGATCGCTTGCAGTATGCAAAAACAGAGGGGTTTAGAAATGAGGCTACATATGCTCCTGGTCCCACTTCAGTGTTCAAACTTGGAGAGATGAAAGCAACTGGCAGTCTTGTATATCGGTGTGTCGGGTTATGGCCTAACAACAATAATTATGGAAAACAACCACCACCCCCCCCCCCCCTCCCCCCTCCCAGAGAGGAGTATAATTATGAACAAAGCGATTGCTTCACCTCAATCAAGCTATATACAGTAAAATTATCACTACTATTGCTAACGTAAGTGGCAGAAGGTTATATCTGAACTCCACAAACACTCACGTGCTCTTCTCACTGGACCTAGTCTAGTAGTAGTTTACTACTAGTTCAACACTGAATATTTCACCTGTAATGTTTACATGTCAGGAACACTGAAACTGCATTATACAGTGACAAGTGAAAGTTTGCAGGGTTTCTTGGAACAATGGTATGACATAGATGATACCCAACTGCTCATAACATTTGCATGGTTGCCAATCATCAGATTCGCATTGTCAACACGAGATCAGAAAGGTGACAGGTTGATCAGTGCAATCATGCAACTAAAAAATTCAATACTTAGATCATGGGACTAGAAATGGATATGTAAACTGGCCACTGGCCAGATCATCTGATTTCAGCTGATTGTTTGAGGGAGTGTGTTAAAACCATACAAGTGAAACGGCTCATTAAAGATTATTTTCTCTTGTTGTTCTAATAGGTCAAAGGACAAGCAGTAGTAGACAAGCAAATACTAGGTGCAAAGTAGTACATAATTGATTGTGCCGATTATTAGAACAGAAGTGCCAATCTATGGGTTTTACTATACCGTTTCCTATTTTTGCAAGATGCTATGGAACAGTGCTTAGGCTATCCAAGTTAGAGCGGTAATAGCATGTCTTGCATGGAAGCAGATGAAGGCTGCTGTCCAAAGCAGACCTTGCCCATTCGCCCACCAGCATTATCATTCAGATCAGTTTCAATGTTTACTAGTACACATAGCTACTTAAGGGGGTTATCTGCCCGTATGTTTATACAACAACAAATAGCATTCAAGTTCATTCAAAGCAAATTATTTCAATGGTGTAGCCTAGTATTAATATTCGATTGTATACTGTGTAATTGAAGTTGTTTTATTACACTCAAACACCACAACTACACACCGTGCGCAAGCAGCTGATAATTAACGAGGTATCACTACCCATACTCCAGACAAAGTATCACAAACAGTGACAGTTAATAGGCCCACTTACCGGCTGGTGTTGCAGACGAATTGGACACGCGGTCTCGACAGACAGCACCAGTAAAGTCTGGAGGACACAGGCACCGGATTCCACCGACACCTTCAACATTCATGCAAGTAGCTCCGTTCAGGCACGGGGGAGGTCTATTGTTACAATTCAGCTGGGTATCACCTGGGCAGAAAGAGCAGAGCAGGACCAGCAGTGGTAAGCCTGCCCGCCAGCACGACCAGAATTTGTTTGCCATTATCGAAGAAAGCAAGCAAGTGTGCACTTCAAACCGAGTTCGCTCATTAAAAATTGTTCACGTGATGCCCCTCCCCTTAATTCGTTGTCGGTGCCAAAGCCGCCCACGGAAATCATTTCCACAAGAAGTGAGTCATGATGAGTGAAGCCATAACATGTAGTTTGCTGCTTATTTTGCTCTGGTGCCACTTCTCAACTGGCAAGGAACACGAGGAGAGTGGCAAGAGACCCCTTTCCGTTTTGATTGTAACTTTACCGGTCCCCGGCCACGTCACTCCAGCAGCGACCTTGGGAGAGGAGTTGGTGAGAAGGGGACACAATGTTACCCTCTGTACTACAGCAATGGAGGGGAGTAATATCGCCCAGAAAAAGGCTAAAGAGGCTGGAATAAACTTTATGAGCGCTGGACAAGACTTTATGACGTATTCAGAATATCAGCAGTTTGCCGAGGTAGTCACAGGCAACTGGACGTGGACAAAACTCTGGAATATGACAATGAGGGCCATTTCTTTCTTGCCCGAGGTATCAAACCGTATTGGAAAGTATCTTGACAAATCAGGAATGAAAAATGTTGATGTGATTGTGTCTACAGAGTTAGTTGCACCTTTAACTGCATGCCTTAGCAAAAAGTGGAACATTCCTGCTGTAGTTCTCAGCACCACACTGCAGTTTCATCCTCACCATTTACCTCCCTGGCCATACCCTCCCCATATGGTATATAAGAGAGGTACCCATCGTACATCTGACAACCTGTCCTTTCTAGGCAGATTTCTGGCTGTCATTGTTAGGCCTTTGGTAACGCTAAGTTGGAGGTTTTTCCTCACAATCAATTCTTTGGAGTTTGAATGCCCCATCACTCATAACTATGCCGAACTTTTCCCTGGAATCTACGCACCACACATAGTGCCCACTGTCATTGGATTTGAATATCCACGACCTAGTTCACCACTTACACACTATGTAGGGGCACTGGTTTCTAAGACACCACAAACAATTTCTGCTGAATTGAAAAACTGGTTGGACACTAAACCAGAAAGAACTGTTATATATATAAGCATGGGATCAGTCGCACAATTTTCAGATAAACATGGTGAAATGATTGTAAATGCTATGAAGCTGACCGGATATAGTGTGATTTGGAGCCTGAGGGAAGCGAACCAGTATATTCTGGAAGGACTTGAAATAGATAAGGAACATTTTAGAATCATGAAGTGGGTACCACAATTAGCAGTTCTGCAGCACAAAGCCATTGCAATGGCCATCTTACATGGTGGTATGAATGGAGTAAATGAGGCCATCTACTGTGGTGTTCCTTTAATCACTGTCCCGTTTATGAACGACCAAGGAGACGTGTCTGCTAGGGTGCATCACCAAGGGGTGGGGATCCAGTTATTACGCAACCAGCTCACCACTGAGAACCTGGTGGCAAGTATCAAAGCCATAGAATCAGGTAAAATGTTTAGTTTGGTAGATGAGTCAACTAAGTTAGCCCTTCAGTGCAAAAGGGGTATGTGAGAGTGTGTAGTCTAGTGCCAAGACCCCACCCACCCTTTCATGAGAAAAGGATCTGACAACTATAATTTGCTTGTGTGGCATCCAGTAACTTCCTCAATACTGTGCCTAGAGTTGTTTTATTGGCTTATTCAAAACAGCTCGCTCACACAACCACAAAAGTATAATTGTGCTGGGGCTAGTGAGTTTTTGGATGAAGCTAATACACTATGTAACATTGTGCTTTGTAAGTAGAGCTATCAACATTATATCCATACATAATTTGTTATGTAATGTGAAGTGATACATGATTTTGATTATGTTTATTAACTTACAAACACCTTCCTCCTAGTTAGTGATTAAAGCTAAAATGATTTCTTTTGGGATCATTCTATTAAAACTAAAACAGATCATTATTTCAAGCCTCAATTTACCAAAAAATGATAACAGAAACCAGCAACTAATCCACACTAGTTCCTCCTACACATGACTTGTGTCACAAATATAATAATATTATTGTTGTCTATCATAGGAAACTATAGAGGCCGAGTGTCCAGGCTCCAGAGGGCATTCCACTTTGCTGGAGGGGTAGAGACAGCTGCACAACTGGTAGAGTACTACCACGAGGTGGGATATGACCACCTCATACCAGCCTATGCCAAGTATGAGTGGACCTGGGTGCAGTACTACAACGTGGATGTATACACTGTTATAGCGACTACACTGGGAGTGGTAACTTACGGTACCATCAAACTGTGCTGTTGTGTATGCAACAGATGCAAAAGAAATGTCAAGGAAAAGACCAAGAAGGAGTGATATGAACTGCAAGCATCACTTGAGTTTTAATTACTATATTGAAAATGATACTACTTTTTATTTTTAGTGAAACAAAACAGCTAAGTTGCTGGCAAAGAAAGGCTGTTTAGTACACAAGAACGACTTTTAAGAGCTTGTCACTGGTAGATATACTTGTAGTGTACCTTGAATGTAGTGTTGTTTTAGTACAGGGTTTGTGCTTTTGTTTAGTTATAGTTAGTTAGTGATTTAGAAAATAGTTTTGGTTTAGTTCAGTTATAGTTTCCTGATTTTAGTCAATTACTAAAACTCCAAAAACCCTTACTAAAATGTATTTAGTCATATTTATCAGCCGTCTACAATCACTGGACTGGACTAGTGGACTGGACTGGTGGACTGGACTGGTGGACTGGACTGGTGGACTGACACTAAAATCATTTTTACGCTTTCTAATGAGACTCACTCGCCCACCTATGGAGTTGTGTGGAACCCTGCAGCCTTCTCTGTAGCTATACTGTAGCCTTGTTCCCTGGCCCCGCCCAGCTTTCCATCGCTTGTAAGTCCATACTGGAAGTGACAGAAAGCTGGGCGGGGCCTGGGAACGAAGCTAGCTATAACGTGGTCCTGGAGCAAATAATTTACTAGGCCTTCAGTATTAGTGAAGGTGTACCCAGCATGTAATGGATTTCTCACCTCATATGTTATAGTGCTAAAAAATCTGACTTCAGTGAAAGAGGTCATCATTACACCATATTAGCATACTATAGCTATACTGTAATACTCTAGCCTCGTTCCCAGGCACTCACTCCAAAACTCCGATTTTTCAAGTGAGTGCCTGGGAACAAGGTTATGTAATGCTCAAGTTTATATTAGTGAGCAATTAATTAAATACCCAATACAATGTTTGTTCCTTTCTTTTTCCTCATCTACACTGTTCCCCGGAGGTAAAGTGCAAAACAACATAGGGTGCTGCTCCATCAAATCTTTGACATGCAACTTTTGCTTCCCCCACTCCCCCTGACAATTTTGAAGCCCAGGTTATGCATTAGCTATTGTCATTGAAAAAATATTAGGCTATAGCTACGGAGTCTTGTTAGAAACCATAAAAATATTTTTTAGTGTCAGTCCACCAGTCCAGTCCACCAGTCCAGTCCAGTCCACTAGTCCAGTCCAGTGATTGTAGACGCCCATATTTATCGGTGAAAAAATATTGTTTTCTGTTTTAGTATATAGTTATGGTTTCCTCTTGGATGTTTTAGTTTAGTTTAGTTTCCAGTTTAGCAACGAAAATTTACTTAGTTATTTTAAAAAGGCCATACTAAAAGGTACTTAAAGTTAACTAAAGCAACACTACTTGTATGTGGATTTGCTGAAATAACGAATAAAGCAGCATGATTTCGAACCTTAAATATCCATGTGTGTGCATAACTACAGACTACAAACTTTCAGAGTATGGATGGGCTTTAAAAACAGACAGATGGTTGTGTGTCTATCAATGTTATGCCCCACTGTACAGGGAGACGAGGGGCATTAAAGGGGTTTGACTGAAAGAGGCTGCCCCTATAGTTTGGAATTTGATTGTCGCTTAAGATATCTTGAATAATGAATTGTTCTCCATATACTGCATAGTTACACCTGCATAATTATGACATTGTATCAAATCTCCAATAGCTCCCTCTGCAAGGGAATTTGATTATAGGGGGCACCCTGTTTATTTGGGCAATTGATTTTTTAATTAGTCAAATCTCCACCTTGCCCCACGATATCCCATAATGGGGGCGGTGGGGCATAACATTGATTGGTGCATTACTCCTCAGTGTCATTTAGGTCCACTTAGCAATGATGAAGTGCATGTTACGTATAACTCTCGGTTGAGCTCTGTCATTTTCTCCAATTTTTACCCAATTGCAATGATGTACAGAAACACACTCTCTCCTCCACAACTGTCAGCCTCCCAACTCTACCTCAACACATGCATGGAGTGGGCTCCTGACTGGTTGACCATGCAGCAACTCCAAGTGTGAAAGCCTGTGGACGCCTGTGGCACCTCTCTCTAGCTATAGGTGAAGAGGATGTAGGGCAACAGAGAGGTGCCACAGGCGTCCACAGGCTTTCACAGTTGAAGTCGGTCCTTGCCTCATTATCTGCCACACTCCTGAGCATGGCCTTCAACATTTGGTTGAATCTATCAACCAAGCCATTGGTCTGTGGGTGGTAGGGGTTTGTCCTGATGGCCTCCACCGAAAGAAGTCGGCAAACCTCATTGAGTAGCTTGGACATGATGTTGGCCCCCCCTAGTCGATGGATGAGTATTTCACTTTGAATGCCTACCCTGGAAACATATTCACCAATTCCCGAACCACTTGCTCAGCATTTGTCATTGTTCAGAGGGTTGGCCTCTGGGTAGTGGTTTCCATAGTTGCACAAAACCAAAATGTACCAATTTTCTGCCTTGCTCCAGGATGATGGGCCAATGATGTCCTAGCTTGTCAATGCGATTAAATGGTGTGGATATGATGGGTAGGAGGATCAAGGCGCTGGGACCTTCTGCACTCAATGACTTGGGCACTTTTGACACTCAACATGCACATGATCAGTAAAACTCTGCTATGTCACATTAAACAGTTGTCCAGTAGAACCTCTGCAACACATGGTTTGTACTCTCAGCCATTCACTTTCAGCATCACACCTTGGCAAGCCAATGGCAACACCAATTGTTCAATAGGCACCTGGTCCCTGCTCCCCTTTTTTGGCTTCCAATCTCAATACAGCAGTCCATTGTGATAGAACAACCCTAAGGCTTACTAAACTTCATCACTTCCGCTATCCTTCTAGCATTTTCCCATGTCAGTCTTCATGCTGCAACTTCTTCAATTCTTCCACCGACATCCCAACACCTGGGTAGTCTTCTGAAATTGCCCCTGCCTCTAGCTAAACTGGCTCCTTCTGGGAATAGAGTAGCTGCTGAGCTTGGTTCTACTTTCTGGTTATCCTCTGCCATTGGTGACCTCTCTCAAATTTTCTCCACTGCTTCCTTGCACTCACTCTGCTGAACGTACCCTCATCTAACCAATGCCTTCCCACACACACACCATGCAAATAGCCACCTTTTCTTCATCCTGAAGTTTTATAACATCCTGTGTCCAGTAACCCATCACTCATGGGGGTGCTTTCCACTACTTCAGCTTGACAAACATCCAAACTTATGTAGCCACCCAACTCTCGACCATGCATGCTAATCCCTTTCTTCTGTGGTGCCCTACAGAACAAAGCCTTGGCTGAACATCTTAAGGCAATATATCCCTTGTGATCACAGCTGAAACACTTCACCTCACCCCTAGGAAAACTTCTGAGGGTTGGCAACTCCTTCTCCCATCTCAGCCCCACCTCCAGGGTGCCTTGGGCAGTTTCTAGATAGGTACCACTTGCACATGTAGTATCTCTTTACTTCAGCACCACTTCCACTAGTTACTAGTCAGTATATGAGCATGAGAGGATTGTCTCACACATGGTCGAGGTGATTACATATTGGCTGGGGCATGTCTGAAATGAACATACATGTATATGCTCTGAGCATTGAGGCAATCAAGCAAATTCTGGCTGTTTTGGGTGTCAGCTGGTACGTATATGCTAGTGAATGCCCAGGTACTTAACACTGTCAACAATATCAGTGTAGACCTATGTAGTGAAAAGTAGGAAGGGGCTGAAAGAACATGTCGCTTGAAAATACCATTGCTTTGGATTTTGAAGGATTAAATGTCAGATAGCCCATTTCCAAGTACTTCAACATTCTGCTGCAAGGGTTGATAGTCAGATGCTTGCCTAATAAGCATGCATCAGCATACATAACCAGCTTGCTCTCAGGTGATAATGGTAGCTCAGCAATTCCATTGATGTAAATGAAAAAAAAAGAAGGAGCCCCAGGACAGATCCCTGGGGCACACCGGAAAATGGCAGAGAGGGGCTTTGAAGATACGCCATTCACTACAACATACTGCATACGGTTAGTGAGATAGTCAGTAATCCATTGCACAAGTAGACATCCAGGCCAATGGCTTGCAGTGTTTCAATCAACACTTTGTGGGGCACAGAACCAAATGCTTTGGTGAAGCCAAAAAACTGCAGCTTCTTCTATAACAGACTCCATCATCTCCAGCCAGTCATTTGTAGCTGTTGCAGAAGTGCCGGTATTTTCCAGAACAGAATCCCACGACTTGCTGAGAGAGGGTAAGCAGATTGTAAATGCACAAAAATTTTGCCATGGATGTGCCTCTCCAAGATTTTACTGGCGACTGAGAGCAACAAGATAGGTCTACAGTTCTCCTCAGTGGTATCCTTTCCAAAAACTGAGAACAAGTCTAATGCAAAGAATCAGGCAACAAATGTAACAGTTCCAGCACATCAATTTCAGGTTGTCTGTGGACTCAGATAGGGAAGCCCTCTCTTGAACAACATCAGCTGATCTCCTGGGAGAATTGCTCTTCTCACGCCACTTAGCCACAAAATACCCATCCTTTCTGCTGTTGTACAATGCAGCAGCAACATCATATTTATTTTGACTTTATAAGAACTTGAAGAATTTGAGACTAGCCTTATATATACTGTGATACCTCCACACCAGTAAGTTCACAACATCTGGTGCCCATGATCTGATGTAATTGCAATTACATCACCACAGAAGAATGACCTTTGTACCTAAGAGCTACAAGATGGAGCAGAATTTGCAAAGCCACTGAACGAAGTAAGCTACCACTTAGAAAAGCTAGGTTTCTGTTTAGGCCATGGTAAAGTAAATTCATTGTTTCTCAGGCAAAACTTTCCCTGCTTTAGAGGCGGGCAGGCAGTTCTTTTTTCTTTTTTAAAAAAAATTAATTCAGTGGGGAAATCCACAAACAGGAATGCAAAAGTACCACCAAACATGCAGGTCATGCATGAGAGAAGCTGATTTGTGCATGCGTAGCTAATGCGGTACTAAAAAAGTGAGGTTTCTGCTAAATCTGATGTGGACGGGCCTGAGAAACAATGAATTTACTTACCATGGCCTTACTTTTTAGGTGGTGAAAGGGGAATATGGTGCTGACTCTCTGGCAAAAAATTTTACCCTGGGAGGCTGTTATAGTCTTGGATGAAGTCCGGCATGCTGATATAAGCATCTCCTCCTCCTCCTCCTCCTCCTCCTCCTCCTCCTCCTCCTCCTCCTCCTCCTCCTCCTCCTCCTCCTCCTCCTCCTCCTCCTCCTCCTCCTCCTCCTCCTCCTCCTCCTCCTCCTCCTCCTCCTCCTCCTCCTCCTCCTCCTCCTCCTCCTCCTCCTCCTCCTCCTCCTCCTCCTCCTCCTCCTCCTCCTCCTCCTCCTCCTCCTCCTCCTCCTCCTCCTCCTCCTCCTCCTCCTCCTGCTTCTCTGTATTCTTGTTTTGTCATAGAGAACATTGTAGGGGGAATGTAGAAAAACGATGTTTTAAGCCAGCAAGGTTTGAAACATATGTAATATATAGTCTTACTGCAAAGTTGCTACAACAATAATGAAGAAAAAATGTCGCAAACTGGAGTTAGATAGCTAATAGTAATGTGTTACTTATAGCTATGCGTTTTCTACTGATACAAAAACCATCACAAGATTAGCTAGTTATTAGAAGTGAAACATATCTTCAAACTACGATACTAACAAATGGTACACAGGAAAACATATTTGCAAGACTACAAGCACAGGAATATTTATGAAGCTCAGACAACACTCTGGGTGGGCTGAAGCAGGTCTTCAAGCCAAGGTTCACGAAGCTGATCAAGGTTTACAGATTCTGTGACATCATCTATAGGAGTGTTCAGATTGTTCACTGCTTGCTTGGTGTTCGGTTTTTTGTTCAGTTTCACGTTCAGTTTTTTGAACTCAAAGTTCAGTTTAGGCACCTTCTTCCACAACTTAGTGTGCCTCAATCGCTGGAAGATGTGGTAGCCAAGGATCACAATGAATGTTACAAGTGCTATGGAGACAGAGGTGTACCCAACTGCAAGCTGATTTCCTTCTGAAAGATTGACATAGTAAGTGGTACCAACTAGCATGATCAAGTTTAGAGTAAATGAGCCTTCCAGTGCATCTAGACACCAGTTCTTGTAGACCCCACCACTGACCCAGGCCCACAGTTGAAGAACCCCAGCTCCTAGTAGAATTGCTAGGAGGTTAATATTGGAGTCTTGCTGAGGATCCAAAGCAAACACTAGAAGAAGAACAAAGCGAAGAACAAGCAGCAGTCCAGGCCAGTAGCGATGCTTTGCTTTGTAGGGAGCATGATATGAATCTAAAAATGCTTTTAGCCTGGCATTGTTGACCCATGAGAAGAGCCTCAGGTGTGATATGGCCTGCAGCCACTGACCAAAGAGAAGCAAGACAGTGTAAGGAAGAAAGAGAAAGAAGAAGACAAGCACTGCCACTATGAAGAGTGGAATGTGTTTGCCATCAAGATAGTCAACATTTGCATCAAACAGCCACATTCGTCTAACACTTCCGTTGTAATGGTCTTGATAGTCAAGGTCAGTGAAGGAAATGTGATATTCGAGGTCTATGAAGGAAACCGCTGCAATGAATGTACGAAGGACCTTTGCATATGAGAGGAGGATGAGTGTAGCCAAGACAGATACTGGGTTACTGCCAAGCAGGCTTGCAAATTTTTGTGAGAAATGGCTAATGAGAATGATTAGTCCTACTAGCACCCAAATATATACTGGAAACACAAACTGCAGCCATGTTTTGCTGTAAGCATCCATCCCCTCATAGAAACATGATTCAATACCAAAGTCAAGGTTTAGCCATGCAATGAAGACTGAGAAGGCATCAGTAGATTCCCCGGGTAGAAAGATGGTGCGATGGGGTCCAACTATATTGGCATAGAACACCAGCCCACTGAGTGTTCCTGTTGCAACTGTCAGTTTGCAGACAAGGAGCAAGAAGACCAGTGCTACTCCCATCACTGCAAAAATGATTAGGAAGGCAAGATAGTTGTTGGTACACTGCATGCTGTTGTCTACGCACTGAAAAGTGCCAAGTACCAGACTGTAACCTTCCTTACAACGTCCACACAAGAGGCCTGACCTGTTGTATGCACACTGCATGTCTGTGTTGTTGAGGGAAAATACCACTGTGTGATTGACACAGTAATGAAAGGGGCAGTTTGGATGAACAATTAGTCCGGCATGAGATTGATCATAACCAACCCAAAACATGTCATCAAATTTACGTGTTATTTGCCCTATTCCATTTGTTATATTACAATTGTTTGTATATTTTTGAAGTGCTTGATCACAGATGCATGACACTGAACTGTTTTCTAGGCTAAATCCAGGTGGGCAGGATGAAATCATGATCAACTCAAGGATAAATTTATCACCGAATGTTGAACATGAGCCATCTGCAAATAATTCTAGCTGTGACACAATTTGCTGTGAAAACACAGTGTAATTGAGTGTGGTGCATGCTTTATTTGTTTGCTGGATGTATTGAGAACTTAGAACTTTAGTGCCTCTGCCTACACGACTTCTGACCTGTGCAGGAGCTATTCCATTTCTCTGACCAACAGTGATCGCTGAAACTTGAACTGTTTCACCAGGATACACTAATAGTGTCTTGTTCGACTTGCTACAGTTTGGATTGTTGTTTTCACAGAGGCATACATGAAATGGGTCAGAGGAAACACTTGAAGTTGTGTTGTCAGCTTGATACTGGAATAACTTGTTAAACACCTCACCAGAGTTATGTGAGTCTAGGCCACTGACTGTGCAGTTATCTATTGTACCACCAAACAATACAGTTCCTGCAGCATCAGCAGAGTTGTTGTTGAAAACAAAATTGGGATCACTAGCGTTGGACAAATTCTGACTTTGAAGTTGAAAAAAACATTTTTGGAGGGGTATAAATTTTGTAATTTGAGAGCAGTAAATGAAATTAATATTATGGACAGAGATGGCTCCTCCAAAACTTGCATGATTGTTCTCCCAATACACAGTTGTGTCATGTGTAATAGAGAAAGTTGAACCAAATACCAGATTTATAGCTCCTCCATAGCTATCTCTATTCATATTTACTTCATCTGGATCATGTCCATTGTTAACAAAGTTAATACTTCCATCAAACAACAGTGTGATGTTAATATATGCAGTAATGGCTCCACCTTGCACTGCAAGGTTGTTGCTGAAGCTACTAGTACCAGTGAAGGTAAGTACAACACCGTTGTATGCATCAATTGCACCACCATCATAACCTGCTGAGTTGTGACTAAAATCACTAGTACCAATGAAGCTTAATGATGAGTTTGTTTCTGCATGGATTGCACCACCATACATGTCAGCGGAGTTGTTGATAAAGTGGTTGGTTCCATTGAAGGTAAGTCGAAGAATGTCATCTGTGTTGATTGCACCACCCTCGTATGCAGAGCTATGACTAAAAGTACTAGTACCATTGAAACTTAATGATGAGTTTGTTTCTGCATGGATTGCACCACCATACCATTCTGCTGAGTTGTGACTAAAATCACTAGTACCCTTGAACCTCAATGATGAGTTTGTTTCTGCATGGATTGCACCACCATACCATGCTGCTGAGTTATAACTAAAAGTACTAGTACCATTAAAACTTAATGATGAGTTTGTTTCTGCATGGATTGCACCACCATACCATGCTGCTGAGTTGTGACTAAAAGTACTAGTACCCTTGAACCTCAATGATGAGTTTGTTTCTGCATGGATTGCACCACCATACCATGCTGCTGAGTTACCAATGAAGTTGTTGGTTCCATTAAAGTCTAGTGAACTTGCTGATGCCCAGATTGCTCCAGTACCATCATACAAAATAGCATTATTTTCATGGAAGGTAGTGTTCCCAATGAATGTCAGGTTGCTGTTGAGAGCAGTAATACCACACCCTAATTTACAATCATAACCGAATGACTCACATCCACATTGGTTATGTGTGAACTTGTTCTCTTCCAAAGTAATGCTGGTGTTATGTACTGTAAGTGCAGTACCAAGGTTATCATGGAAGGAACAGTTTACTAGTTTTGCATTTTGTGTCGACTGCAAAAGCAGGGCAGAGTTACTAGCTGGCTGACTAACATAACTTGAGGATCTGTTGTAAGAGGTAAAAGCTAAAGAATAAATGTTGAAGTTCACCATATTTGTGAAGTTGAAGCCAACTGACCCATTGCGAACAACTGTTGCTATTGTGCCTGAGGAAGACTCTCCATGCATGGTCAGCCTGGCGGCTACATTGGCAACTATGATATTCCTATCAAGAGCATGGTTACCTGGCAAGAACACCATAGTGGTGTTGGGGGTAAAAAATAGTTCAGCTTCTTGTGCATACTTGGAGAGTGTGGCACAGTGGGTTGAATTTTGCGGGCAGGATGAGCATGAGGTGTCAGTGGGTGTGACACAGTACACATTTTCAGCAGAGCAGAAGGAGAGGGTGTTAATGAGCAGTGCTGCCACATAAACAATGAACGATGCGGACTGAGCCATCATGTGAAATGGCTGCAGAAAAAGAGTGATTTTGTATGTTACATGACTTAGTGAAAATATACTTCTAGGAGAACATTTAGTGGTTTGTGATCTTACAACTTCAGATAGTCCGAATTATTTTAAGAAAGCCGGTGGCTGCACACAAATATACATACGTTTTTAAGCAAGGCAGATGGCAAATAAATCGTGTTTCCAAACACAACTTCATCATCAAATGCAGCCACCAGTATATACCTATAGATAACTGATAACTATAGTTACAAGTGTACCTATAGGCAACTATAATTGCTACAAGAAAACTACAGTGGAATCCCACTTAACGGATACCCCTCAACAGCGGACACCCACAATATAACAGACAATTCTGAAATTCCCAACTGTTTCTCCATAGACTTCAATACATTAAAAAGCCCTGAATAGCTGACACCCCACTACTCTGTATAACGGACACTTTTCGCGGTCCCAATTGTACACAAACATTATGTAATGACCCCAATTTAGTGGACACTTGTTGACCTTTTGTTCTGCAAGATTGTCCATCCTCGCTGCTGTAGTTAGATTGACGCTGTTACTCCTAGTACTAGCCTCTGCTTAGCCTTCCCTGCCAGTGAACAGCAAGGGAAAGCTCTGAAAAACGTAGCCACATTGTGCTCAACAGCCTGATTATGCAGTACCACTCCTACCGAAAATATACCGGAAGCCTCTGTGTTAGGGACCTCGCTATAAAAAATTGTTAGTATCAATGGTGTCCACTATAGCAGGGGTTTCACTGTATTATGTAGTGAATTTGGCAAAGCATCCAAGTGTTAGGAAATGAGCAAAAACAACAACCCCAAATAGATTGACACAAACTGCATGCTGATTTTTACTTAAAAGCAATTGTCTGTCAGAAATACTATAATGAATATTATCATAAAGGAATTTGTTTTACCTCAGTTTCCTCTACCTCTTGTCTGCATCATTAAGCACAGTGATGTCACCGCAGCTTAGCCTCATACCCAGGCCACATGCAAAAGGCCTGGGTATGAGGTTATACTGGAGTCTTACTGTCTGCCTTAAATTCCAAATAGTACGTAAAAAAAACTTGGTTAGACTTTCCAGACCATTAATTACTGTCATGGGGGAATACTTTGCTATTGAAATAGTTCAATGATTCAGAAAGGTATGAAACTGATGCAACCATAATGGGTCAAAACTACCCAACTGTTCACTCTGTTTATGAATTCCACCCTCATCTTTTACAAGTAAACAAAATGAGTAATTTCAATCAAAATAGCTTGAGTTCCGTGCTCCTTGTTTTTCACAATTTTTTTTCACAATGACACAATCAAAATTTACTGTTTATAAACTGTTTAGTGCAACTACAATAAATAAATTGAAAGATGGTACTCTGTTAGACTGTTACCAATTGAAACAAAAAAAAAAACACACTTTTGTTGACATTTCAACCTTTTGCAACTACCGTGGTAGGAGATGCCCGAATGCATGCAACCTAAAAAATATGCATCCCTGTAATCAGTGTAGATAAGTGCAGTTTCATCCACAAATGGCTACTAAAACAGAAGAGCAAACAATCAGCACCCCAACCCATTTCAATTTTCAAGTTTGTTACTTCGAGCTAGTGACTTCACAATAATAGATATCAGAGTAGAGGGACTATTCTGCTATCTATGTCACCCTCTACTCTCCTCTCTATGTCACAACTAGCTAACCCTGAGTCAACTGAAATGAACTTACAGCACCGTGCCTAGTTCTCAAGGGAAGTAGGGTCTGCTGTCTTGTGTTGCGGCCAAGCTGGGCTGTAGCGTTCTCGAAACAGTCGAAAATGTACAGCTACGTGAACGAGAGACCACAGCAAACAGCCAGCCAGAGTGTAAGTTAGAAGCAATTGTCAGCAGGTACGATCACTGCTTACAGCAATATGTGGGGGCGCCGCACCACGGCGGAAAAGTGCGCGCGCGTGCACAATGGCGCGCATGCGTACTACTGTACTAGATCGCGATCAGGCACCTGTTCTTCAAACAGGAGATACAGCTAGAACATTAACTTTATGATGTTTGTGTGTGATCTGGTTATCATCCGTTTGTTGTGATGTTCTGTATGCCCGGTGCTGGACGATTTGCAGATATATGAACTTGATTTTTGAGTGATCTGAGCCAAATGATCATTTGCCACCACTCATTGGCTGCCACTGGCACCCAACAAGGAAAGCTTCTGAAGGTTGGTGAGGAGTGAGGATGATGATGTGTTTTATCAAAATGCATGAAAGAAGCCATAGAAGCACCACAGCAGGAACTATGCAGGTGAAATCAAAGGCATGTTGTAAGAAGTTGGAACAGAGAGATTGATATCAGAATTGCAATTATGTGTTGTGTGAAATATGTCAGTGACATTCGCAAATAAGCAGCCATCTAGTATTATGTTTCAGCATATGACTCAGTGTAGTCTCGTTTCCCAGTTGTGTGTACAGTACTGAGGGTCTGGGGACCAACTAGGCTCAGTGCACACCTCATTGATCATTCTTTCTAGACAAATTCCGCACTGCTAATTGTCAAAGAATCACTTACAAAAGGCAGGCCTAGATGTTGTGCAAAGCTTCCCACTGCGCAGGACATGTTTCGGCCAATACCAGGCTACTAAAGTGGGTGTGGCTCACACAACGTACAGTGTAAGCAGGATACAACTTGCAGTTGTGTGGCCTCCAACTGCAATTACACTTTATAGTCATACAGTGCAATCAACAGAGTGTACAATCATTGAAGTGCAAACATTGTTACTATGAAACATATGAAGCCATGTAGCTAGACACATGGTCTCGATCCTAGTTACTGATAGCTAGCTACTTCACAGTGAAAGCGACATAGCCTCAATCCCCAGCCCCCACCCAACTTCCCGTTGCATACTGTGTAGCGGAAAAGTTTCGAGGGAGAAAATGTTCACAGAGAAAACATTCGCGAATAGCTACAAAACCTGGAAATATGCAAAAGTTTGCTACCTCAAAAGTTCCCGCTATGCAGTATTGCAAGTGACATGGCTGGGTGGGAGTGGTATAGAAATGAGGCAACAAGTACCACAGTGTGCATTGAAGTGCAAATTAATGTTATTGCTTGAAGCATAATTTTATCAAGCCATGCATGCGGCTATGCTGGACATCAGCTGCTACAGTTGTGTACTACGTATACTGGTTGCTATGCAGCTATTTAAAGAGAAAGCTCAGTTTGTACTTAATGATAGGTCACATGAATTACTGAAGAGAAACCTCTACTAAATTTTATGTGGTCTGTTGTCCCACAACTTAAGACAATCATCATTGTACGGGGTGCAGTATAAGAAGAGAAATCTAGAGGTATTGTTTGGTACACTCTTGCATAATTTAGTATGTATTTTGCATGTATACTTTGCATGCTACGTAGCTGGAAGCCACAATGTCACATGTACATAGTGGAGCATGCATGCTATGCCACTGCACTATATAGGTAATACATGACATATCAAAGCACAATGTGTGGGCATGTACACATAGCCAAGATATGTAGACAGCACAATGTCATGTCCGTGGCTCACAAAACAAAATGAGACATCAGTAAGGAAATATGAATTGTTCTCTCAGCACCAAGCTATATAGGTATAAACAAGCAACTCCAATAGGAAACAGACCAAGAGAACTTCAGAACCTTTTATTTTTAGGCTCAGAGACTGCAAATATTTTGTCCTCATTAGTTGGGCAACAATGCGCAAGCAGCTCAAAGTCCTGATGTTACATGTGCATAGTGGACCTGAATCCCTAACTGACATGTACCATCAAATACTCATTAGAAGTGATACCTTCAGCTCCAGTGACAAAGTATCCTACAGTTATTTTGCAGGAAACATCTGTATATAATTAAGTGATGTGTTACACTCCAAAGTGCAATGTCACTGTTGTTTCAAACTGCACAAGCAAGTCATGACCCCCATAACTGAAGTGAAGGAACAAATTATGATCACTAACAAAACACACAAATAACCTCTAGTGGTGACAGTTACGTGAACGAGAGACAGCAGTAAACGACCAGAGTGTAAGTTATAACAGCACTTGCGGCGGGAAACAGCGCGCGCACGATGGGGCGCATGCGTACTAGGGTTGGGCAGATTATGCTGGCATAATTTTGGGAATAATAGGTACCAGACAGCATTGAGCATTATGTGGGAATAATAGGTACATTTTGACATAATGTGCTGCGAGTCTGTGGTAGACTGGTAGTCGCGTCCTCAGACCGTGTCTCAGTCCCAGACCATGAAGTATCCCTGTTGGTAAGCGGCGAAGTAAGGGAGCAATGATCAGCAATCGTAGACTCTGGTGGACTACATTGAACTTTCCATGATGTTGCAGTTCAATGGTCGATGAACTGCCATCCTGTTTCAATTTACTTTTTCTGTACAGTGCAAAATAATTATTTGAACATGCAAGTTTGCTCGTTCAAGAAATAGTGCATGGGCATAGTTTGAGCATAATAGGCAAATTTGGGGCATAATTTTAGGCATAATTGGTACAATTTTGAGCATATTGGAATAGCATAATGGGTACAAAATTGAGCATAATCCGCCCAACCCTAATGCGTACTAGCTACTAAATCGCGATCAGGCACCTGTTCTCCTAACAGGAGATGCAGCCTCACAATCTAGAGCATTAACTTTATGATCTGTATGTGTGAGCTGAGTCATCTGTTTGCTGTGATGTTCTGTATGCCCGATGCTGGACGATTTTTGAGCGATCTGAGATTCAGTGCCCCTCTTAGTGGCATCCAACAAGGGAAGCTTTGAAGGTTGGTGAGGGGTGAGCAGGATGATGTGTTTTCTCAGAATGCAAGAAAGAAGCCATGGAAGTATTACAGCAGGAACTCTCAGGCAGATGAAATCAAAGACATGTTGTAAGAAGTTGGAATACGGAGAGATTGGTATCGGAATTGCAATTATGTGTTGTGTGAAATATGATGTCAGTGACATTTGCAAATACTGTACATCTTCGAATAGACGCCGCCCTCGAATAGTCGCCGCCCTCGAATAGTAGCCGAACAATCAGGAGCTCTGAGCCAAATAAACGCTGCACTCGCATATTTTGGAGTGTGTCTATTTTGCTTTTACAAAATGACACTCCTGAGTATAATTAGTGGATGTTACAGATATACAACACTGAAGTGTGTCTACACAACATCAGGGGTGGTAGCTATATATATTATTAGGTAATCTCATGCATGTACATGACTGAATCTTTTGCATGTATGTGCGTGTATTGGGTGGTGGATAGAAGTTCTAATGACACGGTGTGTGGTGTAATCTGTTTGTCATGACAGAAGCTAATGCATGTATGTGCATGCTCTGCTATGTATACTATAGATAGTAACTCATGCGGAATGTGCATACATGTACACATAGCAGGGGTGTGTCATGTCGGAATTCTTGTCTTTTAGGTAACAAATGTGATATCAGTAACAGAGACCTTCAGAAGCTTTTGCCTCACACTGGCTTCAAATGTTTTGTCCTTATCAGCTACGCAGCAATGCTATCTGGAAGCCTTGATGTAACATGTAACATGTGCTAACCCTACATGCACTACATAAGCGTAGGAAATGGGAGGTGGGGGGGGAGCAGTGGGGGCATAAGGGGGGGTGCATTGCCCCCACACTATACTAGACTATTAGGCCTTATCCTGGTATCTCTTTTCAACTTGCAGCACAGGTTTGGCCATTGGCTCAGCAGTGGCATCATTCAAATCCACAATTGTTTGATGTACCTTGGTGTACCCAGGGTGTAGACTCGAAAATTTGTAGCCGCCAAGTGACATGCATGAAATGTGCTCTTGTGTAACTGCCATTTAATTTGTGATCGCTATACTGAAAGAACTGTTCTAGTGGTTGTTTTGGTCCAAAAATGGCTTTGGAAGCAATCTCAAAACATCTAATTTCAAAAATGTTCATAGTGGGTCATGCCCCCAGACCCCCTAGCGTATATAACATTACTCAGCCCTCTGAAGTATCTTGCTATGCCACTGCACTATATAGGTAGTACATGACATATCAAAGCAGAATGTGCGCGCATGTACGCATAGCAAAGATATGTAGACAGCACATCATGTCTGGGGCCGTGGCTCTCAAAACGAGATATCGTAATGAAATTGAATTGTTCTTCTCAGCACCAAGCTATGTATAACAAGCAACTCCAACAATAGGAAACAGACAAAGAGAACTTCAGAACCTTTTGTAGATGCCTCATACTGAATGTAATAGTTAAATCCAGCTACAAGCAATCTATAGACATACTGACTTCAAATAATTTGTTCTCATTAGGTAGACAACAATGCAATAGCTAAAAGTCCTGATGTTACAGGTGCATAGTGGACGTGAATCCCTAACTGACATGTACCATCAAAATACTCATTAGAAGTGAAACATACCTTCAGCTCCAGTGACAAAGTATATCCTACAGTTACTTTGCAGGAGAAGTCTGTAGATCTATTTAGGTAATAAGTCTATATATAAGTAATTTGTCACAGTGTAATGCTGTTGTTGTTAAAAGCACCCCCACAAGTTTTACAACTTCACAAGCAAATTTTGCCTAAACAAAAGTGAAAACAATATTATGATCACTAACAAAACACACATATAACCTCTAGTGATGACTGGCACAAAAATGTTAGTTATTCAACAATTAGCACACTACTGGATAATCTACTGCTCACAGGCTACTGTGGGTGGGCTGTAGCAGGTCTTCAAGCCAAGGCTCACGAAGTTGATCAAGGTTCACAGATTCTGTAGAATTTTTTATAGGATCGTTCAGATTATTGGTGTTTAGTTTCTTGAGCTTCAGTTTCAGTTTAGGCACCTTCATTCACAGCTTAGTCTGCCTCAATTGCTGGAAGATGTGGCAAGCAAGGATGCCAATGAATGTTACAAACATCTTTTTACATTTTTAATGTTTTTAAAGTCTTGTACATGCATAGCTATGTGCATGCACACAAGGTGCCAGCAATTTTATGATTATAGTATTTAGATTTACTGGTTGCTGATTTCAGAAAATGTCAGATGTCCCGATCCTTGCTATATGTGAAATATTGCATATCATGCTGAGCCTAAGACACCAAATCCATCAATGATGAAACATACATTCAGCTCTAGTAACAAAGTAGCTATGATACTAACAGTGCAACTTTATCAGGAAGGAAAGTCTCTATGTGAAAGGAGTGTATAGTAGCTACTATTGTTGTTAAAAGCTTCAGAACATAGTAGCTACTATTGTTGTTAAAAGCTTCAGAAATTTATGTATATGTAGGCAATTCTTGCCTAGCTACACAATCAAACATGCAAGTTACCTCTAGTGACAACTGGGTACAAAAATTCACACCAAATGATATTAATAGCTACTTCACAAGCTATGAAATAATTCACTGCTAGTATTTATTTGTAGAAGTAGAAATACAAACAGAAGATTATAAAACTCAGAAGCTACTGTGGGTAGGCTGTAGCAAGTCTTCAAGCCAAGGTTCACGGAGTCGATCAAGGTTCACAGACTCTGTGGGGTCATTTATAGGATTATCCACTACTTGCTTGGTGTTTGGTTTTTTGTTTAGTTTCTTGAACTTCAGGTTAAATTTAGGAACCTTCTTCCACAGCTTAGTGTGCCTCAATTGCTGGAAGATGTGGTAGGTAAGGATCCCAACGAATGTTGCAAGTGCTATGGAGACAGAGGTGTAGCCGACTGCAAGCTGATTTCCTCCTGAGAGTTTGACATAGTAAGTGGCAGCACCCAGGATGATCAAGTTTAGAACAAATGAGCTTTCCAGTGCATCTAGACACCAGTTCTTGTAGACACCACCACTCACCCAGGCCCATACTGTAAGGATCCCAGTTCCAAGTAGAATTGCTAGCAGGTTAATATTAGGATCTTGCTGAGGATTCAAAGCAAACACTAGAAGAAGGAAAAAGCGAAGCACAAGCAGCAGTCCAGGCCAGTAGCGATACTTTGCTTTGTAGGGACCATGGTATGAATCTATGAATGGTTTTAGCCTGGCACTGTTGACCCATGAGAAAAGCCTCAGGTGTGATATGGCCTGCAACCACTGATCAAAGAGAAGCAAGAGAGTGTAAGGAAGAAAGAGAAAGAAGAAGACAAGTACTGCTGCTAAGAAGAGTGGGATGTGTTTACCACTGAGATAGTCAATATTTGCATCATGCAGCCACACCTTTCTGTTATAATTTGCTGGATATTCAAGATAGGTAATATAAACTGCAGTGATCAATGTGCGAAGCACCTTTGCATATGAGAGGAGGATGAGTGTTGCCAAAACTGAAACTGGGTTTCTGCCTAACAACTTTGCAAACCTTTGTGAGAAATGGCTAATGAGAATCACAAGTCCTACTAACACCCAAAGATATACAGGGAACACAAACTGTAGCCATGCTTTGCTATAAGCATCCATCCCCTCATAGAAACAGGTCTCAATACCAAAGTCAAGGTTTAGCCATGCAATGAATAATGACAAAGCATCAGTAGATCCTGCTGGTAGAAAGATAGTATGGTTGGCTCCAACAATATTAGCATAGAACACTAGACCACTGAGTGTTCCTGTTGCCACTGTCAGTTTGCAGATAAGGAGTAAAAAGATCAGTGCTACTCCCATCACTGCAAAAGGGATGAGCAAGGCAAGATGGCTGTTTGTACAACGTTTGCAGTGAGAAGAGCCCAATACTAGACTGTATTCAGTACTGTTGCAAGCTCCACACAAGAGGCCTGACCTGTTGTATGCACACTGCATGTCAGTGTTGTTGAGAGGAAAGACCACTGTAGTATTAACACAGTAATCTGAGGGGCAATGTGAGTGGATAATTAGTCCATAAGATTGATCATACCCAATCCAAAACATGTCACCAGCCTCACGTGTTATTCGTCCTAGTCCATTTGTTATATTGCAGCGGTTTGTATATTTTCGAAGTGCTTGATTACAGACACATGAATGTTCTTCTTTGTTGATATCAAATCCAGGTGGACATGTTTGGTTTATGTTCAACTGAAGAACAAGTTTCTCACCAAATGTTGAACATGGACCATCTGCATACAACTCTAGGGTCACATTCTGCAGTGAAAACACAGTGTAGTTGAGTGTGGTGCACATTTTAGTTGTTTCCTGAACATATTGTGAACTTAAAAGCCTTCCTTTTTCCATATGGCTTCTGACTGCTGCTGGAACTATTCCATTTCTCTGTCCAGTAGAAACTACTGAAACTTGAAATGTTTCACCAGGATATACTGATAGTCTTATGTTTGACTTACTCCACTTTAGATGGTTGTTTTCGCATGGCCATATGTGAAAGGGGTCAGAGGAAATACTTGAAGTTATGTTGTCTGCTTGATCTTGAGCTAAATTGTTAAATGCAAGTGAACTCAGACCAGTATGTTTGCAGTTATCTATTGCACCACCATATAACACACTTCCTGCATCATCAGCAAAATTGTTTTTGAAAACAAGTTGGACATCAATACCAGGAAGTTGCAAGAAGCATCGTTTATTGGTGAGTGTATGTATATGCATGTAATTGGCAAACTGAGTGCAGTAAATGAAGGGATTAACATCAGAGACATAAATTGCTCCTCCTAAATTTGCATGATTGTCCTCCCAACTTACGGTTGTGTGGGGCAAAATGGAGAGAGTCGAACTGCTAGCCAGATACATTGCACCTCCACGGCTATCTTGTGTATCATGTCCATTGTTAGTAAAGCTGATACTTCCATTGAATGTCAGTGTGCTGTTACGATGTGCAGAGATGGCTCCACCTTGCATTGCAGAGTTGCTGCTGAAGATGGTAGTACCAGTGAAACTCAAAGACACCCGGAATAATGCAAAGATTGCACCGCCAATACTATTTGCTGAATTGCCAGAGAAGTTGCTGGACCCATTAAATGTAAATACGCTGTGTGATATGAAGATTGCACCACCATGTTGTTTTATTGCTGAGTTGCAGAAGAAGTTGCTGATTCCATTGAATGTAAGTACAACATTGCCATCTGTGTTGATTGCACCACCAGTACTACCGGCTGAGTTATGACTAAAATTACTAGTACCAAAGAAACTCAATGTGTTGGTTTGTGCATCAATTGCTCCACCAATGTTAGCAAAGTTATGAATAAAATTATTAGTACCAGCAAAACTCAACAAAGCATTGATTTCTGCATGGATTGCACCACCATTACTGTTTGCTGAGTTCTTGATGAAGTTGTTGGTTCCATTGAAGGTAACTACAACATGGTCTGCGATTCCACCACCACGTGCATAAATCACACCACCACCATACCATCCTGAATTGTTGATGAAGTTGTTGGTTCCATTGAATGTAAATACAACATTGTATTCTGCGTAGATCGCACCACCATATTGTACAGCTGAGTTTTGGCTAAAATTACTAGTACCAATAAATTTATTCAATGTGTTGTGTGATGTGTAGATTGCACCACCATTGTTGCTGATAAAGTTGTTGATTCCAATGAAGGTAAGATTGACATTGTCAATTGTGTTGATTGCACCACCATAATGTGCTGAATTGTTGGTGAAGTTGTTGGTTCCATTAAAGGTGAGTACAACATTGTGTGATATTCTGATTGCACCACCATACTGTCCTGCTGAGTTATTACAAAAGTTACTAATGCCATTAAAACTCAATAATACACTGTTTCCTGCAAGAATTGCACCACCATCATATTTTGCTAAGTTACCAATAAAGTTGTTGGTTCCAGCGAAGTGCAGTGAGCTTGCTGATGTCCAGATTGCTCCAGCACTGGATCCGGAGCTAGCAATATTCTCAACGAAGGTTGTGTTACCAGAAAATGTCAGGTTGCAGTTGAAGGCAGTAATACCACATCCTAATTCACACACCTCACTGAAAGGCTCACATCCACATTGGTTATGTATAAACTCACTGTTCTCTGCTAGAGTAAGGCTAGTGTTCTTTACTACAAGTGCAGTACCAAGGTTGTCATTGAAGGAACAGCTCACTAGTTTAGCATTTTGTGTGGATCGCAAAAACAGGGCAGAGTTACTAACTGGATGACTGCCATAACTCCAGGACCTGTTGTGAGAGGTGAAAGCTAAAGAATAAATGTTGAAATCTACCATATTTGTGAAGCTGAAGCCAACTGACCCATTGCGAACAACTGTTGCTATGTTGCCTGAGGAAGACTCTCCATGCATGGTCAACCTGGCTACATTGGCAACTGTGATGTTTGTATCAAGAACATGATCACCTGGCAAGAACACTATAGTGGTGTTGGAGGAAAAATACAGTTCAGCTACTTGTGCATACTCAGAGAGTGTGGCACAGTGGGTATTGCGAGGGCAGGATGAGCATAAGGTGGCAGTGGGTGTGACACAGTACACATTCTCACCAGAGCAGTAAGAGAGGGTGTTAATGAGCAGTGCTGCCACAAGAACAATGAATGATACAGACTGAGCCATCATGTGAAATGACTGCAGAAAAGAAGAGGTTTGTACTTACATGTGTTCCCACACAGATTCAGACATTTTAGAGTATAAGAAGATCACTTATGTTATTTTGTCATAACCTTGTACTGCTAGTGACAAAAGCTGGGGTAGAGTAAGTACACACACAAAGTTGTTAATTGACAAGCAAGGTAACATGCAGGGGGTCTTTCCTGTGCTTGTGTACAATGAAAGTTTGTAAACTTACTTTAATACATGTCACTTTTTTGTCTCAGGGGTACACTCACAGGCAAATAACATACCATTACTTTTGTTATAGCAGCTGAACAAACTTGTACTCTAGAAGCTTTGCAGTCAGTTAATCTAGAGTATTTAGAAAATCACTCTTCTGGCAAACATTCTAGCTAGAACTGAAATGAGCAACTTTTCCTCGTGTGAATCTTGTGTACTGGGATATTTTTGGGAAGACTTTAGTTAGTATTGATAACATTTCAGTTTATATACATGTTTGAGAAGAAAGGCTTGTGTTTGCATAACAATAGCAAAACTGAAAGTATACAGATTTAATCACACAGATCTGCATGTGTTGAATAATGAAGTATAAACAGAAAGTGCAGCTGAAGATGGATTATTACGTATTTAAGGTGGTTGCATGAAAAGTGCTGATAGGTTTAGGTACCCTCCCTCCCTCCTCCTTCCAAAGCCAGGAGCAGAAGTACTATTACTGTACCTTCAGTAATGCACTAACCTATTTCTTCCCTGCATGCTTGTTTTGCCATAGACAGTAGAGTAGAACGTTTAGAGGTAATGTAGAAAATTGTGTTTAAGGCAGCAAGGTTTGATGCGTATATAGTATAGTTGCATAGTTGCCACATAAATAATGAAAATGCTGCACGCTGGAGGTGGTAGTTTGTTGCTTATAGTTAGGCATTTGCTACTGATACAAAAACAATTACAAGTAGTGATTGGAAGTGAAACATACCTTCAGCTCTAGTGACAAAGTACAATACTAACAGATACAACTAACAGATACTGTGGGTGGGATGTTGCAGATCTTCAAGCCAAGGTTCATGAAGCTGATCAAGGTTCACAGATTCTGTAGGATCATTTATAGGATTGTTCACATTATCCGCCTTTTGCTTGGTGTTTAGTTTTCTGAACTGCAGATTCAGTTTTGGTACCTTCTTCCACAGCATGGTGTGCCTCACTTGCTGGAAGATGTGGTAGGCAAGGATGCCAATGAATGTTGCAAGGGCTATGGAGATAGAGGTGTACCCAACTGCAAGCTGATTTCCTTTCGAGACATGGTAAGTGGCAGCAGCTACGATGATCAAGTTTAGCATGAATGATCCTTCCAGTGCGTCTAGACAGCAGGTCTTGTAGACTCCACCACTGAACAAGGCCCACAGCTGAAGGATTCCAGCTCCAACAACAATTGCTAGCAGGTTGATGAAATTTCGCTGATGATTGAAGGCGAACACTAGAAGAACAAAGCGAAGAATGAGCAGCAGTCCAGACCAGTAGGGAGCATGATATGAATCCATGAAAGGTTTCAGCCTGACATTGTTGACCCACGAGAAAAGCCTCAGGTGGGATATGGCCTGCAGCCACTGACCAAAGAAAAGCAAGAAAGTGTAAAGAAGAAAGAGAAAGAAGACAACAACTGACACTAGGAAGAGTGGAATGTGTTCACCACCAAGATAGTCAACATTAGCATCATGCAGCCACACCTTTCTGTTATGATTTGCTGGATATTCAAGGTAAATATTTTAATCTATCAGAACCACCGCTCACTTGTGACAACCTTCCTGAAACTGATCCTTCATTATGTCCATCATACCTCCTTTGCACAGAAGAAGAGGTACTGTCAATGTTAGGTTCCCTTGATGTTTCTAAGTCGAATGGACCTGATGGTATATCTGTAAGGATGTTGAAGTCAACCTCATACAGCCTTGCCCCTGCCATTACTAAACTTTTCAACATGTCAATTGCAAGTGGAAAACTACCAACAGATTGGAAATCATCTTTAGTGGTACCATTCCAAAGAAAGGTGACCATTCTGACCCATCAAATTATCGTCCAATTTCTCTTCTCCCTGTCCTCTCCAAAGTTTTAGAACGTTACATGAGCAACCTACGTTATGACCATCTGCTTCAGCATGCACCCATCTCCACTAAGCAATGGGGCTTTCTATCAGGCACCTCAACAACAGATGCTGTTCTGTCTGCCACTCATGCATGAATGGCACCAAACTCTTGACAGTGGTTCCGAGGTATGTGCCATCTTTTTTGACCTTCAGAAAGCAGTTGACAGTGTGCCTCATCGTTCTCTTATTGCAAAACTGAGACAGTTGAACATCAATGAGTTTTTACTCAAGTGGATTGTTGACTACCTGACAGACAGAAGTCAGTGCATTGGAGTTGAAGGTGCTACTTCCCTGTCCCAACCAGTCCTCTCAGGTGTCCCTCAAGGCTCCGTGCTAGGTCCCTTATAGCCTCGTACCCAGGCTCTTGGTGGGCGGGGAGAGAAAGAGCCTGGTATCTACTGTTCGCGCATGCGCGTAATTATCCACTTCTGAACACGTGTTCAAGCAATAGTGGGAGGGGAACGCGTAATATGCATCCACGTGATTGATAGTGTGACGTATTTAACAAGTATACTAGTATAGTACCGCTCAGCGTAGAGCGAAACAACTACACTACAACTAGCGCTACACCGCCCTGATTTGCTATCAGTTTTTGCTAACTTACAGTCTATGACAAACGGTAACACTTCGTATCACACAGACTTACCCGTATTTCCCCAGCAAGGATCGTTGGTCAGAAAATGTGCGGACGGTGTAGCGGTAAGTATACGTTATGACGTCATGGTTGTACGGATATAACACGATAGTTCCCGATTTCCCAAGATTTCTGGGAAATTAAGCGCATGCGCAAACAGTGGATACCAGGCTCTTCTTTTCCCCGCCCACCAAGAGCCTGGGTACGAGGCTAGGTCCCTTACTGTTCATAATTTACATTGATGGCCTTACCAATGCCCTGTCCAACAGCAGCATGAGTCTGTATGCTGATGATCTCCTTCTGTACAGGACTATCCAATCCCCTTCTGGCTACCAAGCCTTGCAAGCAGAAATCAATGCACTATCCGATTGGATCTCAGCCCACAAGCTACAGTTGAACTGTGATAAGTGTAAGTGCATGCTTGTGACTCGTAAGAGGGACTCCACCATGCCAACTGTGTTACTAATCAGTGGCCAACCCCTAGAGAGAGTGTATTCCTACAAGTACCTTGGAATTCTGTTAACATCTGATCTGTCCTGGTCAGCACACATATCTACACTTTGTTCTAAAGCCTGACAGCAAATTGGTCTGCTCTACCGCAAATTTTACAGATACTCTGATGTGGACACTCTAAAGCAACTATATTTATAGTTACAAAAAAACGCTGATCCAACATCAAACTTTGAACACGGGCTACCTTTTGGATGTAACACTAGAAGCACTTTCTTAGACAGTGAAAACACTGTGTAGTTGAGTTTAGTGCAAGTGTTGTTTGTTTGTTGGAAGTATTGATAATCTAGAAGCTTAACTATCGGGGGTCTATACTATCGGTTATTGCTCTGCTCCTCACTGTGCTAGAAACAGTTCCATCTCTTTGTCCTACTGTGACTGTGGGCATAGAAAGCTGAAATGTTTCACCAGGATACACTGGGTATGGAATAAGATATGATTGAGACCCCCTGCAGTCTGGAAGGTTATTGTTACATACATATGTGAAGTGGGTCAGAGGAAATCTTTGAAGTTGTGCTGTCAGCTTCATATTGAAATAGCATATCAAACACATCACCTGAGCTATAATATAAGTCAGGCCAGTTACATGTAGTTTACAGTTATCTATTGTACCTCCATATAACACACTCCCTGCAACATCAGCAGAGTTGTTCTTGAAAACAAGTTTGACATCAAGTTGAATCCAATTAAAGCTCAACCAAGCGCTAAAATCTGGAGGGTTTCTAACTTTCTGTCCACCAATATTAATGAGTTGGCTTTAACTAGACCTCAGTATTACCCATGAACAACCCTGGGTTCAGTCAGCTGTCCAATGGGAGGGTTAGAGTATGTTGACTCTCATGAACCTCATTATTGACCTTCTGTTGAAGCATTGGCAGCTTTGCTTGGGGTTGAAAGGAATGGGTAAATGATGTTGAATAATTGTGAGTATGCCCTAAGCCTTTCATGGACTCAAACTCAAACAGAACCGGGCTATGAATCCAATTAACCCTCCTTGGATACATGTGACTGGTTAATGTCCAAATTGAGATCAATGAATCTCATTAAAGGCATGTACTTCAGGCTGGAAGTTAGGCAATCCCTCCCCTCATACATATTAATAGGTTGAATTTAGCTAGCTCTATGTGGCACCCCGAGGCAACATTCCGTTCATTGGTCCTCAAGAATATGATTAGTGGTGTCATGTTTGTTCTGTGGTAGCACTGGATTGGGTTGACTTGACAAATGTAACATGTGGAATATTCATAGTTCAGTTATGTGCAGCATCTTAAGACCCTAAGTCTAGCCATAGCCCTAACCCTAGTTTGCCTTAACCCTAAAATCCCTAACCCTAATCTCATTAACCCTAATCTCCCTAACCCTAATTGAGCCTATGAATCTAATTAAAGCCTGACCGAGCGGGGAGAGGTCGGGCTAGTAATGCTTGCTTCCACTCATGAATGAGCCCCTCCTGTAGACAAGCTGTGAATTTTTTGAAATGTGCATTCATTTTGGTGCAGTCAAAGTTGTCCATTCCAAGAGTAGCGACAAACATGAGTCTAGCCTGACTTTGAGAGTAGCTCTGAACAAAAGCTGGCACAGACTGATTTGAGATACATTGGTGGTTAGGACGCTACCTACAGTGAGCATGTAGATGCGTCCATCGAGTGGCAATTTTGGATTCATGAATATATTAATGAGCTACTAAAACCCTTTTTAAAATCAGGCAAAGCAAGATTGCCCTAAAGCAAACCCTAACCCTGAAACTAGGAGTAACCCTGGTCCTGACTGTAACCCATGTTTATGTTTTCGTTAACCTCCGCCGAAAGACTTCACCGCCACCTTAATGAGATGTTTCCTACTGCAAGAATTGCACCACCACTGTTTGCTGAATTGTTGATGAAGTAGTTGGTTCCATTGAAGGTAAGTGTAACTTTCCGTAATGTGTAGATTGCACTACCACTATTATATCCAGTTACATAGTTACCAATGAAGTTGCTGGCTCCCGTGAAGCAGTATTGTGTGATGCATAGATGGCATTACCTGAGTTGTTGATAAAGTTGTTGCTTCCATGGAAGTTAAGCACAGCATTTTTTGTTATTTGTATTGCACTACCAACTCCTATTGCATGGCCTTTTTTTACTATTCCTGAGAAAGTTACTGTTTCCAGTGAATGTTAGGATGCTGTTGTAAACAGTGATACCACATCCTAATTCATGTATCTCACCAGGGGACTGACATCTACATTGATTGTGCAAAAACTCACTGTTTTCTGCCAGAGTAATGCTGGTGTTATGTACTGTAAGTCCATTGCCAAGGTTGTCATGGAAGAAACAGTTAACTAGTTTTGCATTTTGTGTCGATTGCAAAAGCAGGGCAGAGTTACTACCATCATAATCCCAGGGCCTGTTGTAAGAGGTAAAAGCTAAGAAATAAATGTTGAAATCTACCATACTTGTGAATTTATGTTGCCTGAGGAAGGCTCTCCCCGCATAGTCAGCCTGGTTACATTGGCAACTGTGATATTTAGATCAAGAGCATGGTCACCTGGCAAGAACACCGTAGTGGTGTTGGGGGTAAAATACAGTTTAGCTTCTTCTGCATACTCAGAGAGTGTGGAACAGTGGGTTGGATTGGGAGGGCAGGAGGAGCATGAGGTGGCAGTGGGTGTGACACAGTACACATTTTCAGCAGAGCAGTAAGAGAGGGTGTTAATGAGCAGTGCTGCCATAAGAACAATGAATGATGCAGACTGAACCATCATGTGAAATGACTGCAGAAAAAGAGTGATTTTGTATGTTACATGACTTAGTGAAAATATACTTCTAGGAGAACATTTAGTGGTTTGTGATCTTACAACTTCAGATAATCCGAATTATTTTAAGAAAGCCGCTGGCTGCACACAAATGTACATATGTCTTTAAGCAAGGCAGATGGCTAAAAAATCGTGTTTTCAAACACAACTTCATCAAATAAATCATCAAATGCAGCCACCAGTATATACCTATAGATAACTGATAACTATAGTTACAAGTGTACCTATAGGCAACTATAATTGCTACAAGATAACTGCAGTTGAACCCCACTTAACGGACACCCCTCAACAGCCGACACCCACGACAATTCTGAAAATCCCGACTGTTTCTCCATAGACTTCAATACATTAGAAACCCCTGAATAGCTGACACTCCACTACTCTGTATATAACGGACACTACGGTCCCAATTGTACACAAACATTATGTAATGACCCGGACACTTGTTGACCTTTTTTTCTGCAAGATTGTCCACCATCGCTGCTGGAGTTAATAACTTGACATTAGATTAATGCTGTTACTCATAGTACTAGCCTCTGCTTAGCCTTCCCTGCCAGCATACAGCAAGGGAAAGCTCTGAAAACGTAGCCATGTTGTACTCAACAGCCCAATTATGCAGTACCACGCCTACTGGAAATATACCGGAAGCCCCTGTGTTAGGGACCTCACTATAAAGGACAAAATTGTTAGTCTCAATGGTGTACGCTATAGCAGCTAGGGGTTTCACTGTATTATATAGTGAATTTGGCAAATCGTGCAAGTGTTAGGAAATGAGCAAAAACAACAACCCCAAATAGATTGACACAAACTGCAGGCTGAATATTACTTGAATGAAATTGTCTGTCAGAAATACTATAATGAATATTATCATAAAGGAATTTGTTTTGTTACCTCAGTTTCCTCTACCATCATTAAACACAGTGAAGTCAGCTGATATCTCAACTTCAATAGTAAATTACAAGGTAAGAAGCAACTGTGAAACCATGAGCAGCTGCTTTGTCAGTCTTTGAAAGATAATTATGAAGCCTTTGAGCTTACACAATGCGAGTAAATGAAATTCTTGTGCAACAAGCGGCTGTAGCGAAGGTTACCAACCCCCTTTCCTCACTTGTGGAATGGCTACACGAGACTAGGGTCCACCCTAGGCCCAACAAACTGAAAAAGGGTCTGGGGTCCGCGTTTCATTTTGATTCTTTTTGCAGCTGCTTTATATGGAGAGTCTGCAGGCAATGTCTGACAATTCAAGATCAGAATTCTTAATTTGTGTGACTTAGCAATAGAACACCGGAATAGTTCTGTTGATTATGCTTTGATGAACAGTTGGTGTAGCCTCATTCCCTGGCCCTCACCCACCTTTTTGTGGTTTGCAGTCTGTACTGAAAGTGATGGAAGCTGAGCAGTGAGCGGCCTGAGAACGAGACTACGTCCGGTTTTTGTGTATCACTGATTGTTTATTAATTTAGTGAAAAAGCCCCATCAACATAGCTGCTCATGTTCGTATGTGTGTCTGTGTGCGGGGAAGGGGGAGGTCTTCCACATCATTCACTGCCTTGTATGTGAACTTCAATGAAGGTGTTGCACAACTTGTCAGAATCATCTGAACATCCACTTGTGTCATTTCTAGTGTTAGCTATGTATGCAGATAGCTCCAGATTGTGCATTCATAAAGCTTAAAGGTAAAATTTTTTGCCAGTCATCCTCTCTCTCTGCCTGAAAAATTAAACTGAATCTAGCTTTTCTAAGTGGTAGACTGACCTCGTCCAATGACTTTAGCAAATTCTTCTCCATCTCGTAGCACTTCAGTACAAAGGTCATTCTTCTGTGATGTAATTACATCATGGGACACCAGATGTTGTGAACTTAGTGCACCCCATACAGAAAGTAGGGCTTCCGACTAACCAGATGATGAGATTCCCTGACCTGCTTCAGCTGCCTGATCTCAGTCTGAAGCACACTCACTTGTTCATTAATAGAGGACTCGAAGACCCCAGACTGTGATTCACACGTCCCCCTAACAGAGACCCCGACCCTGCCGATTCCACCCACCAATCAGCATGCATGTTCACAGCATCCCCATGCACTCACCCTGGATCTGACCGACGCATCAGGCTCTCTACGACTGGCTCCACCCACATCAGTATTCCCTCCAGACTCCTCTCTGCTGTGATCTCTCACCTTGGTCCGACAGCGAATAAACTCGTCTTTACTCCGCTTGCCATTCTTCAGGATTGAGGTTCTCACGCCTATATGATAATATATAGTAATATATACACAGATGCGCGCGCAAAATATCATAACAGAGGAAGTCCCGTGCTAAAAGTATGCTGCTTTGACCTACTTAATCAACTTGCATCAGTTTGGGGTTGCTTGGGTCCACTTCAGCACAAAATCTTTTCTCCTGCAGTGCACTTGTTATTTCAGAACAAATCAATAGCCGTGGAACGACTTCTTCGTCGCAATGGCTGGAAGAAAAGGCCGTCTGGAGCTGGCGCAGATAACTGACAACAAGAAGAGCGAAAAAATTAAGTGGGAAGATCTACTGGCAATCGCTACTAAAGAAAGATACGGCAGGAGTGCACGCACACGGAAAACGTGGATTACTGATCGTGACAAGGAGGCCTTCCTCCAAAAGCTTTTTTCCGATGCAAAAAATATAAATCCAAGAAGTCCGGAGGAAATCAGCAAGAACATAGTAGACGTCAATGAAAAAGTGTATTTAAATCACGAAAAGGGCAAAGAAGAAACCGAAGGCAAGGACGAAACCAAAGGCAAAGGCGAAACTGAACGCAAAGACAAAACCAAAGTCATCATTGTAAACACGGTAGAGAATACAGAAGGCCACAACTACCAACAGACAACAACAAGCGGCGTGGAGTGGGGCGTTGACGCTAAAATTGGTCTGCAATTTGGCCTGCCCCAATTTGGTGGAGGCGGCCCAAGTGGGGGGATAGGTGGCAGTTTCAAGAAGACGTCGACAAAGACAGAAACTGTCGAAACGAAAAGTGAAAACAAACAGGTGCAGGCGGCGCACCATGAGGAAGAAGTTGAAATTCCGGCTGGAAAAAGGGTGGTAGTAACCATGACATCTTACAGGGTCCGCTACAAGCTGGAATACACGATGGAGTACAAAATACCAATAGCTACTAAGATCCGAATTAGTTTCGGGCGATATGGTATCGGTCTACCATGCTGTATAAGCAGTGGCGCTCTCACAGCTTCACAGGTGATGCATACACTACCCGGCTACCGAGAGGATGAGGAGTTTGTGTACTTCACGCAAGAGGGAGAGCTACGGTGGATCGCCGACAGAATGGTAGTGGAAAAGACCGTAGAGCCCCTTTAAGACACGATCGAGGAGGCGCGAACTGACTGCAAAGGAACTTTACTACGGCTGCTTGACATAGATTAGAAAAGCTACAGCTATTACTTCATTTAGTTTTCCAGTAGCCCACTTGCGCTATACATATTTATATTTATTTAATTACACATTAGAGCTTTTGTTATTTATCTTCCTTCAGACCACGCGAGACTACAGCAGTCTAATGTTAACCACTTAGGCGACTACACAGCAGCTTGTACATGAAGCGTTCTCTTAGTTGACTAGCAGTGTGTAGCTATAGCGCTGGCGATTTACTGGCTAGATTGCAGCATGTATGATGATGAGTATGTTTTACATCGCTTACTAAATAGAGATTTTTAATGGGGACCCTCACCACAACGATTGCCTGAGACTTCTGAACCTACCTCGACTGTACTCACCACAAGAAACAAAAAGTCTCTTTTTGTTACACAATTGAGATGGGCCAATCCATTATCCCTCCTAGTTTTTTCAGACTTCATTCCTACCACTTGGACATCACATACCACCATAGTGGTGTATATCCCCAACATCAGCCGACTCAGGTGGTTAGTGACAAAGCACAGTGACTCCAGCTTTTGTTGACTTTCCCTAGCCATTGTGAATCAGCAATTAAGTCATTTAGTGAGATGCTAGCAAACACCTTATGCGCTGACAATTATTATGGATTACCGCCCCACTTTGAGAGAGTTTTTGACCGTCATGCTTTCAAGAAACACTGGCTGAGTGGGAGAGTGGGGGTCGGTCCCATGATTGGAAATTTGGCACTTATGTGGTCTATCAATGCATGGGTGCTATACTGTCTAAATTGACTTAAGTAGCTAGCTAATTATAAAGATATATGCCCCAACTTGCTACATGTTTATTGAATTAGCTGTGACTAGCATGCCTCTCCCCCTCTTCTGTTATCTGCAATCTTATTTATGTTTACACGTGCACTTGGCTAGGATGTAACCTGCTTGCTTTTGTGTGTATGGCCAATATTCATAGTGTAAAAACAAAATGGGGTGTGTGAATAGCTAGCTACAAGGGCCTAGGTCAATAGGGGTGTCCATATAGGATGCTAATGGCATAGCCAATGCTTCATTCTTGCTGAGTCAAAGATCATGGACTAAATGTGAAAGTAAAGCACCGATACTAACCCTTTTTGGATTTATGCATGGTAAACAAAACTACAGCTAAACTGACAATTTGAATGAAAAACTATTATACAATCTGAACATTACAACACTACTAACAAACTACATGATAAAATAGATAAGGAACCATGCATGCCGAGATTACTGTATGTTGTATGCTGGTATGTTTGCTATTGTTCTATGTATGTGACCAGACATACAGACCTTTGTTTTTCTAGGAAGTCCAAGGTTATACAAGCACATGAAATTCAAGTCAAAACAAGGTGAGTAAATAATATTCACAAGATACCAAAAAGAGGCAGGCCCGTAGCCAGGATTTTCACAAGGGGGTTACAAGCATATGGATGTCTGATGAAATTTTTAGAAATTAGATGTTTGGATGAGATAGCTTCTGAAGCCATTTTGGGACAGAAGCACAGCCGTATTAGTTACATGACTCACAGAGTACTGAATCCAATTTTTGACTGTATATATGCATTTGATAAGTCATGCAGCTGACATCGCATTTCCACGAGAGTACGCCTACGGTTGGCAGAACAGCAGCTTGTTGGGCGAGAGATGGTGAAATATTAGGCCTACGTTCAGTTGCCGCTTCATTGTTGGCGAGGACTAACTCGAAAGACATGGAATGTGACAGGTGAGGTCTCCAGCGCACGAAAAAGCGATTTATTTACGCGTAAACAGTAAATACGTATTTCCATTAACGACAGTACGTTAGCATCCGTATGCTATACAGTGATTTGTATGGTTAGGGTGTGGTTAGGGTTGGGTTAGGGCTGGTATAAATACAGTATAGCATACAGATGCTAACGTACTGTCGTTAACGGCTTGTGCAATACGCGCGCGTTCCGCATTCATCCGCTGGTCCACCATGAACAAACGGGTGCATAGCTGCAACAAAATTCGCTTGGATAGCGGTGATTCTCAATGACAGTGAGGCTAGTGGACTACTTACAAACGGTTGGGCATTTAAAAAGCTAGGCGGTCTATAAAACCTTTGGAGGCCAATAGGGGTCCGAGCGAACCCCCTGCCTATATACGGGCTTGTCAGAGCTGTCATGTGCATGATAGAATGGAACCTCTTTTTATGTCTTTATGTTACATGTAGCTATCTGAAGGATCACAGGAAGGCAAGTGCATGGTCTCATGCAAGCATGAGTTATATAGTTAGCTAGTGGAATCTGTTGGTTAAAATGCGTAGCTTCACTGTTATTTGTACTTTCTCTTTATCAACTGGGATAAACTGTTCAGTGGCTGACTTCTGATTAAATGGAAAGAGGCTCTCTGTCACCAAATTAATTTATTTTCTTGAAATTTCAACTGAATGCTCCAGCCAAGCAGAATCTGGACTGTTGCTTAACAAGCTTGCATGCAAACCATTGTGAAAAATGGGTATAGTAGACTAAACAAGAGTAGATGAACTAGGATGTTACCAAAAATGGCTACCAAGAATCACAAGCACCCAAATATATATGCATGCAGAGAACACAAACTAGCTGTAGCCATGTGTTGCAGTAAGCGTCATTCCAGCAAAAACAACGGTATGAAGTTCATACCAAAATAGGTATGATTCGCTTTTTACACTGAGCATACCAAAAACGGTATGAATTTCATACCCCTGATAATCATACCAAAAATGGTATGATCATCATACCAGTAGATAGTATGATTTTCATCCATAAATTGGTGTGATTGTCATGCTGCTTATAATCCATACGTGGTACGTTCGGCTTGTCTTTGCTGTTGAATGACATTATTGTGGCAAAACTTGTAATGCACATAAGGAAATGCACTGACAGCAAAAGTAAACTTGAGTATTATAGCATCTACTTAGTTCAAGTATAAAGTCACTTCTTGCTTCTGTGCTTTCTGCAGCATAAATAGCTATCTGCATGACTGTGTGGGGAAACAAGACAGCATAAATACATGATCATATAGTATATTATTGGGCAGAAATAAAAGGGAGAGTGTTTGGGCTATGGGAAAGGAGAGAGTAGGGTACAAATGCATTAAGTCCATATAGTGGAGAAACAAAAAACAAAGATCAGGGGGAACTAAGTTTATGTGTGTGTATAAGTAGACATCACTGTGCGTTACCTCTACTTCTTCACTTAGCCATTGTTCTGTGTCTGTGTGTGTGCGTGTGCAGAGGAGGGAAGCGAAGAGAAGATAAACAAGGAAGGAACATCTACCTCTAATTCTTTGCTTGGCTCATGTTCCGAGTTTGACTCTGAACGTGGGAGTAGTAAGGAAATATGAAGAGGTTATCATTGTACATAATACCCAGTGGCCTCCATCTACCCAGTGTGCTTATACAAGGGGTAAGAATATCAAAGTCTGTGCTAGACTAGAGTGGGAATATCTACTTTACACCCAACTGAATATCAACTCGATGGTCAATCGCCTTAGCTTTTTGAAACCTACAAGACCAAAACTACTTCAAATAGGACAAACTAGGTATCAATCAACTCCGCTCTACCTGTACATTCAGAATATCAAATTGGTTTGTGACTCTGGTACACTCTGTGCTGGACTAGAACTGGAAAATCTACTTTACACCCAACCGAATATCAACTCAATGGTCAATCGCCTTAGCTTTTTCAAACTACGAGACCAAAACTACTTCAAATAGGACAAACTAGGTATCAATCAACTCCGCTCTACCTCTACATTGAGAATATTAAATTGGTTTGTAACTCTGATACACTCTGTGCTGGACTAGAACGGGAAAATAAGATACCAAAACCAGCTCAGATAGAACAAAATGGGTACTGCTGTATTCGATCTACCCGTATAAATATCAAATTGTTTTGTGACCCTGGTGCACTTTTTGTCAGACTAGAACAGGAAAATCTAGTTTACCTACAGTTTCTAGTCTGACCTCAGTTGCTACTGTGACTATGGTGCCCATGCAAATGACAACCCTTGTGGGAGGATGCAAAGATGGGAATATTCATTGTATAAGATCGCATTTGCTAGTGTGTAGCTTCAATACCCGAAAGTCAAAATTTAGCCATGCAATGAACATCAACAGGGTGAAAGCAAAGAATGTATGAACAAACACCAATATTTTCACTGCATGCACGACTTAAGGGTACACATTCTCTTTTCAGTCAACGATCATAAGCAAGGATTGTTAATTCTTTATTGTCTTTTTTTGTCTCTTCATCACTGTGATCCAGGGCTTCCGCATCTTGCAAGAAAGAAACTGTCATCTTCTGTATTTCCCTTCACACACACACACACACACACACACACACACACACACACACACACACACACACACACACACACACACACACACACACACACACACACACACACACACACACACACACACACACACTATGCAGGTTGTAAATAATTATACGTCCTTAAAGGTCTCCTACTAGTGGTTGACATTGCATGTACACACAATTATAATGGGAGCTTCCTATGCAAATTGTGCAAACTCAAACCACATTACATTCATACCACAAAACAAGACAAACAACACAAAAAGGATGTGAAATGTTCTTTTAGCTCTATGGACTATATAGCATAACAACCTTTAGGAAATCTAATGCATTACATTTCCAAAAACACTGCTAAAAACTTCAGAGATTTATGCATATCAGTTTTGTCTGCTCGATATGAAGTACAGTTAGCTAGCTACTAGCTAATGACTGGTATATAAAGAGCTGAAATCCGAAAGTTTCTGCTAGCATACTAGTAAAAGAATCACTACTGGTTAATAATGACATACAAAACTGATATAAACTAAAGCTCAGACAACACTGTGAGTGGGGTTTGAAACATCATCAAGCAAAAGTTCACGAAGCTGATTGAACTCCCCAGATTCTGTAGCATCATTTGCAAGTTTTTCTTCTGCTTGCTTGATATTCAGATTCTTGTTCAATTTCTTATTCCGTTTTCTGAACTTCAGGTTCAGCTTAGAAATCTTCTTCCATAGCTTGGTATGCCTCAATTGCTGGAACATGTGGTAATTAAGGATACCGATGAATGTCACAAGTGCTACGGCTACAGATGTGTACCCAACTGCAAGGTTATTTCCATTGGTGATGTTGACATACATGGAAGCAGCAGCTAGCACGATCAGGTTCACAGCAAATGAGCCTTCCAGGGCATCTAGACACCAGTTCTTGTAGACCCCACCACTGACCCAGGCCCACAGTTGAAGAATCCCAGCTCCCACTACAATTGTTAGCAAGTTAATACTTGGGTCTTGCTGAGAATTGAAGGCAAACAGTAGAAGAAGAACAAAGCGAATTACAAGTAGCAATCCAGGCCAGTAGCGATGTTTTGCTTTGTAGGGAGCATGGTACGAGTCTATAAACGGTTTCAGCCTGTTGATCCATGAGAAGAGCCTCAGGTGCGATATGGCCTGCAGCCACTGACCAAAAAGTAGCAAGAGAATGTAAGGAAGAAAGAAGAAGAAGACAAGTACTACCACCAAGAAGAGTGGAATGTGTTTGCCACTGAGATACTTGATATTTGCATCATACAGCCACACCCTTTCATAATAGTCTTCATATTGGAGGTTGGTGAAAGAAAGTGCAGTAATCAATGTACGAAGAACCTTTGTGTACGAGAGGAGGATGAGTGTTGCCAAGACAGAAATTGGGTTGTTGCCTAACATGTTTGTAAACCTTCGTGAGTAATGGCTAATAAAAATCATAAATCCAACTAGAACCAAAATATATGCAGGGAACACAAATTGAAGCCATGTTTTGCTGTAGGTATCCAGTCCACTGTAGAAACATGTCTCAATACCAAAGTCAAGGTTTAGCCATGCAATGAAGACTGAAAAAGCATCAGTAGATTCCCCTGGTAGAAAGATGGTTCGGTTAACTCCAACAATATTGGCATAGAAAACTAGGCCACTGAGTGTTCCTGTTGCCACTGTCAGTTTGCAGACAAACAGCAAGAAAACCAGTGCTACTCCCATCACAGCAAAAGGAATAAGCAAGGTGAGATGGCTGTTGGTACAATTTCTGCAATGAGATGTGCCAAGTACCAAACTATAACCTTCCTTACAAGCTCCACACAAGAAACCTGACCTGTTGTATGCACACTGTTTGCCTGACAGTGTACTGTTGAGAGAGAAGGCAACTGTACTGGAAATACAGTAATCAAAAGGGCAGTGTGGATGGACGATAACTAGTCTGTGAGATTCATCATACCCAACCCAAAATGTGTCATCAGACTCACGTGTTATTTGCCCTAATCCATTGGTTATGTTGCAGTGGTTTGTATATTTCTGAAGTGTTTGATCACAGACACATGATACTGAAGTGTTTTCCAGGCTAAATCCAGGTGGGCAGCTCTGCCGTACACTCAAATGAAGTAAGAGTGTGTCACTGATTGATGAGCATGGGCCTTCAGGATACAGATCCAGTGTTACATCCTGTTGTGAAAACACAGTGTAGTTAAGTGTGGTGCACATTTTTGCGGTTTGTTGGATGTGTTGTGAATGCAGTAGCCTGCCTCTGTCCACACGAGTTGCAATTGCTGCAGGAACTATTCCATCCCTCTGTCCAACAGCAACCACTGAAACTTGAAATGCTTCACCAGGGTAGACTGATATTGTCTTGTCTGACATGCTGCAGTTTGGATGGTTGTTTTCGCATAAACATATGCGAAATGGATCAGAGGAGATACTTGAAGTTTTGTTGTCATCTTCATACTGGGCTAACATATTAAATGCTTCACCAGAGTTCAGAAAGCTATAGGAATCCAGGCCATGAAGTTGGCACTTATCTACTGTGCCACCATACAACACACTTCCTGCAGCTTCAGCAGAGTTGTTTTCGAAAACAAAATAGTCATTAGCATTCTGGCCTAGGAGCTGAAAGAAGCACTTTTCTCTTGGTAAAAATGTGGAGAAGCGAGTCATTGTGCAGTAAACAAAGGGATTAGCATTAAAGACATAGATGGCTCCTCCTAAATGCGCATGATTGTTCTGCCAACACACAGTTGTGTGAGGAAAGATAGAGAGAGTTGAGCTAATAGCCAGATCCAGTGCACCTCCACGGCTATCTCCACTATTGCGTCCATTGTTAGTAAAGCTAATATTTCCATCAAATGACAGTGTGCTGTTAATGTTGGCAGAGATGGCTCCACCTTGCACTGCAGAGTTGCTGATGAAGCTGCTAGTACCAGTGAAACTCAATGACGTGTTGGCTATTGCAAAGATTGCACCACCATAATTGTTTGCTGAGTTGCTGAAGAAGTTTATGGCTCCACTAAAGGAGAGTACAGCATTGTTTGCTATGAAAACTGCACCACCTTCATGATCAGCTGAGTTATGACGAAAATTAGTAGTGCCAGTGAAACTCATTGATGTTTTTCCAGCTGCAACAATTGCACCACCACCATCTTTGTTTGCCGAGTTGCCTATAAAGTTGTTGATTCCTTTGAAAGTAACAATGCTGTCTGCTGTGTAGATTGCACCACCATTATAGTTTGCTGAGTTGCTAATGAAATTGTTACTTCCAGTGAATGTAAGTAAAACATTTCTAAATGAGTAGATTGCACCGCCACGATTGTCTAGTGCTGAATTACCGATGAAATTGTTGGCTCCATTGAAAGTAAGTACAGCATTGTGTGATGTGTAGATTGCACCACCACGATTGTATGTTGCTGAATTATTGATGAAAATGCTGGTTCCATTGAATGTAAGTACAACATTGACAACGGTGTAGATTACACCTCCACGACTGTTTACTGCTGAATTATTGATGAAACTGTTGATTCCATTGAATGTAAGTACAGCATCACGCGATATGTAGATTGCACCACCACGATTATTTATTGCTGAATTGTTGACAAAGTTGTTGGTACCATTGAAGCTAAGTACAACATCATATGATGTGTAGACTGCACCACCACGATTGTATATTGCTGAGTTGTTGACAAAGTTATTGGCTCCAAGGAAGGTGAGCACAACATTGTGAACTGCATGAATTGCACCACCATAACCTGCAGAGTTATGACTAAACTCGGTAACACCACTGAAGCTCAATGAGGTATTGTTTTCTGCATGGATTGCACCACCAATACCTGTAAGACTGTTTGCTGAGTTGCCAATGAATGTATTTGTTCCATTAAAATGTAATAGGCTTGCTGATGCCCAGATCGCTCCAGCACAATAAGATGCTTGTATGTTTTGACAAAAAAAAGAATTCCCGATGAATGTCAGATTGCTATCTAAAGCAATAATACCACATGCTAATCGTTGCATCTCATTCAAAGACTGACATGCACATCGGTTATGAGTGAATTTATTGCTCTCTGCCAGAGTAATGTTGGTGCTATATACTGTAAGTGCAGTACCAAGGTTGTTATGGAAGCAGCAGTTAACTAGTCTAGCATATTGTGTAGATTGCAAAAGAAGGGCAGAATTACTAGCTTGACGACTATCGCAACTCAAGGACTTGTTGTAAGAGGTAAACGCTAAAGAATAAACATTGAAGTCCACCATATTTGTGAAGCTGAAGCCAACCGACCCGTTGCGAACAACTGTTGCTGCGTTGGCAATGGAAGAATGTCCATGCATGGTCAGCCTGGATATGTTGGCAACTCTGATATTTGTATCAAGAACATGGTCACCAGGCAAGAACACCATAGTGGTGTTGGAGGTAAAATACACTTCAGCTTCTTGTGCATACTCAGAGAGTGTGGCACAGTGGGTTGAATTGTGAGGGCAGGATGAGCATGTGGTGGCCGTGGGTGTGACACAGTACACATTCTCAGCAGAGCAGTAGGAGAGGGTGTTAATGAGCAGTGCTGCCACAAGAGGAATGAATGCAGCCATGATTCAAAAGCACTGCAGAAAATAAGAGGTTTGAACATAAATCATAGTTTGTGCAATGCCTCATGGCTTACTGTAGACCAACATTTAATTTAATGTGCGGTTTGTGGCCCAGCACAAAAAAATTCAGTGGATTTACAAGTGTAGGACATTGTTGGGATGATCCAGCATGAGTGAGTGAGTACACCAGCTTTGAACACTGGCGCATGGAGGATTAATAAATTGGTAGTTATACCAGAAAAAGTCGTTGGGTGTTCTGAATGCACAGGTTTAACATCGAAGTCAGTTTACACTGGTTCATCCATCACACAGGCCTTCAAACTAGCCTTAGAAGCCTGGCTCATTGCAATGGTTAAAAGTAGTCATGGCACTCAAACGAAAACTACCTCAACTAAACTTACTACCACAGTAGCCCCGTGGTGCTCAAAGTCATTCTAACTTGAACTGAAGCCACTGTCTAACAATGATACACGGTAACAACATTGTATATACACCTCTGCTTTGCCTAAACATTACTATGTTGCCCCTAACTTAGTCAATACTGAGTAGTTGCGACAGTTTGGTTGCTCCACCTTATCAGCTTGTAGGCAGTTAATTGCACACATGTAAATAAATATTTTTGTCGGATAATGCACCATTAAGTTTCACATAAATCGAGCATTGAAATAAACATGAATTTTTTTTCAGACAGACAGACTGTCCATGGATAATAATATATATATATATATATATACATACACACTCCAAGAATGTTGTTGTGACCAGAGGTTTAGTTGTAGTTGCATGAACAGTTGAAATGTATGGAGATGCTCTTGGAATTTTTTGTATTCCTTAGAGCACTGTATAGCTATCTCCCAGGAACTAATATATCTTGGAAATTATTGTAAACAACATTTGTAACTATAACTCACAGTAGCATCTTTGTGTCCAACATTCAACTAAAACAGCATACTTTTGGTCACAACAACATTTCTGTTCTAGAGGTTTGTTGTTTTAGTTGTATGAATGAACAGTTGAAATGTATATAAGAAATTTCTTGTAATCCCTAGAGCACTGTATAGCTCCCAGGGGCCAGTGTATCTTGGAATTGTAAACAACATTTGTAACTAACTCACAGTAGCATCTTTTTGTCCAAAGTTCAACTGAAACAGCATACTTTTGGTCACATCAACATTTCTGTTTTTACTGTGAGCTAACCCTACTACCCTACTGAAACAGTGGATGCATGACTTCGTTGCAATCCAACACTCAGTATGGCTAGCTCAGGCTTGCCCCAATGGTGATTACCTTAGATCTTTGATTTTACAACCAGCAATACGTCCTTATGTACACGGGGTGTCAAACAAATATTTTTTAGTATTTGGCAGTTTTCAGAGGTTGTTCAAGTATTGAAGTGAATGGAAGGACAGTCGGTGTCCATTATATGGTACAGTGGAGCCCTTCTAAAGAGGTGTGGACCACAGCTGTGAGCCCGTAATATGCATGGAGGTATCCATATTTCAGGGACTTCTGGCATACTTCTGGTTGGCATAGTAATGTATACTTGGGCTGGTGAACACTGCATGGCCACATTTTTGGACCTTTCCGCTGCTGTACGATGTTGAAAAAGGTTAGCACGATGAGCGACTATGCTGCTCGGCCTTTGAACCTACCGAAGGTGGTGCACAATTTTATGAAAGCGGTAGAAGGGCGTCCAGATTATTGACATTTGTACAGTTCAGGTACTGTTGAGCCTGGGGAACCTGTCTGCTTTATGGAATACGGAGGTTTCCGCATTTCAGGGGTTTTGATTGTACACAAACATACGTAAATACATTCGGAAGCAAATGAAGTTTCCACAATATCGTAGATGGCTGGTTTTCAGGGGTGTCCGTAAGGCAGTGTTCCACTGTAGATGCCTGCTATTGAGGGGGGTCCACTAAGCGGTGTTCCATGCACTCTAATTGTATTACAGAAAAATTTGAGCTGATACTTGAGTAAACTTCCCACTATACATTCTTTCATATTCTGCATTCTTTGAATTGCTACAATAATTCCCTGTAAAAACACTTTGGTTGCTATAAAAATCACAATTTCGTCTTCACAGTTGCATGTGCATACGTAACACATCGTAAAATTGAAGCCAGAACACCTAATTATAAACATATAAAAATAGTATTACACAAGTAACAGCACAATAATTTGGTAATACTGAAACAGTAAATGTTTTTGCAGTGATCAAATTTACACTTCACTCAGGAGGACTCACTTCACTTTCACATTGAACATAAAACATGATAAAGCTTGACCTAAGCTGCTTCAAACACTTCTCATACTGCTCATGGTTGCTACTGCATGACTGCATACCGTGACAAGGGCAGAATAACTTTTTTTAAATGTTGCTGGAAACAGGATAGGCTTTTTGAAACTGGACTCAATTTTAAATACTCATTGTGTGTGTGTGCCCAATTGTCTGGATTACTAAAATGATAGGGTATGAATTAACTGTGAGCTTTAGCCTCTACACTGGATTTCTCCCATGGAAAGTTCATCCATCCTGTTTTATGCCTGTATTGACAAAGCTTTCTGTGCTTGAGCTTGTAATTGTCTACTATGCTGCGGCAGAGCAGGTAGTCGTTTAAAGCTACCATAACCTCCATTTAATGCAGACCGGCTATACAGGTTTATAATGTCAATCTTCTACTTATCCACCAACTGAGAAACTTACAGTTAGGACATGTAAGAGACGAAGTCGTCGTGTTGATAGTCCAAAAATGTAGCTAGGCGGGCTGCTGAGTCAATAGATAGTTCCGTGGACCGACCGTACTGTGGACCGACGGTAAATGAAGATCACAGTAAACAGCAGAAGGATGCGGCCCTTGGCGTTTGTCAGAGCAGCAACATTTACGGTTATGTCACAGCCTCTCCTATATTATCATGACGTCATATTTGAGCTACCGACTGTCGACAAATGATTGGGGCTAGCATCTGATGCTGAAAGTATAAGCTTCAGAATTTCATCTCTGTCAGTGTGTAAGCATTCTTACTACGCAACAGTAGAAATAAGCTCATGAAACACACAGAAGATAGATATATATATATATAGATAGATAGATAGATAGATAGATAGATAGATAGATAGATAGATAGATAGATAGACAGATAGATAGATAGACAGATAGATAGATAAATTTTTATTCTTCTTTTTAACTGGAGATATCCCATCAGTCATACGTGACTGCATGGTCTCCCTGGGAGTCCTGCATACACTTAGCTATGCATACAAACACATCAACATAAAGACAACAAAGACTTGTAAAGCAAAAATGAATTAATAAACATTGTAAAAGAGTTAGTCTAAGAGGAGTTTAGAAAAAGCTTCATGGGGCCCCTTTTCTTCAAAAAAGTTTGGAGGCCCCGGGAAAGTATCCCCTCTCGGTGGGCCTGGCATGGCCTGGACTATATACCTGGTAAGTGAATGGGTGCCCGATAGTGGCCGTGCCTGTTTGTGGAAGACCCTCTACAAATAAATAATAATGGCATTTATGTCCGTATACTACTGGATATTAGTCTCACTAACCAGCATCCACAAAAATCAGAATGTCTGGTAGTGGCGCCCGCTGTAGAAGTCTGATTCTCTAAGAAAGAACTACAAAGAGAGGTTAGCAAACCATAAATGCCAGGGAGTACGGCAGCTAGTACAGCACACACTGCATACCTAGCAGCGAACGAACTGACTTTGACTTGCAGAGTGCATGAAAGCAAGAACTGCTTGCTCAGGACTCAACCTTTCATAGTAAAGTATCTCCGAGGAGCAGTCATCTAAGGAGTGCCGAGTAGCTACTGATTCTGAATTTTGTCCATGCCAGTTTCTAAACAATGTGAGGAATCCTTGTGAAGGAGCAGTAAGAGATTGAGATGAGTATAATGCATTTCACCTTCATGTAACGGGTATGGCAAGGTCACCTGCACTAGTTTTCAGAACCTCTGATTTTGAAGAAGCCAGCATGCAGTAACTGTGTTTGAGATGGGTATTAAGGTCAGAGTTCACTAACCATGAGACTCAACAGGTGTCAATTTGGTGCTTGTCAATTTGGTGCTTGTAGCTACATCATATGATGTCAGTGGATGTTCCTTGAAGAAATACCTTAAAGAAGTGCATCAAAACTGTGGTAAATTAAAACAAACTGAAGCAAGAGTATGTTCAGTAGCTAGACGAAACAGGAGTAGACAAACTATGATACCAGAAATCTCATGCAGAAACAGTGACTATTGCTGAGTTTGAGATGGCTAGTAATCTTCAGTGACATGCATGCAATTTCTACCCATGCTGGTTTGACAAACCTCAGTGTACAGTTGCTACAGTGTTTGAGATGGGTTTTGACCTTCCTCACAAGCACGGCAAGTCCTGCCCATGCCAGTTTGTGAAATTGGACAAATCTTGCCTTCGTTGTGGTGCTTGAAGATAGTTTGGCATGCATGACATATTCTGCCTGTGCCAGTTTGTGAAGCTTGACAGATCTCAACATTGTGGAGAAGCATTGATTACAGTTGCTTTGAACATGGATTGACCTTTCTCACTAACAGGCATGGCAACTCCTGCCCATGTCAGTTTGTGAAACTGACAAATCTTGTCATCATTGTGGAGAAATAGTGACTACAGCTGCTTTGAACGTGGGTATCCTTTACACCAATAGGCATGGCAAGATCTGTCCACGCCCGATTGTGAACTGAAAAATGTCACTCTTTTGTTGAGAGGCAGTGACTACAGCTGTTTTGAGATGGGTATTGACTTTAATCACAAATGGGCATGGCAAGTTCTACCACGCCAGATTGTCAAATCTTGCCATCATTATGGAGAAATAGTGACAACAGCTGCTTTGAGATAGGTATTGACCTTCCACACTAATGGGTATGGCAAGTTCTGTACAGTTTGCAATAGGTATTGACCTACCTTACTAACACAGGCATGGCAAGTTCTGCTTGTTCCAGTTTCTAAAATTTTTAGCGTTAAGCTGGCTAGTGGTCTTCATCATGCACCAATGAGCATGGCAAGTTTTGCCTGAACCAGTTTGTTATGCTTGACAGATCTCACCTTCACTGCAGTGACCATAGCTCACAGAGTTTAAGATGGGTATTGACCTTTCTCACTGACAACATGGCAAGTTATGCCCATGCATGCTATATATAGTTTGTAAAACTTGATCAATCTCACCATTATCTAAGCATTTCAGCGGGTGCTAATTGGTGGTAATTAAAGCCATGATTGTAGAGACGAGATGATAAACATAGCCAGCCAACTTCCATATACCGTATAGCCAGAAAATTTGGTGGGGAATTAAAATCGGCGGTTTGGTGGTCTGGGTTGAATCCGCCAAATTAAAATCAGTGACCGTGATAGCATGGTTGAGTTTGAGATGGGTATCACTAACAGGCATATACATGGTGTTGTGCCTGGTGAAATTGACAGATCTAATGAATTGAGTAGTAACTATAACTACATGGTGGCATAGGGATGGGTATTGACTTTCTTCATAAATCGTTATACAAGCTGTTAGATCACACAAGATATGCATAGGCGTAGGAAGCAAATTTGAAGTGCAGAGGCCATGCTGTGTCGCGCGAAGCACTGCTAAGAGCATAGATAATTATTATATCTATGCTAAGAGAATGGAAATTTATTTCGCCGCGCGTAGCGCGGCGGCGAATTTTTTTAAGTGTGCACCTTTAGACTGCAAAATAAAGCCATTTTTCAACTGTGTATAATAATCTAGCCTCGTTCTCAGACCTTACCATCCCTCCAGTACAATAATCAATATTCAATTTATGTGGAAAACCTGACCCAGGAGACCGCCCAGCTAGCTTTCGTCGCTTGTAGTACATGTAGTCTCTTTGTCTGCCGATTAGCTTCGTATGCCGAGCCATCTCACTGCCAAGATTTCGATCATCTTATAGTGTACTTTAATCGGAAATGTACGCATGTAACTGCATACGAGACTGATGCAATAAAGACGCTGCAGCAGTCGCTGCTTGACCTTAGCCTCGCTCCCAGAGAACGAGGCTAGCTTGCATGAGCTAACTTATAGCATGCAGGTTATGAATATTAATTTACGGCCAAAAAAGTGTAGCGGCCAAAGCCGCTACGGCCGCTACGGTTCCTACGCCACTGATATGTAGGCATGTGGGTGTCTCATGCCTGTTAGTTTTCTAGCACCTAATTATCAAGCCTGAACATGTACTTTCTTCATCAAAAGAATGTCTGCTCATGCCCAGTAAAGGGCAGATACTCCAGATGATGAGAGCATTGCCTGGATGCCCTGTTATCTTTATGGCTCAATAGGCACTAACATAATGTACCCTGTGCACATGACCATGTGGAAGGTTGGCATAACAATGAGAGAGAGCCACCATAGCTACTACTGAACATGCTTAAACATCATAAAGTTCATGTATGCTTTTTAGTGCATAATGCATCTCGAGTTAACTGCAAACTGGTGACAATCATTGCTTCTTCTGATGTGAGATTACATTTAGCTAGTAGCTAGCAATACAAATTCCAATTTGGCACAGAAATCATAAGGGTTAGACATATTGGGAGACTGGAGTCACTCTTTTGATGAAAGTACCACAGCTAGTTTCCCACAAAACTATTATAGCTACTTGCATGCATGCTTAACATTACAAAGTGCAGCATAATTATACTGTTATTCATTGCAGAGACTATTGGTATTCATATATAGGATGGGAAATGTATGTGTGTCATAAGAACTTTGAGCTGTATCCCAAGGTATCAAGAATGCTTCACTGAGTATAGCCACCATTGCCTGTGTTAGAGAAACATACAGCTATAATACACATTTCCTGCATTTCATTTGTTGCAACAACAGCACTTACTTCTGGCCACAGCACTTGTCGGGTAAGCCATGATGAGGAGTAGCTTTTCTGTTTGAGAGCAATCTCACGAAGATAGTATATAAAACTTCAGTTATCTGTGCAAGAATGCAAATAGTTGCACACTGTGGATGCAATGAACTACATCAAGAAACTTACTATAATCGAGTCTTGTAGTGCATGGCCATGTGACAGTCGGAATTGTCCTTTCCTTCAGTGATCTGGCATCCAGCAGGTGTTTTCTGCATGGGCTTGACATAGGTTTGTCAGCCACTCTTTCAAGATGTCTCTGCCAATGTTAATGGTTCATGTATGTATACTTGAGTGATCTCTATCGCCTTGGTCGTAAGAAGTCAGGCACCACCACCCCTCTCTCTCGTCCAAGACCTGTGTTGTTGACCTTTAACTCACTGATGGACAGGCGTCTTGTGTTATCACGTGTGCGCAAGCTGAAAGAGTATGATACAACTGGCCTGTATTTGCGACCTGACCTCTCCATAGATGAGCGCGTTAAACGTCGTTCTGGTAAACCTTCTAGCAGTAATCCTCAACCTCCATCTTCTGATTCGGGTGATAGTCATCCTCAAACTACCCCTCTCCCCTCTGATTCTGGTACTCCTGGCGGTGCTTCTGGCACCTTAACTGCACCATGATTTCTCAACTACGTATAATTTCGTATAACTGTAGAGGTTGGCGTGGTAGTTCTCCTTATGTTTCTGATCTCCTTTCCTCATGTGATATTCTCTTGATTCAAGAGCACTGGTTGTTTCGAGAAAACTTTAATGTTCTTAATATAAGTGATCAATTTATCTATACTGCAGTTAGTGGAATGGACAGCTCCAATCTTTTAGTTGGGCGTCCTTTTGGCGGCTGCGCTATTATGTATCGCAAGTCCTTACTTGCTTGTGTCAAGTCCATTCCTACTAACTCTAAACGTTTCTGTGCGGTCAGATTGATTGACTCAAACAATTTTATCATTCTGTTGATTAATGTCTATATGCCGACTGATTATGGGACATCTGTCTCTAATGTTGAATTTATTTCATGCTTAAGTGAGATTGAGGCGTTTATTGATTCGCAGTCATTCGATTCTCTTATAATTGGCGGTGATTTTAATGTTGATTTCTCTCGTGCGTCTAATAACTCTTTATCTCTCAGTGACTTTATGTCTTCTTTAAACCTATCTGCTGTTGATTGCCTTTTTCCCTCAATTCCTTTCACTTATATGCGTGATGATGGTTCTGCAACATCTTGGGTAGATCATTTCCTATGTAGCGAACAGTTGGTGTCCTCTTTTTTCTCTGTCTCTCTTGGTGGATCTGGCTCAAACCTTTCTGATCATCATCCACTTGTTGCTGTCTTTAACTGTTTCTTGAACGTTACTCCCAATTCTGCGTCAGTGTCCTCTTCCTTTGCGTCTGCGTCCCCTTCCTCCGCGTCTCAGTCTAAACCGTCCATTGCTTGGCATCGTGCCTCTCCAGATCAAGTATCTGCTTACTGTGATCTTGTTGTTCACTCTCTCCCTGTTCCTCCAACTGAAGCTTTATGTTGTACTAACCCTGACTGTACTAGTCATCTACATGTGCTAGAATTATACTGTGACTCTCTTTGTAACACCTTGAAAGTCTCGGCTGAACTGACTCTTCCTCTCTCTAGACAAGGTCGTGTTATTCCTGGTTGGAATAAAGCTGCATCTATGCTTAAGTCAAAGGCCAATTTCTGGCATAAAGTTTGGAAAGAAGCCGGCTGCCCCTGCTCTGGGGTACTTTTTGACATCAAACGCCGTTCACGTTCTCGTTTCAAATATGAAGTAAGACGTCTTAGGCGGCGCGAAAAACACATACGACGATCAAAGCTTGCCGAAGCCATGAGCTCTAAGGATGTTAATAGTTTTTGGTCTCAAGTAAGGAGAATAAACTCAAGCAAGTCTTCCTCTTCATCATCTGTTGTTGATTCTGTGAGTGGTGCACCGCACATTGCCAATGTTTTCTCTGCCAAACTTGAATCCCTTTTGAACTCCCGTTCAACTAGGGCCCGTGAGGAACTTCTGTCCTCTTTAGATGTTTGTGATGATGATCTTCAGTCTTTTCAGTTTTCACGAGACTGTGTTGTCTCTGCACTCTCTCATCTTAAGCCAGGCAAGCATGACGGAAGTCCTCTATCCTCCGATCATGTTATTAAGGCTTCCCCAGTGTTAGTCACAATTTTACCTCCTCTTTTTACAGCTTTTGTTCGCCATTCATACCTCCCACCCAACCTCAGGAACTGTATCCTTAAACCGATTCCCAAGCCACATAAAGATCCTACCTTATCTGATAGTTATCGACCCATTGCCCTTGCCCCAACATTGAGTAAAATCCTGGAATGGTGTATCCTTTTACAATATTCTGAATATTTTGCGACTTCCCCACTTCAGTTTGGGTTTAAGAAGCATATGTCTACCGCACTCTGTACTGGCTTAGTTAAGAACATATCAGCACACTACATGTCTCACGGCTCCTCTGTCTTTGCTTGTCTGTTAGATGCCAGCAAAGCATTTGATCTTGTTGATCATTCGTTGCTGTTTCAGCAGCTACTACAACGAAGGACTCCCAGTTTTTTAGTTCGCTTCCTCATCAGCTGGTATAGCTCTCAATCTTGTAGTGTTTCTTGGGATGGTGCCAGCTCTGATTCTTTTAATGTTTCTAACGGCGTTCGTCAGGGAGGAGTTCTGTCCCCTGTGTTGTTTACTATATACATGGATATCTTATTGAATAAGCTTAAAGAGTGTGGAGTTGGCTGTTACTGGGATGGTTTGTTTGTTGGCGCTCTCTGTTATGCTGATGATTTGATCTTGTTGGCTCCGTGTCCTTCTGCTTTACGCACTATGCTCAGTCTATGTGAGTCCTTTTCCAATTCCTATGGTCTCAAATTTAATGCTGGTAAAACTCAACTCATTCGTTTTGGTTTATCTCCTTCTGACAAGTGTACAACTGCTATCTATTTTTGTGGTGAACTTTTAGCGTTCCTCAATTCTGTCTGTCATCTAGGTCACATTCTGTCTTACAATCTCTCAGACAACGATGACATTGTTTTTAAGTCCCGGGACTTGCTTAAAAAGGCTAATCTTTTGTTCTGCAACTTTAAGTTCTGCAATCCTCATACCTTAACGTTTCTGTTTCGCTCATATTGTCTCTCCTTGTATGGATGCTCTCTGTGGCGGCTAGACTCCCCATCTATGAACCTGATTGAAGTTGCCTTCAATAAAATTTTGAGGCGTATCTGGAAACTTCCGTCTAATTCTCATACTAGAATAGTTCATAGTACTGCCCGTCTGTTGAGTCTCTTCAATGTTGTCTTTGCTCGTTCTTTATCCTTGTTATCTTCTGCTCTGTCTTGTCCTTCGTTCCCTGTTTCTTTTATCTATCGTGTTTCTTCCAACCTTGTGTATACTCCGTGTGGGTTCAACCGTCTCCGTGGACATAACTATAAGAAGACTTATTATCCTGAAGACCTTTTTTGTGCTAACATAATTAGAGATATTAGAATTAGTTGTGTGTCTAGCAGTGACTTTGAATATGTAATTTCTGTTATCTCTTCACACTAACTTAATTTACATTTTAATTTAGTTGTTTGTCTCTTACACCTATGTTGGTGTGTTTTCTCAATTATAATAATAATAATAATAATAATAATATTGTGGTGAGATGTTACAGGATGAAGTGATCATTACAGGTGTATTTACGCACTCAATTCTGTGTATTCACCTGGAAATTGATACACAGCTTCTCCTTGACTGCACTGTATCCTTCCTTGGTTTCAATACAGCTGTATGTCATATAATCATGTAGTTGAGCACATTAAGAGTAGTATGGCAAACATATCCTACTGCAATCACCATACCTTATCATTATCTCACATAGCAGCCACTTCCTTATTACTGTTGGTGTTGTCTGTATGAGATAATAAGGTCAACTAAGTGTGAATTTCAAACATACAGTTCTGAGTTCAATATTCAGTTACTTCCAGAGTACTTCTCATACCTCAAAATTGCTCTTCTGACTCCTCACCAAGCAGGCTGCAAACTGTTTGCATGTAACTAGATTACTAATGCAGCACCTTGTTCACACAGCTAGTTGCAAACTAACCTTGCACACAAAGACTCCACAATCAGTTGCAGGGAAATACTCACACTGTTCTGCCAGAAAAGTAGGTATTGTCAACTGGTCTGTAAATGGAGAATGCAAAACAAAACTGTAAGTGTAAAATTCATTTTGACTACAAGTATTTTTTGGTCTTACATGACATGATTTTCCAGAATATTCCACAACAGGAACATTCATAGGACCATTTAGTGTGAATTAGCTATTTTTTTAGAAATATCACAGATGTACCCTATATTCATCATGATTGTAGTGTACTGTGGTTGCAGACATTGCCTTTCAACTTCACCCTGTTCTCCCACATATGAAACCACTTTTCGCTGCTTAAAGTCAAACACCTACATGGCGTAATCAGAATTGCATATTTGCTGCATGTAAACACTCACATATAGTGTACAATGAGCAGACGTACCACTATGATCCGATGCACTCCTATGTTCACTACAATCTTTCGGATGCTTTTTAATATCCTCCTAAGCACAGAGATAATTGTAAGTCAAATTTTGAAATACATTTGAATACACTCCTTCCTTTAATTAGCTGAACAATCTTTGTTCAGAATACTCCTTGGCACCTTGTTTCCATCGCATCACAGCTTCATAGAAGAAGGATGAGACACACAGAACCTTCATTGCAAAGGCCTGCTTAACCAGCGACAGCTGTAATGATTGTATAATCGTAGGCAGATCTTGTTTGTGACACAAAAATAATCTAGGTTATCTAACCTGCGAAATCTTCTGGTTTTGCTCCTCATTATGCATAAAGAAATTTATCACCTATGATCATTAAGAACAGATTGCTACAGTTAGTATGGCACAAATATCACAACAGTTAATACATTATTAACCTTGTCATTGATTCATAGCACATTGGCTATTTTTCGGATGTCTCCCACAGTTAGTAAGTCACCAGTACCTTTTAGTGCAAGAACTTCCATTGCAGGCGGTATTGCTGTAGAGTTTGGGGTTAGGAATTGCAATGGTTATGGTTGTAGGTAGTAGTTCCTAGAAGCCACAGTACCTTTGAGGTCAGTGAATCCTCTTGTCACCAACTGCAGTGCTGATGGAGTTATGAAACCATCATCAATTTGCACTCTGCCCATAATCACCTTATTAGATCTGTTTACCAGTTCTGCCAACACGGTTTTGCACTTTAAGTGGTGTTATCAACACAGCAGCAGTGCACCTTCCAGGTAGACATGTAGACACCTTTGAGTAATTACCTGAGGGATGCAACAAGTCGGTTTGAGATGACTTAGGAACAGTTGCATGACACATGTATACGGTAGATGTAAATACATTGCATTAACCTACAGCACACCTGCATGGTCTTCTACTTCTGTAGCAAGCCACTTTAGAAGGATCGGAATGTCCAACAGGATATTTAACTTTAAGAGGAGTGACTGACACAACAGCAGTGCGCTTCCCAGGAAGACAAACTCAAATTCCAGCCACAGGCTTCTTGACTGTAGTATCTGTAGATGCAGAACAAAATTTGCTTGTTGACTACTTATTGTGGAAGCTGAAAAAATGTTGCAGACCTGTATGTTTTGCTGCACTTGCAGCTATAGTAGTTGCAGAGTTGTTAGATCAAAGAGCACATTTTACATCAGGAGGTGGTAGTTTGACAGGAGTTACCAATACACTAGCAGTGCATGTCCTAGAAGTAGATTGACATGCTTCCTGGGAAGGGCTGCAAGACCAAATTATCAATCATGACTAGTGACTGAATAAACATTCACATTCGAAGCAGTTTTACCTGGGTTTTCATTACTGTCAGCAGATGGCCTGACAAGCACAAATGTATAGCATGATTTGTCATTCATTATGTCCTGCACCATTCTCATTGTCAGTTTTCTGGGCTTTTTTGCTTGGAATCAAGATGCCACATGTTGGAAGTAGATTCAATACAGATGGAAGTGTAGTGCAGACGTTCTTGCCAATAAACAATTAGTGTGCAAGGAAAGGAAGTCTTGCCTAAGGCAGCAGATACAAACTTTCCCAGGAGAAGAAAGTCAGATGGGACCAAGGGCTCTTGTACTAGTTCATTGAGATTAAGAAGTTGGTCACCGAAGCATTCAACTACTTCTCTTAGGACTTCGAAGGAGTAAACCCCATTCACATCTCTTTCAATTTGTAGCTCATCAGTAAGATCTAAGGAAAACTGCTCTATCTGCCGAAGCCAAAGATCATCAGCAATGTTGTCAAGCTGCTCCACAGTTAGTTTTTCATTACTGTATGCATTGTTGATGGCAACGAAGTCCACAGTAGTTCGATTGTCCTTGGGATTGCATCCATGGTTTGTGATGAGAGATGTGTACCTGACTTTGGATGATAGAATCTGCATGAACACCAAGGACTTGAGCCATGTACTTCAAATTGCAATGCAGATTTTGCTTGGACTGAATAGTGAGCTGTTTCTACAATGTCAAGTACTGGATGATTTGGAGTTGCAAGCTTGATATTCTCTCCTTGAACAGTGATCCTTTAGCAGAAAGGAATACTCTGATGTCATTCTGTTTCGGAGGTTGAGTTAAATCCTTTAACTTTCCTTTTGTGGATGACTGTTTTCCTTTTGGGATACTTTTTTGGAAGTCTTCTTTCATTTTGCTAGAAGCAATCTCTTTTCCAATGGTTCTCTTGCTTTCTTTTTCTTTGTGGGGTGTCTTTTTGAAGTCATCAGTGACCACCATATTGTCTTGAAAATAGTTGCATTTGCTACCAACTTGTTGAAACCACTCTTTGCAGCATGGGTGGAAGCAGGGTTGCATCTGACGGGCACACTGGAAAGATTCATGTGTAGCTTCATGAAACAAGGCAGGGAATGCTGAGAAAAAAGGAGATGAAGAAGTACTGGTGACTGGGATCGGGATGTTTCCCATAGGCATAAACCAGCCAAGTATTAACGATATTCCTCTTTCAAGAAATTCATGATGGACACAAAACGTCTGTTAAGCTGAGCTAATAGTTCTGTATCCTCTGCCACAGTTGCAAGAAAGCTGCAGTCACATGCATAACAGAACAGGTCAACTTGTACATTTAAGCACAAATCTAAATCATTTGCTTTTTCTTTCAGACCTAGTTCATCTAGGAAGGAATATTCTGCAGAGTTTTCCTTGACAAGTTGACGAATGAAGTCATATATATATATACTTCCCGCATCTTTACAGCATGTGAGAACACTTTCTCTGTAACATTTTGCAAAGTCAGGGATTGAACTGGTGGTAAAGCATCAGTACATTGTTCATATTCTGTCACAGGTCGGCCCAGAACCATCATTGAAGCATATATACAGTGTAGCTGTACATTCTGTTCCTTCAAGTGTGTTATATGAAACACGATAAGTGTAGCCGTACATTCTGTTCCTTCAAGTGTGTTATATGAAACACGATAGTAATTGCAAGGCAGTACTTCTGTTACTCTGCCTTGTATATTGGGCACTACAACCATGCCATACTTTTCAGGGTGATGAAACCATACTTCATCTCCACACTTAAATTCTTGGTTCTTGCTCTTCTTGGCATGCAGCATATAGTTCTTATAATACTTCTTTTCAGTACCTTCAATTGCTGTCAATTCAATAATTCTTTGTTCTGTATGCAGTTCTAACAAACTTCTCTGGATTTCTCCAATGTTCTCTGACTGATTTGGGTGGCAGTCTACTGTCTTCTGAAGGACTTCTTTCCCCATGTCACCATCAGTTTCATTATCAGTTTCACTATCACTATTGTCAGAGCCCCAAAAATCAGTGGGGTATGTGCTCTTCTCAAATGTTTCTGTTCTAGACTCACATTTGCTACGTGAGTCCTTCATATATTGTACTGTTTCCAGTGAGTTCGTCCGAGCGTAGCGAGAAGTGGCTTGCGGAGATGGACTTTCACCAGCATAAATTTAATGGAGACTCTCATACATGATATAAATCATGGCTTTTTATACACACACAGAGGTCAGACAGAAATATGCCAGGTGCATAATGTATTAATGATGAGACAATGATTGGCGCCATGAAACAGCTAAAACAGCACAAACAATTAAAGACAATGGAATGGAATTCTGTTACACTCTCCTCCCCTTAAATACCACATAGGAATTCAATTGGGACCAAAAGCTTCAATTGGGACCAAAAGCTAAACAAATAATGTGGAAATGTCTGGATCAAGTTCCGTATCGGACGGGTGGATGTCTACTTCGATCACTCGTCTGAGTGGTTTGATTGGAAGTTCATTGGAAGTAGTCAGAGTTTCAGCAGGTGAGGCACTTTGCTCTCGCTAGGGTGTATTGGAAGTAGCTGTTGGAGTTTCAGAATTTGTCATTCCAACAGGTGAGGTGCTTTGCTCTTGTTCAGGTGCATGGTACCATGTAGGAGCATTTATACCACTGTAGTGCCACAGTCGATTTCTGTGCACAACTTTTGGTTTAGCTTTGGTCCCAATTGAATTCTGTAAACCAAATCATTGATTCGTTTGGTGACGATATAGGGACCTTGCCAGGGGCGTTGCAACTTTGGAGTTAGGCCTTTCTTTCTCTGGGGATTGTGTAGCCACAGGTTCTCCAGCTTCTAATGGCTGATATTCTAGCAGTGAGTCATATCGCTGTTTCATTCTATTTGACATGAGTTGCATGTGTCCATGAGCAAACTCATGAACTCTCTCAAGTTGTTCCTGCAATGTACTTGCATAATTCGTTGCAGTCTGAGGTGGCTCGTCTTCAGGCCTGCCAAACATTAGGTCCATTGGCATTTTCAGCTCTCTTCCCAGCATCATTCTTGCAGGTGAACAACTAGTTGTGTCATGAGTGGCTGAATGATACGCCATTAGAAGGAAGGGAATGTGTTCATCCCAATCCTTTTGGTTGTGATCAGCAAACTTTGACAGTTGTGCTTCCAATGTCCAGTTGAAACGTTCAACCATACCATCTGATTGTGGGTGGTATGGAATGGTTCTTGTCTTTCGAATGCCCAGCAGCCGACACATTTCAGAAAATAATTGTGACTCGAAGTTTCGACCTTGGTCGGAACGTATTAGCAAGGGCACACCAAACCGACATACGAACTCTCTCACAAGTAGCTCAGCTACTGTGGTGGCTTCCTGATTGGGCATTGGGTATGCTTCAACCCACTTGGTGAAGTAATCTGCGACAATCAGAATGTACTTGTTTCCAGTTTCTGTGATTGGCAGTGGTCCCAGCACATCTATGGCAATGCGCTCCATAGGCGAGCCAACATTGTACTTGGCCATTGGTGCTTTGATCTTTTTCTGTGGTCCTCATTTTTGAGCACAAAGATCACAATTGCGGCACCATTCTCAGACATCTTGTTGGCACTGGACCCAGTAGAATCTTTCCCTGACATGACTCATAAAGTCGGAGACTCTGCCACTGAGCACAGTAGACTTTGGTGTTGTCACTGTGTGGAGCAATCTCCTCCCATGGAGGTCTGTGACTGCTTCTCTCCAACCACTCTAGCACAGGCTTGACATCTTGATCGTTCAGTTGTGCCTGTCTTAGCTCTTCAGGAGACCGGTTGCCAGAAGTACCAGTCAGCAGATTGAGTGCAGCAACATGAAAATCTTCCTGTGATTCCAATCTTTCACAGTGCTTACAGGTGTCTCCCCAACATCGTCGTCTTGATAGGGCATCTGCATTACCATGTCTAGCCCCCTCAATGGTGAAGTTGTACTGCTGAAGGCTTTCAATCTACCTGGCAATCTGGCCCTCTGGGTGGTGGAAATTCAGCAGCCAACGGAGAGCTGAGTGGTCGGTACGAATCAGAAACGTTCTCCCATAGAGATAAGCATGAAAATGCTTAATGGCTTTCACTACTGCTAACAGCTCTCGTCGAGTGACACAGTAACGGCGTTCTTGTGTACTCAATGGACGACTGAAGTAGGCGATCACTCTCTCCTCTTCCTCTGGAACCTTCTGAGAGAGCACACCTCCGATGCCAGTTCCACTTGCATCTGTATCAAGTATGAATAAAGTGGCTGGATCATGGTAGACCAAGACAGGAGCCTCTGTCAGAGCCTGCTTTAGCCTTGTGAAAGCATCTTCTGCTTCTGGAGTCCATGAAAATGGAGAAGTAGTGGCACACTGATTTAGAGGATGTGCAATTTCAGCGAATCCAGGGACGAAGCGACGGTAGTATGAACAAAGTCCCAGAAAGCTTTTGACTTCTGTGACTGTAGTAGGTCTTGGCCAGGTTTTGACAACTTCAATTTTTCCAGGATCCGGAGAAATTCCTTGTTCACTCACCACATGCCCCAAATATTTGACTCTTCTCTGAAACAGGATGCATTTCGCTGGTGAGAGTTTCAGCTTTGCTTTTCTCAACCGCTCAAACACTTGGCACAGGTTTGCAATTTGTTGGGAGAAGGAGTGTCCTGGCACAATGATGTCATCCAAGTAGACTAGGGCCACGGACATGGGCAGACCGAAAAGTACCTGCTCCATCAATCTCTCAAACGTTGCTGGGGCGTTGCAGAGCCCGAATGGCATGACTTTAAATTGCCACAACCCACTTCCAGATGAGAAAGCTGTCTTCTCTTTAGCAGAGTCATCCAACGGGACTTGCCAATAGCCACTCTTGAGATCCAGTGTAGAAAAGAATTTTGCTCCGGAGAGTGCTTCAATGGTGTCATCTATGCGTGGCAATTGGTAAGAATCCTTGTGAGTGACGTCGTTGAGTTTGCGGTAATCCACGCAAAATCTGGTACTCCCATCTTTCTTGTTCACTAATATGATAGGTGATGACCAGGGACTGGTGGATGTCTCAATTACATCTAGTTCTCTCATTTCCTGAACAGATCTTTCAGCCTCCTCTCTTTTTGCCAGGGGAAGTCTCCTTACTGGCTGCCGAATAGGTGGTGCTTCCCCAGTGTGGATTTGGTGCTTTATGAGGTCAGTGCATCCAAGGTCATGTGGACCTGCAGAAAAGATATCTGAGAATTCATTCAACAGTTTGTGTACTTCTTGACACTCAGTCTCTTCCAGTGCAGCGACAGAACGTTCATATAGTTCCTTCAAATGAGGGGGAAGCTGCATTAAGATCTTGGCATTCTGAGTGCACCCAGTCAATGTCCCTTTACCCTCGAAGCAAGGACGGAGTGGATGGTTTCACAGCGAGCCAGCTCTGTGCCCTTGTTGATCACCTGCTGCTGGTTAGAGAGATTCATCACCCTCAGAGGCACCTCCTTTCTCTGAAGATCAACCAATGTTCTTGCAACCAGAAGGCTTTCAAACGAGCATGTTGGTTGTTCCAATAATCCCCAACGATAGTCAGCTTGGGCTCCATCCACTCTCACTGGAACCACTGTTTCTGCAAGAGGGGGTAGACACACACCTTCTGTCAACACAGCCTTGTAGCAATTAGGCTCCTTACTGGCTTTCATCTTCTTCAGAGGAATTTCCTCTTCTCCAACAATCAGCAATCCATCTTTGAGGTTCACCTGACAACTGTGGGTCTGTAGAAAGTCAAGTCCAAGGATGCATTCATCATGAATGTCTGCAACCCAGAGTTCTTGAGGGTAATACCAGAGACCCAATGCCCAGCTGCAACTGGCCTCTTCCATGAATGGGAGCATGCTCTCCAGTCACAGTTCGTAGACAGCTATCAACAGGCTCAATCAGCTTCTGGCTTGCTGCACCCAGGACATCAGGTCTGACAATAGAAACGTTGCTGCCCGTGTCCACGGTGATTTCACAGGTCCTCCCATTGACAGTACCTGAAACAGTGAGATTATCAGCAACAGCATAAATAGAGCCAGTTTTAAAATGTTTTAAGGGGCTTAAAATTACTAGCCGAGCTTTGCCCCACAAGCTCAGCTACTGCTCGTTTCCCGACTGGTAAACCTCAGTCTCAGCAGGATGACTCCCCCGCTTAGGACACTCTCGCCTCTGGTGGCCCCTCTCCTTGAACTCCCAGCAGACCAAGTTACTCCTGTCAGACTGGTTCCTCTCCTTCCTGGGCGGGGGGAACTGCCGTGGCCTGCTTGGTCCTTTTGTGACTTGTCGGAGAGCATCCACCAACTGCTGCAGAACATCACCAGTCTGCTCCTTGGCCCCATGGTTAGTCATCCTACACTGTACAGGGTGTTTCTCTTCCAGCTGAGCCTCCCGCACAAACGTGGCCTTCTGTTTGCTCGCCAGTTTGTAGGATTCTAGCTCTAGAGCTGTCCCAAGAGCATTCCTCAGTGTGGCAGGCTTGTTCTGACGAATGCGGAGTTGCATATCCTCATCCGGTAGAGTGGTAGCTTCAGCTGCCTCAGGATAGGCCAGACGCACGAGATGCTCAACATCCTCTGCGAGCTCTGCAAGATTCTCATCTCTGCAACGGGTTCTAGCTTTCAACCGCATCCGATTGAGTTCTGTCTGGTGTGACAACCCAAAACAAGTGTCCAGGGCAGTGGTCAAGGCTTCATAACTTCCGCGCTGTTCAGGGGGTAGGTTAGTCAGCACTGTTGCAGCTGACCCCCTCAGGCTGATGGCCAGATAAGCTGCTTTTTCTGCGTCACTCCATCTGTTCATCATCGCCAACAGCTCAAACTGTGTCCGGTAGGCATCCCAGGCAAGTTTTCCATCAAACAGAGCAGGTCGCTGCTGCTGGCCGACAGGGGTAGTAGCAGCTCCTCCTCCTCGGGTTTCCGCATCTCCGTAGGGCCCGCCTCCCACCGAAATGGCTTCTCTTCTCCGCGAACTGTGAGTCGCGTCTCTGTCGACGTGAGAGCTGTCGAGTCCACCTCCAGGAGCATCTCCAGTGCCCGTAGAATCTCCTCCCGTTCCTTCTCCCGGAACCACACCAACAGTAGCATCTAATGGCACAAACGGAGGCGCCATGGGCCGAAGTCGAGTAACTCCAAGGCTGGTCTAAGTAGCGAGTTCCTGCAGCAGTTCCTCACGGAGTTCCTGCTTCAGCGACTTTTGCTACTCACCAATCTCTGCATGGAAACTTTTCAGTCCAGCTATGGACTCTTCCATCGCACTCATTCGCCCATCCATGATCCCCTTCACGGAGTCCAGGTCTCCCTTGATGGCATCGATGTATCTGTCGGTCTCTTTCTGCTTTAGCGCAATGCCATCCACCCGCTCAGCTTGCTGCCGGATCAGAAGCTACAGCTGCTCGTTCTGCTGGTCCATTTTCTCCAAAAGAGCTGCCATCTGCTCCTCCATCCTGCTTGCCGCTCGAGTGCTCATTGCGGATCCCTCTTCTGACACCAAATTGTACTGTTTCCAGCTAGTGAGTTCGTTCGAGCGTAGCGAGAAGCTGGCTCGCGGAGATGGACTTTCACCAGCATAAATTTAATGGAGACTCTCATACATGATATAAATCGTGGCTTTTTATACACACACAGAGGTCAGACAGAAATATGCCAGGTGCATAATGTATTAATGATGAGACAATGATTGGCGCCATGAAACAGCTAAAACAGCACAAACAATTAAAGACAATGCAATGGAATTTTGTTACAATATAAAAGCCATAAATTCATCTGAAGGCCATACTGTGTCTGCAATGCTGCAATTTCCAAAGAAAACTTCAAAAGGAGTAGCACAAACTGTGCCAGCTGTTGTTCAAAATGAAGGGAATCTCTGGCAAAAGAAATGGTCAAACTGTAGATTGTTCCTCTGGGGAAAAATCAAGCAATCAATAGCGAAGATTTCTTCGGATCTTCTTGTTTAATCGCTCAACTTTCCCCTGACTTTGGGGATGATATGGCCTTCCATGAAATATTCTGATCTTTAGGGATGAACACAACTCTTCAAGAACATGGCTTACAAATTCACCACCATTATCAGATTGCAGTTTTTCTGGGCAGCCATACTGGGTAAATATACTTAGCAGGGCCTTTGATACCATTGCTGAGGTCTTGGACGCAAGTGGAACAAGCCAACACTATTTTGAAAAGCAATCCATAACTGACAAGATCAGTTGGAAGCTGTGTGCTGATTGTTCAACAAATGGACTCTGTGAGCCATACATCTCCAGTAAATCAATCTGAATGCGTTCCATGACTCGAAAGCTGCGGATCAGCTTAGGTGGTGGTTTACGTGTTTTTAGAGCTGCCATTCTTTTACAAGTACCATCACAATTTGCTTTGACATCCTGAACAATTTTTCTCACACCTTTACAATCATATTGCTGGGAGAAACACTTTACAATTGCATTGATCCCATCTTTCCTACATGCTCTGCCTTGTGGACGGTGAATAAGCTCTGTTGGCATGCACTACTTCCCTCCTCCCTTAACTGGTAAGCCGATATAAGGTTCCACTCCCTTCATCATAGCAAAAGTTTGGTTTGCTTTTGCAGCTACCAGAGTACGTATAGCTCGTATTTTGCTCTATAAAATCATCTACCTCAGGGATCTTGTCTGGATTGCCCTGAATTGCTGCCACCAATAAATCATACCTCTCTTCAGAGAGTGGGCCTTTGTTGGCAGTGGAACGTTTCTTGTGGCAAAGTTCTGCACAAATTACAACATTATTGTACATTGTATTTACATGCATTGTACCTAGTGTTTTCAAAGTTCTCAGGATTATTCCTTTTTGGTAACACCACTTCAGAAATAATGCTGGGGGGTAGCACTGCAAGTGGTGATGGCCTGGGAACAAGTCTAAGCCATTGAGCTTGCAGCAGTCAACAGACATGAGCTCGGTTGTACTGTGGCTACACAAACACCATTCTGTATGGTAGTAGCTACTACCCTCATTCCCATGTTCCTCCCTGACATAGATACAGATGGGAAGTGAGGCTATGACAATAACTGTAACTAACAATGGCACATCCTTGTTGAGTACGTAATTGCAGATTACCATGCAGTAGTAGGATTTCAACCACAGTAAAAGAATGACATTGGCAGCCACTAACCATCCTGTCCACGAACTGGCAGAGCAGCCATCAGGCACCTTGTTCCCCCCCCCCCGCTTTCCCTATATAATATACATATGAAGAATAACCAGTACTAGTGCGAGTGGTTTGGACGACGAACTATGAGGTTATGTACTGCTGTATAGCCATGAATGATTGCAATGCCAAGAATTACTAGGGAGTTAAACGATGTGGGTTATCGCTACCTGTTTGCAAAGTCACTTCTGCAGGTATAGTTCTGAGACGGACCGTGGATCCCCGGGCCAAGTACCGTCAAAGTCCTCGAGAAGGCAGACTAGATCAGACCGACGTTGGTTAGCAATACCAAACTAATGGAAAATGGAAACCATTCATGTGTGGTTAGCAGTTCGCAATTACTGTCCGCTGGCTGGCCGATATGCAGACATGCGCGTGCAAATAGCAAATGCGCATGCGTTCGTACCCTGATCTTCAAGATGAATTATCCGGGTCCACTCATTCACAAACGGGCACGGCCACTAACTAGCACCCTACAGTCCCTCCCCTTGCACAGTGCGGCTTCTTCGGTGCTTCTTGCTTAACATAACAGCATGTACAGCGGCATAAATAGGTGGGCGTACAGCTGTTTGCGTTGATCTTGCAAAATGTGAACCAAAAAGCTGCGCATGAATATAACTAGACGAATGCAGGGCATTGTGGGGCGAGCCTGAGCAAGCAGTATGCCAAGGACTACAATTGCGCATGCGCATTCGTATACACGCGTACCCTTTCGCACTTGTCGAGGTGTCGAAGTTGGCGTGGCGTTTAGTAAGAAGTAAAGTTGATGTTCGTTTACTGTGCCTCATCCGAGTGTAGAAATGACAAAGGCAGCGTTGTACATTATTCACACAGGAATGACCTCGTAATTGAAAGTCTTCAATTCTTGGCCAACCCACATCTAGTTTTCCGCTTAGGGGTGAGAAACAATGAATTGGTTTGGAAGAGGCTAACATGCAATTTTTTGTGTACACAATCACCGTTATGGTTTATCAATTTTTGTTGTAAACAACATGACATTACACTAATAATGATATGAAAGTGATGACATAATATTTTCTGTTTGCATGAGAGCTTACATTGGAGTTTCTATCGACCAAATGAGCTTCAAATGGTTTATGGTGGTAGTTTTTTTACACATTGCCAGTGAGTTAGTGGATGTTGGTTGGTTCAGTTTTCCATTAGGGCTGTGTCATTGCTATCTCAACACCATTGTTGGTAGCCACAAAAGTTTTCTATTTTTTTCTATGACATCATGGGTTGAAGTTGCAAGGCCTATTAAAGATCACATGAATCATTTCATTTTCTCTGAGAGTTTCTACTCCAGGTTGCTGAACGTCGTGCTGGCTAGAAAAGTCTATATTTGCATCATCATTGTCTCTGGCAGATTGTGTAGTGGAGACAATTGTGGCAAATGCTTCCCATTCTTGCTTACCTGGGTAGCCTCGTTCCCAGGCTCTCCCCGCTAAGAAGGGCTCTCCCCCTTCTTAGTGGGGAGAGCCTGGGTAGCCTCGTTCCCAGGCTCTCCCCGCTAAGAAGGACTCTCCCCCTTCTTAGTGGGGAGAGCCTGGGAACGAGGCTACACCTGGGTACAGTTCACTGAAGTCACACAGCTATTGCTTGAATTCTTTGTTGTTAAAGATCACCTGACGGATGGCGTCCTTTTCCTCCTTGACGTCGGCTTCTCTTGCGGCCACGGAAGCCGTGTACGCTAAATTGATGCGATATTGGAAGCCCTACATCTTTGTGCAACCAAGCGCAACTTGACATCGGCTTCTCTAGCGATCACGGAAGCCATGTACGCTAATGCGATATTGGAAGCCCTACATCGTGCGACCAAGCGCAGCGCGCGGGTGATTCTCTTGTGGTCACGGAAGCCATGTACGCTAATGCGATATTGGAAGCCCTACATCATGCGACCAAGCGCAGCGCACGGCTTCTTCTCTAGCGATCACGGAAGCCATGTACGCTAATGTGATATTGGAAGCCCTACATACTTCGTGCAACCAAGCGCAGCGCGTGGGTGATTCCCTTGCGGTCACGGAAGCCATGTAGGCTAATGTGATATTGGAAGCCCTACATACTTCGTGCGACCAAACGCGGCCACGGATGACGGTCGTATGATAATAACTAGATGAATGCAGGGCATTGTGGGGCGAGCCTGAGCAAGCAGCATGCCAAGGACTAAAATTGTGCATACGCAGTTCGTATACACGCGTGCCCTTTCGCACTTCTTGTCGAGGTGTCGAAGTTGGCGTGGCGTTTAGTAAGAAGTGAAGTCGCTGTTTGTCTACTGTGCCTCATCCGAGTGTATAAATGACAAAGGCAGTGTTGTACATTATTCACACAGGAATGACCTCGTAATTGAAAGTCTTCAATTCCGTTGGCCAACCCACATCTAGTTTTCTGCTTAGGGATGAGAAACAATGAACTGATTTGGAAGAGGCTAACATGCAATTTTTTGTGTACACAATCACCGTTATGGTTTTATCAATTTTTGTTGTAAACAACATGACATTAGTGTGATATAAAAGTGATGACATAATATTTCCTGTTTACATGAGAGCTTACATTGGAGTTTCTATTGACCAAATGAGCTTCAAATGGTGTATGGTGGTAGTTTTTATACACATTGCCAGTGAGTTAGTGGATGTTGGTTGGTTCAGTTTTTCCATTAGGGCTGTGTCATTGCTATCTCAACACCATTGTTGGTAGCCACAAAAGTTTTCCATATTTTCTATGACATCATATGGTTTGAAGTTGCAAGGCCTATTAAAGATCACATGAATCATTCCATTTTCTCAGAGAGTTTCAACTCAAGGTTGCTGAACGTCGTGCTGGCTAGAAGAGTCTACATTTTGCATCATGATTGTGTCTGGCAGATTGTGTAGTGGAGACAACTGTGGCAAATGCTTCTCATTCTTGCTTACCTGGGTAGCCTCGTTCCCAGGCTCTCCCCGCTAAGAAGGGCCCTCCCCCCTCTTAGTGGGGAGAGCCTGGGAACGAGGCTACACCTGGGTACAGTTCACTGAAATCACACAGCTATTGCTTGAATTCTTTGTTGTTAAAGATCACCTGACGGATGGCGTCCTTTTCCTCCTTGACGTCGTCTTCTCTAGCGATCACGGAAGCCATGTACGCTAATGCGATATTGGAAGCCCTACATCTTCGTGCGACCAAGCGCGGCGCGCGGGTGATTCTCTTGCGGTTACGGAAGCCATGTATGCGAATGCGATATTGGAAGCCCTACATACTTCGTGCGACCAAGCGCGGCGCGCGGGTGACGGTCGTACGATAATGATAATAATAATAATAATAATGATGATAATACATATATGATTTCGTCCAGTTGTACCGTCTATGTGGGGCTCGCTCAGGCTCGCCCCAATAATACATATATGATTTCACCCAGTTGTACCGTCTATGTGGGGCTCGCTCAGGCTCGCCCATCTGAAATCGCCCAGTTGTACCGTCTATGTGGGGCTCGCCCAAATTTACTATGTGGTAAACTTCTTTACAGGCTGAATAAGAAACCTAACTAGAGGAATGCAGGGCATTGTGGGGCGAGCCTGAGCAAGCAGTATGCCAAGGACTACAATTGCGCATGCGCAGTTCGTACACACGCGCGCGTACCCCTTCGCACTTGTGTCGAAGTTGGCGTGGCGTTTAGTAAGAAGTAAAGTGCTGTTTGCTTACTGTGCCTCATCCAAGTGTAGAAATGATAAAGGCAGCGTTGTACATTATTCACACAGGAATGACCTCGTAATTGAAAGTCTTCAATTCTTGGCCAACCCACATCTAGTTTTCTGCTTAGGGGTGAGAAACAATGAATTGGTTTGGAAGAGGCTAACATGCAATTTTTTGTGTACACAATCACCGTTATGGTTTATCAATTTTTGTTGTAAACAACATGACATTACACTAATAACAATATAAAAGTGATGACATAATATTTCCTGTTTGCATGAGAGCTTACATTGGAGTTTCTATCAACCAAATGAGCTTCAAATGGTAGTTTTTTTACACATTGCCAGTGAGTTAGTGGATGTTGGTTGGTTCAGTTTTTCCATTAGGGCTGTGTCATTGCTATCTCAACACCATTGTTGGTAGCCACAAAAGTTTTCCATTTTTTCTATGACATTTTCTCTGAGAGTTTCTACTCCAGGTTGCTGAACGTCGTGCTGGCTAGAAAAGTCTATATTTGCATCATCATTGTCTCTGGCAGATTGTGTAGTGGAGACAATTGTGGCAAATGCTTCCCATTCTTGCTTACCTGGGTAGCCTCGTTCCCAGGCTCTCCCCGCTAAGAAGGGCCCTCCCCCCTCTTAGTGGGGAGAGCCTGGGAATTAAAGATCACCTGACGGATGGTGTCCTTTTCCTCCTTGATGTCGGCTTCTTCTCTTGCGGTCACGGAAGCCATGTATGCTAATGCGCTATTGGAAGCCCTACATACTTCATGCGACCAAGCGCGGCGCGCGGGTGATTCTCTTGCGGTCACGGAAGCCATGTATGCGAATGCGAAGCCCTACATACTTCGTGCGACCAAGCGCGGCGCGCGGGTGACGGTCGTACGATAATGATAATAATGATAATAATGATAATAATGATAATACATATATGAAATCTCCCAGTTGTACCGTCTATGTGGGGCTCGCTCAGGCTCGCCCCAATTATTACTAGATGAATGCAGGGCATTGTGGGGCGAGCCTGAGCAAGCAGCATGCCAAGGACTAAAATTGTGCATACGCAGTTCGTATACACGCGTGCCCTTTCGCACTTCTTGCCGAGGTGTCGAAGTTGGCGTGGCGTTTAGTAAGAAGTGAAGTCGCTGTTTGTCTACTGTGCCTCATCCGAGTGTATAAATGACAAAGGCAGTGTTGTACATTATTCACACAGGAATGACCTCGTAATTGAAAGTCTTCAATTCCGTTGGCCAACCCACATCTAGTTTTCTGCTTAGGGATGAGAAACAATGAACTGATTTGGAAGAGGCTAACATGCAATTTTTTGTGTACACAATCACCGTTATGGTTTTATCAATTTTTGTTGTAAACAACATGACATTAGTGTGATATAAAAGTGATGACATAATATTTCCTGTTTACATGAGAGCTTACATTGGAGTTTCTATTGACCAAATGAGCTTCAAATGGTGTATGGTGGTAGTTTTTATACACATTGCCAGTGAGTTAGTGGATGTTGGTTGGTTCAGTTTTTCCATTAGGGCTGTGTCATTGCTATCTCAACACCATTGTTGGTAGCCACAAAAGTTTTCCATATTTTCTATGACATCATATGGTTTGAAGTTGCAAGGCCTATTAAAGATCACATGAATCATTCCATTTTCTCAGAGAGTTTCAACTCAAGGTTGCTGAACGTCGTGCTGGCTAGAAGAGTCTACATTTTGCATCATGATTGTGTCTGGCAGATTGTGTAGTGGAGACAACTGTGGCAAATGCTTCTCATTCTTGCTTACCTGGGTAGCCTCGTTCCCAGGCTCTCCCCGCTAAGAAGGGCCCTCCCCCCTCTTAGTGGGGAGAGCCTGGGAACGAGGCTACACCTGGGTACAGTTCACTGAAATCACACAGCTATTGCTTGAATTCTTTGTTGTTAAAGATCACCTGACGGATGGCGTCCTTTTCCTCCTTGACGTCGTCTTCTCTAGCGATCACGGAAGCCATGTACGCTAATGCGATATTGGAAGCCCTACATCTTCGTGCGACCAAGCGCGGCGCGCGGGTGATTCTCTTGCGGTTACGGAAGCCATGTATGCGAATGCGATATTGGAAGCCCTACATACTTCGTGCGACCAAGCGCGGCGCGCGGGTGACGGTCGTACGATAATGATAATAATAATAATAATAATAATGATGATAATACATATATGATTTCGTCCAGTTGTACCGTCTATGTGGGGCTCGCTCAGGCTCGCCCCAATTATAGTCATGTCACAGCTTTTTGGTTCACATTTTGCAAGGTCAACGCAAACAGCTGTACTTTCGCACCATTTGCAACAACTTAAGTCAAAAAAGGGGAGTGGGCTTATTTTCGAGAGTGAGCATATTTTTGAGAGATTACGGTACTATAGATGAGTTTATCATCATAGCTACATTATAGTGCATTTGTATTAATAGCAGGACCTGGTGAAGTCATGTCTTGCTATTGGTAAAGTACCTTTCTTGAAATCTAGTCTGGTAAATAAGCTAGGCTCATCACAGGTTATTCCAACCCATGGAAAGTTGGTTCACTGAACTCTGGTTACATGGGCATCACAATGATGAAATGAGACTATGCATGCCAGACAGTGTTCTGACTTAGCCTATAACTGCAACAACCAGAATAGCTGTGTGCTGGTAGGACAAATGGCTCTGTTGTGTGGTACGAAAAGCTCTTCTCTGCAACCATGACAATTTTTCTAAGCTATTGAGCACTTTTTAGACAGTAGAGTTATAAACCTCGTTTTAGCTACATGCCATGCATGAATGGCCGTGCTGTGATCTGATACTTCACTAGTAAAGCCTTAGCTACATAACAGTCATGCAATGCTGTAGTGCATTGCTTGCTCACGCTCGCCCCACAATGTTCTACATTCCCCTGGTTATATATATATGTATAAATATATACCCTGCCGTTCAACTCACTAGTGTGGGGCTCACTCATGCTTGCCTCAATAAGACCGTCAGCATGTCTTAGTACACACTGAATGACAATGAATGAAATCATTACACAAAGTAGTCAATGTACACAGCAAATGCTATAATGACAAACATATCTTGTGTTCACTACAGAACCACAAACTGTATTACTACACTTGCAAAGTTTTACATTCTCACATTCCTTTCCAGAATAGCCATGTTATGTGTGTGCGCGTCATGTATCATTAGTACAAAATATGAAGAAATTGCTAATTATTAATTAATTGTTGCACTCGCACAGGAACGCTGAAGCTGTTGTTACTTCTATTTCTTCCATCAGCTGCCTTATGTCCCCATGCAGGCCTAAAATATCATTTCGGAGGCATTCCACTTTCTCATTGTGGAGTTGGGCAATCTTACTTTTATTTGCAATCTTGAGAGTTGTCATGCCAATGTGATCATTCTCCAGGTCTTCTTTCTCCCCAAGTAAATCGTTAGCAAGTGTAGTTATGATTGCTACATCGTAAAACAGGTCAATGCAAGCAGTAAAGTGTTCTTTCTTTGTCCACTTATTGGCAATATAGAAAGGTGCAACTAGATCAACAGTTTGACCTCGTGAACGTTTACGAGCTTCGTAGCATCGATCAAGATTCCAACTGGATGTATCATTTCGATACAAATCCGGTGCCCACTCAGTGACTTCCATTTCTAAACCTAAACAGTAGTCGACAAATGTGTAGTGAATGAGCTCAGCTGCTCCTTTCCTCAAATCCTCAGCTTCTCTCAGAAGCCAGAGGTAGGGCTCTCTGAAAGGAAGTGAAGTGGACCAGTCATCAAGGTTTCCCTGAAAACCGCTTAGACCATGTCTACTGAGAGCTCTCAGTAAGGTCTTAATCTCCATGGAGAGCCTCGAGACATTTTCTGGAGTGGGTGAAGGCTTATCAAAGTGGCCATCAAACTGCATAAGGAAGGTAAATAATGTTGCAGCAAAAATCCACAGTCGATCTTGCTCCTCAGATGGATGGTACTCAACTCCAATATTATTGGGGCGAGCGCAGCGAGCCCCACTCTTGTGGTGAAAACGGAAAATTGTCTATTTATTTATATGCTTAACGTGCGTATTCCGTATATATACATCCTGCCCCATTTGTGCGCGATGCAATATTTCTACATTGCAAGTTAGTTGATGTATAACCACTGTTGCTCAAGGGACAAGACTACCAGGACAGAAAGGCTGAACAGTGGGAACCAACGTAACAGGGACTTGAAAAAGGCGAGGAAAGGAGGCACGACTAGCAAGACGGAAGCTGATTATTAACGTGCTGCGTGACACTGCCGCCAACCGGGAGTGTTTTGTATAAGACAGAGTGATTAGCTTGAGGACCCGAACCAGAGAGGTCTGTGTGACTTGACCGAACAACCCTCGTTAGCAACAGCTACAGAAGAGCTTCTAAAATCCCATTCCACAACTCCAGTAATTGTGCTCTGGAAAAGGGCTGGCAATAGTCTACACCACCCTGACTCTATACCCATACCTGAGAGAATTCTGATCCCATGCACAGCTGTATGGTCTCAGCAAATATCCGTGCACTATACACCATGAATTGAGGAGACAGTGCATGCCAAGATGTGAATAAGTTGGAGACACAGGAAAACAACGGAATATACTTGTTCGTATCAAGATGTTGAACCATCATCCTTGCAACTCTTCAAGCCACCTCCAAATGTTTTGAGACCTTGTTGCATGCAGCATTTCACAGTAATGACACAGAGAGTGTACAACGAACCCAAGATTAGCACAACACAAGTTATATTGCTCCACAAACACCGGGATACATTTGATATCCTATATAGCCTGTTTCCCAGGTGTTCTCCTCCTGTAGTTTTACAGGCTACAGTTGGAGGTGGGGAAGTCCTGGGAATGAGATATATATGCAAGTGGGAAAGGTAGTGTATATGGAACGCTACTGCACCATATAACTCCCTCACGCTCGCCCCACAATGCACTGCATTCCCCTAGTTAATTTTAGCAACAAAGTATCCGATGTCCGTAACGGAGCGAGGATTGAGGTCCAGAGCAGAGCAGTGTTTTTCAAACTTGTCCTTTATAGTGACGAGCTTACCGAGGAATTTCGTAATTTTGCCGCATTGAGCGCCGAGTGAGCATATCGCAAAGGTTGCCGAAGCTCCAAGGACTTGATGGGAACTTCAACGAACTGAGACATGTCCGAGTGAGTTGCAACGGAACCAACCGAAGCTGAGCAGTGAAATTTTGTGGTGAACAGCTTGAGTACTTGCATTTTTATATAGCTACCGTAGTCCGGAAATATTGCCTAAATTATACCTTTTGTGCTTGTTATGGGAAAAATTTCATTATAGAAGCTGTGAAGATCCGCTCCGTTGTAGCTGCAGCTAAAGCTGTAGATGCTATCTGGAAATATTATACGAACTTCCTAAGGCAGCGACCAGTTCCACTCCTTTTACGACAGATATAAATGTGAATGAACAAATATTATAACTGTAGTGTCACCGTGGCGGTAGCTAGCTAGCTACACATAACTGTTCTGTGTATACGTGTTCACTGAGAGTAGTGGATAGGAGAGTTGGCTTCCTGTCTTATGGTGGGCTAGCTTCGTTCCCAGGCCACTCCCAGATTTTATCTCATAGTATATAACGTCATGTACTAACGCTGAATGAAGTCATCTAGCTAGTCCCATGCTGCAAGAGTCTAGCCTAGGTTCACCGAGAGACTGACATAGATAGGCGACTGACGAGAGTGCGCAGTACGAGTGAGAGTGACTTCGTAGGCCCTGCAAGTTGCACCGGAAGTCACACCAATTAGGGCGGTACCACATGAGATGGGCAGCCTCCTGGATAAAATCTGTGAGTGGTCTGGGAACGAGGCTAGCGGTGGGCACGTCACCTCTCAGCTAGTCTCGCGTAGCCAGACTCTCACACGGAGAAAGTCTGGTGACTCTCGCATATTGAGTTGGTGCTAATAGGCCCAGGAATTTCTGGGGGCGATAATTGACCATAAGTGAGTTACCGTTTGAGAGTCCGGCTTCAATATCACTTCCTTGTCAAACGCACACTTGTTCGCACCTACGAGAGTCACCAGACTTACCCATTGACTTGCTGACATCGCAACACCTATGCAAGAGTCACCAGACTCTCTCCCGTTTTCGTGTGAGAGTCTGGCTACGCGAGACTACCTCTCAGCAGCAATTCTCATAGTTCTCTTGTTACTTGTATACTCTCTGCTCGTACTTAGTAGGAGTACTGCAAACCGGCCATGTTTCAAGTGCGTGCATTCCATTGGAGCTGCGGCTGGAGAAGATTGGCTTCTAAAACCTCAGAGGTCTGTGAACTAGTGTTCGTGCATTTGCATGAGATACAGTTTATATTTTGGTGGTTCTTTTCCAGCGTCACGCATCGACTAAAAGAAGTGTTGGTGACGCTATTCCAAGGGTGACAGTGAAGGAAGAAAAGACAATTCTTGAGGAAACCTCTCAGACCAAAACTTCTTCTTCGCCTGTTTGCTCACACAATGAATGGGACCCCCTTGAGGTAATGGTAGGGGAGAGGAGAGAAGAATATTGAAGGGAATAGAATCAGAGCCACAGTAGAGATTGTGTACAATAAACAATGTGCGAGGCTGCTGGTATAGTCAACTTATCATTTTATCTCTGAAACTGTAACTGATATTTACCTCAAAAAAGTTACAGTCAAACAGCAGTGACTGTCAGAGGCAAGTAGAACGATTACCTCGTGGCACATTGAAAACAGTCTTGTCCTGAATAACTGAATAACTGGCATGTTGAAACAGAATAACTAAATAACTGGCATGTGGAGTCTTGTCCAGAATAGCTAATATGTTATTCAGAGACAAAAAAAAAAAACATGACTGCCTGAAAACGCTCCAATGCACTCGACCCAATAACTAGCTACTCTGGCGAAGCCAGACCCAAGCATAGTGTGCGTGGGTCCGATAGCAAGCAGGTTCCTATTATAGGTACTAGTCTCATGCCCAGCCGTCCACGCCCCCCGGTGGAGAACGTCTGGTGGCTTGATTTGAATTTCTTGTCTTGAAGGCGTGTCCAGCGGATGCATAATTAAGAATGCAATTATCTGACTTTTTTCTATCTGCTGCTCAATTTGTTGTATAGCCTTACCTTGAAGCAGTCAGCAACGTTCCCTAACCATCGAAGCATCAGTCGCTAGTGAAGGGAGCAGTAAACTTCCTGATTTCAATCATCAAACTTGAGCTACAACAGCTGAATTGAGTGTTGTATGGCGTAGGCTATACGGACACTTTATCTCTAGAAAGCCGTCTCCACAACAGGTGCATGTCAAAAGGCCATCAGGAGAAGCACCGAGGTGGGGGTACATGATGCATGCTTGTATGCAGAAATTTTGCAAAGACAGCGTTAAAATCTAAATTTGGGCTAAACCAAAACCATAAGCATGTCTGTACATAACAGTGGCGTAGCCAGGGCATCGCCGATGCTAGAGCAGAGCATGATCACGCTACATTCAGTAATTTGTACGAAATTTTTGGACTTTTACACTGGCAGCCCCCCAGGTCGGTTCTGAGGCCATATCGTAGTGCAGTGTACGTCACTTATACGGCAAACTCGCTTGTGTAGGTGAGCTTACGAGACTGTGGATATACATACGCGATACTGCGGCATTCGATTTCATGATGGTTTAGCGCCCGATTTGCGATCGACAACGATACTATCAGCGCCGATAATTTGCATGCATACTACACTGGTGGGGCACGGCCTCTAGTTGCTGTGGACTATAGCTTGTGAGTTTGTACCATGCTCTTCAATGTTGGCTGGAGGCCTTAGTGCAACTCACATCTTCATGTGAATGGTAAGTTCTGGCACCTAAGAACCTTGCTCGCCAGCATATTAAGCAGATATGTACATGCTGTTGCCACTATGGCAGCTAACTGAGGGTAGATAGGTATACCTGTACAAAGTTGGCTATGAGTTTCCGTTAAACTCGAAAACTTGCATGCATAAATTTTCTTCTGTTTGCTTCATATGATCCTTTTTTATTGGTACACAGCCTGTTTGTTGAAATATTTTTTGTACAACTAAAAAAAATGTAATTCTTTAAATTTGCAGAATATGCGGGAAACATTTTGCAGCACAAATTGCTGCCAATAATCACTGGATTGGACTACTAGACTGACCCTTTTTGTACTAAAAACCATTTTCATAACAAGATCTGGCTGCCTATACATGCATTATATAGAAGCTTTCTGACATGGCCTCCTGCCTCTCTTGCTATCTTGTCATTTTTGGCTATGTAAGTAACAATGTATTTCTTCAGCAAGTGCATTGCAGAGTGCTTAGTGTCTTACTTGTTCACTTGAGGAAGTAGCATATAAAGCTGGATTGGGTATAACTCAACTCTTACTTGAGAAGAGTGACCATGCTCACTACAGGTATATATATGTAACAGAGTCATGTATACTTCATTATAGCTTGATACCAAGCCATCCATGCTAGAAGTTTCATACAAGTTGAACACAGGCTGCTTTCTCTTTTTTAATGTTACAAAGGAGACAGCGTGTAACAATAACATCATGTTTAGCTAAGTATGTGGTTCTGTGCAGTGAGACATTACTGTCCCTACTTCTTCACTGTATTGTGAAAAGATGTAGGGATGGATGAGGCTTAAGTTTTCTTTTACTTTCCTTTCCTACTTTCAGTTGCATGTGATTTACACATCATGAACTCTGTTCAAGGGATGCTTCCAAATAAGTCTTCTGAACACCTGGAATTTAAGGCGTAATTGAGCAGCTTCTCCACTGGTTAAAACTACGGAAGACCGGTTACTAGAAGGGGTTTGCATTCCTAGCCCTGGAAGATTGGTGACACTCTTATGGCCAGGAATGTAGCCCAATATGTTGTCAGGAGTCTAAAGAAGCAGCTCCTCCATGCAGTTTCAGGAGCCTATTTTGAAGCATTCCTTGGACTTCCAGATGTTTTGTCATACTCTGGGATGACCTAAAAATGGCTACACAAGCAACAACTGTGCATGGCACAAATGTATATGTATATTTGTAGATGCATGGACATAGTCATACAAGCTGTGCCCCTCAGTCACAAGAAGGTGTGTGGCTTTGGATACTAGATGTTTATGTATTGGCCACACTGTCATCTGTGGACAATATCCACACTTCATGTGGAATCTGGCAAATGGCTAGTAATGTTCAGGTGCTGCACAACTACATACATTGTAAACTACTCAAGCAATAAGATTATTCATGCACACACACATCTAGGAAGTGATCGTTGGTCGAGTGGAGGGAGCATGCATCCCTAAATTCACAGTGGAAGTGAAAGCAAATACCTCTGACAAAAACTGGCCCTTTTATATGAAGTATGGCGGGAAACGGTTCCCTACTGAGCACATGAAGAAAGCTGCTGAAGAAATTGAAGAATTCTGTCGTGTACTCAAGCATGAGGGTGTCACAGTGCAACGCCCAGATCCAATCGACTTCCTCGAGGATTACAAAACACCTGACTTCTCCTCACCCACTGGTTTCTATAGTGCCATGCCAAGAGATATCCTCCTAGTGATTGGAAATGAGATCATTGAAGCTCCAATGGCCTGGAGGTCACGATTCTTTGAGTACAGGGCCTACCGATCCCTCATCAAGCAGTACTTCATGAAGGGAGCGAAGTGGACAACAGCCCCCAAACCCCAAATGTCTGATGACCTATACGATTTTGCCTACCCAATATCAAATGCCGAAGATCGCTTTAAGCTTGCAGCTGAAGGAAAGTTTGTGACCACAGAGTTTGAACCTTGTTTTGATGCAGCTGATTTCACCCGAGCAGGAAGGGACATCTTTGTTCAACGTAGTCAGGTTTGAAGTGCTTTAATCACACTGTTATATTATTGTCACATGGTTCTTTACATATGAAAGGTCAAGGCCGAGAAGTAAAGTGGACTAACCCAAAATCAAATACTGTAAATTGCATAAATTGCACGAAAATGCAATAAAATACAGGCATACGCTGTGAACATAAGGTCAAAAAATTGACTGTTTTGCAGCTCCTGAAACACATTCTCAACTTGGAAGAGGATAAATTCAATATTTGTGGGTTAGTCCTCTTTACACTTCCCGGCCTTTCATATATTTCCACTCATACCCAGTTCACTTCACAGGTTACCCTTGTTGCAGACAAACTTAAGCGACTGTGGTTATGTGCTTTACAAAGCTAATGAAGCAGCCCAAAATCACCTTACAACCATATTTTTTACAACCTTATGTGGTATTAAGGTTATCTACATTGCTTATAATGAAATCTGTAGACATTCCTTATATGGGATCTGTGTGTTGCTGCAACATGGAAGGTAAGCTAGTTTGCACCTGATGTTCAGCTAATGATGATTTTTATGTACGTCTCTGGGAAAATTTCAGAATATTTTCAGGTTAGTGAGGCAATTTTCTGAAAAAAATTTTGGTGGAAAAATTATCAGTATATATAGTGTTCAGTAAATACCTTTATCAAATAGCTAGTTGTTAAATTATTAGCTAGGCTGGAAACTATATATAACCACAAGTAGCAATCCTATCAAAGAAAAATACTAAGAAAAATATTAACTTATCTTTTAACCAAAGCTGGAACTAAAACTGTAAAAAGGACTTTCAGATATTAGACCCTTTACTGAAATATTTCACATCGTACAGATACAGCCTATTGCAGTACAAGAAAATGGATCCCGTAATGAATTAGTCAATGTTATGTAATGGCCAGGCCAGACAAAGCAATGGGCATCCAATCTCATTGGGGCGGAAAGGGTTAATTAACACCATGGTGCACTTACGTCAGGAATAGCGCTCTTGTTCACCAACAAGCCTCCTTTCACCAACTGCACCACCCTCACCCCTCACTGCAACTCCAGAAGCTAACGATTTTCCTGTTTTTTCGTGACATCATGCGTTCCTAATGCCTAGATAATAAAATCATTGCTAGCTGTATGTATTGAGCATGCTATGGTGCTTGAGCTAACAATACTGCACGAGTGTAAGCAGGTGAAAGTATGCCTTGCTATCCATGATAGATAAACTCAGGTCCAGCTCCTCCCTCATTGATGCTGAAGCTTGAAAAAGTTTTTTTAGATAAATAGCACTGAAATTTGTGTTGATGAAGCCTTCTGATAAAGCTTTGTAGCTAAGTAGCACTGAACTCTAAAGCATCAGTCTAGCTAAGGTAAATCTGGAGCACTAAACTCTAGGATCCATGAAAATCGTGGGGTGCAGTTTACAATGAAACTTCTTGTGAAGTTTTTTTGAGTGGTAATGGTTTACCAATATTCGTGATCTACTGAGAAATTTACTGATGTCAAGATACAAGAGATGTAGCCTGAAAAGATGATAATGTTACTGTCTATGCATTGATCCTCACACAGGTGACAAACTACTTTGGTATTGAGTGGATGCGTCGCCACCTGGGGGACAAGTACAGGATTCACATCCTTTCCTTCAAGGACCCAAACCCAATGCACATTGATGCCACCTTTAACATCATTGGACCAGGCCTAGTGCTAGCCAACCCTGAACGCCCATGCAACCAGATTGACATGTTCAACAAGGCAGGGTGGAAGGTTGGTGTCTAGTATAGCCTGGCTTTGAAACAGCTATTTAAAGGCTCCATGCAGGTATCACACTGCAAATTTTTGGTGAGCTCACCTTGTATTGTCACACTGCAAATGTGCAAAGAAAGTGGGTAGTACTGGTATAGAAATGGCTGTGAAAAAAGGCTGTTTGGTTAATAGCAAGGTTTGGATATCAGTGGTGGAGATAGACCCAAACAGAGCTAGTATGACAGCACTAATTGTTGTATAGTGCTTCTGTATAAAGCCTGATGGAGTTCAGGGAGGGTGTTTGTCATGTGTGGTGACAACCCTAATTCCTCCCTGGCAGGTGGTGAAGGCCCCCAATCCAGTTATACCTGACAGCCACCCTCTCTGGATGTCTACCAAGTGGCTCTCCATGAATGTGCTCATGCTAGACCCTAAGAGGGTGTTGGTGGAAGCGCAGGAAGAACCCATCCACAAGACCTTTGAGAAGCTGGGTATTGAGTGCATCAAGGTGAGGAAGATCAATGCAGAGTCAATGCAGGCCTGGGTACGATACATGGCAGAGTTACAGCTGAGTCAGTAATCCATGCTCACAGATGCGGACAACAGATGGCATCTCAGATTCTCAGCCTAGCTTCATTATTCATGTTTCATAGCTTCATGAGAGGTCACATCTCTCTGTTAAACGTCAGTACACTTGCTGTGAAACCTACATATGTTCCCTGCTCAGGCTCAGCCCATGATAATAAAGCCGGTTAAGTTATTAATGGTCCCTTGCTGTGTCGAACTAGCCTAATTCATTCCCAGGCCTTCCCCACCTCCAGTTTTGAGTGCTTGCAGTATACAATAATGGAGGGTGAAGGCCTGAGGTTTCTTAACATGTGATCCATGCCACATGCAGATGTTGACACGGATTCTAGACCCGGAGACATATTCGGAGTTACCTCTTATAGAGAAGCGACAGAAACAAGACAAGTTCCAACCGAGAGATAAGTCCTATCTATGTATATCCAGATTTGCAACGTAAATGCTGAAAAATGCAGCCTTCCAAGTCCAAAAGCAGCTTCTTGATGTTGTCCTCCGTTGACACTCGTCCTAAAATGCTGCATCATATGTGACGATATTTGACATCTGTGCCGCAGATCATGTGGTAAAAAACCTCAGGCCTAAGTGCCTTTTCTTTTCCCTCCATTCTTACATGCTGCAAGTGGAGGCGGGGAAGGCCTGGGAATGAGGTTACTGTCAAACAAGCTCTATTAGCTGCCAGGTTGAACCTAAGCAATATTTGAATAGGTAATTACTGAGACTATTGCTAATAATTATTGAAGTTGGATTTTATTCATACTTCATACCTACTCCTAGGTGTCCATCCGCCATGCCAACTCCATTGGGGGTGGCTTCCATTGCTGGGCATCTGACATACGTCGCAGAGGACAGCTTGAGTCTTACCTCTGAATATCTTAACTGAACACTCAATATTAAGTGTGTAGTTTTGCTAGAGAACATAAATTGGCAGCTAAAGTTGACATATGCATGGGTATACTATAGTGAGAGTATTAAAATGCTGGGTAGAATTCCTTAATTTAGGTCATTGATATAAAGGAAACATTGTGTGCTCATTTGCCACCTGAACAACTGATCACATAGGTCCTCTGCTTGATCACAGAAAATAGTAAGTCGTAATATTAAGTGTACGATACAAGTTTGTCCTACATCCCTATTCTGGTTTCATGGTTCTTACTTACACTTTAACATCACCCCACAGACTCCTGTTACATCAATCCTCACAGCTACTCTCTGAATTCTTTCCCATTATACTGCAGCTATCAGTGCCCATTCCCTCATCCCCTTCAAGATCTATGACTTAATAATTTTGTTTGCCTTGTATAACTCCCATCTTGCCTGTAGCTTTGATGGTAGTAGGGTGTCCACTCTATCCATTATACCTATCTTGCCTGTAGCTTTGATGGTATATAGTAAGGTGTCCACTCTATCCAGTATACCTATGGCTGCCTAGTGGGCATGAAAGGAAAGGTATGGGAACACAGGCATTGTGTAAAGTCCAGAGGGACTCATAGTATCAATCTGGCTCAGACGTGAGGATATTGCACCAAGGACTGTATCAAGGGTATCCAAGCTGAAATGTAAAAGGGTGCTCATTGATTCTAACGGATGGAATTCGCATGTCAACTTTTGGGTGGATTCCTGCACTTTTCTAGAAGTGGTGAGTGCTGAAAATAATGCTCCTGCCACCGTAAATTTGAGGGGCACCCCCGCCCACCCCAGTTCTGTTGCCTATACATAGTTACCTAAAAATTTGAGAACTAACATCACAATTAAACAATGGGTACCAACAATTAAGAATAGAGATGGCAGTGCCAGCATTAGCAGGGCTACCTTGCTAGATGGCAGTTTCACATGTGCAGTCTTGGCAATTGAAGGGTCCAGTGGAAAAGGGGATAAGCGTATTTTTAATGATCCCAAAAGGTCAAAGGTCAACAAAGCACTTTTATTATCTAGCTAAATTGCAAGGCTAAATTTCAACAGTACACAGTTTCAGCTGTTGATCTTCAGCCTTTTGGGGTTATTAAAAATGATTATGGGGTTATTATCCTATTGAGCCCTTCAATTATAAAGCGGTTTCATTTCTGGTCAATCAAAGTTTTCCCATTATTCCGCTATTCCATATTCTGTATTCTGCATTTTACAGTTTCCCCACAGGAAGTCATTAGAACATAGTTGCTCCAAGAATTAGCTTCTGAGGACTTCATGTTGTAAGGAATAATTATTGTTACCTACACAAAAGTGAAAACAGCTATCATTACTAATAAACACATAAGTGACTCTCGTGATAAGTTTTTAGCACAACTAATGTTAATAGCTGAAATGTAGTATTAATGTAAAAACAGTATATGGTCGTATATATTCAAATTAATGTATAATCAGAAGCTACTGTGGGTGGGCTGTAGCAAGTCTTCAAGCCAAGGTTCACGAAGCTGATCAAGGTTTCCAGATCTTGGGAGATCATCTATACGATTGTTCAGTTCGTTCACTGCTTCCTTGGTATTTGTTTTCTTCAACAGATGTACATTCAGTTTAGGCACCTTCCTCCAAACTGTGGTGTGCCTCAACTGCTGGAAGATGTGATAGCCCAGGATGCCAGTGAATGTGATAAATGCTATGGAGAGAGAGGTGTACTCAATTGCATGCTGGCTGCCTCCTGAGTGGTTGACAAAGAAGGTAGCAACACATAGCATGATCAAATTCAGAGCAAATGAGCCTTCCAGTGCATCTAGACACCAGCTCTTGTAGACCCCACCACTGACCCAGGCCCAGAGTTGAAGAAATGCAGTTCCCAGTGAGATTACAAGCAGGTTAATACTGGGATCTTGCTGAGGATTCATTGCAAACACTAAAAGAAGGATAAAGCGAAGCACAAGCAGCAGTCCAGGCCAGTAACGATATTTTGCTTTGTAGGGAGCATGATATGAATCCATGAAAGGTTTCAGTCTGGCACTGTTGACCCATGAGAACAGCCTCAGGTGTGATATGGCCGGCAGCCACTGACCAAAGAGAAGCAAGAGAGTGTAAGGAAGAAAGAGGAAGATAGTGATAAGCAATGCAACTAGGAAGAGTGGAATGTGTTTACCAGTGATATAGTCAATGTTTGCATCATGCAACCACACAACTCTATTGTATGTTGGATATTCAAGGTAGGTAAAATAGACTATGGTGATCAATGTGCGGAGGATCTTTGTATATGAGAGGAGGATGAGTGTTGCCAAGACAGGCACTGGATTGTTGCCTAGCAGGTTTGCAAATCTTTGTGAATAATGGCTAACAAGGATCATGAGTCCTACAAGCACCCAAATATATACTGGGAACACAAATTGCAGCCATGTTTTACTGTAAGCATCCATTCCATCATAGAAACACGCTTCAACACCAAAGTCAAGGTTAATCCATGCAATGAAGACTGAGAAAGCATCGGTGGATCCCACTGGTAGAAAGATGTTATGATTGACACCAACAATACTGGCATAGAACACTAGGCCACTGAGTGTTCCTGTTGCCACTGTCAGTTTGCTGACAAGGAGCAAGAAAACCAGTGCTACTCCCATCATTGCAAAAGGGATTAGCAAGGCTAGAAGGCTGTTGTTACATTTCCTGCATTGAGAAGTGCCCAGTACCAGGCTGTAACCTTCTTTACAATGTCCACACAAGAAGCCTGACCTGTTGTGTTTACGCTGCACATCTGAAAGCGTACTGTTGAGAGGAAAGGCGACTCTATGAGAGACACAGAAATCAAAGGGACAGTGTGGATGGACAATAACGACCCTCTCAGATTTATCATAGCCAACCCAAAACTTTTCATCAGAACCGCGTGTTATTTGTCCTATTCCATTTGTTATATTGCAGTGGTTTGTATATTTCTGAAGTGTTTGCTCACAGATGCATGACATTTTATCTAGGCCAAATCCAAGCGGGCAGCTTTGATTTATACTCAACTGAAGTGTCAGTCTATTACTATGTGTTGAACATGGACCACTAGGATACAGCTCTATGGACACATCCTGCTTTGAAAACACAGTGTAGTTGAGTGTGGTGCATGTTTTTGTTGTTTGCTGAACATATTGAAAATGTAGAAGCCTGCCTCTGTCCATACGGCTCCCTACTGCCACAGGAGCTATTCCCTCTCTCTGTCCAACAGCAACCACAGAAACTTGAAATGTTTCACCAGGATATATGACGAATGTCTTGTTTGAGTTGCTACAGTTTGCGTGACTGTTTTCACATGGACAGATCCGAAATGGGTCAGAAGAAATGCTTGAAGTTGTATTGTCATCTTCATAGTGAACTAACATGTCAAACACTTCACCAGAGTGGTGTGAGTCCAGGCCAGTGAGTTTGCAGTTATCTATTGCACCACCATATAACACACTTCCTGCATCATCAGCAGAGTTGTTCTTGAAATCAAGTTGGATATCAAGATCATTGGACAGCTTCTGACCTGCGAGTTGAAAGAAGCATTCTTCTTTTGGTATGTATCTGGCAATTCGAGCCACTTTGCAGTAAATAAACGGGTTAACATTTAAGACATAGATAGCTCCTCCTAAGTTTGCATGATTGTCCTCCCAACATACGGTTGTGTGGGGCAAAATGGAAAAAGTTGAACTAATAGCCATATACACTGCTCCTCCATGGCTATCTCCTAATTTATCTGTGTTGTGTCCATTGCTTGTGAAGGAAATGTTTCCACTAAATGACAGTGTGCTGTTAACATTGGCAGAGACGGCTCCACCTTGCACTGCAGAGTTGCTGATGAAGCTGCTAGTTCCAGTGAAACTCAATGACGTGTTGGCTGCTGTGTAGATTGCACCACCATTACTGTTTGCTGAGTTGCTGACAAAGTTGTTGGTTCCATTGAAGTTAAGTACAACATTGTATGCTGTGGCAACTGCACCACCAGATTCTGCCGAGTTATGAGTAAAATTACTAGCACCAATGAAACTCAACGATACATTGAATGTTGCAGTAAGTGCACCACCATCTTTGTTTGCTGAATTGCCAATAAAGTTATTGGTTCCATTAAAAACAAGTACAACATTGCGTAATGCAAGGATCACACCACCATGATACTTTTTTGCTGAGTTGTTGAAAAAGTTGCTGATTCCATTGAAGGTAAGTACAACATTCATGAATGCCTGAAGTGCACCACCACCAAATTTTGCCCAATTATGACTGAAATTATTAGTGCCAATGAACCTCACTGATGTGCTGCCTGTTGCAATCACACCACCATACATCGCTGAATTGTTGCAGAAGTTGTTAGCTCCATGGAAAGTAAGCAAAGCATTGTTCGATGCATAGATCACACCACCATCACGTATTTTACATGATTGTCGGTGAATTCATTGTTTCCAGAAAAGGTAAGTACAATACTGTCTGATGCAAAGATTGCACCACCATATTGTTCCGCTGAGTTGTTGAGGAAGTTGCTGGCTTTATTGAATGTAAGTACAACATTTTCAGCTATGTTAATTGCACCACCACAAAATTTTGCCTGGTTATGGGTAAAGCTACTAGTACCATTAAAGCTCAATGATGTGTTGACTTCTGCACTGATAGCACCACCACCATAGATTGCTGCTGAGTTGTTGAAAAAGTTGCTGGTCCCATTAAAGATGAATACAGCATTATGTGATGTTCTGATCGCACCACCATCCTGCTCTGCTGAGTTGTGGAAGAATTTGGTAGTTCCATTGAAGGTAAGTACAACATTGTCCTCTGCATAGATTGCACCACCACAGAGTGCTGAGTTATGAGTAAAGTCACTTATACCAGTAAAACTAACTGATGTCTTGGTTTCTGCATGGATTACACCATACCCAAAGCGTGCTGTATTGTTGATAAAGCTGCTTATTCCATTGAATGTAAGTACATCATCGCTTGATGCGTAGATTGCACCAGCTAAATTATTATTAAAATTACTAATTCCAGTAAAACTCAGTGATGTGTGTTTTTGTACATAGATTACACCAGATTTAGCACTGTATGCCGAGTTATCAATGAAATTGCTGGTTCCAGTAAAGTTTAGCGAGCTTGCTGATGCCCAGATTACTCCGCAAAATAAGAAACCAACTGCAATATTTGTGTGGAAGTTAGTGTTCCCAGTGAACGTTAGATTACTGTTAAGAGCAGTAATACCACATCCTAACTTACTGAATAACTGACATCTGCAATGGTTGTGTATAAACGCACTGTTCCCTGCCAGAGTAATGCTGGTGTTACGTACTGTAAGTGCATTTCCAAGGTTGTCATGAAAGGAACAGTTAACCAGTTTAGCATATTGTGTGGATTGTAAAAGTAAAGCAGAGTTACTGGCTGGATGACTACCATGATCCCAGGACTTGTTGTAAGAGGTAAAAGCTAAAGAGTAAATGTTTAAGTCCACCATATTTGTGAAGCTGAAGCCAACTGACCCATTGCGAACAACTGTTGCTATCTTGCCTGAGGAAAACCGTCCCCGCATGGTCAGCCGGGATATGTTGGCAGCTCTGATATTTATATCAAGAACATGGTCACCAGGCAAGAACACCATATTGGTGTTGGAGGTAAAATACACTTTAGTCTCTCGTGCATACTCAGAGAATGTTGAACAGTGGATTGAATTGGGAGGGCAGGATGAGCATGAGGTGGTAGTGGGTGTGACACAGTACACATTTTCAGCAGAGCAGTAGGAGAGGGTGTTAATGAGCAGTGCTGCCACAAGAACAATGAACAATGTGGACTGAACCATCCTGTAAAATAGCTGCAGAAAAGAAGATATTCAGTGTGTTACAAGCTTAAACCCTATACTTATAACTTTCACTGTCCATAGGTACCTGGACCTCCTGCATAATATGACTCGCTTCTCAGCTAGCTACTTCATGTTCTTTATTTGTACCCAGGCCTCTACCCATGCAGGTTTTATCACTTGCAGTATGAGACTATGACATAATTATTACTAGGCAAATTAGTTATATAGCAAATCACTTAACATACCTTCAGTATATACTGGCCCACAGGGTCACTTATATACGCAGTTACACTCAAAAACTGAAAGTAATGTGATCTGAAGAATAGCTGACAAAAGTCTTCTTGCAAGTTTTGAGGGTATAGCTAGGAAATGAGTCAATGAACTGCTGGCAAAATTCAGATCGAGCACTTGTAAGAGTTATGGCAAACAGTCTAGACTTAAAATGAGCGACTTTTCTCTATGTGGCTCTTGTGTACTGGGAATTGCTCTTAAATGATGTTCTGATTCTTGGGAAGATTTTACGATATTGATAATTCTGATGATTTAGTTTTATGTACATGCACACACGAGCTTGAGAACAATGGCCTGCGTTTGTATAACTGTGCAATTCAGCTAGCAAAATTGAAAGTACACAGAGCAACTGTTTTCATATTGTACCACAGCATTTGTAATTGCATGTACATAGATAGTGTTGTCGACTAGTTAGACTTCATGAAACTACATAACTCACTTCAAATTTCAAACCTGGCACACTACTAAATGAAAGCAGCATAGTGAAACATACCTTTAGTGACGTGCAGTACTAACACAACCAGTTTATATCCTTTAGCACTGAGGGTAGACACCACGAAATATTATCATTTAAACAATCTTGATTGTGTGATGCTAAGGAAAAAACAAACAAATGTAAACCAAAAGAACAAAAACAAAAGGGTCACAAGTTATTAGCACAAGTTATTAGTGGTGAAAAAACATCATCAGCATTAACAGAACATCTTCATTGCACTAGACTTCAAAATATAATTAACACATTAAGTCAAGGTTTGTGTAAAGCAGTTCTTACCTATTCAAATGTGAAAATAATTTTATCATACGACAGAGGCTACTACAATAACATACTTAACACCAAATGTTCTAACAGCTACTATTCAATATGTATCTGTAACAAACATGCATGAGTAAATGCTCAGAGAACACTGGGTTGAGCGTGGCATGACTTCAAGGAGAGATTCACCAACTCATAAAAAAAATTTTCCATTGGTTTGTTATTAGGATCATTCTTTGCTTCTTTGGTGTTAAGTTTCTTAAACTCCAAATTTTGGCACTCACAGCTTGGTATGCCTCAGTTGCCGGAGGATGTGATAAGCAATTATGCCAATTAATGTGGCAAGTACTATATATATGTGTTCCCAACAGCAAGCTGATTTGGTCCTCTACAATTACTGGACTGGAGTAGTGTACTGGACTGGAGTAGTGTACTGGATAGGTGGACTGACATATTTTGTACTAAAAATCACTTTCACGCTGCCTAATGAGACTTCATTACTCGCCGTAGAGTTTGTGTGGATCCTTCTCAATGCATCCACATAGTCGTTGGGCCCAGAACAAAGGACTACCCCTGCATGAACAATTATTTATAACGATGCTTAATGCTAGGTAGCAGTGGAGTGGCTTTTACTGACTCTGTTTAACTATGTTCTTCCATAAAGGTCCTTGTTATACCGTATAGCGGGAAATTTATTTTCGTATAATTGACCAAAATACCTTGAGAATAAATTTTCGTAGTTTTAAATTTCGCATGATCTACTGCACCCGCGCGCGTACGTTCAATGGCCGGCCGAATAGGACACGCCCATTGCTAATATTCCACGAACAGACAAAAAGATCACACCCAGGTTCGATCAAAGATGGCATCTTTCTCAGTGGAAGAGATGGTGAGAGAGGCATACTTGCCGATTGCAGCTTGCTGCTCAGGTGAGAACTTAGCGTAACTCCCTCTCCGCTTGCTCTTTCCCTCACTTGTCGCACTCTTTACAGTTTCGTTAGCTTCGCGGCAGGGCTAACTGATGCCGATAGCGATCCATTGGGGTATCACTCTGAGGCACATGCAGTGGCGTAGGAACCGTAGCGGCCGTAGCGGCTTTGGCCGCTACACTTTTTAGGCCGTAAATTAATATTCATAACCTGCTAAGTTAGCTCAAGCTAGCCTCGTTCTCTGGGAGCGAGGCTAAGGTCAATTAAGCAGCCCCTTCGTTGCATCAGTCTCATATGCAGTTACATGCGTACATTTCCGATTAAAGTACACTATAAGGTGATCGAAATCTTAGCAGTGAGGTGGCTCGGTACGAGATTTTCGAAGAGACTACTAGCTACAAGCGACGAAAGCTAGTCGGGCGGTCTCCTGGGAACGACGACGAACTCTTTTTTTTTTTTACATAAATTGAATATTGCACTAGAGGATTGGTAAGGTCTGAGAACGAGGCTAGAATATTATGCACCGTTGAAAAAAGGCTTTATTTTACAGTCTAAAGGTGCACACTTTGAAAAAATTCGCCGCCGCGCGTAGCGCGGCGAAAATATTTTACCAGCGCTTCGCGCGGCTCAGCATGGCCTCTACACTTCAAAGTTGCTTCCTACGCCTATGACATGTACAGTGCATGGAGCCCCTCTATAGCGGACACCATTGAGAACCTGGCCTCGTTCCCAGGCCTTCCCACTGTCCGGTTTTGATCACTTACAGTATGCAAAAACGAATCAAAAACTGGACGGTGGGAAGGCCTGGGAACGAGGCTGTTGGGAACCAACATTTTGTCCCTTATAGTGAGGTGTCCCTAAATCAGGGGGTTTCCGGTATATTTCTGGAAGGCGCAGTACAGCTTTCCCTTGCTCTACGCTGGCGGAGAAGTCTAAACAGAGGCTAGTACTACGAGTAACAGTGCTAATCTATTGTCAATTTGTTAACTCCAGTAGTGATGGTGGACAATCTTGCTGAAAAGGTCGACGAGCGTCCACTAAGTCGAGGTCATTAAGTACAGAGGGTTGTGGTTGGTCACTGGTCAGTGTATATTTCCACCAACTGAAATGAAAAATTACTCGAACTTGAGATAATGGTAATTGACATGCCTTACAGATAAATTGCAACTTCAAAAAATGTACATTTCATACTTTGGGTCTAATTTCCAATTCCAAATCTTCTTGTACTTCTCGATTTTTGAAGTGTGGATTCCAATCGTCATCCTTTTAACCTTACTGTGTTTTGCATTTTGGATTCCGCTTGTCAATTCTCTTGTCTTTATGCGTTTTGGAGTTTGGGATTCCATTTGTCAATTTTTTGAGATTTGAAGTTTCGCATTTTGGGGTAGACTTGGGCTTGATTTCGAAATGTGTGTAATTGTATGTAGGATCCCGATGATTGCAAGCTATGAATATTCATCTTTGACTTGTAATTTGAGGGCACGCACTTCCTGTTTAGGGGTCGAATGCTGCCCACTGATTGGTCATCTTGGCTCGGGCTAAAGGGGGCAGGGCTATAAGCGCCCGCAGTATTTACTGCATGAGCAGAGATAACTTCTCTTGCGCACTACAGCTCTGGAGATGCGCGCCCCTCACCCCGCCCAATTGCATTGTGAACTGTTGTGTAATAATAGTTTACACAAACTGTACTTTTAGTTGACTACTTAAATAATTGCTAATCTGCATGGTTTTGTAAGTAAAATAAAATATGCTGTGTGTAGACTGATGTATGTGTGTGATTGCATGTGTGTGTGACACATAGGCGTAGGAACCGGTGGGGCCGGTCAGGCCGTGGCCTGACCACTTTTTTGGGCTGCTACTATAAAGCAAAATTGAGAGTGCAGCGGATTATGACGTAGTCACACCAGTGAGGACTGGTGGTTGTCAGTGGTACAGCACTGGTGGCTGGAACTGCAGGACGCAGGAGCCCTGGGTTTGATTCCTGTTGACTGTCAGCTTTTTTGTTCATTTTGCCTCATAACATCATTTACTAGGAGAGGGAAAATACTGATTGCTTTCTGCAGGCATGTGACTTACCTATAGCGGGAAACTTTCGAGGGAGAAAACGTTCGCGAATTGGTGAAAAGTACGATTTTCGCGGAGAAAACGTTCGCGGATTGCTCGCTTTTGCCGCGCCAAAGGAACCTACGCCCCCAAATTTCGTGGAGAAAACTTTCGCGAATAGCCACAAAACCTAGGTGAAGATCCAAAACTGAAAGCAATCCTGGATGCCTACCATGTACCTTACAAGCCAAGGGATCGATACTGGACTGGGCTGTTACTTTCAGTTTGTTGTGCTTTGTTTCTTGTCTTTGCCTTCAACATTTAGCCTCGTTCCCAGGCCCCGCCCAGCTTTCCGTCGCTTGCAGTACGGAAAAGCGATTTTTCGTTCGCGCGCGGGGAGAGCCTGGGAACGAGGCTATTCAACATTAGTAGAATTGATAGTCTTAAACTTCTTGTCGTTTACTGGAAGTCTTTATTGGGCTATGGATACCTTCCTTGGTCTGTATTTCCACTTCTGCTTGGAGTTACTACTGGAAACTTGAGTCAAAGCTTTATTGACACATTCTCTGTGGGTTCATGACCTTGGCCACACCCACTCATTAGCGAGCGTTCAATAGTCAGGGCCCTCCGACCAGGGAGCGCTCCTCCGGACTAAAAGCTGCCTAAAATGGGGTCCGTACAATGTGAAAGGAGCATTTTCTACGCCCGTTTGCGCAAGAAGGCAGACAAATGGCCCACCCAGGGCTTTTCTACAGGCAGCTGCAATGGCTGCCATCAAGTACAGTCTCTTTAACAAGAAAAAGAAATATGTGGCCATTTACTCACTTGTTCTACTTTGGAATAAGCTACACACCATTTACATTGCACTCTGATTAATGTATGACATTCTCAAAAAATATGCAAGTTCAACAAACTGCACTTTGAGCAACAACATTGCAAGGACAAAATTGTTGTGGGGAGCAAATGTAGTGTGCACTGTAAACGGCATGAAGACAAGCAAGTAAACAGGTGCAGTTAAAATTACTAACACAAAGTTAGTGAAAATAATGTAGTGCATACAGCATGGTAATCTTAAGTAAGTCATGTTCCCAATGTTTCATCAAGTTTGGTGAGAGCACAAATGGTTACTAGACAGACTATAGTTAATGGAGCCATAAGTATATATGCATGCAGGAATTAGGCTTTTTTGTGCCTCCTTCTGTTGGTTGTGCTCTTGGAGCGTGTTGAATGGTGGTTCATAATCCCCTGGATTTATCAGCTGATAAACTAGTGCTAGCATGCACTCATGAAGCCATGGAGTTAAACTACTTACTTCAAGACAATCTACTTAATTCAGATCTGTGAAGACAGTGAAGACAGTTTTGGCAAGTACACAGAAAAAATATAACTGCATTCGTATGTAATCTTCACTGTATACTAATCACAGCTGTATGTAAACTCATTTAGGCACCTGGTAAATTTCATAGACACCTGATACTAGGGGACGTACAGGTTCATTTGAAAACAAGATGTAGAAATAGAAACCTGCTGCTGACCAATCATATTACCTGAATTTCTTTCTTCATTCATGACTTGTGTAGATTGTAAATGCCATTAGCTGGATATATCATTGAGTACGCCTTATCCACCACTTTGTCATCCTGTTTTGGTAGCTCACAGATATAGTTCTAGCCCCTGCACTTTGTAGGGTCAATCATTCAGCTACGGATGGTCCACTGGGGGACCATTCATGGCATGACAGATCAATGTTCGTACTGTGGAGACAGAATTCTACAAAAGTGTGACCATGACATCATCAAAGCACTTGTAGCAAAAGCTATAGCCTTGTTCCAAGGTTCCTTCCTTTTGGCTACAGAAGCTAGGAAACGAGGCTAGCTGCAGCACTATAGTCTCGCAGCCAACCATTACTGTGACTGTCCGTGTAGTAGTACAGTGCTACTACTATGTCCCTATACAGGGCTCTTATCTCAACGTAGAGGTTGTATGAGCAAGTCCAGTGTTGTCAGCCCACTTCCTTGACTTGTATAGCTATATCATGCATGATGTCTGACACAGTCACCTGGACCATTTTCTGTTACTAAGCAGCTAATTACTAGCTACAGTAACATGCATGAGGGTTCAAGATTACTACTATCAAAGAAGGCTGCTACATATACTAAGCTTGTGAGAGCTAGGAGTGATTGAGGATTGAGTTCTAATTCCTGCCATCGCCATCACATGCATTTTGGTCCACATTGACAATTTATTGTGAAGCCAGACTCTTGCTTTATGTGCTTCACAAGAATACTGTAACCAAACACCTAATGATAGACTAGCTACTGTATCATGCTTGAATATAGAATCCTGTCAACAATGCCGTGAGATGGCAGCACCAGAGATATGCTAGGTAGTTCAACATACATTGAGGAGTGCCAGTTACATGCAACTGTGTTCATTCACATTTCCATTCCATTTTCCATTCCACAATTCCATTCCCTATTCCAGTTCATGATCCCTACAGTGTAGTGTGACTGAGTCATATCACTCATTGACTTCCTCAGCCATGCCTACACTAGTGGGATTGACACACAGGTCATTGTTAGTGTTTGTCTCACAGTTGGTACCAGTATAAAGCTGACCACACATGTGCTATATGTATAGCTATACACCATACACACCACACACATAATACCTGCATGTATATGTATGTGGACACATACACATAGCTACTAAATGAAGAAGGTTATTCGGTACCAACTTGAGTGCGGAAAATAACTTGCCAATGGAATGCTCTAGTTGTCATCAGAGCGAAAGTGAAGAAGTGTGAACAAACACTGCTATTTATAGCCATGTACTACTGAAGATGGGTCATTGGAGGTCAAAGGTCAGCAAGGATTGATCTTCCCTGCTTCCTCATCACAGTGGTCCAGCAACCAAGGAATTCTAGTCCCCCTTCCCACCTCCGAGGGTGTCATCTGGATGTGTAGGGCCTCCTTTACCAACAGCTCCTGTCCTCTGCCATGGACCAGTACTGCAGTCTCCTTCCAGTGGATCTGGTCTCCTTCCCATCCTATAGCTAAGTGTTGGTAGAGCAGCCTAATTTAAACTCACCATGATGTGATGACCACAGTCTGAGTGGGGACACAAGAAATACCTGTACTAGTATAAACACACTTTGTCAACACCCCACAACATCCTTACTAGGGGGAAATTCAGTGCATGCACATAGCCTAATATCAAGTGTTCAAGTTTCATTACGTAGCTACTTAGCTAACGGCTAACTCACAATATCCTTAACAACACTCAGAGCCTTTGTCTTATGGTACTATGAATCTAGTTCTGACTAAAGCCTCTTCTCTCAGGCATGTAATTTCCTCAGTATAGTTTTGCAATGAGGTATGGCTTGTTATAATATTTTACTAAGCTATGTATATAGTTAGTCAAGGAGAACTCAGACGTGTTGATACATCAACAAACTTGCAGTAGGTACGTGTACAAACCTAACAGCTCTAATGCTGGGATTTCAGTAAAACAACAAACACAACTCTAGAATGATTGGCTTCCTAACCCATAATACAATACATTCCCGAGTCCGACAGAAAATTAAACAACTTTGAACTTTGCCAATCTAATCCAAGTATTGTTAGCTACATGAGCACACTCGTGCACATATATTATTATATCTCTCATATTCCTTTCACATGCACAAACATGCACGTGTGTAAGTATTGTATTAGATCCATGGACCAACACTGGCATGGCTTCAGAGGAAATACACTATGACCCCGGAAGTCCCACATTGTATAAATATCTGGTGAAAGTTAATCCAAACGGTGAGCGTATTATTCCAATCTTCTGGCCGTCATTATTGCTTTGACAGCTGCAGTTCCATTCCTACAACTTGGTCACAGAACGAGTTTCAACTTGATCACAGGAGGATTAATGTCAGCTTGATCGTCGAAAGAACTCAAACCTGATTACGGAAGGAGTTTTACCTTGATCACGGAATTCCGTCAGCTTCAACTTACTCACTGAAAGAACTTACGCCATAGTTGAAAGGTAAGTTAAACTGTTATTGAGTACTGCTACGTGATTTAATTGTACTAGTCTAGCGCCACTCACAAAGCACTGTAATTTTATGTAGTATTTTGTTGCAACAGGTCTGTGAATGTACGTTCGCAGCATCCTGATAACGGTGGGTTAAGTTCGTGACTGTCACCATGTTGCGGGGGTGCGTGCAACTAAGTATCGCGCAATTGTGCCCGCGGATCTAAACGGCACGGTGGTATATACTGATAGAGGGGGTGCGCACGTGTCGCACAGTTACTAAACATACAGTGTAGCTACTAGTGCATGCCAGGTAGTGCAGGCGTGCATATGGAACGGGGTCGCACAGTTAGCAAAGGCGTGGCACGGTGAACGTGCAGCTAGAGGTGGCGAAAGGCGTGGCACGGTCGGAACGTGCAGCTAGAAGTGGCGAAAGGCGTGGCACGGTCGGAACGTGCAGCTAGAGGTGGCAAAAGGCGTCGCACAGTGAACCTGCTGTAGTCAGTGAGAGGCGCGCATGCTGAAAGGCGTCGCACCGTAAACGTGCAGCGAGTGGAGTAGTCAGCAGTGGCGTAGCCAAGCCCGGGTCTGGTAGCGCACGAAGCACCGAAATTCTAATTATAGATAAAATTAGTAAAATTGACTAGTATAGTTTCTGCGAAATCATGCAGCCATGCCGCTCCACCAGCCGCCTTGCTGCCGTCTCTCGGCTCTGAGTCTGAATTTCGTTGTCTCCACTGAGCTCTATCTGCGTTTTTACTGGCTGAGTGCCATACGGCTGCCATTCAGATTGCCCGGTGTCACATACTCTGTCTCAAAATCCGAGTGGTCAGCAGGTTGTTCGGCAGGTAGTTCCATTTTTTCTGTGAGTAAAAGTGTTCTTGATACCACACCTTTTATCCTAAGCTAGAAACGTCGAGGTACGAAAACGCTTCGATCGCTGTCACTGTTTGCGTTCGCGCGCTTACGCTCGAGGATGCCAAATTTCCGGGGGGGAGGTCAAAGGTGGAGCACGTAATCCATGAAAAATTGGAATGGGGGTGCCGCATATCCTAGGATTATTGGAACGGGGTGCCACCCTTTTGTGACACCGGGCCTAGCCTAGTATTGGTAGCTAGGGCCCAGGCCCCTATTGAGGAAGTCAAGAGGCCCGTGAAACATGATATCAATGGCCTGACTACGTACGTACCAGCGGCGTAGCTACAGCAAAGCCAATGCCCGGGCTTGGAGGCGCGTAGCACTTCTGGACCCGGCCGCTAAGTACCCAGCGACCATGTACCAGGTAAAAACAAACTAACCATAGGCGTGCACAGCAGTAGAGGGTTGGGGGGGAGAAGCATGCACAAAATTTATGATGTGCGGCACCACCAGAGTAGAAGCTAAACGTCCGCTTGACGATGGGACTGAGTGGGTTGTTGGTCGTTCGACGGAATCGGTGGACTCCTGGGCTGTTGCTCCTTCGACTGAATTAATGGACTCCTGGGCTGCTGCTCCTTCGACTGGATAAGTGGACTTCTCTCTTACCTTGAGTTACAAAGAATGTCTGATCTACGTACCTAGCTAGCTAGCTGTGGCGGTGTAGATAATAGCATGGCGCCCGCCCCCGCGACCAGGCCAGACGGGCGGTTTGGGGGGGCGTACGCCCCCCTGCGTCCCCCCGTGGTACCGCCATTGAAACTAACCAGTCTTGTAAGGAATTTTCTTGTAAGGAATTTTCTGTTACATCATACACTGCACATCACGAACACTTCTTGCATTGACAGTAATTTTACAAACAACAGAGGACATATTTACAATTGAGAAAGACTTGGTAACAAACAACAAACACAAATAACCAAAATGAAGGAATCGTTTCGTACGTTTCGGCTTTTAGCAGCACTTAGAGGATGTCATAATTGAAGGGCTGAGAAGCATAGTGGTCTAACCCAAAATGAAATAGTGGAAATTGCATGAATTGTGCAAATATGCAATAAAAAACGTACATACCATATGAACATGTGGTCAGAAATTTCAAATTCCTAAATGTTCAGCATCTTCTGAAATGCATTTTAAGAGTATTCCCATGTTAGGAGGGGCTAACTCAACATTTGTGGGTTAGACCACTATGCTTCTCAGCCCTTCAATTGTAAATAGACTCTTCTTCTCTGATTCACAAAAATACTTCTATCATGCACTGTGATTCCAAGTGATAGTATCCCTCTAGAGTTTCCGGCTTCAGAGTAGCAAACAGGGGAGGAATGTACCAAAAATGCAGTGGAAATGTTGTGACTCAATCGGATCCAAGCACTCTATATCTTGTACCAGAAAATTCTGATGAAGGCAGAAACAGGGAACTACCACACTGGAAACTACCTTCAATGCGACTAGGAAGGATCCTTTGCGTGTTTAATTGTAGGAGTGTGAGAAGATGTGTGTATCTTGTAAAGTAATTAGTGCAGGGCTTCAATTTCACCAAAGCAAATTTTTCTTTGATGTGGACTTGTGAGGGCCTAACCTGATGGCACATTTTCGGCCTTAATGCAAGGTGGCAGTATGGTCAATACTAAATATCTAATTTGCCATTACAGGTAGTACAATGCCTAATTTGTAGCCTCGTTCCCAGGCTCTCCCCGCGCGCGAACGAAAAATCGAAAAGAAAGGGGAGAGCCTGGTAAAATTTATCACGTGAGAAACGTCATAGGTAGAGAGAACTTAATTACATGTGGGCGAACGAATGAACTCGCCCACGCTGTATTCCTTCAGTTGCAATAGCTTTATGGCCGACAGAATGGGACTAGACGGCACTATGCTACATTACCTGGCAGTACGGAAAGCTATGGTGAGCTTACACAGACCCGTACATTCGAAAATCATGCAAACTGACCGCTGTACACCCCGGAGAATGGCTTTCAAGGCGCTATTAAACGCCAAAGCGGCCCTTTCCTAGGCTTTGCTCAAGTTTTCTCTGCGCTTATTGTTAAAAAAAACTGCCAGAACGGGCTCCTACTAAAAACAGCTACGTGTACTGTCGATTATCGATCAACTACGTGCGTGGGCACGTCCGACGATCCGCCTACGCTCAATTAAGTCCTCTCTACCCCTACGTCACTCACGTGATGAATTATTCCAGGCCCTCTACCGCTTTTCCGTACTGCAAGCGACGGAAAGCTGGGCGGGGCCTGGGAACGAGGCTACCTAATTTGCCTTACGGTGAAATAACTCAAGTTACCTCAGGACATTATAGCTAACAGTTTAAGGCTGTGCCAGCTTAGTACCATCTTCCCAGGCTTGTTGGTGAAGGAAAGTTTCGAGGTAGGTGTAGCTACCATGACATTAACTACATGTACTGGATGTCTATATATTTAAAGTGAATACATCTCTTTGGGTGTAATATATGTGGGTGTGACGTAACGAAAAAAGTGGCAACATTTGACCCACCAGGTTAAATGTTAAGCACATTGTAAATCTAACCTAGCTACAAGGTACTACATGTGTACTTAATTACAAGTAGTTCACTTTAATTCTATAATGTTCGATTCAGTTTATGGCATGCCTAACAGCTTAGTGTGCAGATTGGAGGCATCAGCAACCCAAAATGTCATTGTTGAAATTGCAATAGTTGTACATAGAAACTTGGCAATAATAATGCTAGGATATGATATCACACAGTGGTGGGAAATTCCCTTCAGGGTTGCAGAGGATGAGGGGGGTATAGTTGGCATTAACTTTCATGGACTGATTGTCAGTTGGCATTTACAAAAGAGTGAAGCTAGATTCATTATTCTGCTTTTATGTGTGTGTGGACAGGCACTCATATGTACCTTATGTTGTGGTCATGTGTCTATGTCTATGTTGATTGTTGATATGTGAACAATTAACTGTCAGTCAGTCAATGTGCCTTGTTCTCAGGCCTTCCCACCATCCACTTTTTGATTATTTGACATATTGTTAGTGACTACTATCTCCCTCAACAGCTTTCTCCCAATAGCTTCCCACCAGGGGATGCTCACACTGGCCCTGAATGTGGTTCTACTGGCCCTCCCTTCACTGACCTGTGGAGTAACCCTCCATGTGAGACCAACATCAACAAATACATTCTGCCCCACACACCCTTGCCAAACACTCTCTGAGTATGTACAAGACCCTGGCCAGTATTTCAATGATTCAAACCTCACTCTAACATTCTTGCCAGGCAATCACACTCTCAACATCAACCTAACCATAACAAACATCAGCCAATTGAAAATCCATGGTGCATTGTTACCAACTAGGGTTGTCTGCCACTCCCATGTTGGGTTTACCTTCTCTAACATCTATAGAGTGAGCATAGATGGCTTAGATTTTGTTGCCTGTGCCAGTGCTAGTTTTATTCGTGTACATTCTAGTACTTATACAACCTACTATGGATTGCATCTTCAATCAGTTCAGATGGCTGAGATCATTGACAGTACCTTCCAGGATAGCTATGGTAGTGCACTTGGGGTAGTGAACAGTCATGTGGTCCTGAGTGGGAACAGATTCTTCAACAACTGTAGGCTGTGCTTAAATGGAATGTGTGATAATCAGCTTTCCATATGTTTTGGAGGTGGTGTTTTTGTGCAAAGGAGTAATCTGAATATCACTGGGAGCAGCAGTTTCTTTGTTAACTCAGCTTGGTATGGTGGAGGAGTGAGTGCACAGTACAGTAGCAATGTGGACATCAGTGGGAACACCACTTTCAGTGGTAACTCAGCTAGTTACGGTGGAGGAGTGAGTGCATGGGACAGTAGCAATGTGGACATCACTGGGAACACTACTTTCATTGGTAACTCAGCTAGGAGTGATGGTGGTGGTGGTGCATGGCACCGTAGCAATGTGTACATCAGTGGGAACACCACTTTTAGTGGTAACTCAGCTAGTTATGGTAGTGGTGGAGGAGTGAGTACAGTGTACAGTAGCAATGTGTACATCAGTGGGAACACCACTTTTAGTGGTAACTCAGCTAGTTATGGTAGTGGTGGAGGAGTGAGTACACTGTACAGTAGCAATGTGTACATCAGTGGGAACACCACTTTCAGCGGTAACTCAGCTAGGAATCATGGTGGAGGAGTCAGTGCAATCTCTAGTAGCAATGTGGACATCAGTGGGAACACTATTTTCAGTGGTAACTCAGCTAGTTATGGTGATGGTGGAGCACTCGGTGTACTCTGTAGCAATGTGTACATTAGTGGGAATGCCATGTTTAGAAGTAATTCAGCTAGGATTGGAGGGGGTGTCCTTGTACAAAATCATTGCCCATACAGTGCTACTAGTCTAAATTTGGATGGAAATGTCAGCTTTACAAACTGTTCAGCAACTAATGATGGTGGTGCCATCCATGCAAGTGGAATTCAAGTGAATGTGAGTGGTACCAATGTCTTCAATTCCAATAGAGCAACACATTTTGGGGGAGGGTTATATTCACACAAATCCTTTCTTAACATTGATGGAGACAACACCTTTACTGCCAACTGGGCAGGATCTAGGGGTGGAGGTATCTATGCACAAGAGACTAACATAAGCTTCAGTGGTACTGGTTTGTTTAGTGGTAACAAAGTTCAACTGGATGGAGGAGGAATATATGCAGATGGCAGTAACCTGAACTTCAGTACTACAAATGCTACAATCAGCAGTAACACTGCCCAACTAGGTGGAGGAATCTACTCAGATAACAATACTATTAACATTGATGGACCTAGTGTTATTGAAAGAAATGTTGCTACATATTATGGTGGAGGAATCTACACACGAAGGACCCCTTTGATTCTCACTGGAAGCAACATGTTCAATGCAAATTCAGCAGGGGAAGGAGGGGCAATATATGCTGTAGCTAATTGCACACTTAACTTGGGTGGAGTGAACACATTCAGGGCCAACAGAGCACATGTCAGTGGAGGAGGAATCTGGTTAGACCACAGCAACCTAGCATTGAGCGGGTTCAACCACTTTGTGGGGTGTGCTGCAAGCTATGAAGGAGGAGCAATTTATTCATATGCTGCCATAGCTAGTTTAACTGGTAACACTACTTTTGAATCAAACACAGCAACAAGTGGTGGGGGAATCCATGCACGCTGGAGTAACATGAGTGTCACAAACAGTTGCGATTTCAAACATAACTTTGCAGTGTTTGGTGGTGGGATTTACACTGACAACAGCACCTTTAAATTCAATGACTCCAGCATTTTCAGAGGTAATAAGGCTAACTATACTGGTGGTGGTATATATGCTGCAAGAAGTGCTTTGAACTTTCTTGGAACCAGCTCCATGACTGAAAACTATGCAGCAAGAGATGGAGGAGGAATCTACACCAGGGATGGCAGTGTAGTTAATCTTTTTGGATCAAGCAACTACCATGACAATTTAGCAAAAGACACTGGTGGAGGTATCTCTGCATTTCAAAGCAGTTTCCAACTTGGTGGACAGAACACATTTCAGAGTAATAAGGCAGCAGAAGGTGGAGGATTATATACATTTAACTGTATTGTGAACTTTCCCGGAGAAAACACATTCATTACTAATTCTGCCAGTTATCAAGGAGGAGGCTCTTCAGTAGTACACGGCACACTAAACATGAATGGCTCAACAACCTTCAAGAATAATTCAGCAACTAGTGGTGGAGGAATGTACATTGATGGCAGCAAAGCATGCATTGATGGAAACAGCTGTTTCATGAACAATACAGCTGAGTCAGGAGGAGGAGCAATTTATGCTAGGGACAGTGTAGCAGAGTTCAGTGGCAAGGATGGATCAGCAGAAAGAAAAGATGCTGCAATCCATGCATCCTTCAGTACTTTGATCCTTCAAGAAAGCAGCTCCTTCGTCAATAACTCAGCAAAATATGGTGGTGGAATCTACTCAGAGAGCAGTAACCTCACATTAGTACATGACAGATCTAGTTATCTCAACAACATGGCACTGCGAGGTGGAGCACAATATTTTGATGTTAATTCAAATTTCACCCTTCATCAAACAGCACATGTACACTTCCAAGGCAATAATGCAACTGAGTTTGGTGGTGCTATATATGCTGTAGATGAACCTTCCCGAAGTGAATGCTTCTTTCACATTCAGAATGTCCAATTCCTTGACCTCAATACAACCCCACTTGTGTTTGAGAACAACTCTGCTCGAGTGAGAGGAAGTGTACTGTATGGTGGTTTGCTGGATAAGTGTAGCTTCGCATCAGACAAATATACAAGTGTACTGCAGCTTTTTAACATGTCAATTGTAAAAGGAAGTGGTGACAAGGGCCACTCTATTTCCTCTGACCCTACACAGCTTTGCTTCTGTAACAGGAGTAAAGTGAACTGCAGAGAAAAAACTCAGTCAAGAAGCATCTATCCAGGTCAACAGGTTGAGGTTTCTGTGGTTGCTATCGATCAGTCAGTCTCAGAAATTTCTGCACTAATTCACACTGCAGTACGTTCAGGTCAAATTTTGAACATGTCAGAAATCATCTCATATGAGACAGGAGAAAACTGTAACAGCAGAAACTACTCTGTAATTCCAAAGAACCTTTTTAACCAACTAGAGTTCTACCCCAGCAATAAGTCAGGAGATATAATGCACCTTATTGTGAATATCACATTTAAGAGGTGCCCAATTGGATTTGAAAAGTCAAATTTCACTGGTATTTGTATCTGTGACCACAGACTGTGGCAGTATACAAACTCTTGCAAGATAGACAGACAAGCAATCTTTCGAAATTCTAGCAGTACATTCTGGCTGCAGGGTGTATCATATAACAATGGAACGCCAGAAGGGTTTATTCATCATCCTTATTGTCCACTTGACTACTGTACCAGTGAAAGCGAGTACATCAACTTGAACAACCCTGATGGGCAATGTAGTTTCAACCGTTCTGGGCTGCTGTGTGGGAAGTGTAAAGAAGGACTTAGTATTGTCCTGGGCAGCTCCCAATGCAAGACATGTAGTAACAATTATCTAGTTCTGCTCATTCCATTTGCACTAGCTGGTGTATTTCTAGTCATCTTGCTCTTCCTCCTCAACCTCACAGTAACAGCCGGGACTCTCCATGGACTGATCTTCTATGCCAACATTGTTGAAGCAAACTATTACATCTTCTTACCACAGTCCTCAAGCCATCCAACCACCATCTTCATAGCCTGGCTCAACCTAGACCTCGGTATTCAGACATGCTTCTATAATGGGATGGATGCATATGCCAAAACATGGCTGGATTTGGTATTTCCTGTTTATATTTGGGTGATAGTGGGATTCTTGGTTTACATTAGCGGCCGTTCAGTAGTAATGACAAAGCTTCTTGGCTCCAGCCCAGTTCCTGTCCTGGCAACTCTCTTTCTTCTGTCTTATGCAAAGGTGCTACACACAATCATTGCTGCACTCTCCCTCACTGTTCTGCACTACCCACACAAGAATGTACTGGTTTGGATCCATGATGCAAATGTGTCTTTGGCAAAGTACATTCCTCTTGCCCTGATAGCAATGTTCTTCTTGGTTTTTCTCTTCCTCCCATACACCCTGCTTCTTCTTCTTGACCAGTGGATACAGACTAAGTCTCACCTTTGCCTCTTATCCTGGGTCAGGAATCCAAAACTGAAAGCAATTTTGGACACCTACCATGCACCTTACAAGCCAAAGCATCGATATTGGACTGGGATATTACTTTTGGTTCGCTGTGCTTTGTTTCTTGTCTTTGCCTTCAACATTAGTGGAAACGATAGTGTTAACCTTCTTGTCATTTCTTCAACTGCTTTTGGGATTTTCATATGGTTTGCTTTGTCTGGTATGGTCTACAAATGCTGGTGCCTGAATGTTGTTGAGCTGTCGTTCATTCTCAACCTTGGCATACTTGCTGTTACCACTTACCATGTGAAGCTGTCTGGTGGAAGTCAGGCTGCTGTTGCTTACACCTCAGTTGGCATAGCATTCCTCACCTTTGTGGGGATTGTCACCTACCACATCTACATGCGAATCAAATCGAAAGTACAATACATACAGCGGGGATATCAGTTGTTGCATAGAAATGGAAATTGCCACGGAAGATGCGAGGAAAACGGTGCCAATCTAGAGCATCAGTGTGAGGTTACTCCAAATATTGTTACTCATACTGAAGTTAACCTTCGTGAACTGCGATCTCCACTTGATCTGATTGACACTAAGTGAACTTTCACCGTAAGCACTTCCCTTAGTCACCATGCACCACACAATCTTGTTTTAAATCGTCCTTTTGCCAGAACTTATTCATATTTCTATTCTTTTGTCCCTCAAACCATCTTCCACTGGAATAAATTAGATTCATCTATCGTTTGTGCTTCTTCTGTTCATGCCTTTAATAGATACTTACATGTACATTCTACTTCACTAGTTTAGTTTATGGATCATGTCTAGTATTAGCCAATGTTGCTATATTCATGTATTCTTGTCTTTAATGACAAAACTATTATAGAAAAAAAATCAAAAAAAAAATTATAACCATTCATGTCCACTTCACTGTTTGCATTGTAATGGCAAACAGGTGAGAGGGAACTATTTGGAGTCTGTCGACCTTGCATATACATCAAGTTGATCAACACACAACAAGTTGGCTAATGCTTCAACAAGGTGCCATGTAGCAGAATATTAATTTCTCAGTATACTCATCAACTTAATTGTCAAAGTTGACTAACATTGTGGCACTCAACTTCACAGTTGTGGTTAGCCTCGTACCCAGGCCGTTCTTCTAGTTAATGGTCTGGGTACGAGACTAAGTTGTGGTAGCCAAGGATGTGCAAGTGCTACAGAGGTGTACCCAGCTGCAATCAAATTTCCTTCTGATTGCATTTCAAGATCAAAAATTGAAAAAGAATATGTTACAATCATATCATTTTGAACTCTTGATCATGTACCTAAATCCCAAAATTTTCACATTACCTTCATGCAGCTCTGGTAATACTAAAAGACCAACTTCATACTAGCTAGATGATTATACGGTAGTTACACTAAGCTTTAGAATTTTATGCACACATAAGCGAGAACTGCTTACATTTATAATTTAGTAATAAACACTTCTGGTAATGACTGGGTACAAAAATTAAGATACAGCTTAAAGTTTAGTGTACAAGCCAATAATCCACTGCTAGTTAAATGGTGTACATAGAGGAATACAAAGACAGGAGCACAAAAGAGCTTAGAGGCTCTGTGGGTAGACTGTAGAAACTCTTCAAGCCAAGGTTTGCGAAGCTGATCAGGTGGAATCATTTAGAGGATTATCCGTTGATGGTTTGCTATACAATTTCTTAAACTCAAAGTTTAGTTAAGGAATCCAAGTCTGTTTCTTAAAGGTCCAGGTTCAGTTTTGGCGTCAGCTTGGTTTCCCATCAGTTGCTGGAACATGTGGTAAACAAGAATCCCAATGAATATCACAAGAGACAGAGATGTACCCAACTGCAAGCTGATCTGCTCCTGAAAGTTTGATGTATAGCATGGCAAGGGGGAAGGTTTCTTTTTTTGTGCTTTGCAATTGATCACAGTGACAGTGTGGAACCACACAATTTAGACTGTCACCAGCTAGTGTCCCTCATTATTGCAGCCTGCCTGGAACCAAGGCTACACGGTGGCTAATAATCTGCATGGTATGGAGACACACTCACCATGATATTTTGGCACAGCTATAATTCAACTGATCCTGTCTCTGTTTCTATACAAGGTGCAGTCCCCACCCTTCATGACTAGTTCACCCACCACAAGCCTAACTGGTATCCATCTTTGATGCTCACAGCTTGTGGTCAGTAGATACTTCATGTCATTCTCCTCCATTTGACTAGCTACTAGTGTTATACACTTCCTATAGCATGGTCTGACATCCTGCTCACTGGAAATGTTGGGACCTCAGCAGATGTGATCTCACAAGCCAATCTCTCACCATAATGCACAGAGGAAAGTTACAGTGGAGGAAGAATACAGAGGTAGGTTTAAAGGCAATGACAAAGCCTTCTATGTGATTTAATCTTGATTTTTGCTATGAGACATGTGTCTATGTTGATTGGATGTTCACATCAAAGCATGGCTTAAGTTTGTGTTCCCAGTACACATTTGGATGCTAGTAGGACTCATGATTCTTGTTAGCCATTTCTCACAGAGTTCATTTTCTCTGAACCTGATCATGCTAGGTCTTGCTACGTCATCCTTCACCTCTAGCATCAAACCAAGAGCACATTCCCTCATTTTCTTGGCAAATATGGACCCCCAAGTTATATGACCATTCCAGCCTTCAAGCATTGTTGTAGCTAGTGATATAGTGTTTTGTAAGATGCACTTGTATGTTTCCTGTATATATTTCTGTGTGTGTTGGAATAATTCAGTCTGTCTATATGGAACCCTAACTCTGGATGCGGGGCAGGATCCAAGTTACCACAGTTGTATAAGTTGTCACTACTTCATTGATATTCATATTCCTATACTAACAATGGCATGAACTCCATGAGACATCCAATATTCATAACTACATTCCTATAAGTCATGTGATACAAGCCCACTTATGTGTTAGTTAACCATCAACAGTGTCGCTAAAAGCCCTGCATGATCCTCAATATACCATAGAACATTAATAATGTAATACTTATTACAAATCCAGTTATATACATGTCCTCATTATCATGGTACCTTCACAAAGAAGACTATACCCACAGCTGACCAGTGTTGAGAAACACAAGCTGAGATCAGAAGAGAAAAGTGGAAACTAGAGAAAAGAATGCTCACAAACTGAAAGAAGTGCTTTTTAATGTTCCGTTGTAGAATTTATCTAAGTAACTAGCTAGTTGTAAAACAGTAATTTAAAGTGGATGCTTTGTTGCCAAACTTTGCTGTGAATTGCGTAGCTGTGCACGCAGATTAGAAATAAATCAAATCTCAAAATGATATCGAAGAAGTACTAGTAGTCATCAAAACTAGTACTGTGACTGTCTCACAGAAAAAACTACTGGCTGAAATGCATCCTCTGCAATGGGTGATCACACGTTACACACAGTGATTGTTAGCTAGAATCTGCCATATCAGTTTGCATCCTCGTGGTAGGCATCACTCACTTTCAGGCGTGGGGTTGGGTAAGCGTAAACGTATAACTGCATTCACGAGACTCTCCACGTTAATTAACCAGTGTCACTGCAGCTTGCCAGCTTGTCTACGTATCCCGCCCGTCGGGTAGCACAGCTGGTGGTGACAACGAAAACTGATGTTATGGAGTTGGATTGGAGATTGGGGTTACTGATGGTTGTAGGCTTGCTGTTCGCACCTACATCTGCGCAAACGATCGGTGGCATCGCACCTGGTGAGTTGGTAACTAGCTAAAAATAAGCTGGCTCTCTAATGAAGGGCGGATCTCGTTCAATAGCGACCGCAGAAAGGCGGTCTGAAAAAGCTACCTGGCTCAAGCGCGGTAGATTTCTCACTGTGCTGCGTTTCACGGCACATATAAAACTGATATGGCTAGCTAGATTATGCATTTATATCCTTGAGGGGTGTGGCTCAGTGCAAACAGGCAAACGTCTACTCTGTGCTTTTGGACACAAGTCACCAATAGGCTGCATGATGTATGTAGCTGATGCTGTATCAGTAGAACCTGTATTACCAAAAAAAAAGCAGTCAGACTACGCATAATCTGTTGGGTTACGTAGACAAGTTCTTGGACCTGTGAGGAATGGAGCTTTCATTTTTCGCCCCAATCTCAACACAATTTTATGCAATCAACAAGCAAACAAGCTAAGAAGATAGTTGACTTTAAGAACATCTTCTACCCCTAGTCATTTTTTAGTGTGGGGAAAAAGATGCCATGGCGGGCTAGCATTTTTGTTGTCGGTAAATTGCCAACAGGGATGGATAAAATCATGTTTATGTGCACTCACTCAAGTGTCTTAACCATTACTCATCATAATCTCTCCCAAGGATGCTTCTCCCTCAGCAAAAACCTATCACAGTCATAGTTGTTGCAGTCGGAATAGTACAGAAAGTCTGAGGGCTGGTTAAAGGGGTGTTCTAAGTGTAGACAGCGATCTACTATCTCCCGCTGCTATAATATATTCATATGTTGGGCTGCCTGTCACTATTATATTACTTTGAACTTTCACCCACTTAACATTTTTATAGATTCATGAATATATCATCAGAAAGGAAGCTGTTCCATATCATGAACTGTCAGACTTTTCCTGCATTTTCAGCAGTGTACAACTGTTCATATACCCTCATTTCTGACAAACTCCAATGAAACTCACTACCACTCTTGTACAATGTAAAGTTCATCGCTTGTTGCCTTTGGAATCGTCTAGAAACTCATACAGGGATGCGCATATGGCTGTATGAACTTTCCACCAACTTTGCACTTTATTTGATGAACATCACCCATCATTAAGGTGTTCCATGTTAATCTTTACCTACATTATGATTGTGTGTTACAAGAGAGTTTCACAAATTATACACTATTAGCTTGCTGAATGAATAAATGTAGTGCTAGAATAATGAATATCATTAGCCTGGCTCTTGGTGCTGAGTGTGATTGATGCTTTTAAGTTCACCGATTGCCTTGAACAATACAATGCAGACTGTCACCATCAAAGTGGTATCATTTCTGACTTCTAGTTTGTCTGAATGTTTCTTACATGATGCACAGCTTTGCATTGTAGCCTTTCAGCAGGTAAACTGAAATTGGCCAGAATTTTAGTGTAACAAAGTAGTATGCAGCTTGACGCATGCGCATACAGTAGACACTAGGTGGTTCTTTCTTTTTCCTCTCCGTGTTGATAACCAGGCTAGAATAACACTTGAGCTTATTTGAGTATAGTGGCGATTAATTGTCAACACCACAAGATATTAATGTAAAGTCTTGTAGAAAAGGAGGGAGGGAGGCCTATTAAACAATTTGGTACGTTTTGACATATGATTAATCATTATTATGTTTCAGTTGTGTCTGGCTCTGGGTTTGAACTCTCACCGCTGCCTGCTTCAAGTCAATCACAGACTGCTACAACTACATCACAGACTGCTACAACTACATCACAGACTGCTACAACTACATCACAGACTGCTACAACTACATCACTGGATGTACTATTTATGCCATTTTCATCACAGCCTGCTGTGGTCAGTTCCAGACCCCTGCAGCCTACAAGAGTTGAACCAAGCTCATCACAGCCTGCTGTGGTCAGTTCCAGATCCGTGCAGCCTACAAGAGTTGAACCAAGCTCATCACAGCCTGCTGTGGTCAGTTCCAGATCCGTGCAGCCTACAAGAGTTGAACCAAGCTCATCACAGCCTGCTGTGGTCAGTTCCAGACCCCTGCAGCCTACAAGAGTTGAACCAAGCTCATCACAGCCTGCTGTGGTCAGTTCCAGATCCGTGCAGCCTACAAGAGTTGAACCAAGCTCATCACAGCCTGCTGTGGTCAGTTCCAGATCCGTGCAGCCTACAAGAGTTGAACCAAGCTCATCACAGCCTGCTGTGGTCAGTTCCAGATCCGTGCAGCCTACAAGAGTTGAACCAAGCTCATCACAGCCTGCTGTAGTCAGTTCCAGATCCGTGCAGCCTACAAGAGTTGAACCAAGCTCATCACAGCCTGCTGTGGTCAGTTCCAGATCCGTGCAGCCTACAAGAGTTGAACCAAGCTCATCACAGCCTGCTGTGGTCAGTTCCAGACCCCTGCAGCCTACAAGAGTTGAACCAAGCTCATCACAGCCTGCTGTGGTCAGTTCCAGATCCGTGCAGCCTACAAGAGTTGAATCAAGCTCATCACAGCCTGCTGTGGTCAGTTCCAGATCCGTGCAGCCTACAAGAGTTGAACCAAGCTCATCACAGCCTGCTGTGGTCAGTTCCAGATCCGTGCAGCCTACAAGAGTTGAACCAAGCTCATCACAGCCTGCTGTGGTCAGTTCCAGATCCGTGCAGCCTACAAGAGTTGAACCAAGCTCATCACAGCCTGCTGTGGTCAGTTCCAGATCCGTGCAGCCTACAAGAGTTGAACCAAGCTCATCACAGCCTGCTGTGGTCAGTTCCAGATCCGTGCAGCCTACAAGAGTTGAACCAAGCTCATCACAGCCTGCTGTGGTCAGTTCCAGATCCGTGCAGCCTACAAGAGTTGAACCAAGCTCATCACAGCCTGCTGTGGTCAGTTCCAGATCCGTGCAGCCTACAAGAGTTGAACCAAGCTCATCACAGCCTGCTGTGGTCAGTTCCAGATCCGTGCAGCCTACAAGAGTTGAACCAAGCTCATCACTGCCTGATGCAGTTCGTTCGATTACGACACTATTTACTTCAAGTTCACCTGCTGTGGTAGCATCTGGTTTACCACCAGTCGCCTCGATTTCACCAACACTTGTTGCTTCAATAGCACCTACAGCAGCACCAAGTCCATCTCCTTCACCAGGTACACTTATTAACTTTGGTAACTAGTATTGAACCATAACATGTTGATAGTGACCTAGGAGTATAGTACTCAGTTCACTTGGCTGAATTTTTTTTACCAGCAAAATTGTTTCGCCAACAGAAGCCAAAGGCAAGAGTAAGACATCTATAGAAACTTACACGTTGCCATGAATAACAGGACATACGTACTTCATCCTACTTTACATTTGCAAAGTTAGGGATTTGCTACCATTTTAACACCACTTTCCCAGGATTGTTATCACGTTTGTAGTGCAGCCTGGTAATGTATACTGGTAATGCTCAGATTATTATCGCTTCCTTTGGCTTGACAACTTCATTACAATGGTTATATGACTACAAGGTTTAAGTTAATCACAAGATGTAACAAATTAACACACATTTGAAGTTACTGCAGATCAGCAAACATCACAGCATATAGTTATGCAACAGGTTTCCTTATATAAATACTGATGTTATGTTCATGTTAGTGGTTGTACTATACCGTTCTTCCTAGTAGCTCCTGTGATCATTGGTTTTGAGCGGGCTCGTTACAGTGTGAGCGAGGATGCTGGGTCCGTACAGGCTTGCATAACATTCAGTGGACCACCTGGTGTTTCTGTGCCAGTTACAGTTACTGCTGAAGATGGTACTGCTCAAGGTACTGAATATGTATGTATGTATGTATGTATGTGTGTATGTATGTATGTATATATTTATGTATGTATGATGAAAGTAAGTATGTATGTATGTGCAATGATTATGCACACATTGAGTTGCCTCCTCAACATAGTGAGGCTTAAACCCTCACCATACTTTAAGGTTACGGGATATAGTTTATTCATAACGTTCAACTGCGCATGCACACGGACGACTCCCTATGGAGTTTGAACTGATGCAATGGTGCTGTCGAGTGTCTTTTTTGAACCAAATATAGCATTCATTATACGGATCCGAAGAGACCTAGTTACCAAAAGTTTGATCGCGTATACATAACCGCTTGTACAAGGTAACCTATTGGTTCTCACTGTGAAGAATGAGTTGAAGGTCTCTCTTTTCATGTTCCATGTTTTGCAGCTGTAGTCTAGTGCTGTGTAATTGCTTCGCGGTTAGTAAGTCTGAACCGTTGACTCCGCCCCATTAAATATCATGTAACCTTAAGTGGATGGACCTTATACTTTATAAGGTGATTTCCAGAGTGCTGACATTACCCTATCTAGAGGTAAATAGAATCTTCTGTATTGAGACAGCTATGACAATTTACTCTGTTGCTCTGTGTCACTTTCAAGCTGGCCAAGATTATACATTTCCAATGGCACTGAGACTGCCTTCACTGAGCTCACGAACCTGCATACAGGATGTTGGGATCTTGAATGATGCTGAAGTGGAGGGCTCTGAGACCTTTACACTCAGCCTTAGCAGCTCCAACAGCAATGTAGTGTACAGGAACAGAAATACTACTATCACTATTGTGGACGATGATGGTATGCTTTATATACAGTTTTTCTGAATTCGTTATTTAAGTAGGAATGGTAGGAAACCTGAGAAATCATTCAGTAAATGAATGATACAGTTGCATACTTGGACCGCAATGTAACATGCCATTGTGTATAACAAACAGGCATGCCTTCCTTCTCCTCCCATAGCTGTAGGTCTTGGTTGTACAACAGTAAATCATGTAAGTGGTTCTAATGTATAATATTTTCCCCTTAGCCCAGCCTCCCCAGCTCCAAATCACATCTAATATTGGTGGGGTTGTTGTGGCTGGTGATAGCTACTCAATCAGTTGTGAAGTGACCTTCAATGATGACTTATCACTACCAATACAAATCAGATGGATGGATCCCTCAGGTGATTAATGCATACCAGTACATTCAACAGTTGGCTTTCAACTGACTTCATTTGGGTAGCAAGAACATGCTTGTTCCTTAACATAAACCCATGCAATGGATATATATGCCATGATTACTGCAATCACTGTAGTGGTTACAGTGTTGAAGGAAATTTAGTGGAACTTGAATGCGTATATAAATATAACAAGAGGGTGAACACAGCCGTCTGACTGGGAACTTTATTAATGTTTTTTTTTTTCCTTTTCTCTCATTCATATACACAGGAAATAGTATAGAAAGTAGCACAAACCTCATCATCCTTGGTACTACAATGCCAGTTCGTAATGGGGCAGTACGAGACCTGAATTTCACTGCAATTCGTTCGTCACAGTCTGGGAGATACAGGTGTGAAGCTGATGTCTACACCACAAGATCTGGAAACATCACCCTGTCTGGACAGTTCTCATTTAACGTGAAACGTGAGCTCGGTGAAGTACTTTGTAGTTTGTCTGTCCAAGATTTTTGGCACATGGGATATACATGCACAACAACAGTTTCAATTAGGACATTTTGCTATTGTGTACAAATACTTAGTTACATCTGAGAGAGTATCCTGTAAAGGGTTTTGATTTGAAATCTTTGCTTAATTATATTGTCACTTTGATGGAAGGCTGCTTGTTTTTATTTTTCTTGCAGTTCCGGCTCCTCTCATTGTACTGACCCACAATGCTGGTGATGACCTGATCATTGCTGGAACTCCACTCACTATCCGCTGCGCAGCAATTGTTAATACTTCATCAGTAGACACACCCATATCTGCCATGGTATCTTGGCAGCCTTTAAGTGTTTACGAGGATGATGGGATTAGAGTACTTCCTACCACTGCTGTGACATCAGCAATATATCAAACTGGATTAATATTTGACCCAATTCTTCCAGTTTACAGCAGCAATTACTCTTGTCTGGGCTCTTTCTGGCCAACCAACACTAATGCAACATCATTCATAGTTGGAGGAGATGTTTCATCAAGGACTATACAGATTTCTGTTGACAGTAAGTGAATGTAATATCAACATTTGTCTCCATGTGAATGACCTGGAAGTCTAACATTACCTTTTGTGCCAACCTTGCTCCTGTACACTTGTTTCGTATGACTGTGTAATTACTGTCATCATTTTGTATGGTATCTATAAAGTATTGTATATCTCCTCTTCACTCTAGTACCACAATTTACTGTCACCATTGGCCCTTCCACTGTGACCATCCCGAATGTTGCCCCATACAACATGTATAATATAACATGCAATGCAACTTCGCCAAATGCTGTCATGTTATCAGCACAGGTCATGTGGTATGATAGTTCTACTGGAGCCATGTTCTTTAACAATGCATCAGTAAGCATCACAACTGAACCTCTGGCTGAATCCCAGGGTTTCACCAGTACGCTGAGTGTAACTGAAACCCGAAGTGGTATGTTTTTTCCAAGGTGTGAAATTAGGGTGTTTGCTGAAGTCTATGATCTCACTACAGCCTTCTCGACACCAGCTGCAGTTATAGTGACAGGTATATTGAATGAAGTTAGCTACATAATGAATCGAATGCATGGACTACCATGGCTACATTCTTAGTAGACAAGGACTTAATCAGTCTCGTTTGTTGTTAGAAAATGTGTAGTGAGAGTTCATCCTGATATTTTGTGCATTACTCAACTTCTGAAACAAGAGCAATCTTGAGTTCACTGGTTATGTGTATAGAGAGGATCCACTGTAATGTATATGTGTATATGCATTAGAGTATGCTGAGTAATTGTTCCAAAGTGCTGTAAATCAACAGTATCGACGCATACAGAGCATGAGATTGAAAAGCACACAAACACAACCCTCAATAATCTGAACCTCACCAAAAGTTGTGATTTTGTGAATAATTATGCATCTTATATTTTGTTATTCAACAGCAAGATCTCTTTGATAGCAATACACTTCCCTTTGAACTTACATAACATTGCTAATCAGTATTAATAATTTAATCTTGTGTCCTAAGATTATATGCCATTTTTTCTCTTTACCAGGTCCATCACCTCCCAGTGGTCTAGCTGAAAATGTCACTATTGTTGGCGTATCTCATGAGCTTGCAATCATCCAGTGGGTGGTGCAGTATATTGCATACACACCAGAGACATATCGCATTCAGTATCGAAGGGTGGGAGAGGAAGACATCATCCAAATGAGTACACTCATAATGGGAAGCGCTAACTTTTCAGCAGTGAATGAACAGTTCACATTTACTCTCGATGGATTAGATGCAAATGCAACTTACTATGCGACAGTTGTTTCCAGTAATACCATTGGAACAGACAGGACTGCCGAAGTGATGTTCCAAACACTAGCAACAGGTCGGTTTTCTGAGACTATCAATATTGTACATGATGCTACATGACGCATAGAGGAAAATATTAAATACACTAGTACTTTAACATTTACAAAATTATTTTGTCATTTTAATTAACATTTTTTACTGTTTCGTTGATGAAGAGTTCAGCAATGAATGTTGGTCATATAGTCTTACCACTGAGTAGATCTTATTATCCTAATACCCCACCTTGCTGTTTGCAGAGGTGAATTCTTCACTAAATCAACATGCAGAGTAAAATCCTATCCTGCCAGAGAAGTTTTAGAAAATGCTGCACTCCTTTCAGCTAACTTGTGTACAGTGTATTACGTAGATACAAGTATGCAGTAATGCAGTTACTCTTATGCTCTTTTCACTCCCTCAGACATATACAACATCTCCGTCGATCTTTCTACCATTGAAGTTCCACTTGGGGCTCGACTGTCTTTTGTACTATCATTCTCCACTCCACCAATTCGCAATCCAGAGTATATGTTTCATCCTCTCTCCCACACTCCCTTCCAACAACCAACTTTTAGCTCTGAAACACTTGAATCCAGAACTGATGTAGAAGTGAGCTACACTCGTGCGAGTCCCTCCCTCACTGGCACCTATGTTGTGTGTCGGTCTGAGTCATTTATTCCAGATGGACCTACTCTGTCTGTGTCCAGCGTGCCTGCTCAGTGTGGTAGAAAGATATCGCTCATTGTCACAAGTAAGTGTGTAACTGCTGGTGTTTGGAATTGTACGTAGTCTAGCTAATATGTTTGTAACTCTAGAGCTAGTGTACCATTTGTATCACAACCAAGCTATACTGATGAACAATGATTAATTTTATTTCTTTATAATCATGCAGTTCCTACTCTCAACATCTCCATGAACCTTCTTGTGCGTCAATACAATGGACCATTTCTTCTCATGAGGGAAAGTCCCCCAAGGGTCTCCTGCATCCCATCTGACCCGAGAGCTCCTGTCCGGTGGACCACACACATGGGGATGGTCCCAGCAGATTATCAGATCACATTCAGCCCCAGAGATCTCTCTCATACTGCAACATTTGCAAGTGTCTACAACCCAACCCCACCCAATCGCACTGAAACGCTGTTTTGTGATCTGATTAATGTGGACACACCTGACCAACCTGTCAATCCTCAGAATGTTACTGTCAGATTCATTCAGAGTAAGAAAGAATTACCTCCAGACATGACTGTTCTTCTAGATCTATTCATAGGCACTACCAAACTTTTATTATTGCTATGACTTGGGACTTCTCATACTAAGCATGTTGTCCATATCTACACCACAAATAGCGAGGTAACAATAAGAACTCAAACTTTGGCTAAGTTAGAGCAATAGATATGAATGCATGGAAGGATTCTTGTCAGCATTGATCAGTTCCATTATGCTCAAAGCATCTTCCTCAGCTGGAAATAAAATGTTTCAAGGTGAAAAGAGAGGAAAACAAAACCTACTGAAACACTTGTGCAGTACAGGGGGGGTGCATATAGAAAATTGTGAGGACTGTGGATGTCTGGTTGTCGCAGCTGAGTGGTAGAGCATATGTGGCTCAAAGCCTTGAGTTTGATTTTTCAGTGACTGCTGGCTTTTCACCCTCTGTTTTCACCTCATACCATCAAAATGTCTATTTTCAGCTGAGGCAAGGTGCTCTACTGATTTGAAAAAAAGGAAACCAAAAAGCACTCGGCATGGGTTTTTCAGTTGACCCCTAACAAAGTTACATACTGAGTGGTTGCTTGGTTGTTTAAGTACTACCAGCACTGTGCTTATAGAAAATTGTGAGAGCTAGTGGTTGTAGTTTAGTAATAATAGAGCAGTGGTGGCTGAAGCTAGGAGCTCTTGGTTTGATTCTCGGCAGTTACAAGCTTTTCACTCTCATCTATTCTAACCCGGTAACTTCAGGAGTTAACTCTCTAAAACTCCACTGCCTCTAATGCTTACTTATTTATTTGACTCCACTTTATTTTTTTACTCCCTCACTTGTACGACAGCTCCAGTGGCAATGTTGAATGATGACAGAGAACTGGTCCCTAATGCAGTCATCAACACCTACCGTATGTATTTACCTACTAACCGGTCTGCACTAAATCTAAGGTGTATTGGAACTATTGGAAATGGAAGGCTGCAGTGGTTCACAAGGGAGGTGGAAACGTTACCACAGATGATCACTTCCACTAACATACCAACAGTTGAAGGGTTGAACATTACATTTTTGGATCGCATGCAAAGAGATACTAACCTTGTCTACCAACCCGTTAATGTTCAAAGCACCGGGTACTACACTTGCAGATCGGAGGAGTCTGGCTACATGGTGGAAGTGTACACCACTTTGATTGATCCTCTTTGGGAACTTTTAGTTCCAACTGTAGAAACGATTGAACTTCCCATTGGTGCTGTTGTTACCATCACAGCTCGCTATGCTGATACCTCTTCTGGTTACATAAACTCAGGTCGTGGTTTCTTCTATGTGCTCATGTTCCTTCCCTGTGTTGAAACTATGCCTGATGTGGTGTTGGCCTCTGGAATAACCAGTCAGTACAGTAACCAGTTTACATACTCTTTCAGAGCAGCAGTTGGAGGTTCAGGTTTATACCAACTTAATGGTGAGTGTTGTTAACTCTACAGGTCAGTTTTATTTTGCACTCACCTTCTCAAAAGCCAATTAAGCTACAATTATTCGACGTGTCAAATTGGATGCTGGCTAGGAAGAATCAGTGCATTAAAATCAACTGTCCTTTATTAAGATTTCACATTATATATTTGTTCATTCATCTATCAGCCATTCATATTCATACATCTGTCCTCTTGTCCATTCATCCATCCAACTCACTATCCGTTCATCTGTCCTTGTGTCCATCTGTTTGTCTGTTTTTATTCACCCGTCAGTTCATTTGTCTATCTGTTTGTTTTTTCATCCGTTGGTCCATCCATCCATTTACTCACTCGTTGATTTCAACATATGGCATTATCGTCCTCCACTGCAGCAACACACCTAATGACAGGGAGGGTGTTCTCCAATGAGACTGATATTGTCATCACAGGTGATTTGCGAGGCATTCATTTACCTTATCGGTCTCTTTCCAATCTTAGCAGCTATACATTTGTTGTTAGCTACGGAATACTAAGTAAGCTGGTATGTTACGACATAATATTTGTGTACCTATACATTACTAAAGTGTTAATCATCTACTTTTATCGACATGGCTTACAGTTCCTTATCTGGTGGAGTTTGACAGGACCGTGTATGTTCAGCGAGACCGAAATGTCACCCTCAGATGCATTCCAAATGACACATTGGCTCCAGTTCTGTGGAGAATACAGTGAGTTGTAGTACATACTTACATGTTCGTATACGTATCACTAGAGTATTTGTGGTCCTTTTAGCGTGAGTTGGATATGATTCAATCTAACACATAATACCTGATTTAATCTTTTTCCTTCAAACGATTGTACATTATAGTAGAAGAAGTAGAAGACATGTTTGTTTGATTGCAAGTTTTGATAATGATCATTATACCCGCAGGAGTTTTGAAGTTGATCTAGAAAGGGAACCCCAGACATACATTTTATCACCTCCTGGTCTCAACCACACTGCAATCTTCAATGCAACTGCTGTAGCGCTCATGTACAGCCGTTCCCTGAGTGTAGTTCATCGTCTGTCTCTCCAGTGTGGGTTTATCAATGGAGATAACACTGGTACTCCTTACACCCGTCAGTTTACAGATTTATACATCCAACCAGGTAAAAAATAACGAAGACATACATTTGTTGTAATGAGAGGAAATGTAAAGCTGGCAGTTGTTGAGAATTAATCCCAGGGCTCGAGCTGCCAGGCTTGAGCTGCCAGTGCTCTGACCACTGATCTACAACCACCAGGCAACCATTAACCCTCACCAGTTTTAAACCTGATAACAACAAACATGTCTATATTTCTACCTGTTCTGTATAAACATGGAATTTGGAACAGCTTTCATGATGTCTGATGCAGATAGGTACATGGATAAATAGATGGATATAGTTGCAAGATAGATAATAGTGAATTGCAATAATTATAACAAAGACCGTCTGTATCTAAGTCATTGCTTTTACCATAACCATTGCATACATAAGTATGCACAAGCTTTGAGCAGAATGAGGTAGTAGATCTCTAAGACAAGAATAAAACCACCCACTCTGCTATGTAGTCAACTTGTGGCTGCTGGCTGAATAAAGAGCTAGAGAGTGTCATTCCTTTTGTCTGTTGTTTTGTGGTATCTGCAGAACGTCTGAGGATGCAGTACACAGGTCAAACACAACTAAATATATTCAACAATACAGTCATCAACACTTTTGCCAGAGGTTCACCACCACCCAGCAAACGTCAAATCTCACGAACCTTTTCCGTTGACTGCTTTGGAGCCCAGGGAGACCACAATCCTTTCTGGAGTACCAATAATCCACTCCTTGGTGATGAAAATGGAATTACAGGCTACCAGTCGATAGTACTATCAAACTATTCTGCAAGAGTTCAGTTACTGGCTGTGACTCCTGGTTTGAATGGTACCTTTTCTTGTGTATCCAATAGAAGTGGACTATTCTCACAGTTCTTCCTCACTGCAGGTGAACTTAGCATTTATTATACTCCATTTATCCATTGTTGCTTACAGTACATATTGCCGATGTACAGTCACATGGTTGCCATGTTGTAATATTTTTTTCCTTTTTTGTTACTTTCTCTTTATTAGAGAACCCCTATGTGAGGCGTGTGTCACTTCCGGTTGTTACAGTGCTGGAAGGAGATCCTGTAAGACTTGAGTTTGTGGTTGCTGTGGATAGTAATGGCAACACTTGGAACCGTGAAGTGGAGGGTTTTACTTTCACCAATACACAACAACAGAGAAGGAGGGCTGATTTTGAAGTGTACTCTAGCGATTTCCCTCAGAACTATGCACTTGATATTGCCAGTGTGTATCGGTCAGATGAAGGCGTGTACACTGCATCAGTGCAAGGTAAAACTTACAGGAGAGAAATAATTTAGTGTGTTAATGTATTCAACTGCAATGATCTCATGTCTTGTATTAGTATCATGCAGAGCTATAATATTGTCATCCATAGCTAGCAAATGTAGCTGCTATTATGCGAATGTACTTGCATACATTGTGGAGGTGGTAGTGGTGTTATGTAGTACTTGGTTCCAATAACATTTTCATCTACGTACAGACTTCTCCTGTGAAGATGAAAGTGGATTGAACTGTATTGTGGAGATGAACATTACCTTGAGTGTGATCAGTGAGTAGCTGTCTCTGTGCACAATGTCTGCTCAATGCCAAATCTTCATTGATGTGTAGTTTACTATGATTGTGAAGCCTTGAAATGCAGAGTTAGAATTGAAGCAAGCCCAGCATATCCACTTAGTCTAGAATATACACTAGAACATTGGCAGAAAAAATATCAGTTTTTCTGACTTGAAGTTAGTTCTGCAGAATGATCTTGTGTTACAGAGATTAAGGCCACAATGCACACTAATTACATAGAAGCAGTTTTTATAGTATTGATGCTGCAAAGAAGGTTGATTTTAGTTTCCATGGTTACAGAGTTCTGTCCACGTGAGGTCAATGGTGGCATCCTGTGGCCGAGGACAGTTCAGGGTACTCCTGCTATGGCTCCCTGCAGAGATGGAGGTGACAGATTCCGAGAGGGACCAATGGTCACACGGAGTTGCTTGGGCAATGGAGAATGGGCCGAGGCTGATTTTACCAGATGTACCTTGGACGTGTCTGATGGACCATTCTTACTGTTGTGGTTTGTGATTGAAGCAGATGAAATCAGTAATGCCCAGAGAACTAACCTGGAGGAAAATGTATGTTGAGCTCAAACTCTGAACTTTGAACTTGTGCATTTTTACTATCAACATTGCTATCATTCTTTTCCTTGCTCAGATGAGACAGCTACTGAACATGCATGGCGTGCAATACACAAGAGTGACTCTGCAGTCAGTGTATATTGCAAGTGTGGCAGTAACCTTTGAAATAACATTGCCCACCAGTACTTCTGCACAAAACAGAGAGCCACTCAGAACATTTGTAAACTTCTTTACCAATGACCTTCAGAGTCTGGCGGGGTTTGTTGTTCAGAATGGAAGTAGAGGGACCCTGCAAGTTATTCCAACTGGTTAGTACAACTGCATGAAAGTGATATCATATCATCGCTACTAAAGTAGAGAGGTTGATAACTATTGTCATGTTTCAGCGTAAAGCGTAAGGTTACATATACTTAGCCATGTTTATCAACTACCAATTTTTAGGCTCATGTCCATGTGTGAGGGAGACTTCCAGTTCCATTGAGCTCTGTACTGGAGCTGCTGTTAGTCCTTGTGACTGCAGTGGAGGATCAGGATGCCAGGTCTGTGTGTGTGTGTGTGACCGTTTTTGTCACATGCTACATATGCTACAAATAGCAACATTTGACAAACACTGTAATTGTAGGGAGAAGTATAGCTCAGTAGTTGTAACATCTTTGCAATGAAACTATTCTACACGTAGGGTGTCCAGATACCTCTAATTTACACTGTCAGGATGTATTTAATTTGGACTGAGGTAATGCCTTTCTAATGTAATACATACTGCAAATATAATCGATTGGCATCTGCTTGAATTTGTAACAGTAAAAGTAATAGAGTAGGAGTAGCTAAGTTGTGTAGCAGTTTAGATTGGTGTAAACTAGTGTGTTTTTATTCACACAGTGTCAAGACCCATTCGTTGGTGATGGAGTGAGGTGCACTTTAGACTCAGATGGGGATGGCTACCCAGACCAACCTCTGCAGTCCAGCTCGTGTAGTGTAAGTGAAGGAGAGGAGCTGCCAAGATACTGCCAACAGGTGAGCTTTTTTACTGTCGTTGTATACAACTCTATGTATAGCATGATTAGTAAAATTACAGTAACTGTATAATCTAGAGCAATTTACCATAGCTATTTATATAATGATGTCTCCCTCAATAAAATTGCAATGCTCTTCTTTTAGTGTAATGTCTGAGTGTTCTGAGCTCTCCAGTAGCTATCACACTGGTAGTAGTAATAGAAATACATGCACAGGCTGGCATCCAGGCATTGTAAGGATCTGATGCTCAAAATTATCTGTACATAGATACACAGTAGCACTATGTCTAGTCTCTTCCTAATGGCTACTTCCCACGAGCATGAGATTGGAGGGATGTAGATTGGGTGTGTAAATATTGGAGGGATGCATGTTGGAGAGATGCAAATTTGAGGGGCACAGTCTTGTCTTCTCAATTTTTACTGCCTTTGCTATATTATGGGTTAATTGACTGCCCACTATTGGAAAATCATATTACTTGTATATTTTATGTTCCCACAGGATGTGTGTGTATCAGTGAATAACCCTAACCAGATGTCCATGTCTTGCGTGCCTGATATAACCACAACAGTGCCAAGTAAACTTTTACATTGAGCAAAATAGTACATTAGTACAGAATGCGATTTTGTAGTCATGCGCAAAGTTTGTTTCAACATGTTCTTGGGAATACATTACTGTCTCTATGTCATTCAGCGTTCAATGGCTGTCCATATGGTCCGGATTCTCGATGGAATATCGTCTGGGCTAACACACCAAGGAATACAGTGGACACACAGCGGTGTCCAGGTGGAGTGGAAACCAGAGGTAACATACAAGTATGGTAATTTATGAACGATGTGAAAACTGTGCTCAATCTGGAGACAGTCTTTCCATCATGAAACTACCATGTGTTTGCAGGCAATGCTACTCGATTGTGCATGGGAGATGGTAACTGGACAGAACCAAATGTCTTGGAATGTGAATCACTGCAATTTCTTCGTATTCGTTTGGAGGTATTTTATCTTTGTTACTCCGTTTTTGTTGTATACCACATGTTCCAGGTTTGGTCTTACCTGTCAGTTCTCCCTTCTCACTTCCTCCTCCCTACTTTTCTCCTCCTACTTTTCTCCTCCTACTTTTTCCTCCCTCCATCCATCACTCCCTCTATTACTTTGTCCCTTTCCCCATCCTTCTTTCCCTCCTCCCATCCTAATTTCTCCATGCCTCCCACCTTCATTCCCCCTCCCTCCCTCCCTCCCTCCCTCCCTCCCTCCCTCCCTCCCTCCCTCCCTCCCTCCCTCCCTCCCTCCCTCCCTCCCTCCCTCCCTCCCTCCCTCCCTTCCTCCCTCCCTCCCTCCCTCCCTTCCTCCCTCCCTCCCTCCCTCCCTCCCTCCCTCCCTCCCTCCCTCCCTTCCTCCCTCCCTCCCTCCCTCCCTCCCTCCCTTTTGCACGTCCTCCTCTAAGCATAGCTGTGCCATTTTCTCTTCACCCCCTTTACTTGTGTGTGACACTGTTACAATTCTGTCCTACAGGCAGCAGATGTATTTTCTGGTAACAGAAGTATAGCTCAAGTCTTGGCACAGAGTGCTGCCATCACAAATCAGATAGTGATTGCTACCAATGCTACAGTGGTATCTCTATTACCCTCCGACCTCAATACAACTAACAATGTTCTATCAAACGTGATAGGTGCACTGGAAGATGGCTTGTCTAGTGGTGTTGAAGCTCCAGATGAGGTACACTTTTTGTTTGGTCTGTTCACAGTGGGTAATGTTACTGTGGGTACTTTTAATTTTGTAGAAAAATGAACATTGTAACTATATATACATCTTCAGAAATTTGTGCATGGACAGTACTGTAGGCACATGTGTTCCATAAGAATTACGTAATGATGCAACTTTCTAGATACCAGCTACAGCATGGTTGTCATGAATGCTGACTTACATAATTATTGTAATGTGAAAAATATAGCTAGAGCATAACAATAATTATCCTAGGACCATGAGACTATTGGACGATTACTACGTATAAGCCTCTGCACGTTTGCAGGTCTAACAATTATAATATCATTGTATGAGCCATAGTTGACTAATTAAATGTTATCTTCATTGAGCACATGAACACATTGTTGGTGTTGTGCAGTAGTGCATGATTTATGCTTTTGCACTTTCTCAGAGAGTAGTTGATGTGCTGAATAACATACTGGAGGAGAACAACTTAAATGGATGGATGGATCTGCAGGAGGTAATTTCCCAGGCCACTCCCAGATTTTATCTCGCAGCCGTGGAGAAAAATCTTCTCCACGGCTGCGAGTTAAAATCTGGGAGTGGCCTGGGAATGAGGCTAGGAGGTAAATACGTTGGATTTGAGTGCAGTTTGTGTTGCATGCCATTAGATAAACCACGAATAGAGATTGGTATGTTAATTATCACACACTGAGAATACATCCTTTTAGTCTACCCACACATACATAAATTGTTCTACCTCTTAGAATCAAGCTCAACTTGTAGCTTACACAGTCTCTGTGTAGGTGTGTGCATGTAATTTTGTGTGATATTCACACATGCAGGCATCACCAGGAAGCCAGTTGGTGTTGGACAATGCTGAACGCTATGGACTCTACCTTGCAAGCTCGTTAAATGGTTCGAACGGAACCCAAGTATTATCCAGAGGGAACATAGGTATGCATAATAATTCTGGCTGTAATGCTGCCATAATTATACCAAAAATTTGACATCTCATTTTAAGCACTTTTTGTTACCATTTTAAGTATTAAACTGTTGGAGATTTCAACTATTTAATTGTCAGTTTTCTACGATATTCCACCATTTCCTCTTTATAGTGATCAGTGCAAGACAGTTTGATGATACCAACATGGATATGTCATCACTAGAGAGTGAGGTATTCCCAACAGTGGAGGATTTGGTGAACTACACAAGCCAATTCAATCCAGCACAGATAATAATACCTGCACAGGTGTTGCTTGATGCATTGACAAGTGAAGGTAACTCCCACACAACATATACTGCACAATATAACATTGTTAGCATTATTTCAAGCTTTGGTATACAACTCTATGAATTTAAGAGAAAGGAAGTCTTGAGATCATGTTAATTTATATTACTACATTTATGTGCATAGTTTGCTAATGTGAATTCTCTTGTATATACTTGATACGTAGGTGTCTGTTAGAAAGTGCAAAATATATGTTACCTACTACTGCTATACATTTACAGGAAGTGTTCCAATTGCTCACATCCTCTTCCAAAACCTGGAAGACTTTCTTCCCAGCTCTGTAGATGGATTAAAGTAAGTACTCTCTCAGTACACCAAGTATACTCTGTCAGTACATTCCTGAACACCAAGTGGATATCTACTTAGAATCACTCAGTCTTCCATATATAGATGAGACGTATAATATTATGACTATGAATATGTCTTCCAGTACAGTATGTATGTAGATGATATGTTATGTCAATCTTCTCTTGCCAGCAATAGTCGGGGTGCTTCTGCCGTGGTGTCATCTCAAATAGGACGCCGACAGACATCATTGCTTGTCTCTTCCAACACTCTGGAGCAGAATCCCGTGTCTTTAATGTTTAATTTCACATCTGTATGTTGCTGTTGATCCTAAACATGAGTATTACTCATATATAGCTACTCTATCTTAGGCATATTGCTTTTTATAAAACAATCACTTGTTACTTAGCTGTGCTGGATGTTGAAGTGTATTTATTTTGTTGTAGATGGATGAAGCACTTGGGTACAGATGTTCCTACTGGAATTTCTCTGAACCGTAAGTACACGTTTTATTAGTATTACAGGCTCTGGATTATATAGTGATGTCAATGTTTATTTCGGCCATCTTATGGTACTGACAGCCTGTGCTAACATTACTACAGATGTTCATAGTATCAAAATATCTCACCTGTACAGTGTTGGAAATGGAAGTTGGGAATCAGAGGGAATCACTATCATCAGCAATATGACTGATGGTAATACAACTTTGGTGCAGTGTCTGAGCACCCATCTCACCAGCTTTGCAGTGCTCATTGATGTGGGAGGAGGATTACAGGTCTGTTTTGTGACATTGTTGGAAGAGTGAAATCACTGCCAGCATATAACTCTTCCTGTACCTGTGGCACTTAAGCAATATATACTCTTGATACACTATTACATATGCAGAAGGAAAGATATATAGGGGGTATTTCTTGTATCATGAACTTTAGTGGCTGCTGATCAACTGTGATTTTGTGCATAATATAATAAATATGAACCACAGTAGCAATATGTTGCTAAATAGTCTGTTTTCTACAGAACATACCACCACAGGAACGACTGGCTTTGCAGATTGTTTCCTACATTGGATGTGCCATTTCTGTAGTGTGCCTTATCATTGCTATAGTTTTCTTCCTTCTACAAGGGTAAGTCAACACAATTTACATTCATATACACTGGCATATAGCACAATGTCAGATAGTGAGTACTTTTTCAGTTGTAGTGCCTACAATCAGTTAAAAACGCTGTTAGTGTCATAATCCTGTCTTCGTAGGAAGAAGCTCTTCACTGCTGTTCACTTGTTTGTGCACCTGAACCTATCCATCTCCCTGCTGCTGGGATACTTGATATTCATGATTGGTATAGAAACTGCCAGAAGCACCACTGTAAGTGTATAGTTACATAAATGAATACAGGATATTGTGGCACAAGTGCAAGGAATTAGACTATTTTGTTGCTGTTTTACTAGCTTTGAACTTGGGTGATAACTTTGTATACATTATTGTATATTAATTGGGAGGTGTACACTGAATAGAGTGTTGCTTATTGCTATAAGGTGGCAGGGAACCCTGTGTTTTCAAGGTCAACATACCTGGAATCCAAGCAGATAGAATTCTTTGTGTAAACTTTTAGCGCACAGTCCGTTTTGGGAGTCTTCATCCGTTCACTGTCCATAAAATTGGGGATTTTCCCCATTTCCTGTCGGCATTGACATCCAATAATCAGTTTATAATTAAGTTAGTTAAGATGTGGCCTGGCGGAACCCCTCATGTGGTGGTCGGAACTTTGAAGATAAGCTTAGATCGACTTTAAAAAAAAAAAGGAGTTTAGTAGAGTGCTATGGTGTCAGTAGCTGTGAGTAGTGTGAAGTGCCTGCTTGTGAAAGCAAGCTTGTGTCTAGAAGCAGCAGAAAGGCCACAGTGGCCAAGACTGTACTCATTGGGCAGGCCCAGGTCTTGCGATCGTATGCCAAGCCTAGTAGGTGATCGTGGCCTGGTGCTTCGAGTGCTGGGCTGGGCTTTAACTAGAATGCGCAATATATTGTTGGTACTACGTTGGCGTTGACAAGAAAGCTGCAGAGGAGTTGTGTGTGGAACAGAACCGTGAGTTGTTTAGCGACATAAGGGGGAGAGGTGGGGCTAGTAATGCTTGCTTCCACTCGTGAATGAGCCCCTCCCGTAGACAAGCTGTGAATTTTTGGAAATGTGCATTCATTTTGGTGCTGCAGTCAAAGTTGTCCATTCCAAGAGTAGTGACAAACATGAGTCTAGCCTGACTTTGAGAGTAGCTCTGAACAAAAGCTGGCACAGATTGATTTGAGATACATTGGTGGTTAGGACGCTACCTACAGTGAGTGTGTAGATGCGTCCATCGAGTGGCAATTTTGGGTTCATGAATATATTAATGAGCCGCTAAAACCCTTTTTAAAATTAGGCAAAGCAAGATTGCCCTAAAGCAAACCCTAACCCTGAAACTAGGAGTAACCCTGGTCCTGACTGTAACCCAAGTTTATGTTTTCGTTAACCTCCGCCGAAAGACTTCACCGCCACCTTAATCCCTGTCTCATCTAGTTTCAAAAAGTGCTAAAACAAGTGAAAGGCCTGTCATGTGATATCCACATGTCTAGAATGTACTCATTAAAATGCAGTAATACCCTCCAAACAAAGGATGGATCAGAAATGGACCTTTTGTCCCTTGTAGAGAGGTTGTCATCTTCTTAGAGGTTTTGTTTTAAAACGATTGCAAAGTCCTTAACGACAAGACACTATACATGATAACATGTTCTACACACATAATATTGTACTTCATTTTGATGGAATTGCGAGATGACAAGAGCAATATTAATTGTATAAAAAATGTATAATGCTTTGCAGTTATGACTTTTATAATTATACAGTAAATAAATAAACATTCGATTGTTAATTTTAACCGAACTTTCTCATCATTTATGAGTACAGTGGAAAGGACCACCGCTGCATGTCCGGAATACGGAGGTATCCGAAGGGCATTCGGTATACTTCCGGTAGGCGTGGTATTAAACGTGTGCTCGGGCTGTTGAGCACGTGGATAAGGTCGCATTTTCGGACCTCTCCGTTGCTGTACCATGGTGAGAAAGGCTAGCACAATGAGCAGCAGTGCTAATATAATGGCCGGTCTTTGAAGTCAGTAACGTTGGTGCACAATCTTACGAAAGCAGTCCGCGGCGACAATCGTCCGCATCAGTATTGGTGGGTGTAGTTTTACTTCTTACTGTCCTTTTTCAGAGGTAATTTTGTACTGGCTACGGTACGTCTAGGGCTGACCAGTGTCTGTTGTACGGAGTTGAGGTGTGCCCGCTTTTCGAAGTTTGAAAATGTTTTAGTTCCGTATGGTAATATCAATCGGGAGCTGCTGTACAGAGCTACGTAGTCCGCTTTTTGGAGGGTCCGTTTTTACTGTAGTACTCATCACCAACAACTTTTCTGCCTATGGACACTCTGCATGGTCTCTAATCCTTGGATGAACACTCCTGTACAAAAAGGCCTTACAATATTGTAGGAACCCCAGGGCAATATGTGAGTTAGAGTTACGTCCGACAACTATATTTATAAATGAATGGCACAAGTAGTAACATATACTTTGATGTTTACTTTGTGCTTCTATCTCTTCAGGGTGGCTGTGCATTTGTGGCAGCCTTGTTGCAGTACCTATTTCTGGCAGCCTTCTGTTGGATGATGTGTGAGGGTATCATGCTGTACCTGATGTTGGTGGTTGTCTTCAGCACACTGTCAAAGAAATGGTGGTTCTTTTTATTGCTTGGTTGGGGTGAGTGCATAGACTAGAGCTGCACAGTGTGTGTGTGTTGCTGTCTTGGGAGTTCACTCAAAGAATTGCAAAATTAGTAATTATTAAGCATCATCAGCACTATACGCTTCCAAAAATAAAGAAGAGGAAACAGACATACTAATTGCAGCTATACTAATGTACAAACATAGCTAGTGCATACTAATGCACAAACCAATGCACAAAAGTACGACATACCTTTGTTCAAAGGTACTGATGTACAAAAGTAGTACATACTTATCTACAAAAGTCATGCAGATTTCCAGTTAAGGTTGAGCAACGCAGCAGCAGAAATTTGGTCCACAATTGGAAGTTGTGCAACTCCGACGCATTGTCTTTAGTCCTAGCCGTGCAGTATTGAAATTGCCATTTTTCAAGGTAGCTGGGCGCCCATAGTACACGTGGAAGGCACTGACACAACTCTAGTGATGACTGGCTGTTTGTGAGTCTTGATTATGCAGCTGTGTGCTAGAACATATATGGTCACAGTTACCAGTGCTTGCAGTGCAGCTCCTTCCGACAGCATACACTCTTTCATATTGAGTTCCTGTTGTGGATGCCTGGCACACTGCCTGTGCCAAAATCTCCTCAGTAGAGTATGAAGAGCTTTGACGATGATCTCTTTCATGGTCTATCAGCTCATTGGAAACAATTGTCCTGTAAAAGTCAAACACTGATTATCGAATTCTATGTACTAGCTACATGTGCAGTAACTCACTTGTCAAGTTGGTTAGAGCTTGGAGCTGCTTCAGTAGCAGCAAATAGAATGCAGGCAGCAAACAGTAAAGCAAGAGCTCCCTTCATGCTGACAGTGCGTGGACTGATCCAAGCTACTATAGTAGCAATACTGCATGGGATCTTGTTTAAATAGAGCCACTGTGCATTGAGTGGAATGGTAACCAAGCAACTAAAATAACAGCAGGGTCACAGGTTCAAATGTTGAATAGGCCACTGCCCATAAAAGGCTATTCTATTTTTTAAGATATACTTTTGGTACAGCTTCTAAACACAGAATCATAACATCTGCCCCCACCTTTCTTTTGTAGTCACCCCCACACCAATTATAGTGCATTGAGTTGATGATAGCTAACAGGTTGTGGGGTTCCAATGCAAATGGCTTCAATAGGGTGCTGGTGATGCAGTTTCCTGTCTGTGAAAGGCATTGACCTTTAACTCCTGCTTGGTGGCACTGCTTACATACCAACTACACAACATCATCTTTATCCACTTAGTGTGTTCAAAATCACTCTGCAAAAAAATTAAATGTGATGCACTAACTTCTGCTACTCATTCCCATGACAGAAATTATAATGTGCAGCAGCTACATGTGTTTATTATAGTTATAGTTATATGGAATCATATAATACTGCCATCCTATTATGCCAAAAACTCCTCTCTGTAAACACAGGTTGGTTGTTTTAACCAAAGAGTGGTTACCTCGGTTGCATAGCTACAAGCTGGAGAGACAGTTGTTATGAGAGGTTTTACTTTGGTATGGAAGACTAATTGCATAAGCCAACCTGAAAGGCAGCTTCCCAGTTCATTTTACAACCACAGTATCCTCAGAACATCTGTAAGGAGTCATTACAAATGCACTTCAAAGTTGCAAAAGGAACTTCTATGCTCTTAATGCAAGCAGGTGATTCCCTCACAGATGTTCAGAGGGTTGTCAATGTGTTGTGGTTGTAAGATGAACTGGGCAGCTGCCTCTCAGGTTGCCTTATGCTATTAGTCTCTAATTGTGAGCGGAAGCGAGGCAAATAATCGTGCTGTGTGGGATTTGAATCTCAGTTTTGTCTGTAACACTCAGGAATGTAATCTACAGTGGCATGCGTAGGAATGCAACTACAGCGGCGTGCATGCATGATCACAAGGTAGAAATGGAGTGGGATGCAGAGAGCAGTGGTCCGCCTAGCGGATGCGGATGTGGAAAGGAGGAGATTAACCAGGGTACAAATGCAGCCACACCGTCAAGCAGAGGATGATTCCCAGAGGCAGCAATGATGAAAGACTGACCGACATAGGCACAACCTCAGCCGTGCCTAAATCAATCAGCCTCCCGTCGTTGCTGCCTCCGATGGTGGCGCTGTACTCGTATCCTGGTTGATCAATGAGTGCAGTGGCCGCTTTGAGCAGAGGATGATTCCTTGAGCCAGCAACGACGAGAGGCTGACCAACGTAGACACACGTAACTGGTACATATACACAGTAGCCCAATACCTCGCTTCCTGCGAGGCTGTCCTGCATGCATTCACATATGCCCTAGTATAGAAATAAATATCTCATAACCACCTCTCTCTAGCTAGTCTGTAACCATGGTAACCACTCTGTAGTTGATTTGTTTACTTACCAAGCACACATGATTTTTATCCACTTAGTATGTTCAAAACCCTTTGCAGAAACTAAAATGTGATGCACAAACTGCTGCTACTCATTCCCATGACAGAAATCATAACATACAGCAGCTACATGTGTTTATTGACACTGATATAGTTATATGGAATCATAATACTGCCATGCATCCTATTATGCCAAAAAATCCTTCCAAAGAATGGAACATGATGTACAAACTGGATTTTGTCAGTACATTTTTAGAAGTCATAATCATAACATTTCTGCCTTTAATTCTTTTGAGGATAGCTACCAGTTGTAGTGCATTGAGTAGATGGCAACAAACATAACAATACTGTTATGGGGTTGTAAATGGCTTCAATGGGCTCTGGTTGAATGTAGTTTCCTGCATGTAATTACCCCCTCAGAGCAACCTTTGGCTGTGATTATCACCACCTGTGATCTGCTATACTTTGCCCCCTCATTGTTATATCATTTTGAGGGGGTGGATTATGCTCTGTGCCCACATATTGGCGCATCCCTAGTTGGGGGTTTCAACCTAAATGGTTTCAATAGATCATGCAGCCTCCTGGCTGTAAAAGGCTATATTGATTTCAATCTTTCAGAGCAATCTTTGGATCATCATAGCATGTGATTTTGCTGTACTTTGCCCTCTGAATGAGAAAGATTACCAGCAATTTTCATAGTTTTGAAGGTTACTTTCATTGTGAGTCTTTATACTGTGAAACTTACAATCTTATCTGTTTCCATCTTTCTTTGCAGTCACTCCAATACCAATTGTAGTGATTTCATTGGCTTCACGGTACCAGTACTATGGAATCCTGGATGAACAAGGCAACCTCAGCTTGTATGCAGAAGTAGCATAGTCATGCTTGCATAAGGAGTAATGCAACACCTTTGCAGCTGACGAAAGTGTCTCATCTAGCGATACACATCTATTATAAAAACAGATTTTCCTTGATTTGGCACTTCTTTATGGCATCTTCCTTCCCTTCTGCAGATGTTGGCTCTCAGTTGAAGAGGGAACAATCTATGCTTTTGTAGTGCCAGTGCTGGTGATAATATTGGTGAGTTAAACAACAAAGGGTCTCAGATTGCTTGATGTGAGTCTTATTTGTTGCGACAATCCCTTCACACCTTAGCCTCCTACCCAGGCCACAAGCCAAAAAAAAGAGAACATGGCCTGGTATCCACTGTTTGCACACGTGTGATGATCACGGTGCACTTCAGTACAATTGTAAAGTTCACAACTCTATGTGCCGGTGTCATAGCTGATCCAATCTCCCCGAAAACCCGATCTGGGCTGGATCAGATATCCTAGCAATTTTGATCCTACCCTAGCAGATTTTGATCCAGGTTATGAACGATGCTATGTATAGGGCTCCCGCTTTTGACTTCTCAGTAAATTACCATCTCTTAACAGTGCCCTTACCTTTGCTGGCACTCCATTTGCTATATATTTGCAACATTTGTGAATCATAGTCAAGCTGACCTCCCGATTCTTGTGCAGCACTCTGTGGTCACTAGGTATTAAATTCACAATTGCTTCTCAGACATATTCTGCCAATGGTTCACACTTACTTTTGGATAATAGAGCATCTGGTACTTCAGGCCTCTGGTTCTCACAGGTACGTGAGCTTCTGCCAATATAGGATATGTACACATCATGGTGCACGTTTTGTCTTGCAGCAGCAGATTCAATTAGCTGGTGGAAGGCTGTAGATTTTAGAACAGGCTGGGGAAGGAGGCTAAGTTTCCCTTGATTGACTGTAAGAGAGTTCACTTGTTTCATCTTGGTAATGTACCCCCTCGTATACATGATGTACAGCCTTCAACTTTTGTGAATTGAGAGTTAACGTTTTCCTTTTCAACTTGCAAAAGTTTGTTGGAAATGCCAACTTTCTCACTTTGTCATCTTCGACAATATGGAAATGAAACAGATGTATACATAGCGATTATGCAAACCATTTTGAAACATACGCGGTCTATACCAGATCCCCAGGTTTTCTCTGGGGATAGTCACAAATGCGTGAACAATGGATACCAGGCCACCTTTTTTCCCCCTTTTTTGGTTTGCTAACTGCATCCCAAGTGAAAACAAGACAATGACTTGAATGCAGGTGGCTTGAATGCAGGTGGACAAATCAGCTTGTCCTGCAATGAATGAGTCATTAATGTAATCCACTAGGTACACATAGTGTGGAAGCCTAGCTGCAAAAGTGGAACAGGGAATTGGGAATCAGAGTTAGGTGTACAATCCAGCTTCTAGCAATAAGCATAGCTATTGCATGTAGAGTGAAGCTAACTTGTCTTGCTACTACATGTACGCTGTATGCCACTCCACTATGTATAGTCAAAGTATTTTGCCGGGTGCAATTTGTAGTACTAAGGGCCATGTAGAGGCAAGATAATAAACAAAGCCAGCAAACTTCTATTGACCGGCTGGCCATGCTACTAATTTGTGTATCTATATCTGAGCGGTGTAGCAGCTAAAACACAGCACAAGCCTTTTGAGAGACGTTGGTCAGTGTTGTAAAGATGCGCTGTTGCCATCAAAAGTGCTGTGTATGCATGGGATGTGCTGTAGTACAGCAAGCCAGTAGTGCGCACTTCAGTGAAGTGTCAAACTGACTTGTAGCTCAGTGTGGCTGTGCTGTATTAGTAGTCTGCTACCAGAAAGTTGTAGCTAATAGATCTAGCTTGTTAACAATGTACCTACCTTAGCCTTTATACAAGGCTCCAGAGCTGCAAGTTGGGATGAAGTTTGTGTGGTCACTGAAGTTTCAACATTTTTGACCATAACTCAGGTTAGCAGTGGTTTAAAAAACGTAATCTCATCTTTAGCAAATACCTTCATGTTAAGATAGCTAGTTTGGCCACTGTAAAATCCTGTGTCACCACAGATCCAATTCATTGATGGCAAATGTATGGCCCTGTGCAATTGCCGCGGGTTAGCTCTCGACCTTAGTGCTTGCACAGTAGATACTTCAGTGATAACTGTTTCAAGCTGTGGTGTCAAACTTCAGTATGTCCTCTCAGGCTGGGAAAGAACTTTGGGCATGCACATGGACTTTTGTGGCTTTTCATTCATTCATTACTATATTTGTTTTTCTTTCCACTTGAGGTGTAATGTTTGGTTTGCATGGTCTGGGTACGAGGCGTTTCCTTACCTATCCCAAGACTATTAAATTTTATTGACTCATTCATTGGCAACACACCTAGTGGTATAGAATGTGGTCTGGTACTAGAAATCTAGCTGCGTAAGTAGCTCATTCATTAACTCCTAGATCAATGTGGTGTTCCTGTGTCTTGCACTGAGAAGTTTGTGGAGGAGCAAGAAGAGGCAGACAAAGGTCAAGAAAATGGAGAAAGATGACAAAATACGAGAGCTAGCCAAGTGAGATACAATGATCTGTCTACACAACCTATATATCCTATGTAACTGTATGACTAATCTGACTAGTTTCGTGTATAAGGACTGAGGTAATTAATGTCACAAATTCTTAAGTTGCCACCACACTACAACTCACAATGATATATCTTAGATTGTCGATTATCTTGCCTTGGCTGTAAATCAATGCTGTAAAGAATACATGTTCAATGGTATGGTAACATTGCCAACCCTGCATGTACTACCTCCTGTTGCAACTAGAGCATTCAGTACTGCCTGTACAGCTAGTGTATAATGCAAGAGATGGTGGTTTAACAGCAGTTGTGGCTCAGTGATTGAACACTGGAAGCTCAAGCCAGGGACCCTAGGTTAAATTTCTGGAAAAAATTTCACATACCATCAAACACGTTTATCAATAGCATCCTTAATGATATTGTATGTTCAGCCATTATCCTAGTTGTCACTTCTCGCTAATAGGACCACTTTCAGAGCCACTGTTATACTTCTCCCTCTGCTGGGGCTAACTTGGGTGTTTGGAATTCCTACAGTCATTGTGGCTGCCAATCCAAATGCCACTGTGTTTGCCTGGCTCTTCACCATTTTGAACTCCCTGCAAGTGAGTGCATGATCGAGACAGTATGGATTTTATATATATGAAATCCAGAAAATAGTGCACTATGTATACGCAATGGTGAGTGCAGTATTGTACATGTTATCATTGTGGTGCTATCAATGAATAACAGAATGCAGCATTGTATACTGGATGTGGTCTGCCATAGCCAACTATATAAATGTAGGCAGAACATTATTAGGGTGGGTCTGAGGGAGAGATCATGCAATCATGTTTTATGTACAGTGTAGTAAACTGGGAGAGGATTCCATAGCTGATTGTATTTTGTTTTTTTATAAAGTGCTTAACATCCCCACAGGGTGTTGGAATCCTGTTTTTCCATGTGATACGAAGTGAGAAGGTGTGGAGTACGATTGGTCCACGACTCACTGCCATTCGTGAGAGAACACTTCGGTCCACCCTTAGATCCCGAAAGTATGAAGTGGTGAGTTACTTACATGTTTAACAGCAAAATGGCTGTTTGAATACAACTCACGCAGTTAGAGATTGGTCCATAATGTAGCCTAAGTGTATGATTTTAGGTGGCAAATGTGGTCACAAGTAGGTAATCTTTGTCAAACATAAACTCCTCTGCTAGATCAGTTGTATTCAAAATCTATGCATGTGCTGGACTACATTGTATTCTCTACTTGATCCTTGTTTCTATTTTCATTGCCGTCTAGGACTATACAAATGTTCTAACACTGACAATTTATCCAATTTATAGTATACTCTTTAATAACGTGCAAAAATTATTTCTTTGCTAAACTTCCTCCTAATGAATGTAGTTACTGACATCATTAGTAGTTTGTGTTGACCTGGTGTTGACCTGGTGTGTATTTTCAATAGTCCTCTTCAGCTGCAACTTCCTCTACTCTACTGAAGGGTGGCACCTACAAGGCCAAGAAGGAGGGAAAAGGTAATCATACATGCCTGGTAGCCTCAACCCAAGGCCCTGATTATTGTTGTTTCAGTCAAACAAAACTCAAGCACTTTAAAAAGACATTTTCCTTTTTAATTCCACAATTATTATCTTGCATTATGAAATGATACAAGAATGTTAAATTCATAATGGAGAAAGATATAGGAACAGCATGCCAAATATTATAGAAATAAGAAAGGGATATCATAAAATAAATGGAGGGAAATAAACAAAACAAAGTCCCATATCAACATTCGAATAAACTGTAGTGCAGAAATAGGGCTTGTATATTTATAATAAGTAACAGTTTCGTGTTAACCAAAACCAAGCTGATTGCTTGAACCATTATCAAGTTACAGTTGTTGAACAAAGAAAGTCTGAAGAAAAATAGAGCTATTCAAAAGCATTTTTCAAAGCTCTAAATTTTTCTCCAAGGCTGCAAAACCAAGACTCTGATCATCAATTTTTCACCTTCTATTTTTAGAATACGAAATGAGTACACATTCAAAGCACACCACCAGCACTGAAGGGAAAGAGCTTATATCAGTGATAAGTTCAGAAGGAGAACCTGAAACCACATCCTCTGCAATGCCACCCAAAGAAGAGACTGGTTTTTCAAACCCATTGGTAGAAAAAGTTCCACTGTCTGTGACTGATGATGAGGTCATTGCTAATCCCAGTGCTAACAAGGGGCCAGAGGAAGTTGCTCAGACTGAAGTTACAATGGAAGGAATGGCACCAGAAAAGGTGGAAAGTCCTCCGGTCTTAGAAAAAGAAGTGGACCCATAGTGGTACCTTTCCTTTTCTAGCTAGTATGAAAAGTTTTGTTGGGTTACTTAAACTTGCTATACAGTTATATAAGATATTATGGTTATAGTTTGTACAAGCTGATACATATTATGCATATAATATCATGTGTTACTCATTCCTAGCTTCCTGATGCTTGTATGAGGTTGGTGCATGAGATGGGAGACAGATACTAGAAAATGTAGAACATTGTGGGGGCGAGCCTGAGCAAGCAGCTGTGGCTACATGCACATGAATAGACTAAGCTCCATGCTGAAATGATGAGCTGAATCGCTAGCGTTTATGAGTAGGCCTTGACACATTACGCTTTTATTTTTGCCTATTATTGTTTTCCCTTATGCTCTCCAGTCATGCCTATTATGCTTTTAAAGTTAACCTATTGTTCTCAAATTATGCTCAGAAATTTTTTAGTACACAGACAAAATATCTCATTTTCTATTGTACTGAAGCGTGACAGAAACAGAAATATAATCTTCTAGAGATGATCGCTGCTCTGAACGGAGGCCCACGCGTAATTATAACGTTCTCACGCGGAGAAGGGTTTGAGGCTAGCCTATTATTCTCACTGGTCTAAAGATTTTTGCCTATTATTCCAGCATGGTTCCCTTATGCTTCTCAATGCCTATATTATTCCCAAAATTATGCTAGCATGTGTCAAGGCCTATTTATGAGTGTCATTTATGCATGACCCTTACCTGAAGCGATCTCAACCTGGTGGGTATACCAGAGGATGAGGGGAAATGTGCAGCTGGAGAAGATGGGGGAACAGGCTGAGGAATGGGCAGGCAAAGTTGAATGGATGGCAAGGGTGGATGGGGAACTAGAGGCAGAGCGAGGTCGATTGATATGGGACCTAGTAGCAAGGCCTGGCCTGGAACATGCAGCAGAGGTGTAGTAGCCAGGGGGGAAGACAGTAGGAAAGAGGTTGGAGGCTGTACAGGATAGGTTGGGAAGAAAACTGTTGGGAGCTAGTAGAACAGTGGCAGGGGAGGCAATCCGTGGGCAGATGGGATGGAGAAAGTTAGAAGAAAGAAGAGAGGAGAAGAAGATGTTGTATGGGCGGAGATTCTGGGAGCTAGGCGAAGAGAGGTTGGTGAAGCTGATAGTAGAAAAACTGAAAGAGTCAGGTGGAGTAGGCTGGAGGGAAGAATATGAGATGTTGCTAAGAAAGTATGGCTTGGAGGAAGCCGAAGAGGAAGAGTCAGGGTCAGCAGCAGCCTGGAAGAGGAAAATAGAAAAACAGAACTGGGAATACTGGCAAGAAGAGGTGGACAGAAGAAGTAGCTTGACATGGTATAAGAAGGTTAAAGAAGAGTATGGGCCAGAGAAATACGTAGGTTCATGGGAGGGACATGTGGCAGTACGGTTGAGGTTCTGGTTGAGGTCAGGGTCTGCAGGGTTGTTTGAAGATAAAAAGAGATGCGGGATGGTGGAAGAGGACAGATGTGTGCTGTGTAATGGAGGGAAGGTGGAAGATGTTAAGCATTTTGTATTGGAGTGTGAGGAGTTTGACTAGGATAGATGTCGGCTTCTGGAAAGGATCAAGGGAATTGTGGGAGCAGAGGAGTGGGTGAAGGGATATGAAGCAGGTGATGATGACAGTCGAGTGAGTTTACTGCTAGGGAGAAGGGTAGATGTGAATAGGGAGGTGATGGATGACATCGACAGGTGCATAATGAAAGAGATGGTGATGTGGTGGCAGAGGCGTAAGGTGTTGTTAGGTTGGGTTAGCTCTTACTTCCCCTGATTACCTGGGTGCCGGTGCCCCCTCCTCTCTTTCTCTCTCAGTAAACTGACCCAAATAAACTACATGTCATGGTAGCTGTATTTATTTATTTATCATATCACCCAGTTGTATACGTATGCCACTTAACAATTTGCCATGTACATGTACTGTGATGGCCCTTACGGGTTCAACTATTCCAATTAGATCATTTGTACGGTCTGCGAGCAGCCTGCCGTTGATGGTTGGTCCGTAGCTGCTGTGACAAACAAGAAGTAAGGTGCCGTGCGTGCTTAAACTTGAGCCGTCTCCGCTACGGTTGCCAACGCTACACTCTGGCAGTAGCCCAGCATTGCCCTTCACCAATTGAGGCTACTTAATAAGTGCAAGAAGACATTCAATTTTCGGGAAAAATTTAAACGCGGATTTAAAATTTACGGTATATGGCCGCAAGCAAACAAGTACGTTACAAACACACTTCCGCAATGCAGTCCCGCTAGTGTGGGGCTCTCTCAGGCTCGCCCCAATTAAGCTAAACTAGTGTGATGATTCATCATCGTGGAGCGAGCCTTAGCAAGCAGCAAACTGATTTGTCATTGCACAAAGCAGGATTTGTCACGCATAAGTAGGTATCTTGATAAGTAGATAGCTAGGTATCACACATGCATGCCAACAGCCAGGACAGCTATATACTATCAGTGTGGCTACATGGCTATATGCATGGACTAAGCTTTATACTAAAGTCATGAGCTGAATTTCTGGTGTTCAGTATAAGCGTCGTTTATGCATGGCCCTTACCTGGAGCGACCTCAACGTGATCGAAATTTGTACTGCCTGTGGGCAGCCTGCCGTTGATGATCTGTAGCAGCAAGAAGTAAGTTGCCATGCGTGCTTCAACGTCAGTCGTCTCCGCTCCCGGTCACCGACGCTAAACTTTAAAACTCTGGCAATAGCCTTCACCTACTGAGTGCATGCTCTGAGCATGAGCTCGATCTTCGTAATATTAAAATTTAACCGCGCTTATTTGAAAATTACGGTATATGGCCGCAAGCAAACAAGCACGTACGTATACACACACACTTTCGCAATGCAGTCACGCTAGTGTGGGGCTCGCTCAGGCTCGCCCCAACTAGAAAATGTAGAACATTGTGGGGGCGAGCCTGAGCAAGCTGATACAGAATATTATGTCACTGATGAGTGATGTAATACATCAAGTCAATCATCCTGGCCTCCTACATGCACATCCTTTTACCATTCACAGGGGGCTTTGAAAGTGCTTTTGCTTGCTGGTTTACTAATTTGTCATGGCATATACAGCAGGATTTGTCACTAAAGCCAAACTTCAAAACGCCCAAGTAGCTAAGTCCTCACCCGAGATAGCCAAGTATCACATATGCCAGCCATTTCTCCAGCCAGGGCAGCTAATGTAGCTACACATGCATGGACTGAGCTTTACGATGAAATCATGAGCTGGATTTCTGGCGTTTTATGAGTGCCGTTCATGCCATGCATGACAGGCTCTTTACCTGAAGCGACCTCAACCACTGTCCATATTTGTACCGCCTGTGAGCGGCTTGCCGTTGATGGTCAGTAGAAGTACAAACCAGAAGCATAGATAGTACTACTATCTATGCCAGAAGTAAGTTGCCACGCGTGCTTTAACTTCGCTCTGGGTTGCCGACGCTGCACTCAGGCAGCAGCCCTCAAGACATGTTTCGCGCACGAGATCGATGTTCGTGAAATATTTGTATGCGCTCATTTAAAATTTACGGTATATGGCCGCAAGCCAACAGGCACGTACGTACGTACGTATGTTACAAACAGGGAGGATGTGTCTTTTCACCTAATCCCATGCGGATCACGTGATAGGCCTGTAGGACGAAAGGTCGATCATTGAAAAATTATGTGTTGACATTGCGCTTACGAAAGGCAGAAGGTGCGTGTTCCCCTTGACAGGTAAGATAGCTTTATAGATTTCGTGATATTTAGTCATGTACGTATAAATGAAAGAGGGTAGCTGATTGGATATACTGGGATGGGGACAAGGATGAAAGTGGTCAGATGTTGTAAGAAGTCTCTTGTGTATGAATACAAGAGACTTCTTACTAGCCTTGTTCCCAGGCCTTCCCACTGTCCAGTTTTTGATCGCTTGCAGGTGATCATAAAACTGGATGGTGGGAAGGGAACGAAGCTAACTTCTTACCACATCTGGCCACTTTTGTCAGCTCTCCAAACCTCCTGGTAGATTCTGAGTGTGGCAAGAAGGAAAGCATTTAATAGCACTATTAGAGGGTGACTGGGTGTGCCTTTGTGCTAAAGTGTGTCCTCATCACATCACGTCACACAAGTGGTTTTAAAAGTAGTCAGAGCAAATGAAAGTAAATTGCAGACAGAAATGTGAACGTAATTAGCATAAGGCCCTTCTAAGGGAACATCTACAAACTATTTTTTTCCAAAGTAACATCACTGTGACGTGATCCCCTAGTCTCGTGCCCAGACTGCTTTCGGAAAAATCAAGAAGGGGTCTGGCCACACGGCCATATACATTGCTTTGTTCACGCAGTCTGTACAGTGCGCGCCAATCAGATTGCAGAGTTCAGTTATGTCACGTTAATTGGTGCGTGATCAAATAAAAAGTTGTTGCTGAAGCAAAGGGAGGTAGTAGAAGCTTTCGCTTCTAGGAGAGGTACATTCATCAGTCTTCCGATCAGCTAGGGTAAGCCACAGTTATGTTTCCATATTGTTGGCGAGAAACACGTTCTACGCTTAAACTGTGGCCGATCAAACTGTTCTATTCCTACAATGGGGAGTAATAATTACGCGTATAGCTCTAGCACTTTCAGCTTCACGATCTCTTGCCAATCTTATGGTGTTGCCAGACCCCTTCTCGACTTTTCCGAAAAAGGTCTGGGCACGAGACTAGTGACCCCCCTCTCCCCCTCCTAATAACATCATGCATACTGTTGACTGTTGGTCACACACTGCCCTCAAATAGTAGCCATGGCTAATTATCCATCCACCCAGTTGGAATAACTTAATCCTATGCACATAACTTTACTACGTTCATTTTGGTATGTATACACAGGTGTCCTGTTATGACAAGTGTCCAGGAGTTGATAGGGAACTGTTTCTGTATTTCTCTTTCGAGAAGTGCAGAAGCTACATTCAAGATCTGCTTGTTGTATCCTCCCACGTGAAGACAAAATGCTTATATATACATGCAAGAACTCAATGCTGTTGTGTTGTATGTACATGTAGTCATTTTTGTACCTAGTCAATTTTTGTTAGCCTCAGTCTTTCTTACTCCAGTGCTTGTCGGGCACACTTCAAGAAACTTACACATGATTAGAAGGCCTGGTTATAAGGATGTTTTTTTGTAAGTATGGTTGATCAAATTTTACAATCAGTTGTGATTTGCAGCAACGTGCATGGTTGAATTATCAGCCTTTAATATCTGTGCAGGCAGGCTACTTTGATAATTATAACGTCATGTAGCTACTAACGCTAAAAGAAGTCATCTAGCTAGTCCCATGCTGCAAGAGTCTAGCGTAGCAGTGGCGTAGGAACCGTAGCGGCCGTAGCGGCTTTGGCCGCTACACTTTTTTGGCCGTAAATTAATATTCATAACCTGCTTAGCTAGCTCAAGCTAGCCTCGTTCTCTTGGAGCGAGGCAGTCTCATATGCAGTTACATGCGTACATTTCCGATTAAAGTACACTATAAGGTGATCGAAATCTTGGCAGTGAGATGGCTCGGTATGAAGCTAATGCAGATTTTCAAAGAGACTACTACATTGTATAAGCGACGAAAGCTGGGAACGACGACGAAGTCAAGTAGCTACAATCTGTTTTCCACATGAATTGAATATTGTGAATTGGTTGGTAAGGTCTGAGAACGAGGCTAGAATATTATACACCGTTGAAAAAAGACTTTATTTTGCAGTCTAAAGGTACACACTTTGAAAAAATTCGCCGCCGCGCTACGCGCGGCGAAATTACCTCCATTTTTTTTAGCAGCGCTTCGCGCGGCACAGCATAGCCTCTACACTTCAAATTTGCTTCCTACGCCTATGCGTAGGTCCACCGTGAGACTGACGTAGCAACTGACAAGATTGCGAGCGAGAGTGACTCGCCCGATCCGACTTGACAGTAGGCCGTGCAAGTTGCACCGGAAGTCACATGACCAATTAGGGCGGTACCACATGGGATCGGGTGAAAAGACAGCCTCCCGTTACAAACACACTTCGGCTCGCTCAGGCTCGCCCCAAATTTAACGATCACGTTACATACAAAGTGTTGCTAGACCAGAAGCATTAGTTTTGGAGATTCCTGTCACTAATTCCCAGAGGCACTTTTCAAGGTTGTAGTCTGATTATGTTACTTGAAAGCATGTACAGAACACATGCATGGACTTGAAACAGCTACGTAGCTACAGCAAAGAAAAGTATAGCTCCATGTGCATAGCTATACATTACTATCTATTGTTATACAGTCACCAGGTGGTACAACACAGATGTTTCTATATAGTACCAGTGGCGGATTTAGAAATTTAGAAAGGGGGGTTCAGCCATGCACTGGCGCGCTAAGCGCACCCGAAAATTGTTGGCTTGCCACGCCCACTTCTACGCACACCACATGGTGTTGGGAAAGTCCCGTTCCAATTAAGTGTACAAAAAAATTTTGAAATGTTTACCTACCTACGAGCTACGTACATAACTACTGACTGGTAGCTAGCTAGTGAGTTGTTTAAAATAGCTGGAAGTCCGAACTCAATATCTCGAAGCAACTCTAGGCCTAGTCAAACGTCTGGATATCAGTAAGGAACTGATACGTGAGTGTGTAACTGTGCCTGGTTGTTGTTGCTGCCTGCCACTGCTGCATAATCATTTGATGGACTCGTGCGGTTATGTACGCAAAAATACATAAGTGGCCTAAATTACCTTGTGTCCAATACTCATGCATCGGCTGCCATCCATCATTATTGATATATAGTTCTGGGAAGAAAATACATATATACTACAGGATGTATAAGCTACCCTCCAAATGGAAAGAAAGGATATAAATTGGAGAAGCCAGAAAGTATGTACAGATGCTCATGCATAGGATGCCAATTATGTAATTTCTGGAGCCTGCAAGAGAAGACTTAGACTTGATTTTGATAACTACATCGGTTTACATGCATAAATTAATTCCTCTGGTAGAAGTTGTCAAATCCTTTTCAAAACCTGTACTCAGAGTCCAAGTAGCTAACCTTTTTGTGCAAGTTTCCCAGGTTCAACGTCACTCCGATTTACGTCACCCTTAAATTCAGCCAAATGACACAGAGATCACAATAGGTGTAGAAGATGATGATGTGAATGAGCCAATTGAGTTCTTTGCTGTTGATCTGGTTGGTCAATCAACCAAAGTGCTATGTACACATTTATCCCAATCAAGGACAATAATCATAAGGTCACTTGATAGGTATACAACAAGTATCTGCAGATTAAATCTTCATCTGTACCTGGAGATTGAAGCTTTGATGGCTGAGTTTATTAAAACACGCAGAGCGGGAAAGGCCCTTCATTATGAATACACCAAGATAAGAGAACACATTTTGGAGATGTCAGCTGCATAAGAGTGCATAAGATGTCAGCTGCATAAGAGTGGGTGCATTGGAAGAGCTACATTTGAAGGATGTAGTGTTATAGTGAGAAATGAACACAACCACTCCCCAGTGCCAACCATTCTCCAGAAGGACAAAGCAGTGGCAAAGATGAGCAAGAGAGGAATCTACATCAGTTAATCCATTATAATGTGAAACACTGCAGGAAATTTCCACAGCAGGTGGCAGTGATGGAGTCATTTTACAACTACCTAGCTTCGATTCTATAAAATCCAGCCTCTACTGGTCCAGAAGGGAACACCTACCACCAATGCCTCATTCATGTTCTGATCTTGACCTGCCAGGTTTTCCCCATGATTTATGCTCTGCTTCCTAACAAGCAACGACAATCATATAACTGTGCTTTCATGCTTTTGAAAGTTGCTGCCTTGAACCTTGGGGCCTAACCCTTGATCCTATACACCTCCCTTATGTGTGACTTCGAGCTAGAAGCTTCATCACTCAACTTTTCAAATGCTAGGCATCGAGGTTGCTACTACCACTTCATGCAAGCAATCTGGCTTAAAGTTCAATCGCTTGGGCTTGCTGAAGAGTACAAGTCCAAGATGAAGATGTAGATGTACAAGACAGGAGCAACTCAGGCACCAAGAAGAAGCAAAACTATATTAACACTACAAAAACAAGTTTGGTTGTTTTAACCACAGAGTGGTTACTATGGTTGCATACAGCTGAAGAGACAGTGGTTGTGAGAGGTTAGCTCTTGGTATTGAAGACTTATTGCATAAGGCAACCCAATAGGCAGCTGCCCAGTTCATCTTAAAACCACAATACACTTACAACCCGCAGAACATCTGTGAAGAAGTCATTACAAATGCACTTCAAAGTTGCAGCAAGAAACTTTCATGCTCTTAATCTGCCTAGTAACTTTGTTGGAGCATCAGCGATGTTACGTGTGGAACCGTTTCTCAAAGAGAATGTTGTGGTGTGGTCCATTTTGCTACCATTAAAGACAGTTGATACACACTTGTTGGGTTTGAGGATTAAATCGAGGTCAGAGCATTTGTCGATGGTTAGCAAGAGGGATTGGTGATCTTCAGGGGAAGAGGAGAAGACCGAAAGGTCATCAGCAAAAGCTTTAGCTGAGTGGCTGGATGAATTGAAGAATTTCGGTTTAGAGGTTTCCTCTCTGATCTTCTTAAGTGGAAACTGGGGTGATTTTGAGTTGCTCGAGAGATACAGTTTTTGTCCTTTTCTTGTGGGTTCCCACTTGACACTATGGAGATTGACTGTTTCAGTGTCTTTGTTCGCATATTAAATTTTGATGTTTGCTGTGCCATCTGAGGTGTTTTTTCACTACTGCATAATGCCATCCAACAGGTTCATCTGAGTTTTCATCCCAGTATACATAGATGGCGGAGTTTACTGGGGAAAGGCCTACAGAGTTGGGAACAGGTACCTTCAGAGAGAAGCCACTAGCAGTGAGGCGACTACTAAGCTCAATTAGAGGGTTGAACGCAGTGAGGAAAATCACTGGAGACGGAGTGTCACCTTGAAAGATGCCACGTTTGATCTCAAACACAGGGGTTCTGCAATCTTTGGTTTTCACTGATGCAGTGAGCTTGGAAGAGTCATTGGAGATATATGTGATCAGGCTGTATGGATCGTGCTAGGTGCGCTGCTCAAACTGCTAGTGAAAGACAAGCTATTTCACAGCGGAAGAGTACCCATGAACGCGAAAGAACGGCAGCCTAGACCACTGAGGAGAGACATGCTCCACTTGTTCAGAAAGACTTCCTGGCCTCCATCTCTACTCAAAGTCTAACGAATGTCTGCGTTATAGCCGCGGCAAGCACGTTCCGAAGTTATACTGCTTTGCCAACAACATGAACCACGTCCAACTGTTGACATTTCATTGACAATTATCATTCATGTACACATGAGACAAAACAACAAACAATACTTTCACAGTTGTGATGTACTGTGTACTGACTACTATTACCCATCCATGTTGTACCCTACCACTAGCTCAGGCTCGCCCCAAGATGCCTTGCATCTACAGTAGTCCATTTTGTTAGAATAACATTATTCATAGCAAGTACACTCCTGGAAGCTCAACTGAGCACATGTTTAGGTCTGGCTTACAGTGATTATATCAGTGCATGTGTAGTTACAGTTATTCAATTACTACATGACTTCCTTTTCACTTTAGATGCAGTGTGACATGCAAGAGGAGGTAAGGAAACTGGGGCATGTTTTCCCCTACATCATTGTGCTTGTAGGGGGCAGCGCAGTGCAGTTGTTCATCGTTGCAGAGCAGCTGATTTTGGCAGACTCTAAAAACTTTATAGATACGTTCCTGGCACTAATTGATGCATACTTTGCCTTCAATATAGCGTACCCTAGGCAGCTTTATCCACTCCGCATTTTTATTCAACATTTCATCATTAAGTTAGTGGATAAACAAAAAGTGCCTCCTGTTGTAACCCATATGCTTTCGTCTGTTGATGCACTACTGTGAACTTCATCATGTAAAGTATATACCGTAGAATTTCTATTAATTCGTACACCCTATTAATTCGTACACCCCCCTTTTCCGGGAAAAAAAACGTACTCTAATTAATTCGTACACGTAAAAATGAAATTATTATTCTGTTGTTCGTACAGCGGAAGCACGTTTGAGCACAAGCACTCTGAGTTGACGCAAATATTGTGGGAGTGTTTCCAACGTCCACAAATGCGAATAAACATGTTCTTTTGGCTCATGGTTCTGATCGTACGGGCATGCAGGGACAATGTCGAAGTAAGCCGGGGTAGGGTCAGTCCGCGTGTTCCCACAGGTTTATTCGTGTGAAGCCTCGCGAGACTAACGCTCAGTGAATGCTGTAAGTTCATTCTTCGATGTTGGCTAAGAGTCTTAGTGCGACTGACATGTTTATGTGAAGTGTAAGTTGTCAAGTTGCTCGCCCAGCGTAGGCATATATAAATGTGTGCACGTAGATCGAAGCCGAAGTTACTTGTTACTAGTTGTTATGCATAATGGCAGCTAACTGAAGCTAGAAAAGTACCTGCTGATCGGTTCCCTTCGTGTTCAAAACTTGCACTCGTTTTTCTTCTATTCACTTCGTACAAATACTCTATTTATTCGTACACCCCCCGTTTCTCGGAATATTCGGTAATTTTCGTGTTCTAATCAGTTAAAATTGAAATTATTTAATTTTTGTACGAATTATACGGTAAGTTAGTATAGTTGGGTATAGTAGGTCTCTTTAATTTCTGTAATGTTGTATCTGTATAGTATATTCACCTTAATCATTAAAAACAAGTGACATTTGTGAACGAGCACCCCAAAGGGTGCTAGCCTAACACCATATTTCTGACAGTGTACCCAGTTGTTTACTTCTACTGTAAAGTATGCTAAAAATCAGCTTCATTTTCAATAAAGGAAGTGGAATAATCTGTGGCAGTGTCTTCTGTCTCCTGAAATGCACATACCACATGCAATGATTCCACTTCAGCATTTGATTGCTTGTATGTAGCCTGCATGCAAGTGATCTGGTGGTTGTGCTCCCATGCACAGCAACCAAATTTAAAGAGGGAACTGTAAAGTGTATCTATGAATATCCCAAACAAGAAAAAATTTAACCAAACTCAATCCTGTTTATATAATATGCATCTAGTATAAATCTCTAATAGCAAACTTGTAATGTGGCAGATTTTCTAGCAAGCTAGCACAAGCATTCAGATTTTAGGTCTTTAACTCAAAAGGGTATGGTACGTAACTATGTTAGACACATAATTATCTTGATGTGTTTGTGTGATGTGAAAAACAGTTATTTTATATAGTGGTAAAGGAAGTTAGAGTAAATCATCTTCTGATGTAGATCCATCCATCTTAATAACGATATGTTCATTAAGATGCTTGAATACTAGTGCTCCAACTATGTTGCCAAGTTTTTGTACTTCATCACTCCTTGGTGGCGTATGAGTTGCTGTTTCAGCTGATGTTTGTTGTCGTCCATGTAGTACCGGTGTTCTTTCAGTAACTGGTTGTCTATTGGCTGATTGTGGTTGTACTACAATTGCTGGTGGTGGCACTCCAGCTGGTGGTGGTGGTGGTGGTTGTGGCACTCCAGCTGGTGGTGGTGGTACATGATTTTGTGCTTTCTGAAAGTAGTAGTCAAAGTTTCGTACCACATTTTTTAATAACTCTCTTTCAACTGACTCCTCAGCAGTAAGGATTGTGTACGTTATGACTGCCGTCAGCAAAAATACTGCAACTTGGAAAAGACTGAGGATGTAATTTGGGGTATCTTCAATTACTCCAAGTAATGGAAGCTGGACAAGAGATGCGATCGCGTAAATCTGAACGACTGCCAGTACTACACCAAAGATACAAGTCATGAAAATTGCCCAAAATGAAATATGTGAGTTTAGAAGATACTTTTCGTGTGCTTCTATCTCCTTTTCAGGGCTCTCCAGTGGAGAAGTTAATTCATACAAAGTTTCATGTTGATGGTTGAACTTAAGGAGACAGCTACAACAACAAGAAAAGAAGCAATAATTTGGTACCTCATTCTTACCCCAGAGGGGTACTGCTAAGCAACTAGTTTTCCCATCTATTAAGAGCTGGTAGAATGCCTTAAGTGTCACATAGTAGAAGAAGAACATAAACATGTAAATCACCGATACAGCCCCAGCATGTTTTGGGTCTGCAAGCCAAGCTAACACTACGAAGCCGATATGACTCCCAAAGCATATGATTGGAGCAATGGATGTTGCAGCTAAGATCCAATTCATTTTCTCTCTAGGTTGCTTTGTGTCCAAAGTATCTAGTTTAGAGCCACAAAAAATTGGAAAAAGCAAGACTGTAAAACCCCAATTTAGACATTTATCAATGTCTACTTTAGAACAGAAGAGTTTGCGTTCTAGCACAAGCCCAAATGCAAATACAATGTAAGACAACAGAGTAGCCATTACATCCACAACTAAGGTACCAACAGCAACATTGTGGCTTTCAACCGTTGAGTTCAATCCACTTCGCTTCAGCACATTTTGCTGCTCACCAACATCAAATGCCCAAATGAGTGCACAAATATCTAGAGCTACTACAAAGAGAGAAAATAGCATTCCCACAGTCACTAGAGCAGCAAACGAAGAAGAGTATTTGGGATTGCTTAGCTTGACCCTCAGCTGGAGACGTGCACCTTTGAAACAGACCACAATGAACATAGTAATAATTGTTAAGGGGAAAATGATAACGAAGCTGAAGACTTGTAGTAGATTTTGTCGATGTTCTGGACAGGTACTGCCTTAACTGCATATGCATTCTCATCAGATAGTACTGCAACATTTTCCAGGCTGTTGTATTGCGAATACAGCTTCAGCTATAAAGAATAGGAAAAAATTTTTTTATGTTCATCTATGTAGTACAGTATATGATCAGGAACCCACACCACTTTTACAAAACTGCATGTACACTCTTCTAAGACCATTTGCTGCTTTATACTAGTTATTTAACTAACCCTTTGAGTGAGGAGTTCCAGCATTTTGGCTTCTATTGTATTATATTCTCTAGTGCATCGACCTGCAAGATCAGCACATTCAGCTGGTAGCATCAGTGTAACATTGTGTACTCGAGTTTCTGGATACACAAACAGAAGTGATGTGAATTGGAAAACATCTGGAGATTGTATTAGGTAGAAGGTACCGGTAGTCCATATCCAGTTTTCACAAATATCTATCTTGTTATCATCAGGAGTGCTGAAATTGTACCTCACATTTACAAAAAGTGAAGCACCTTCTGCATCTGGATGAAATGCAGAGATAAGGTTAAATCGGTTGTTTCCAGTTTCAAACAAGGCTCTTTCCAATGTTGTAAAGTTGGTACTGCAATCATTGTATTGGCTAGCCTCTTCAGATGCACGTGAAAAAGTGTAATGTACAATATCATTGCTTGTGGCACACTTGAAGCAACCAACAGAAATCACCAGGAACAAAATGCGATACAACTTCCAATTTGTGTCATTGGTAGCAGCCATAGCTGTATCCCTGGAGAAAAAAGTTGATATTGTTTTTATGGAGTGGTAATCAAGATACTTGTGCCTATTCTTCTGCCCCAATAGTTTTTTCCTTTCTTGCCATCTTGGAGTATAATTTGTTTAGCTATTTAATCTAAAGTGCAAAATATTTGTTACCTAGCACCATGTGAACTCACCAACAATCCTGGTTGTGCTAGACAGCAAAATTTAATGAAACCTGTTTTCTCCCATTTAATAGAATGGAGTATATATTCATTGTATATGAATAGCTACTGCACTCATTGTAGAGTAGGACCACCAAAGAAGATCATCAACCCTTTGCAATTTTGAAGGGTAGGAGGTGGGGCGAAGGCCTGGGCAAGATGATGCCAAGACCAAGCTGCAAATGAGTCATCTTTGATTAACCAACCTCCAATACTTGGTTGCATTGAAATTGCATCACCATGCAAAAACAACAATTAACATCACTAAATAAATCAGCGGTTCGAAGATGAGCTGTATACAGCTTAGAGATTGGCTTCATGCATTTATGTACAGTTTTTGACCCACTCATGTAATTCGTTAGTAAAATTTAGGCAGTGTCTAGTCTCGGTTGGTCTGGTGTGGGGTACATACTGATTTGGCGCTAACATCTGTCACGTTTGTCTGTTTTGTACAGAGTGTCCAGCACTGTATGCCTGAAGAAGGTCCTACGGGACCGAAACGTTGCATACAGTGGCGGATCTAGAATTTTTAAAAGGGAGGTTCCAGTGTGCACTTGCTCGCTATACTTGGGGAAGGGTAATAAAGCGCGCGAAGCGCGCCCGCTAGGGGGGTCTGGGGGCACGCCTCCCCAGGAACAATTTTGACTTCAGACCTTCTGAGATCGTTTCTGGTGCCGTTTTGGGGTGAAATAGCAAGAGTTGGATGACCTACTGCCAAATCTAGTCATTGTGTTTGAAGCCTTTAAATGCTCGCAGAATTTAAAGGCGTGCCGCTTCGCTCCGCAGAGGCTGCAAAGCAGTCGTGAAGCGCGGGAAAAAAAAAAAGAAGAAAATTTTAGCTAGCTACCGTACTCGTTCAGTCGTTGCTCTGTGGAGCTGAGAGATACAAATACTAATTGTGTGTGTGTGTATCTGTGTGTCGTCTGTGTATCTCCAGTGTGGGCCGTATAGTGTGCGTATAGTTACGTTTGCGCAGACTTGTTCATATTGGGATCAGCAGAGCGTAGCCAGCGCGTGCCAGCGCAAATAAAACGAAGGTAGAGAGCTAGACAGAGTAGAGCGAAAAACAGAAACTCGAGGAAGTGAAGTCTGAGGGGCTAGAAGAACGCAGTCAACGCCTTGTAACACTAAGGGAGCGAAGGCAAAGAGGCAACCAGAGTGAAGCGAAAAGACAGTGATAGTGAAGTTACTACGCCATGCATTTTTGGCAATAGGCTGCAACTCCTCGCTAATGTCTGCTAACTCCTCACAAGCATGGTTTGCCATTTTTGTTCAGGACTCGAGCTCCTTCCTCAGTCTGTGACTCGACTTTGACCACGCCTAGTATGCGCCTTGCGTGATTGATTGACAACCGTCCCCAGAAGGGATTGCAGATGCATACATAAACAGTAGGACAATGATGCAAGAAATCTATATACAGTCCATTTAGAAATTGCACACAAGTAGAAACATTAAAAAAATTAGCGTACATCCAGGGCAAGATTCTGGCACTATCAGAGGCACTGACAGCCATAAGAGGAAGACCCCATGCACCTTCACCAGCACACATCTACACCAAACATATACATACAGATTCAGATTAGTACTAACGAAAGTGTTGCATAGAGGTTCAGTCTCTTTGAAAAAAAATGCCCAAGGAGGCAAAGAGAATCATTGAGGTAGTTTTCATGCTTGACATCTTCACACAAACAGGTATTAAATGTCCTTTTCAGGTAGCTAGCTAACATGAGTCCAAACCTGATAAGAGATGAGATGCCAGGACTGACAGCACTGTGAAGGACCAGGAGTGTCCTCAATATATACACATCCAAATCAGAAATAAACCATGTACACTCTCGAACATGATATGTTGTGTTGTGTTGATTGTCTTTTACCGGATGATGCCCAATGACTGTGTGAGTTCAGACTGAATTCATGCAGTCCTTGCTGACTGAAGACACAAGACACCAACAACTCCACAAGAGAGAAGTGGACAGACAATCAGCAAAAGGAACATAGACAGCATGAGCCCACACCTTAGAAAGACAGACAACATTTTCAGTCAGTGTCAGGAGCTCTGTGGTAGCCGAAACTGCATGCATGCGCATGCACGTGCACAAGGCTTACTCTGCGGATGCATACACCTAGTATTATATAGTATAGTTAAAAGCTGCTTGACTTTGCATTTGTGTTTTGTTTTAGTATAAGGTTTATGCTGTTAGTTTAGTTATAGTTAGTTTTTGGATTTAGAAAATATACTTATGGTTTAGTTTAGTACCATAGGCTCCCGAAAATACGCCCCCCCTTTTTGCAAGCTACTTTGAGCCAAAAGTGGGGAGGGGGCGTTTGCTCCAATATTCAATTCGTCTCGTGGATACGCCCCTCCCTTCGTTCCTCGCAATCTTTAATACGCACGCGGTCGACTATCAAGACGACTGCCACGGCTTTCTGGAAGAACGGCAGCTTTGATGAACATGTACTACAGGAAATAAGCGGCGCTTGTGTTCGTACTAAGCCAAGAGGCATCGAAGCAACTTGCATCGCCAATGGTGACAGGGGACGACCCCGCGTAAGTTCACGTTCCCTGTGCAAGCAACATAAAACTTAGCGGTGGCCAGAGAACGAGGCTATGTATAGTAATTTGTGCGTACGTGTTTCCGAATACAGTCGACGACGGAGCTGAACAAAAAGCTAACTAAAATAGTTTCCCGATTTCATTATTTTTTGTTAGTTAGGGTTTCAATGACTAAATCTCCAAAACCCCTTACTAAAAGGTATTTAGTTATAGTTATTAGTATAATTAATAGCATGGTTTCGAGTGCAATTTGGGATTAATAACGAGTGAATGGCTATTAATTGCACGAGGCGAAGCCGAGTGCAATTATGCCATTCACGAGTGATATTAATCTCAAATTGTATGAGAAAACATGCTATTGATTGCTAATCTTAAACCTTGCCAAGTTGACAGTAGACTCTACACTACAATAAGTATGAGAGATAGGCAAGTTTACAGTACACTGCATAGTTTACAGCAAATTGTTGTTGCTTACAAGTTTACAAGTTTATAGTACATCAGATAGTTTACAGCAAATTGTTTGTACTTACAAGTCACTGACCAATCAGTGAGCTATTACACTAACCATAACCATAGAGACAATGAGCTAAGCGAGCGAGCGAATTAAAGCTTATTCATGCATTGTTCCCTCTGCAGCTAGGGATAGTGATATGCTATCAGTCATGGTGAGAGTGCTTATTTTCCTGCGCCTTACGCGGATAACCAGCTGCTTTGCAGCCTCTGCGGCCCGAAGGGGAGTCACGCCTTTAATTCTGCGGGCTTCAAATACAACCAGGTTTAGCAGTAGGTCGTCCAGCTTTTGCAATTTCACCCCAAGAATACACCAGAAACAATCTCTGAAGGTCAGAAATCCAACATTTTCCAGGGGGCACATGCCCCCAGACCCCACCAGTAGGCGCCCTGTTGTGAATATAATTAGACTGAGGTTTATCCATTTATGTAATACTAGAAAATGTAGAACATTGTGGGGGCGAGCCTGAGCAAGCTGATACAGGATATTATGTCACTGATGAGTGATGTAATACATCATGTCAATTATCCATTCACAGGGGGCTTTAAAATGGTTTTTGATTTGCTTTAAATGTCGCATTAACTTTTCATGGCACACAGCAGGATTTGTCACTGTCTACTGTTACATGAGCGTAATAAGCCAAACCTGATGACGTATATGCCAACAAGTTACAGCAATTTCTCCATCCTGGGCTACACATGCATGGACCAAGCTTTATACTGAAATCATGAGCTGGATTTCATGGCGTTTATGAGTACCGTTTTAATATGCATGGCCCTGACCTGAAACCGACCTGCCAGGGCTGCTAACGTGGCTACACATGCATGGAATAAGCTTTACACCGACTAAACTACTGGTTTCTGAGTAGTCAACAACCGTCCATATTAAATTTGCACCGCCTGTGAGCGGCCTGCCGTCGTCGGTAGAAGCACAAACCAGTGCCACGCGTGCTTCAACTTCAGTCGTCTTCGCTCCGGGTCCATGACGCTGCACTCTGACAGTAGCCCTCCACTGGCCTTCGCATGCTTTACGATATCGCGATATCGATCTTCGTGAAATATTTGAATGCGCTCATTTAAAATTTCCGGTAAGTGGTCGGTCCAAGCAAGCATATGCGCATAGATACACACACGCGTGCGCAATGCAGTCACGCTAGTGTGGGGCTCGCTCAGGCTCGCCCCAATTACATCGTTATTATATTACGTGCTCTGGAACATTCCTTATGCTTTATTTAACCGATTTTGTAAAATCGAGAGTTCTGTTCTTGGCCATGTGATCAGATTGAAGGTTATTGATCAACAGGTTATGGGCGCAGAAGGCGCCTTTGAGCCGCTGCTAGATTAAACCACTTGTGTATTGAGACTGTGTTTGACTGGTACGTAGTTTAACAGTGCATTGAGAGTTGAGAGAGAATGGAAACCGACAAGTGGTCAATCGACAAGCTTGGTAGCTCCAATTGGATTACCTGGAAGTTTCAGATGCGACACTACTTATTGTCCAAGGGACTCTGGAAATACGTTGATGGAACTGAAGTTCTAGCGGAAGGGGCCACAGACGCCGCCCAGAGAACATTTCGTGACAATCGTAATGGCCATCAGTACCCCTCAACTGTACCTCGTCACCTCCTGTGAGTCTCCCAGAGATGTTTGGGACACGCTTCGCAGCCATTTCGAGCGCGGGACACTCGCTAACAAGCTGTTCCTGAAGAAGTACTTTCGTAAGGAAATGAAGGAAGATACGTCTATGGAGGCACATCTGAAAGAGATGAAAGAGCTAACAGACAAATTGGCATCAATTGGAGCAGCTATATCAGGTGGTAACCCTTCTAGGCAGCCTGCCACCCACCTATTCGACTATCGTGACTGCATTAGAAGCTCGTGTCGATGATGTCAGCCTGGACTTCGTACAGCACGCACTTGTTCATGAAGAACAAAAACAGAAGGATGCCTTGAAGCCTTATTCCTCACCTGACTCTGCTCTCTATAGTAAAGGAGGATACAGACCCTGAAGACAACCAGTATGCTGGGATTGCCAAGAGGTCGGTCACATTCGTCGTTTTTGTCCAAAGAATAGACCCGCTGACAAATCCCACAAGGCCTCTGCGGCCGAGCAATGTACTGAGGAAGATGAGTATGAATACGCATTCCCTATGTCTGGAACCACACATAATCGAGAGAAGTGGATCATAGACTCAGGTGCAACTAGTCACATGACATTCCAGAAGCATTTACTTCATGACTATCGAGAGTTTGACACACCAGAGAAAGTTGGGCTTGGGGACGGGAGAGTGGTTGACGCCGTCAGAACTGGAAGTGTCTGCTTAACCATGCAGTTCAAAGTGAGTGACCCGAAGCGAGCAAAAATGCACAAGGTGCTTTACGTACCCAAGCTGGCGTGTAATTTATTCTCAGTCAGAGCTGCAGCACAACAGGGAAACCTAGTCAAGTTTGGCTCTTCGAAATGTTAGATAAGGAACAGGGAGGGTAACCTTCTTGGCATGGGATCGTTGAATGGAAGCTTGTATCATCTCAACTGTGAGCCTGTACTACCGGTAACAGAACAAGCAAGTGCAGCCTGTGAACACAGCGCTGATTTGTGGCATCAGCGTCTTGGACATGTGAATGCCAAATATCTGATTGACCTCTCTCAGAAGGAAATGGTCACTGGAATGAAGTTGCCCAAAGAAGCACAACTGTCCTTCTGTGAGGGGTGTGTGGAGGGTAAAATGCATCGTCAACCATTCAAGTCAGTGAGAGAAAGTCACCGCTCGAGCAGGAAGCTTCAGCTAGTTCACAGTGATGTGTGTGGACCCATGGACGAATTGCTCGGGGGAAAACGCTATTTTGTCTCGTTCATAGATGACTACTCCCGGTGTTGTGCTGTCTACTTCATGTATAGCAAATCTGAAGTGTTTGAGAAGTTCAAAGAATTTGAAGCTAGTACCACTAATGCATTGGAACTCTGAGGACGGACAACGGCGGCGAGTATGTATCTAAGGAGTTTGAAGCTTACCTGAAGTCCAAAGGGATCAAGCATCAACTCACCATCCCATACACTCCAGAGCAGAACGGAGTTGCTGAGCGTATGAACAGGACCATTATGGAATCTGCTCGAGCCATGATGTCACATGCGAATCTTCCAAGCAGTTACTGGGCTGAGGCTGTGGCTACAGCTGTGTATGTCAGAAACAGATCTACATCATCTGCCCTCAGAGAAGACATGACACCATATGAAAAATGGTATAGTAGGAAACCTGGTGTTAGTCATCTCAGGGTATTTGGGTGCATAGCCTACGCACATATTCCGGACTCGCAACGTCGGAAACTAGACAAGAAGGTACAGAAGTACCGATTCGTCGGCTACTGCAGGGACTCAAAGGGATATAGACTGCTTGATGAGGAAACACGGAGGGTTGTCAAGAGAAGAGATGTTGTATTTAATGAAATGAGCTTCAACATCAACAATCCGAGTCAGCAAGCAACCATAGATCTGGATTCTGAGGGTGAACCAGAACAGAACCCAAGCATCAGTGAAGATGCTCAGCGACAACATGTGCGTCAATCCTCACGAACGAGGAGGCAACCAGTCCGATTTGGGTTTGATGAGTACGTGGACGTAGCAACAGTTGATCACTTGGCCTGTAGGGCAGCTCAAGTTCTTGAGCCCAAAACGATCGAAGAAGCTCTCTCAAGTGACGAAGCAGACAAATAGAAGGCTGCTGCTGACTCAGAGTACAGCTCGTTGCTGCAAAACCACACTTGGGACCTGGTGGAGTTGCCCCCCGACAGAGAAGCCATTCCCTGCAAGTGGGTATTCAAGGTGAAGTACGGGGAGAATGGACATATTGAGCGTTTCAAGGCTCGCTTAGTGGCCAAAGGATATGCCCAAACGCATGGAATTGACTATGATGAAACATTCTCTCCCGTTGTCCGTTTCTCCTCTATAAGAATGCTTCCGTCATTCGCTCTACAGCATGGCATGCACATACATCAGATGGATGTGGTGTCAGCCTTCCTGCATGGAAGATTGGAGGAGGAAATCTACATGATGCAACCCAGTGGTTACTCTGTGAAGGGTAAAGAAAACCTGGTGTGCCGACTCAAGAAGTCATTATATGGCTTAAAACAGTCCTCCCGCTGTTGGGCTAAAGCCCTTCAGCAGTATGTGGAAACTCTGGGATTCTCTCAGAGTGCAGCGGACCCTTGTGTCTTTATCCGAGTGGGCGATTCGATCACGATCATTGCAGTATATGTGGACGATCTCATTCTGATAACCTCTGAGTTGGATCAAATGAGACAACTGAAACAACATCTGGCTGACCAATTCAAGATGAAGGACATGGGACCGCTGCACTACCTGTTAGGAATCACTGTAGTGCAAGGTGAAGACCACATTGCTGTTCACCAGAAGCAGTACATCCTCAGGCTGCTCAAACGTTTCAACATGGAAGATGCCAAACCTGTGTCCACACCAGCCGATATCAGTGTCAAGCTCACTAAGGATGATGGTGTGAGCAAAGATGTGGACGCAGCTGAGTACCAGTCACTTGTTGGAAGTCTCCTCTACGTTGCTATAGCAACTCGGCCAGACATATCACAAGCAGTGGGAGCTGTTTCCAAGTTTTGCTCAGGTCCTACACAGGCACACCTTACTGCTGCCAAGAGAATACTTCGGTATCTCAAGTGCACTGTGGACACTGCTCTGACGTACAGCAGATCACCCAGTGTGTCACTTGTTGGCTACAGTGATGCAGATAGGGCAGGTGATCTTGACACTAGACGATCCACATCTGGTACCTTGTTTCTAATGGGTGATGGTGCTGTCAGCTGGACAAGCAAAGCTCAACCTGTAGTTGCCTTGTCGTCCTCTGAAGCTGAGTATATTGCTCTGAGTATGGCTACTCAGGAAGCAGCTTGGATGCAGAAGATGCTTAATGATCTCCAGGCCTGTGTAAGTCCATTGAAGATAATGGAGGACAACCAGGGTGCAATTGCTATTGCGAAAAACCCTGTCGCCCATGCCCGTACCAAGCACATCGACATACGATTTCACTATGTTCGGGAAGCAATTGAAGAAGGTATCATTGAAATTGAGTACTGTCCAACTGACGTAATTATAGCCGATCTATTGACGAAACCACTGAGCAAGGAACGCTTTGAGAGACTGAGACAGATGATGGGACTGATCAACCTCACTAATTAAGTGGGAGTGTTGTGAATATAATTAGAATGAGGTTTATCCATTTATGTAGCTAATATTACATCATAGTTATTATATATGTTATTATCCATCATTATATTACGTATTCTGGAACATTCCTTATGCTTTATTTAACCGATTTTGTAAAATCCAGAGTTCTGTTCTTGGCCATGTGATCAGATTGAAGGTTATTGATCAACACGCCCTACGTGCACTTAAATCGCATACTGGAAACCCCCTTTCAAAATTCTAGATCCGCCACTGCAGTGCCTTATGTACTGCAGTGTAGCACAAAGATAAAGTGTGTATTCTAGTTAAAGCCCAGCCAGCTGTCTGCAGCATCAGTGTTGTTAGGGTGGTGAGATGCTGATCGATAAGTGTTGGGTTTTTCAGACACTCTTCCAGGGTTGGGCACTATATTTTGCTGAGTTGTTCCTCTATGGGTAATGTGTAGAGAGCTTCTATCTCCATGGGTGAAGTTTGTCCCAGTTTGGCTTAGAATGTGTCTGGTTCTGTGGCTCTACAGGGCTGGGTGCTGCGTATGGGTGGAAGCAAAGCTCCATCTGTGCCAGGATTGGAAGATGGTCCGAGGTGTTAATAGGGTCTTCTTCAGCCACTACACACTTGGAGATGGAAGAGAGCATGTGTGATGGACCAAGGAAGTGGTCAATGGTGGACAGGGAGCCATGTGCCTCACTCTCATATGTGTGGGTGGACTGAGAGGGACTAAGATGAAGGTGATAAGATAAGTACTTCCATCTGCGTAGATATCGGAGTAAGATGCGGCCGTGCTCGTTGGCAAGTGTACATGCTTGAGAGCCCCCTTCTGTCCCCAGGTCTGCGTTAAGGTCTCCAAGAATATACACATCATTGTCAATACCGTAGAGGCCAAGAGTTGCATCCAGGAGTTATAGTGCCTCCTTAAATTCGTCGGTGGCTCCAGATCTTGTGGGAAGGTAAACAGACAAAAGGCACGTTGGGCAACCTGCAGTTAGTGGTTGGATGCCGACAATTCTGTGGGAGATTTGAGGGAGCTTGCAGATAAGGTGGTTCAGGGATTTTTGCCAGGCAATTGCAACCCCTCCCTTGCCTCTGATGACACGTGGGATACAGTAAGTTGTGTCTTCGTCAGTGGGATGGGATGCAGCATGGAAGCTGAATTCAGGATGAAAAGCAGCAAGTTGGTTGAGTTCGAAGGAATGGAGCCAGTGTTCAGAAATTGCAAAGATGTCTAAGTTGGAGATACAAGCATGGGTGTATGCAGTGTTGGTTTTGAGACCTCTCACATTATGACACCCTACTCTGATAAGGGTTTTACGTCCGTCCATGCCTGTGGAGGGTGCAGAGGTATGTTGCAAATTGTTGGTTGTTACAGAGGCATGGGGGGATGGAAGGGTGGCTAGTGGTGTCCCACCTGGGCCTCCTGTTCTGGAGGCCTCAGGGGGGGCAGTCCTCCTAAAAAAGAATTGGAGGTGGGCAGGGGAGTATTGGGTAGGAGGAGTGAGTCTAGTTGGGAGCTTCTAGGGTTGTCTGGGGTGAGTGAGGGGTCACTTTTTTCCTCTAAGGTTGTGATGGGAGAGTTGGCAGTGACTGGTGTAGCTACATCTGATGGGGTGTCGTTGGTAGGAGAAGCATGGGAGCTGGTTGGATAAGAGGTAGCCCTTGTAGTGGTGATCAGCTGCACCTGGTCACTGTTGGCAAGCTGCTGGTTGGCTGGGTCATAGGGCGTTTGGGGAGGGTGGAGACTCTGCGCTATAGAGACTGGGATTTGTTGGTTAGAGTGGTCACAGATTTCAGAAGGGCTAACCATGCAGGCTGGGGGCTTTAGAGAGGACTACAGCCTCCAGGATGTCTTCTTCTCAAGGCTTGGCCATACTCCTTCAATTGGTGCCATAGTGGCTTGTGGAGCGATGATGGTAAACCACCATTTGTGCTTGTTGTTGCGTGTCTTGAACAATCTCCTTATTGTGACCTGTGCTGAGTCCCCTGCCTGGAGTAGTGGGAGCAATGCTTTTTCCAACATTTCTGGCGTGCAGCTTCTGGGCGTTCCCCAGACAATACGAAAGGTGGTGTTTGTCCCTCCTACGTGTCTGGGGTTTTGGGCTTTCTGTTCAGTGGTACTGGCCTTCTGTTCCCTGGCCGGGGGGGTTGTAACGGGTGCTGATTTTTCACGTGTCACTAGAGCCACTGCCTTGGTATCTTTAGCTGTTTGGGAGGGTTTACGATTGTAGGCAGGCTTGTCACCTCGCTGGGATTTGTGATATTGGGTTTTGGTTGGCTGGTTAGATCGGTTAGAACCAGGTGTAGCCTGCTTCATCTTGAGGATTTCTCCTTCTAGGCGAAACACCTGCTCTTCCAGGGCAACTATTTGCAATCGTAGGGCTTTGTTATCATTTTTAAGACGGACCTCAATATCACGTAACTGCTGCTCAAGGGTGGTGTAATCACAGGGGGGTTGGTTAGTTACTGGCTGTGATCCAGAGCATTTGGGGCAGGACTGACCCTCTATGCACAAGCAGGGGGGGGGGGGGGGGGGCCAGCAGAGCTCCCCCTACTGTTCCTGGGCTCACATATATGGCATTTAAAATTCAAATCCTTGGCAGCCCCCTCAGACAGGTTGTGACATTCCATATGTGACCATTTATGACAGGAGTCACACTGGAGCCAGTTCCCACCATTATCCTCTGTTGCCCCACAAATACAAAGTATTGGGTCCTCACCTCTGTCTTCAGCTCGGTTAGCTTGGTTAGGTGGCTCGGGGGGTTGGCCTTCATCACTGGAACGGCAGTCACTGGAAAGGTAAGGGGGCTAAAGCAGGACCGGTCAACCCTTTTGGTGTTCTGCACATCTTCTGTTCTGTCTGCGTTTCTACTGACGTCGTTGTCTTCACCTTCCAACTCTGTGCCTGCAGGTTCAAGTTCTGTCATAGGGAGGGGCTCCTTTTCTGCTTCCAGGATGGTATCCAGTTTCCTTCCAGCAGTTGTCCTTCTGGAGCGACGAAGGGCGAGGGGCCCACCATGTGTGGTTGCGTCCACGGTTTAGGTGGCTAGGGGTACCTTCCTAGGTTTGAGGACGACCGGCGTCCTTACTCTCTCGGGAGTCACAGTGCTTTCGCCTGTAGTAGACACTCCTCTCGAGGGAGGGGCGGAAGGAAGGGCTGAGTTAGTAACTTCTGTCTTACAGGAACGACCTGGCATCTTCTTTCACCACCATACCACGTGTCAATGCCAGTGTAAAAGGTGCCGAAGCATCAATGCATCATGGAAGGGACTGAGAAGGACGTCTGATTTACATACAGGTGGCATTTTGCTTGTAGCATGACTACTTATAGGGCGTCGGTTTCGAAGAGCCGCATGATAATCGTAAGGACGAGAAGCTGCGAAAACGAACTAGTTTTCCTAGCTGTTGTTTGTATTCAGTTATGGCATGCATTGCAAATTTCATTGTGTTCTTGCAATTCTATTTTCATTTACACTTTTGTATTTCTACACTCATACCTACCTTACCATGTGCAGTAATAGCCCGTCCACCGTGCATGCATGATAGCTGTTTAATTAATATCAAGTACTGCGGCACCTACTTTGCCCATCTTAGACTACCAGTAGTATACTTAGCTAGCTAGGTGCTTAGCCTTAGTTATCGACATCGTGTGAACAAAAGTGGAATACAGATATTAGTAGGTCCACTTGATCCTCTGTCTCTTCGCTTCCACACCTCGATCCTCGGTGACTCAGCCTCTATCCTCGGTCTCTCTACTATGGTAAGGGCCCCCATTGCATGGAGTTTAATCTAGAAGCAGCCTATATCTAGCCTCGTTCCCAGGCCCTCGCCCAGCTTCCCGTCGCTTGCAGTACGGTAAAGCCGTACTGCAAGCGACGGGAAGCTGGGCGAGGGCCTCGGAACGAGGCTAGCCTATATCACCAGAAGTATGTAGGCAGTTTGATATCAGAGGGGGGCCCCATTCTCACGAAGGGGGCCCCATCTTACCGGTAAAATGGGGCCGGGGAGCCCCGAATAAGGGGGGGCCTCATTTTACCGTGACACCGGTGTCATAAAATTTTGGGGCCCCATATTATTAACATTATGGGGCTCCCATTGGGATTTTGAGGCCCCCTTTGAACTTGCGCTTTTGGCGAGGTGGGAAGTAGCGTTTGGTACCGCTATCTATCCCATGCAATCATGTCAGAGTCTGCCAAGCATAGTATAGAAGGAAGAAGGGTAGAGCAGTGTTTCTACTCAGGAACTCACTATGGAAAGTGTTACCACGAACAAGCCAGATGCGTCACGCGCTTCCGACGACGAGCATCTAGGATCATCATCGACTGCAAACGGTTTCAGCGTTATCCACAGCTACCTTAGCAAGCGGAGCTATCCGAGGTGTCTGTGTGTGACAGCCTTTCAGTTGGTTCACTTTCAGATAGCCTATCATAGCAGCTGGTGAAGTTATATCACCCAGCCATACAAAATGGGATGCTGATGGTGACCTTACTTCCAGTACAGCAACAGGAAGGAACTCGAGACTGTGGACTCTTCCGGATTGCAACTGCATATAGTGTGGCAATGGGTTAGAACCCCCGCAACATTGACTATATATATGACCAAAGCGCAGTGTGAAGGTTGTAGCACTTAGTTCCATTTTAGTGTGTAGGTTTATGTAGTAACTCTGACACTGATAACTGGAAGCGTTCCACTTGTTCTATGTACTGATGTCATAAGATTCTGTTCCTTGTTAGATTTAGCCATTTCATATAGGTCAACACACTCTACATAACTTCTACTTACAGTTAACTGCCATTAGAGTCACCGACTATAACATGATGTATGGGGTCACAAGGGGGGCCTCAAAATGTTAAAATATTAGGGCCCCATGGGGCCCCAAATTTTTTTACATTTTGGGACCCCAGGGCTCTAGAATTTTAAAATTTTTGGGCCCTGGGGGCCCCAAAATGGGGAGGGGGGGGCTATTTTCACATGACACCGGTCTATGCAGAACTAGCAACTACTAACTATATAGCTACTTGAAAGCAAGAACTATTGTTGATTTTCGAGTGGTTGGGCCTAGGCCTAGGCCGCCTATTCCTGGCTACACCACTGGGTTCAGGTAAGTTGACCTCACATGATTTACCAGGGCACTCAGAAATTCACCAGGGCCTGGGCCCGTATTGGCCTGGGTGTATAGCTACGCCACTGATCAAAGCCACTGCAGACACTAGTATTGTCTTACTGAAACTATGTGGCATGAAACGGTAATGCACTGTATGGCTGATGCATAAGATCAAATAAGTGATATCGGGATGATGGGGCGTACTCGGCGGGTCCTCGTCGGTACAGCATTTAAGGACAGATATGCCAACTACATTCAACACCTCCTGTATATTATTACAGAAATGGCTTGAGGTCTTCGTCCTAAGGCCGACTAGTGTTCCGCATAAACCGCCAAAGACGATTGGTCAGTCGTCGCTCAAAGTTTGTCTCCTGCTTCCAGAAACACGGGAGTCGGTAAAACGAATACGGAATAACGGAATAGCAGAATAACTTTTTTAATTGTCCGGAAATGTTGAACTTTGCCGCGGGGCGGGGGGGTAGTCTCGCAGGCCCGACCCACTTCCGCAAAGAGGTCTGGCGACGTAACCAGATTTCAATAAGGTTTTCGTAAAGTGCAGACAGAATGTCGCTAATAAATTATTCATAAGTCGTTATTTTAACCCCGTACATCCTTGTATACGGTCTTGCAATATTAAAACTGACAGTGCTGAACGGCTAAGTCTCTCTGTGGAGGTACAGAATCTACATACAGTACTGTTGTAGTGGATGTTGGTCCATTTGGAAGTGTTGGTTGTGTGGCACGAGTTCCAAGTAGACTATGACCCGTCTTTGATAGCTCAGTCCAACTGATCAACTAGCCTTGTCCCCAGGCTCTCCTGCAAGACCATCAAATTCTGGTGACGAGGTTAGATTTGTCTTGCATGGGAGTAGTCTTGCCTGATAGTGCTACAGTGTTGTGTGTGTAGAAGCAAAAGCAGTTTCAGATACGACAAGTCTGCATGCCAGTAAGCCTATTGGTGCTGGGAGAAGCCATGGTCTGGCAGGCAAGACTAGTTTTAGGATTTTAGTAATGGCAAGGTTACATTGAGCTGACAAACGTGACATAATCATTACCAACAGTGCATGAAGTCAATGACAGCTTGATATGCCCTTATATGATTGATATGTCATTGATGCATTAAAGTTTTTGTTTTGTGTTCATGGGAGTCTCTCAGTGGTGATCCTCAGTTAGACTCATGTCCAGATCCCACCCTCACACTAGTCTTGCGAACCAGCCGTATTTTTCTTTATTTCCGTTAGGAAGAAAGAAAAATATGGCTGGCTTGCGAGAATACCCTAGTAGGGACTAGTAGTCCAGAACCAAGCGAGCCAGTAGCTCTCTCTCTCTTCTTTCTGATCCACCATGTACAGTTATTGGATGCCAATGCCGACAGGAAACGGGCCCAATTTTACGGACAGTGAACGGATGAAGACTCCCAAAACTGACAAGTTTAAGAAGACAAAGATGTCTATCAGCTTGGATTCCAGGTTTGCTACCAATGCTACAGTGGTATCTCTATTGCACTCCGATAATACAACTAACAATTGTTCTTGCAGATGTGATAAGTATGGGGTACCATATGTCAAAATATTCAATTGAGATACATGCACGGCACCGGGAATTCGGGTTAGTTAGCGCACCGGTAGCAGTGGCGGATTTAGGGGGGGTAAGGGGGGTGCATTTGCACCCCCCTTTGACGGCTAGTAATGTATTTTGCGTACATAACTGCACGAGTCCATCAAATGATTATGCAGCAGTGGCATGCAGCAACAACTACCAGGCACAGTTACACACTCACGTATCAGTTCCTTACTGATCTCCAGACGTTTGACTAGGCCTAGAGTTGCTTCGAGATATTCAGTTCGGCCCGAGGGGTCCGCCACGGTGCGCCTCGGCGTACGAGATTTCGAAATCCACTGGATTTCACGTGGATTTCGGATTTCAGAGTGGATTTCTGGATTTCACAGTGGATTTCTAGATTTCAGTTTGGATTTCTGCCGACAGGTTTCTTCTTGTATGTTCTTGGATATTTTAGTTATAGTTCCCAGCTTAGCAAAATTTTTTTAGTTAGTTGTAGTTTTGGTTAACTAAATTTAAAAAAAAGGCCATACTAAAATGTATTTAGCTAAAGTTATAGTTAACTAAAAACAACACTGTCGGACAGTGTACGAGATTTCTTTTGTGACGGATCCCTTGGTTCGGCCTTCCAGCTATATTTTGTATGAATGCGTTCACGTGACCGAAAGTTGGCGTGGCAACCCAAAAAATTTTGCGGCGCGCCGGTGACTAACCCCCCCTTTCAAAATTTCTACATCTGCCACTGGGTAGGGTAAGGGTTAGGGTTGGGCAGGTGAACAGGATCTCCAGTGCCGTTTCTGGTGCCGTATATTCCAACTGGTCGCAAGATGCAATTGTTCTACAGCTATATTATATATCATGATGTTTAGCTATATATCATGATATTTAGCTATATATCATGATATTTCTTAAACAAAGCTTTACCCTCAAGGGAGGAGCCAGACATCAGTTGATCAAATCGTGAATAGCGAGGCACCCCTTCACCTACTTTATACTCGCGCGCATTACGCGCGCGTAATACCAGCCCGAAGCACGGTAGCGCGTTCAATACATGCACGCAATGATTTTATACGTCGGTATATTGAACGTGTGACGTCACGTAAGCGGAAAAATCGCTTCGGGAGTCGCTGTGAGGGGTGACGGTGGTGTAGCTGGTGAAGGGAGAGTTGTTGGTGTGCCAAAGTTTCATTCCTGGGGTAAGTGCACCATACCCGAATATCAACTCAGGTTGGAAGTTCAACGATTCCTCTGGCCTGTGTATTATATTAGTTATATTAGTTATATTAGTTACGAGCAAAGTAACCGCACCCCAAGATGCTCATAGGAGGTTAGTGCTGCAGGTTTACCTTTGCTGAACACTCTAGAGTTCAGTGCTATACATAGGTGAAAAAAATCTTTGTTAGTAGGCTTTAGGAAAACGAAGTGCACTGCTACTTAGCTACAAGACCTGAAGTAGAATGCCTTAGAGTTCAGAGTTTTGTGGTTTCTTAAAAAACCTTTACCCTCAAGGGAGGAGCCAGACATCAGTCTATCAATCGTGAATAGCAAGGCACGCCTTCACCTGCTTTATACTCGCGCTTTGCGTGCGTAATATTAGTCCGTAGCGCGCTCAATACACGCAATGATTTTATACGTCAGTATATTGAACGTGTGACGTGCGTAAGCGGAAAAATCGCTTCGAGAGTCGCTGTGAGGGGTGACGGTGGTGTAGCTGGTGAAGGGAGAGTTGTTGGTCTACCAAAGGTTCATTCATGGGGTATAAGTGCACCATGACATTAACAAATATCAACTCAGATTGGATGTCCAATGCTTCCTCTGGCCTGCGTATTATATTATGTTATATTATATTACGAGCAAAGTAACCGCACCCCAAGATGCTCACGGGAGATTAGTGCTGCAGGTTTACCTTGGCTCGAACACTTTAGAGTTCAGTGCTATACGTAGGTTAAATCTTTGTTAGGCTTTAGGGGAAAAAAAGTTCACTGCTACTTAGCCACAAGACCTGAAGTAGGTTTTAGAGATCAGGGTTTTGTGCTGCAAATTTACCTGGAGTAGAAAGCCTTAGAGTTCATAGTTTTGTAGCTTCTTAAAAAATCTTTACCCTCAAGGGAGAAGCCAGACATCAGTTTATCAATCGTGAATAGCGAGGCACGCCTTCGCCTGCTTCATACCCGCGCGTTACGCGCACAATATTAGCCCGAAGCACGTTAGCGCGCTCAATACACGCAATGATTTTATACGTAGTATATTGAACGTGTGACGTCACGTAAGCGGAAAAATCCTCTCTGTGAGGGGTGACGGTGGTGTAGCTGGTGAAGGGAGAGTTGCTGGTATACCAAAGTTTCATTCGCGGGGTAAGTGCATCATGCCATTAACGATTATCAACTCAGATTGGATGTCCAACCCTTCCTCTGACCTACATGTGTATTATTTATTTAATTATTTATTTATTTATTTATTTACGCGGGTCCTTTAAGTTGCATCTTGGGGTGTAATATTAGCTATATTATTTATATTATTTATTTACTTGGGTCCTTTAAGTTACATCTTGGGGTGTAATTATCATGTTTAGCTATATATCATGATATTTAGCTATTGTTCTATTAATTTATTATATATCATGGCCAGATGAGGTACTACATATTTCTAGCTTCATTCACATTTGCTTATTCTCTTCTCCACTAAACAGCCTAGGTAGCTACAGTATTAATACATTTATTGCTCTGTTTACCATGCATGGATAATTCTATTATGGGTGTTCTAAATATAGTTGCAAGAGTACTCAAGGAATATTATACAACAATTTTGTGTTAGCAATTTGTGCATTAGTACTGTAGGTGTATGTATTCAAATTTTGTATTACATAAGGTTTCTGTAATGATACACTGTTAGAAAGTTTCCATGATGCTAGCGCAATTCTCATGGATGTTGACTTACATTCATAACTACTCACTTAGGTTCCATTGTGTGTACTCAATAATGTACTGGAGGAAAACAACTTGAATAGATGGATGGATCAATGCAGGAAGTAAGTATGATATATGTGCATGTTTGTGCTGATTTGGCACACTGCTACACACTGTGCATACACACCATTTGATTAGTTCTACCGACACATACACAAACAACAAAACTCTTGATGCAGAAATCAAGCACAACTTGTAGTTTGCAGAGACTACATATGTGTGGGCTTGTGCATACATGCAGGCATCACCACGAAGCCAGGTGCTGTTGGACAATGCCGAACCCATGGAGTCCATACTGTGCAAGTTCTTTGAAATACTAACTGAACTGAAATATTATCAAGTGGAAACATAATAGTTTTGTCTAACTCACTGTCATGTAGCTACCATACATACATTTGACCTTTGTTAGGATACTTTCTCTTATGCCATGAAGTATGCATATGAAGGAGTAGCTATAATTACAAATTAGGAGAGCTCTCTGCAGTGCACATTACTTTAATTTTCACCATTTCGTCTTTATAGTAATCAGTGCAAGACAGTTTGGTGCTACCAACATGGATACGTCATCAAGGTATTCCCAACAGTGGAGGAGTTGGTGAACTACACAAGCCAGTTCAATCCAGCACAGATAATAATATCAGCGCAGGTGTTGCTTGATGCATTGACAAGTGAAGGTGACTCCCAACAAAACATAATACTATTTTTAAAACTTCAATTGAGAATTAGAAGTCTGGAAACCAAGCTAATCATGTTATTAAATTTATGTGCATAGTTTCCGGTTGTTATAGATACATTTACAGGAAATGTTCCAATTGCCCACATCATCTTCCAAAAACTGTGAGAGTGCCGTAGTGATGGATAGGGGTGTGGAGTGAAAGCACTTGGTGGGATACAAGATTGACCATTTATGATCTTTCGGCACATGATTAATTTTTGTACTTGATGTTGGTTGTAAAGGCATGGCCATTTCAAAATTGAGACTCTCTGTTGCTAAGGAGCTGTCCAGTTCTGCAGAACAACTTTTGAGGCAAAAGCTTGCACAGAGTTCAATTTCTTTGTACTTTGCTTGGTGGGGATCCCAAACACATGCACAGTAGTCAAGATGCGGGAGAACCGTGAGCTTGTATAGTCTCTCACGGGCAACCCTGGGGGCTTGATGAAAGTGTCGGTGGATAAGCCCGAGCTGCTTCTTTGCTTTAAGACAATATGGGATGACCAGAACAGGTTGTCTGTAATCACCACTCCCAAGAACTTCAGAGATGTTACTGAAGGAATGGGACATCTCCCGACAAAAAAGTTCAGGATGGGTCTGTGCTTCTTGCGTGTTATGAGGATACTCTTTGCCTTTTTGGCATTCAGGTGAATTGGTCCATATGAACAAATCTTGTTGATATCAATCTGAAGATCAAGCAAGTCTTGACTGTTGTTAATAGGCTTGTACAGAATCATGTTATCAGCATAGAGAATGATTTTTGAGCTGCTACTTAGAATTACATCAAAGATGGAATTCATGAAAATGATGAAGAGGAGTGGCCCGAGAATAGACCACTGAGGAACTCCTGATGTGACTTGGAGAGCAGCTGAGGTGTGACCATCCAGGACCACTCGTTGAAACCGGCCAGATAGGTAATCTTCAAACTAGGTAAGGAGGGAACGACTGACTCCGACACGCTGCAAGCTCTCCAAAAGGAGATAATGTGGAACTGTATCAAAAGCCTTTGATAGGTCAAAAAAGTTGGCAGCAACATGATTTCCAGAATCGAGTTGCTGGTGCCACTCAGAAGGAAGCCGATGATAAGGACAAGTTGACAGTTTGTGTAGAAATGGTGATATGGACCCGGCAGTGCTCCTTAGCATGTGACTGGAGATGTTATCAGGACCAGATGCAGTTTTGATTTTCATGGTTGACAGAAGCTTCTGTACACACTCCTGAGAGCAGGTGATAGAAAAGTGAAGGAGCCATGGATCGGACTGCAGAGACAATCTTATTCCTGGTGGATTGGTATTTCTTCCACACACAAGGATTGTGACCTCTTTTCGCTTGTTGAAACAACCTGGACCTCTTTTTGATGAGAAGTTTTATCTTCCTGGTGAGCCAGTGTGGCTCATTCTTGATTGAAGCAACTTTGTTTGGAATGCACTGAGACATTATGGATTACAATGTGTCGTTCCATTGGGTCCAGGAAGAGTCAATATTATCATGCTGTAGAGGTTCAGACGGAATTTGAGAGAGGAGACTGTTGGCTGCATCAAAGTCTGCATGATTGTATCTCCAGATATAGTACGTTGTTTGGGGTTCACGGAACGAGGAGGACGTTTTATGCATACAAGGATACAGTTGTGATCGGAAGAGCCAAGCAGAGGGGTAACTTCGCAATAATCAAGAGATTCAGGGTCATTTAGGTAGACATTATCAATCAGAGAACTGGAATTGTTGAAGGTTCTGGTGGGTTGCTGAACAACCTAAGTGAAGTTCATCTTGGAGGTGAGACAGGAAAGTTGGTGTGAGGTATGATTAGGTGAGAGGAGGTTGATGTTGAAGTCACCTAGAAGGATAGCTGTGAACAGACTATAGTTGGAGGGATGGTCTCAAGATACGACTCTAGAAGGGACAGGTCTTTGGCTGTAGTGGAAGGTGGACGATAGTATAGAATTAGCAGGAGTTTATGATGGCGAAGGCTGATTTCAACTGAGAGTAGCTCAAGAGTATCATGGTATTGAAGCATAGAGATAGAAGTGTTGCCCTTAACATAAAGGATAATGCCCCCGCCATGTCTGTTCCGGTCTTGACGAACAGACTGATATCCTGGAATTGCTATTTCTGCATTTCCAATATCCTTGTCTAGCCACGACTCAGGTAGGGCTATCACAGCAGAAGAGTCTGTGGCTGCAGCTGCACACAGGAAATCAAGCTTGGGGAATAGGCTTCTGCAATTAGTGTAGAGGATATTCAGTCTATGGTCAATGGCAGGGAAGGATTTGGATGGGCTACACTATCGGAGATACAAACAAGGAACTTGTGAAACTGGGGAGGCAACAAGCTGGACAAAACCAGTCATCTGGAGAACTTCCTAGTCTTTTATATTCCTCATCACTGACCCAGGCACACTTGGGATGACACCATTTACGGCAAGCATTGCACCAGATGCCTTCACTAATAATTGGCTTGAAGCAAACAACACAAGAGGACTCACTATACTTTGGGCCAGGGCATCGTTCAACATCACACGAAGCAAGTAACAGCCACAGGACAAACCATGCATCGGGGTTTTCCACGACAGAACTTGGCCTGGTGAATTGAAAGTGATCCAATGCATGACCGTCTCCTGGTCAGTTCCACCTGTGCGATTCCACCGCTAGGCAGGAATTTGGGACTAAGGCGGATTCCGGTGATGTGTGGCAGTCCCACAAAGTTTTCGAGTGAAGCAGAGCATGGCAGAGTTCGGCAGACTCCCAGAAAAAGCACTAATGCACAAAAGTCGATCCTAGCAATGCACAAAAGTACTATATACTAATGTACAAAAGTCAAGTGTTCATGAGCAATGCAGCAGAAGACATTTGGTTCAAAATTGTGCAACTCCGACACATTGTCTTTAGTCCTAGCTGTGCAGTATTGAATTTCGATGATTGGCTGCAGTTTGTGTGTCTTGATTATGCAGCTGTGTGCTAGAACATATATGGTCACAGTTACCAGTGCTTGCAGTGCAGCTCCTTCCAACAGCATACACTCTTTCATATTGAGTTCCTGTTGTGGATGCTTAGCAAACTGCCTGTGCCAAAATCTTCTCAGTGAGTATGAAGTGCTTTGATGGCAATAACTTTCATGGTCTGTCAGCTCATTGGAAAAATAGTGTAGAGGTCAAACACAAATTCTATGTACTAGCTAGATGCATGAGTCACTAACAGATAAAGCTGCTGTTAATCCTGATATAAAACAACAAAATTATCACCATTCATGTTCTCTTCACTGTTTGTATTATAATGGCAAACAGGTGAGAGAGAACTATTTGGATTCTGTCGACCTTGCATATGCATCAAGTTGATCAACACACAGCAACTTGGCTATTGCTTCAACAAAGTGCCTGTAACGGAATATTAATTCTCCATGCTGCTCAGTATACTCAGAAACTGGTCAAAGTTGACTGACATTGTGGTAGCTACTCAACTTCACAGTTGTGGTAGGCAAGGATGCCAATGAATGTGCAAGTGTTACAGAGGTGTACCCAACTGCAAGCAAATTTCCTTCTGATTGCATGACATGGTAGGGTAGCAACACTTAGCAAGATCAGAAATTGAAAACGAATATGTTACAGTCATTGAACTCTTGATCATATACCTAAATCCCAAAATTTTCACATTAGTTATTGCCTCCATGCAGCTTTGGTAATATTAAAAGAACAACTTCATACTAGCTACACAGAAACTCTGTATGAAAGAACGCATTAGAATCCAAAAGATGATTATACTGTAGTTTGACAAAGCTTTCACACATAAGCAATTATTGAGAACTGCTTGCAATTATATATTTACTAATAGAACACACAAGTTACTTCTGGTAACAACTGGGTACAAAAATTAAGATAAGCTTAAAGTTTAGTGTACAAGCCAATGATCCACTGCTAGTTAAAGGGTGTATGTGGAGGAATACAAAGACAGGAGCACAAAAGAGCTTGGAGGCTCTTGTGAGTAGACTGTATATAGTTCAAGCCAAGGTTTGCGAAGCTGATCAAAGTTCACAGATTCAGTGGAATCATTTACAGGATTATCCGTTGTTGGTTTGCTGTTCAATTTCTTAAACTCAAAGTTTGGTTTAGGAGCGGTCCAGGTTCAGTTTTGGCATCAGCTTGGTTTCCCCTCAGTTGCTGGAACACTTGGTAAGCAAGAATCCTAATGAATATCACAAGTGCTATGGAGACAGAGGTGTACCCAACTGCAAGCTGATCTGCTCCCGAAGGTTTGATGTAGTAAGTAGCATGACCTAGCATGATCAGGTTCAGAGAAAATGAACTCTGTGAGAAATGGCTAACAAGAATCATGAGTCCTACTAGGATCCAAAATGTGTACTGGGAACACAAACTTAAGCCATGCTTTGATGTGAGCATCCAATCAACATAGACACGTCTCATAGCAAAAATCAAGATTGAATCGCATAGAAGGCCTCTGTATTCTCCACTGTAACTTTCCTCTGTGCATTATGGTGAGAGATTGGCTTGTGAGATCACATCTGCTGAGGTCCCAACATTTTCAGAGAGCAGGATGTCAGACCATGCCAGGAAGTGTATAACATTAGTAGCTAGTCAAACGGAGGAGACCTGCAAATACCTATACTGACCACCAGCCGAGGATCAGTTAGGCTTGGGGGGTTGAACTGGTTCGTGAAGGGTGGGGATTGCACCTTGTATAGAAACAGAGAGAGGATCACTTGAATTATAGCTGTAACGAAATATCATGGTGAGTGTGTCTCCATACCATGCAGATTATTAGCCACCATGTAGCCTTGGTTCCAGGCAGGCTGCAATAATGAGGGACACCAGCTGGTGACAGTCTAAATTGTGTGTTTCTACACTGTCACTGTAAATCAAAGCACAAAAAGAAGCTTTCCTCTTGCCATGCCATATGTCACATTATGATCATCCTTCACCAGTCTAGCATCAAACCAAGAGCACATTCCCTCATTTTCTTGGCAAATATGGACCCCCAAGTTATATGACCATTCCAGCCTTCAAGCATTGTTATAGCTAGTGATATAGTGTTATGTATGTTTCTTGTATATATTTCTGTGTGTGTTGGAATAATTCAATCTGTTTATATGGAACCCTAACTCTGGATGGGTGTCAGGATCTAATTTACCACAGATGTATAAGTTGTCACTACTTGATTGATATTCATATTCCCATACTAACAATGGCATGAACTCCATGAGACGGATCCAATATTCATAACTACATTCCTACAAGTCATGTGATACAAGTTCATTCATGTGATACTTTACCCTCAACAGAGTCACTACCTGGCCCACATGAATTATTATAGAATATGTCTTCATTATCTGCATGCTGCCTTCACAGAGAAGACTTCCCACAGCTGGCTAATGCAACCTAAGTTCAGAAGAGAAAAATGGAAACTAGATAAATGACTGATCAAGAAAGTAAGAGAAAAGTGTTTCCTTAATGTTCCATTCAATGGCAGAGTTTATGCAAGTAACTAGCTAGTCAGTGGCGTAGGAAAGACTTTTTGATTGGGGGGGCACGGTTTGAAACTACGCATAGAGTAGTGAGCAATTTATATAACAATTATGAAAACTTGGGGGGGGGGGGGGGGGGGGGGGGGCACATGCCCCCGGTGCCCCCCCCCCCGGTTCCTATGCCTATGCTAGTTGTAATCAGTAAAGTGGAGGCTCAACTGTTGTTGCCAAACTGTGCTGTGAGTTGCTCAGCTGTGCATGCAGATTATAGCTACAGTTGGAAAAAAGGGACATTTCTTATATCAGGAAACGTGCAACATATGCATAGGCCAACTTTCCTGAACAATTTTCTTCACATGCATAGGAAAACTCTGCCTTATACTGTACAATTTCCTTCAGTTGTCCTGACATGTCTCGTGACATTTCCTAGAAAGGGCAGTTTAGGAAATGCCATTTTTCTTCCAGTGTTACAAATCTCAAGAAGATCAAGACAAAGTACTAGAAGTCAGGAAAGCTAGTACTGTCTCATGCTGAAATGCATCTTCTGCAATAGGTGACAACACGTGACTGTTTATGCATATGCACAACATTAAATCTGCAGGTGGGGATAATTTTTTTTTGCATAGCTAGCTAGAGTCTACTAGTCTACTTCTTGCATCCTTCTGGTAGGCATCATCCCTGTGGGGTTGGGTAAGCAAAACTACTACAACTGTATTCACGGGGCTCTCCACATAATTAACCAGTGTCACTGTAAGTTCGGGGGCGTTCACAAACAGGTTTGTGTCACGCAGCTCACGCTTAACGTCAAATTGATGTTTGGGGGTGAGGGGGGGGGGGGGGGGGGGGGGGGGGGGGGGGGGTTGGCATGTGACATTACGATCTTTATTAAATCACAGTATACTGATACCGCATGTTTGTTGGAGCTATTAAACTTGTTCGTGGGCAAAGCACAGCGCTACAGTCACGACTGCAGCTGCATGGGATCTACTAGGATCAGGAATGGACAGGAGTCTCTGCTGGGTTTATGTACTTGACACTTTTATAGTAACCTGTTCACTGTTTCTGTGGTGTTTTGACAAGTTGTCGTTATTAAAGGCTGGGGGTCAGGGGGGGGGGGGGGGGGGGGTGGGGGTGGGGGGGGTGGGGTGGAGTTAACGTCGTAAGACGTTAAGCGTGCGCAAACCTGTTTGTGAACGCCCCCTTATCTGTGTCGCGCGTCAAGTGAGCCCGCAAGTCGTGTTGACAATGGCGATTTATATTATGGAGTTAGGTTGGAGATTGTGGTTGCTGATGGTTGTAGGCTTGCTTGTCGCACCTACACCTGTGCGAATGATTGGTGAGTCAAGTTCATAACCAGCTAATAATATGATAAACGCTGTGTCTCGAGTACTGCTAATAAACAGTCAATTTCAGTGGCTATACCAAGTTCCAATGAAGATAATACATAGACCAATCGATAGAGCGCTAAATGACGATACCCATTATGTCAGCAAAGTATTTAGTACAGGTACTGTAGCTAGCAAAATTCACTTCGAAATTTAAAGTACCGGTACATTACCTGTGTTTGTATTTTTTCCTTCAGCAAAATATATAAGCCACATCCTAAAAAATGGCTATCAGTTATTGTCCCTGGAATTCAATTTTCCAACTACTGGTACTCTATAGACATACAGTATTATAAAATAAAAGCTGGCTCTCTAAAAAAAAAGGGGCGGATCTAGTTCAATACCAACCGCAGAATAGCAGTCTGAAAAGGCTACCTGGCTGATGCTCGGTAGACTTCTCACTATGGTGCATTTCATGCATGGTACATAAACTGAGCCAGACTATGCATGATTAGTCTTGGGGGTGTGGCACAGTGTAAACGTAACAAAAGGCAGCATCAGTAGAAACTGTGCATGAGACTGCATGCATGTGTTCAAAACATTCAGACAACACATAATCTGCACATTGAGTTATGTAGACATGTTCTTGGACCTGTGAAGAATGGAGCTTTCATTCTCTGCTCCAATCTCAACACTTTATGCAATCAACAAGCAAACAAAAGAAATAGTGGACTCTCATCTGGTTGGGTGTGTCTTCTACTCCTAGTCAGTAATGCCACTTTTTTAGCAAGCAATGCGTTATGGGTACACCCAATCTGTTTGTTTTGTCATGATGGGGCTGCACTGCAAAAAAGTAATGTCACAGAGCGGTTTCAGGGTTCGTTGAAATTGGTGAGTATTAGTATATGTAATAGCATGGCTAGCAGTGCAATTTGGGATTAATTGCACGAGTAAGGTTTGTAATTTCACGAGGCGAAGCCGAGTGAAATTACTAACCTTACGAGTGTAATTAATCCTAAATTGCACTGCTAGTCATGGTATCACATATTAATCATATAGATTATCTTTGTTTCTTCACCTACTACACTTTTATACATTTGACAGTGATAGTAACATGTACTACTGCATGAGAAGACGAACTGAAACAACTTTCCAGCGAGTACGAGAAGAGGGCGGAGCGACTAGTTAACGCTAGTGCAGTGGGAAGAGTAGAAGGCGTGGCAAATGACCGTTCGATCCACGAAGCATATAGCCTCATATTCAGCGCGGGTACCAGGCCACGAAGCATGCGAAGCGGCATAGCAAACCTGAATGATGCTCTACTCGATCTCGTTCACCAAGAAACACAGAGCAATCGGCTAGCATAACAGGCACAACCTTCTGCCACCTATCGGCAATTCTCCGCTAGGCGTCGGTGACTCGAAAGATTCGAAGGCGTGGTAATGGCTGTTTTATTGCAGCTTCGAAGTTGAAGGAATAGCGATTTCCGCCGACAATTCACAAGGAAAGTAGCTAATATACAACCTTCTGCCGTTGCTTTCTTTCGCGTTTGAATTGTTTACAACGCCGTTGCTACACTACTATTGACCAATCAGATGCAGATTTCACTACGGCAGTAACCAATCAGGTCGCGATTACACTTTTTGCACTCATACCAGTGCAAAAAAGTGTAATCAGTATCTGATTGGTTGAAAACAGTGCAGATTACAGAAATATCGCATTCCCGCGGTATAGAAGCTTTGTATAGAAACTTGATATTACCATATGATTATACTATGAAAAGAATTTGCACACACAATCACCATCCACAATCACCATCCATCATTTCCTTCACACTTCCATCAATGTTTCATTAAGAAGCAAAGAGATACCTGTCTGCTAGCTAATGTGTGCCACTTCTTATGGTCCATTTGCTAACTATTATCTGGTTCATTAGCTAACTATCCATCATTCCCTCACAATTACATCAAGCTTTATTAAGAAGCAAAGGGCTAACACAGACAAGTGTCTCTGCTAGCTCTTTTAATTTGCTTCTTAAGAAGCTTGATGGAACCGTGAGGGGGATGATGGATGGTAGCTAATAGCTATGTTCATGAATTCTCTTCATAATAACCACAAGTTCTGTGAACTTTGAAACTGCAAGGCTGTGCCTAGCATAGGGGCAGGGGGGGCAACTGCCTCCCAGAGAACTTTACTTAATTAATTCCGCACTTACTGACCGTGCTTACCACTGGCTGTGTTACTGTTTGCTAGTCTCGCAAGCCAGACCCACCAACCCCAGTGCAGATCGCTTCCAGTATACGTGCCCCGTGCGCAATACTGAAAGCGAACCGCAATGTGGTTGATTGGATCTAAGCTAATTGCTGGACTGCTGACTGCCAAGTGCTGACTAGGCGGTGGCTTTCAAATCCAATAGAGTAGTCGGCATACTATCACATGACCAGTGAGCTATGCGTGCATGCGTTGTGCATGCATGCATATGGGCATAGATAATAGACCTATGGTATAGGTCCTACCCAATGGAGATGGTATCCAGTGTTCCAGTAGCTCAGCAAGCAATGATTATTATGATGATGACCCTCTTCTCAAGAAGCTCTCTGTACTTCTCTGTATGCCTCAGAATGCGCCTCGGAACACATAAATTGCCAAAATTTCTTGGGGGAGCATGGCCCCAGACTCCCCTAGAGTCAAGAACTGCAGGGCGGCCATGTTTTCTACTTCAGCTAATGACATTGCCCCCCCCAGATAGAAAAAAAAAATGTACGGTCCTGAACTGGAGTAACCTCCCACAGGCAACTTTTGACTGAGTAGGTTTTCCATTGTGTGAATGAGGCTACTTAATCCTGACCTGATATTAATTGGCTATGCCAGTGAGTACTTGATCACAGTTAGACTAGGATGAATTCCTTTGTCTGATTATCTGTGACCTCTTACAGTATTGGAGGTTATTTGATTGTATTGAGGAGGGCATACAGTGTAGTGTAGTATGGGGAGAAGATACAATGGTGAGCTAGCATTTTTTTTGTTGTTGTTGGTAAATTGCCAAAAGGCATACGTAGGGATGGCTAAAATGATGTTTATGTGCTATAGTATGTTAACTGATCTGTCACAAGGATGCTCTCCGAATGCTTCCTCAGCAAAAATCTCCCCCTCTTATGTATCAATGTAGCATGGTATTTGGTGTTATAGTTGCTGCAGTTGGAATAGTACAGAGAGTCCCAGGGTTGGTTACAAGGGGTGGTCTAAGTGCAGTTAGCAATACACTACTTCCAGCTACTGTATTCATGTGTTGTGCTGCCTGTCAAAACTACAATACTTTGAACTTTCACCCACTTTGAATATTTTGTTAGACTTATGAATATCATCAGAAAGGGAGTTGATCCGTATCACATACTGTCAGACTTTGCCTATTTTTTTTTCAGCATAGTTATTGGCTTGTCGCTTTTTAGACTGGACTCACATGGATGACTGGTTACTAGAGGTGTGTGTTCAGCTAGAGTGACTTGTTATAAATTTTTCACCTACTTTGCACATTATCCAAAAGAAAGGCACTTACTGTTACTCTTTACTGCTCATACTAGAACTGTGTTATGAAGAGAACTTCATGAATAATAAGTATGCTGGCTGAGTAAATGCTGTGCTATAATCAGAAATATCATTTGCCCGATTCCCAGTGAATAATGCAAAAGTTCACCATTCGACTCAAACAAAATACTGCAGACCATTACCAATGTCATTTCTGACTTCTAATTTGTCTGAGTGTGTCTTACAGGAAGCATAGCATTGTAGGTGGTCTTTCAGTAGGTAAACTGAATTTGGTCTCAATTTTCATGTAGCAAAGTGGTGTGTGTGTTATACCATGGGTACTTGATGACATGTGCAAACAGTAGGCACTAGATGCTTCTTCACCCGCCCCTTAGTGCGGGGAACAAGGCTAGAATATTATTTGAGTATATTTCAGCATAGTGGAGACTATAATTGGATATTGAAGTAAATTCCTCATCACATTCATGTAAAAAGGGGGTGAGGCTCAATAAGCAATATGGTAAATATTGACACCAGTACTATACAAAATATGATTATATAAATTTATTATGTTTCAGTGGACTATGGCTCTGGAGTTGAACTCTCACCGCTGCCTGATTCAAGTCAATCACAGACTACTACAACTACATCCCTGACTTCTACAACTACATCCCAGACTTCTACAACTACATCCCAGACTTCTACAACTACATCCCAAGAAGCACTTATGCCATTTTCATCAGAGCCTGCTGTGGTCAGATCAAGAGTACTACAGTCTACAAGAGTTGGACCAAGCTCATCACTGGCTGATGCAGTTCTCTCAGTGACTTCAACTTCACCTGCAGCAGTAGCATCTGGATTACCACCAGGTGTCTCCATCTCCCCAACACGTGTTGCTACAACAGTATCTACTGCAGCACCAAGTCCATCCCCTTCTCCAGGTAATATATAAGTAACTTTTCGTAGCTAGTATTACAAGCTGCATGTGCATGCATGCATGCATGACCGCGCGCGCGCGGCCACTGTAAAAAGGGAATTGTCATTTCAACAAGCAGTTTGCTATCTGAGTTTCAGGTGAGTGAACATATTGCATGCATGGACAGTTAATTCTGTGAACAGATTGGTTAGGAATCCAAAAACACATTACGGCAATCACCTTTTCCTCCAAATCTGAATATGTATATAAATATATTTGTATGTATGCATGCATTTCTTTGTGTTGCTGAGCACATTAGTGTGAGGTTCTGGCAGACAGCTCTATTTCTGTAATGAGTATGTGTGCATGAATGTGAATAAATGTAAATTTGTGGCACGCAAGAATGTAACTTTTACATTGCTATAGCACTAGAGTATGGAATTATCGGTTGCCTTTAATCCTGGTGTGCACCATACAAGAAGGTACTTTATAGAGTTGGAAATATCTCTAAAATATGGTTACCAACTAGGTAACATATTATATACTACTATAACAGGTATTACTTTATGCACATAAAATGAGTGACTAGTTCAGCCACAAAAACAGAAGCAAATTGTCTCAGTCTTAGCAGCAATTACATCTTTGCATTATTTACTTCAGTTCTCCATGACTGTGGCCCACCTTCTTCTCCACTTTGTGGTCATGTGGAGAGCTACACCAACACAACTGAGGGTTCAGTGGTATTCTACGGCTGTGTCCCAGGTTTTGCTCCAGAGGGGAGGTTCACAGCTGAGTGCACTAGGAATGGGTGGAGTCCAAACCCTGCTGATTTGAACTGCACATGTAAATAATAAATAATTCTGCTAACTAAATGGAATGTGCTGCATATAGAGTGACAGGTAGCTACATATTCAATGTGTCAGTCAGACTTTGGAAAAGGTTGCAGTACCTGTTGTGACATAGTGCGTAATCTCTGTGTGTTTGTTGTATACTATTTGTTTGCCTTGGTGGGTTGGGATCTAGACTCATCCTGGTCCAGCCCATCACACTCAAAGTGGGTGTGGCTGAGTATCAAGACACAGTTGAGTCATCAGCCTTCTTCAATACTACAACACAACCACACCCTGAAGTGTACCCCACAAAACAGATGTGTTTTCTTCCGCTTCAAGTGTCTACCTGGAGTTTGTAGGTATGTTTGCCTATTTTCCAGTCGTAACCACACCCCATGCAAAAAAAGTGCAAGATTTTTTGTCAGAATACAAGATGGTATCAAGATGAGAATAAGGTGACATTGGCAGAATGTCTGCTGTTGTGATCACTTTTATGGGGAGGGGGGCTGGGAGGGCACCAGCCACCCCTGTTACCAGCGAGACTGTGCTTACATCACGTTTAACTTGATGACTCTTCACATATATATACCATACACATTGAAAATTTCCCCAGGGATTTAATTTTGCTACTTGTGATGTGCAATAGCGCGGTGTGCACAGTGGGTTACTAAAGTGCCAGTTACTAAAGCGCGTGGCACATGCAGTTGAATGTTGCGAGTGCAGACCACCCGCAAGGATTTATTCACCATGAAAATTCAGTTGAAAATGGCCTCAGATCACTCCTTGCACACTCTAAAATTCAAAATGCACCTGGCTCCCCCTAAGGTAGGTTATGACCCCCCCCCCCCCCCCCCCCCTAAGATGGGTTGTAAGGTTTGAGAGCAATAGAAAACTTGTTCTTAGATGCTCTAAGTGTCTTATTGACAGAATCCTCAGTTTTGAGATAAGGGAAGGGCACAGCTTCTAGAAACAACAATTCCGGATAATTCTGTTGGATATCCATGGAAGGTTCCTTCTGCTAGGCAGTGAGGCTTTGGGGATGCACCTGTGTGTGACATCAAGGAAGGCCTTGAACCAGTTCGTCCAGGAAGTAATTGGATTCCCGTCAACAAGAATAGAGGGATCCAGGGCAGAAGTAGCTATGCCGTGTGCAGCCTAGCATTATGGAGGTATACATTAGCTTTTATGTGCTTAGAGTATGTACTGTTAACAACAAGTTGCTGTTTCTAAACTTTGTGAGAAAAGCCTGAAGTATTTTGGGGGTTTTACCAAAATTGTTACGAGGCAAACACAGCATGAACAGCCGTTCCTGGCCATTGGATCCCTCAAAATTTTTCCAGTGCTTAATTTTGCAGAATTTCATAGTATCCCCTTTGGCATATATACAAAATCCTGACTATGCTACTGCCTGCTGTTATTACGTCTTCATGCCTTCCTGTTCTTTGGTTTTGAGTTGTTGTCAATAATAATGCAAGTTTGTAGCTACCAACTGTTGGAGGTCAATTTGGTTAAAACAGTTAACCAGGCTCATCATACTTTTCTTTTATGAAAAAGCTCATTGAAACTGTGCGACAACAGTTCGTTCATTTCTTTGGAAGAAATATCTAACAGCACTTCTCCACTCATTTACGCACCTCAAACTGAATTGGGTCTTCAAATCCTGCTATCTTTGTAGTGGAAATGGCTAGTAGGTTGCCAAGTCACAAAATATTATATTCAGACATGCACACACAAACACACACATACACATACATACACACACACACACACACACACACACACACACACACACACACACACACACACACACACACACACACACACACACACACACACACACACACACACACAACATACACACACACACATTACTTCTTGTTACTGAGCATATTAGTGTGAGGGTTTGAATGAGGGATTTATTTTTGTAATATACATGCAGCATTTGGTTACCAAATGGCTCTGCGTGTTTTTGCATTGTGCATTATTTGGTGGGTTCATCTTACCTTTTCAGTTGACTGTGGCACTCCCATTCCTCCACAATATGGATCACTACAGCACTACACAAATACAACGGAGGGTTCAGAGGTGTTCTACAGCTGTGATAGTGGTTTTGTTCCAATAGGGAGGATGAGATCTGTGTGCACAAGGATGGGGTGGAGTCCAAACCCTGCTGATTTTAGCTGCACATGTAAATAAAAAATAGATTTGGCAAACTAAAAAGACTGTACTGCATGTAGACATGATGGGCACATATTAATCGAGACAATTTGGAAAAGTTATAGTAACTGTTCTGACATAGTGCTCCCTGTGTGTTAATTTGTATTGTACATTATTTGCCTGTCTTGATTCATTTTACCTCTTCAGTTGACTGTGGCCCTCCTCCTCCTCCACAACATGGATCATTTGAGAGATACAGTGGCTCTACAGATGGTTCAGAGGTGTTTTACCGCTGTGACCCAGGTCTGGTTCCAGAGGGGTTGCTGAGTTCTGTGTGCACTTACAATGGGTGGAGTCCAAACCCTGCTGATCTGAACTGCATATGTAAGTGAAAAATGAATCTTGCAAACCCTCACATTCAAAAGACATATCAAGTGGCAGGTGTGATTGCAGTAACTGTTGTGACATAGTGCTTATTCTCTATGAGTTCGTAATGTATATTATTTGCCTTGGTGGGTTCATCTTACCGCTTCAGTTGACTGTGGTCTACCTGGTTCCCCTCTCAATGGATCTTTGGAGAGCTACACTAACACTACAGAAGGTTCAGTGGTGTTCTACCGCTGTAACCCAGGTTTTGTTCCAGAGGGGAGGTTCAGAGCTGTGTGCACTGGAAGTGGGTGGAGTCCAAACCCTGCTGATCTGAACTGCATATGTAAGTGAAAAATGAATCTTGCAAACCCTCACATTCAAAAGACATATCAAGTGGCACTCAGCAGCATTAAGGCACGGGCAGCTCATTAACAGTGCCTTAAATGCAAAATTTGAATAACTCAAAAAGTATGATCACATTGGCCACCAAACTTTACAGTGCACTAGAACTAATGAAATTATGACTATGGTGATCACGTGACTTTTATATTGGAGCCAGTGATGGCCAAGCCACTTTCAGCCAAAAACCATTTCTAGTACTTTAGCCACCAATTTGTTTTGCTGCTAATGTGAGGGGAGGTTCAGAGCTGTGTGCACTGGAAGTGGGTGGAGTCCAAATCCTGCTGATCTGAACTGCATATGTAAGTGAAAAATGAATTTTGCAAACTCTCACATTCGTTACGCATATTAAGGTGGCAGGGAACCCTGCGTTTTCAAGGTCAACATACCTGGAATCCAAGCTCATAGAATTCTTTGTCTTTGTAAACGTTTAGCGCACAGTCCGTTTTGGGAGTCTTCATCCGTTCACTGTCCGTAAAATTGGGGATTTTCCCCATTTCCTGTCGGCATTGGCATCCAATAATCAGTTTATAATTAAGTTAGTTAAGACTTAAAAAAAAACAAAAAAAAAACAAAAAAAAAAGAAACAGAGGAGTTTTAGTAGAGTGCTGTAGTGTCAGTAGTTGTGAGTAGTGCGTAATGCCTGCTTGTGAAAGCTAGCTTGTGTCTAGAAGCAGCAGAAAGGCTACAGTGGCCAAGACTGAACTCACTGGGTAGGCCCAGGTCTTGCGATCGTATGCCAAGCCTAGTACGTGACCGTGGCCTGGTGCTCCGAGTGCTGGGCTGGGCTTTAACTAGAATGCGCAATATATCGTTGGTAGTAGGCTGCAGTACACAAGAAAGCTCCAGAGGAGTTGCGTGTGGAACAGAACCGTGAGTTGTTTAGCGACATAAGGGGGAGAGGTGGGGCTAGTAATGCTTGCTTCCACTCGTGAATGAGCCCCTCCCGTAGACAAGCTGTGAATTTTTTGAAATGTGCATTCATTTTGGTGCAGTCAGAGTTGTCCATTCCAAGAGTAGTGACAAACATGAGTCTAGCCTGACTTTGAGAGTAGCTCTGAACAAAAGCTGGCACAGATTGATTTGAGATACATTGGTGGATAGGACGCTACCTAGAGTGAGTGTGTACATGCGTCCATCGAGTGGCAATTTTGGGTTCATGAATATATTAATGAGCCACTAAAACCCTTTTTAAAATTAGGCAAAGCAAGATTGCCCTAAGGCAAACCCTAACCCTGAAACTAGGAGTAACCCTGGTCCTGACCGTAACCCAAGTTTATGTTTTCGTTAACCTCCGCCGAAAGACTTCCCCGCCACCTTAAGACCCTAAGTCTAGCCCTAGCCCTAACCCTAGTTTGCCTTAACCCTAAAATCCCTAACCCTAATCTCCCTAACCCTAATTGAGCCTATGAAATCTGATTAAAGCCCGACTGAGCTCTAAAATCTGGAGTGTTTCTCTCCACCTCATGAATATTAACGAGTTGGCTTTAACTAGACCTCAGCATTACCCATGAACAACCCTGGGTTCAGTCAGCTGTCCAGTGGGAGGGTTAGAGTATGTGTGACTCTCATGAACCTCATTATTGACCTTCTGTTGAAGCATTGGCAGCTTGGCTTGGGGTTGAAAGGAATGGGTAAATGATGTTGAATATTTATGAGTATGCCCTAAGCCTTTCATGGACTCAAACCCGAAGAGAACTGGGCTAGGAATCCAATTAACCCTCCTTGGATACTTATGAATGTTGTTAATGTCCGAATGGGAGATCAATGAATCTCATTAAAGGCATGTAATTCCGACTGGAAGTCAGGCAATCCCTTCCCTCATTAATAGGTTGAATTTAGCTAGCTCTGTTTGGCACCCCTAGGCAACATTCCGTTCATTGGTCCTCAAGAATATGATTAGTGGTGTCATGTTTGTTCTGTGGTAGCACTGGATAGGGTTGACTTGACAAATGTAACATGTGGAATATTCTTGGTTCAGTTATGTGCGGCATCTTAAGTGGCAGGTGTGATTGCAGTAACTGTTGTGACGTATATACAGCATATTCTCTATGAGTTCGTAATGTACATTATTTGCCTTGGTGGGCTCATCTTACCGCTTCAGTTGACTGTGGTCTACCTGGTTCCCCTCTCAATGGATCTTTGGAGAGCTACACTAACACTACAGAACGTTCAGTGGTGTTCTACCGCTGTAACCCAGGTTTTGTTCCAGAGGGGAGGTTCAGAGCTGTGTGCACTGGGAGTGGGTGGAGTCCAAATCCTGCTGATCTGAACTGCACCGCAGGTATGTCTTATGAGGATGCAGTACGTTCTGTGGTGAGCCAAAGCAAGACTGCAAAATAGTGGAGAATACCAAAATGATATCAGATGTTGAACTGGTATTTATTTCCAACAAAGCACTTTTATGTCACTGACAGATCACTATGTCACAGACTATCATCACTGGTCACAGTGAAATGCAATGTGGCTACCTATGTATAGGTAAGACGCTTGGAACGAGGTTCTTCGAGGAATTAAATCCCGAAGGGATGACGTATATAATCACCGAGGCGTAGCCGAGGTGATTATGACGTCATCCCTGAGGGATTTAAATTCTCGAAGAACCTCGTTCCAAGCGTCTTAGTTGTTTAGAAAATGGAAACGGTTAGCGTTGTCAGCCCGTCGCTGTTGGCAAACATTGACCCCGATGCCATTACGCATCCCGATCTGGGAAGAACTTCTTGGGGAGCCAGTCGATCTGGGTTCCGAGCAGTATGCCGGACTTGTTCAACAGCGAGGCCACCCTACCGATTGAACTTCTTGGGGGAGCCAGTCGATCTGGGTTCCGAGCAGTATGCCGGACTTGTTCAACAGCGAGGCCACCCTACCGATTGAACTTCTTGGGGGAGCCAGTCGATCTGGGTTCCGAGCAGTATGCCGGACTTGTTCAACAGCGAGGCCACCCTACCGATTGTCGCGTGTCGGACGAACTGCTAATGGCAGCGTCGCAACAGTACGAACAGTCGTCGCAGCAGTACGAGACCTATTGCACTGAGGAAAAATTGGATGAGCTGTTTCTGGAGGCATCTCAGCTACTCGACGTTGAACCGCGCGGCAATTCAATGGTTGTAAAGCCATCGGGTAAACAGCAAGTCGACGTTGAACCGCTCGACAAGCCAGTGGTTGCAAAGCCACTGGGCAAACGTCGATTTTGTCAACCTCAAAGCGAGAAGGATATCCAGGCTGTAAAGGAGTCACGCGTACCGAAGAAGACGCTACAAAACACTGAGTGGGCTCAAAGCATTTGGCGTGAATGGGCTACTCACAGGCTGGAGCAGCCGCTGAGCGCTGAAAATTGTGGGTTCTGTGTCTCCTTTTGCAAAGCCACTCTCCATTCCTGGTATTCATTTTGGCAGTGCTACTAACTTCGCAATCAACCTGAACTTTGGACACTCTAGGGCAGTTCAAACCTGTTTGTCATTGCTGTTACTTTGCACTATTGGTCTTGCTTGGTTTCATATAAATGAAGTTTAATGTCATTTGTGGTCATGCAATGTAAACTAGTAAGACGCCAGCTTCTACTAGTAAGACACCTGAAACCAGGTTTCTTCACCAGTAAGACACCTGATTAGTGTGTGCCACATCAAAGCCTGAATATTCATAAATTTTCTAAGTATTAATTTACCATCATTATTCGGTAGATCCAATCTAGCGGAAGAAATTCGATTTTTTTTTTTTTTTGCAATTTTTGTTAATCCAATTATGCGGACGGTAGCTGCACTAATTATTTTCGAGTGAATCCAATTTAGCGGAAGAGCCGGCTAGCCTGTAGTAGTAAACACCACGAAGCGTTCTTCAAAACAGCGAAGTCACGGGCAGAATGAGTCTGTTTAGTGCACCAGGAAGCGTTCTTATCAAAACAACACTTCTGAAGTCACTGCGGAGGCGTATAGTCAGCACCCAGACCTTGCTCTTATCAAAACAAGTACGGACAATGGTCGCTGCCAGACAGCGCAATGCTCAGACGATCGAATTTCCCAGAGCCTATACACTTCCGGGAAAACACTAAGAAGCCTCATGCGTGGCTAGTGCTTTTCTTGGAAAATGTGCTCCATTACAGCGGTAGATCTAATCCAGCGAAAGAAATTGGGTTCCTGGAAGTTTTTTTGAATCTAATCTAGCGGAAGCCAGATTTGAAATTATTTAATTTCCTACCGTTCTATTCGAATAATGACGGTAGATTACATTTTCCTCAGCACAGGGGTTAGGCTAGGTAAAATTGATGTGATTACCTGGTTCAACACACACACAAACCAAATGGACAATTATACCTTGCACGTGCACGATAATGCATACAATGCCCCAGGTTGCCCTAAACATCACATGATTTCAATGTAGATTTTTCAGGTAACTATATCTGTTCAATAATTTTGCATGAAACAGAGATTAAGATAATTATTGTGTTATTGGTCCATGAAAGCAGGTTTGTATCATGCTTGAACTGTAACACTAATTTTTTTTACAACTGCATCATCATGAGTAGTTCAGGGTACCAAACCATAGTCTTCATTTACTTATGGATCTTTAGCCACAAACTGTCACCACAGTCCAAATAAGCTTTCTTTAGTCAATTCTGAGCAAACACAGCTGTTATTAATTTCCAGAAGATTTAAATACCATGGTATTGTTGTGATAAGCCTTAGATTCTAATGCTCAACCTACTTTCTACCCAGTTTGCTGGTTGCAGCAGAAAGTACTTCGGTACTTATCATGCAGAGTTAAATACCAAGCCTAAGAGAGATCCAGTCTGAGAATTGTATGAATAAATGTCATCTATCCTCTGCTCCATTGCCAAAGAGCTCCAGTGGCTCAGTTGGTACTTAAGAGCATTTGACCAGAGTTCAAAAGACCAGGTCCAAATCCTGCCTGAATCTTATTGGGCTTCTTTTTTTTTTTGGCTATAGACATGTTTCCCTTGGCGATCCTTGTACAACCATCACAAGGAAAAAAGGTCATGTATCTAGTATTAATTAATTAATCTTTTTTCCCCTTAGTCCAGGCTCCCCAGCTCCAAATCACATCCAACATTGGTGGGGTTGTTGTGGCTGGTGATAGCTACTCAATCAGGTGTGAAGTGACCTTCAATGATGACTTACTACTACCAATACAAATCAGATGGATGGATCCCTCAGGTGATTAATGCATACCAGTACATTCAACAGTCGGCTTTCAACTGACTTCATTTGGATGACAAGAACATGTTTCCTAACATAAACCCATGCAATGGATAATTATATATGCCATGATTACTGCAAACACTGTGTGGTTGACCCTGCAAGTGGTTACAGCGTTGAAGGAAATTTAGAGGATCTTGAATGCATATATAAATATAACAAGAGAGTGAACACAGCCGTCTGATTGGGAACTTTATTGATGTTTTTTTTTTCTTTTCTCTCATTCATATACACAGGAAATAGGATAGAAAGTAGCACAAACCTCATCATCCTTGGAACTACAATACCAGTTCGTAATGGGGCAGTACGAGACCTGAATTTCACTGCAATTCGTTCGTCACAGGCTGAGAGATACAGGTGTGAAGCTGATGTCTACACTACAAGATCTGGAAACATCACTCTGTCTGGACAGTTCTCATTTAACGTGAAACGTGAGCTCGGTGAAGTACTTTGTAGTTTGTCTCTACAAGGGGTTTGGCACATGGGATATACATGCACAACAACAGTTTCAATTAGGACATTTTGGTAATGTGTACAAATACTTAGTTACATCTGAGAGAGTATCCTGTAAAGGGATTTGATTTGAAATCTTTGCATATTTATATTGTCACTTTGATGGAAGGCTGCTTATTTTCATTTTTCTTGCAGTTCCGGCTCCTCTCATTGTACTGACCCACAATGCCGGTGATGACCTGATCATTGCTGGAACTCCACTCACTATCCGCTGCGCAGCAATTGTTAATACTTCATCAGTAGATACACCCATATCTGCCATGGTATCTTGGCAGCCTTTAAGTGTTTACGAGGATGGTGGGATTAGAGTACTTCCTACCACTGCTTTGACATCAGCAATATATCAAACTGGATTGATATTTGACCCAATTCTTCCAGTTTACAGCAGCAATTACTCTTGTCTGGGCTCTTTCTGGCCAACCAACACTAATGCAACATCATTCGTAGTTGGAGGAGATGTTTCATTAAGGACTATACAGATTTCTGTTGACAGTAAGTGAATGTAATATCAACATTTGTCACCATGTGAATGACCTGGAGGTCTAACATTACCTTTTGTGCTAACCTTTCATAAGACTGTGTAATTACTGTCATCATTTTGTATGGTATCTATAAAGTATTGTATATCTCCTCTTCACTCTAGTACCACAATTTACTGTAACCATTGGCCCTTCCACTGTGACCATCCCAAATGCTGCCCCATACAACACGTATAATATAACATGCAATGCAACTTCGCCAAATGCTGTCATGTTATCAGCACAGGTCATGTGGTATGATAGTTCTACTGGAGCCATGTTCTTTAACAATGCATCAGTAAGCATCACAACTGAATCTCTGGCTGAATCCCAGGGTTTCACCAGTACGCTGAGTGTAACTGAAACCCGAAGTGGTATGTTTTTTCCAAGGTGTGAAGTTAGGGTGTTTGCTGAAGTCTATGATCTCACTACAGCCTTCTCGACACCAGCTGCAGTTATAGTGACAGGTATATTGAATGAAGTTAGCTACATAATGAATCGAATGCATGGACTACCATGGCTACATTCTTAGTAGACAAGGACTTAATCAGTCTCGTTTGTTGTTAGAAAATTTGTAGTGAGAGTTCATCCCGATATTTTGTGCATTACTCAACTTCTGAAACAAGAGCAATCTTGAGTTCACTGGTTATGTGTTATAGAGAGGATCCACTGTAATGTATATGTGTATATGCATTAGAGTATGCTGAGTAATTGTTCCAAAGTGATGTAAATCAACATTATCGACGCATACAGAGCGTGAGATTGAAAAGTACAGAAACACAACCCTCAATAATCTGAACCCCACTAAAAGTTGTGATTTTGTGAATAATTATGCATCTCATCTTTTGTTATTGAACAGCAAGATCTCTTTGATAGCAATACACTGCCGTTTTGAACTTACATAACATTGCTAATCAGTATTAATAATTTAATCTTGTGTCCTAAGATTATATGCCATTTTTTCTCTTTACCAGGTCCATCACCTCCCAGTGGTCTAGCTGAAAATGTCACTATTGTTGGTGTATCTCATGAGCTTGCAATCATCCAGTGGGTGGTGCAGTATATTGCATACACACCAGAGACATATCGCATTCAGTATCGAAAGGTGGGAGAGGAAGACATCATCCAAATGAGTACACCTATAATGGGCAGCACTAACTTTTCAGCTGTGAATGAACAGTTCACATTTACTCTCGATGGATTAGATGCAAACGCAACTTACTATGCAACGGTTGTTTCCAGTAATACCATTGGAACAGACAGGACTGTGGAAGTGATGTTCCAAACACTAGCAACAGGTCGGTTTTCTGATACAGTGAATATTCGTATTAAGTACAGTAGTCTATAGTATTTCAAAAAATTTTTGTCGTTTTAAAAAATTAACATTTTGAATATTTTTAATGTCATGCATTGTTTTATTGATGAAGAAACTCTTAGGTCCAGCCATACATGTTGGTCATAAAATCTTACAACTGGCCACTGAGTAGATCTTATTATCCTACTACCTCACCTTGCTGTTTGCAGAAGTGAATTACTCAGTACTCAACATAATCTTATAAGAGATCCTGCCTAAGAAGTTTGTGCACTCCTTTCAACTAACTTTGGGTATAGTGTATTGGACACAAGTATGCAGTAAAGCAGTTACTCTTATGCTCCTTTCACTCCCTCAGACATATACAACATCTCCGTCGATCCTTCTACCATTGAAGTTCCACTTGGGGCTCGACTGTCCTTTGTACTATCATTCTCCGCTCCACCAATTCGCAATCCAGAGTATATGTTTTATCCACTCTCCCACACTCCCCTCCAACAACCAACATTTAGCTCGGAAATACTTGAATCCAGAACTGATGTAGAAGTGAGCTACACTCGTGCGAGTCCCTCCCTCACTGGCACCTATGTTGCCTGTCGGTCTGAGTCATTTATTCCAGATGGACCTACTCAATCTGTGTCCAACGTGCCTGCTCAGTGTGGTAGAAAAATATCGCTCATTGTCACAAGTAAGTGTGTAACTGCTGGTATTTGGAATTGTACGTAGTCTAGCTAATATGTTTGTAACTCTAGAGCTAGTGTACCATTTGTATCACAACCAAGCTATACTGATGAACAATGATTAATTTTATTTCTTTATAATCATGCAGTTCCTACTCTCAACATCTCCATGAACCTTCTTGTGCGTCAATACAATGGACCATTTCTTCTCATGAGGGAAAGTCCCCCAAGGGTCTCCTGCATCCCATCTGACCTGAGAGCTCCTGTCCGGTGGACCACACACATGGGGATGGTCCCAGCAGATTATCAGATCACATTCAGCCCCAGAGATCTCTCTCATACTGCAACATTTGCAAGTGTCTACAACCCAACCCCACCCAATCGCACTGAAACGCTGTTTTGTGATCTGATTAATGTGGACCAACCAGACCAACCTGTCAATCCTCAGAATGTTACTGTCAGATTCATTCAGAGTAAGAAAGAATTACCTCCAGACATGACTGTGCTTCTAGATCTATTCATAGGCACTACCAAACTTTTATTATTACTATGACTTGGGACTTCTCATACTAAGCATGTTGTCCATATCTACACCACAAATAGCGAGGTAACAATAAGAGCTCAAACTTTGGCTAAGTTAGAGCAATAGATATGAATGCATGGAAAGATTCTTGTCAGCATTGATCAGTTCCATTATGCTCAAAGCATCTTCCTCAGCTGGAAATAAAATGTTTCAAGGTGAAAAGAGAGGAAAACAAAACCTACTGAAACACTTGTGCAGTACAGGGGGGGTACATATAGAAAATTGTGAGAGGACTGTGGATGTCTGGTTGTCGCAGCTGAGTGCTACCGTAGAGCATATGTGGCTCAAAGCCTTGAGTTTGATTTTTCAGTGACTGCTGGCTTTTCACCCTCTGTTTTCACCTCATAACATCAAAATGTCTATTTTCAGCTGAGGCAAGGTGCTCTACTGATTTGAAAAAAAGGAAACCAAAAAGCACTCGGCATGGGTTTTTCAGTTGACCCCTAACAAAGTTACATACTGAGTGGTTGCTTGGTTGTTTAAGTACTACCAGCACTGTGGTTATAGAAAATTGTGAGAGCTAGTGGTTGTACTTTAGTAATAATAGAGCACTGGTGGCTGAAGCTAGGAGCTCTTGGTTTGATTCCCGGCAGTTACAAGCTTTTCACTCTCATCTATTTTAACCCTGTAACTTCAGGAGTTGCCTCTCTAAAACTCCACTGCCTCTAATGCTTACTTATTTATTTGACTACACTTTATTTTTTCACTCCCTCACTTGTACGACAGCTCCAGTGGCAATGTTGAATGATGACAGAGAGCTGGTCCCCAATGCAGTCATCAACACCTATCGTATGTATTTACCTACCAACCAGTCCACACTAAATCTAAGGTGTATTGGAACTAATGGAAATGGAAGGCTGCAGTGGTATACAAGGGAGGTGGAAACGTTACCACAGATGATCACTTCAACTAACATACCAGCAGTTGAAGGGTTGAACATTACATTTTTGGATCGCATGCAAAGAGATACCAACCTTGTCTACCAACCCGTTAATGCTCAAAACACCGGGTACTACACTTGCAGATCTGAGGAGTCTGGCTACTTGGTGGAAGTGTACACCACTTTGATTGATCCTCTTTGGGAACTTTTAGTTCCAACTGTAGAAACGATTGAACTCCCCATTGGTGCTGTTGTTACCATCACAGCTCGCTATGCTGATACCTCTTCTGGTTACATAAACTCAGGTCGTGGTTTCTTCTATGTGCTCATGTTCCTGCCCTGTGTTGAAACTATGCCTGATGTGGTGTTGGCCTCTGGAATAACCAGTCAGTACAGTAACCAGTTTACATACTCTTTCAGAGCAGCAGTTGGAGGTTCAGGTTTATACCAACTTAATGGTGAGTGTTGTTAACTCTACATGTCAGTTTTATTTTGCACTCACCTTCTCAAAAACCAATTAAGCTACAATTATTCGACGTGTCAAATTGGATGCTGGCTAGGAAGAATCAGTGCATTAAAATCAACTGTCCTTTATTAAGATTTCACATTATATATTTTCGTTCATTCATCTATCAGCCATTCATATTCATACATCTGTCCTCTTGTACATTCATCCATCCAACTCACTATCCGTTCATCTGTCCTTGTGTCCATCTGTTTGTCTGTTTTTTTTTCATTCGTCAGTTCATCTGTCCATCTGTTTGTCTGTTTTTTTCATTCGTCAGTTCATCTGTCCATCTGTTTTTCTTTTTTTTGTTTCATTCGTCAGTTCATCTGTCCATCTGTTTGTCTGTTTTTTCATTCGTCAGTTCATCTGTCCATCTGTTTGTCTGTTTTTTCATCCGCCAGTTCATCTGTCCATCTGTTTGTCTGTTTTTTCATCCGCCAGTTCATCCGTGCATCTGTTTGTCTGATTTTTCATCCACCAGTTCATCTGTCCATCTGTTTTTCTGGGGGGTTTTTTCATCCATCAGTTCATCTTTCCATCTGTTTGACTGTTTTTTCATCTGTTGGTCCATCCATCCATCCATCCATTTACTAACTCGTTGATTTCAACATTATGGTCCTCCACTGCAGCAACACACCTTATGACAGGGAGGGTGTTCTCCAATGAGACCGACGTTGTCATCACAGGTGATTTGCAAGGCATCCATTTACCTCATCAGTGTCTTTCTATTCTTAGCAGCTATTCACATGTATCTGGATGGGTATGAATTACATAGTTACTGAAATACCGGGTACTCTGCTGTTACTAAGTAAGTAAAACTGGTATTTTATGACTTAATTTTGTACTTATTTTTGTACCTACACATTAGTATTCATCTATACTTTTATCGAAATGGCATACAGTTCCTCATCTGGTGGAGTTTGACAGGACGGTGTATGTTCAGCGAGACCGAAATGTCACCCTCAGATGCATTCCAAATGATACATTGGCCCCAGTTCTGTGGAGAATACAGTGAGTTGCAGTGCATGTGTTAGTACACATCGCTAAAGCGTTTTTAGCAGAGTTGGCTATGATTTAGTCCATTTGTCTCGCAAAATTATGGTAATGTACATTATAGTAGAAGAAAAGGTGTTTTTGATTGCAAGGTTTGATGACATTTCTACCTTCTATCCACAGGAGATTTGAAGTTGATCTAGAAAGGGAACCCCAGACATACATTTTATCACCTCCTGGTCTCAACCACACTGCAACCTTCAATGCAACTGCTGTAGCACTCATGTACAGCCGTTCCCTGAGTGTTGTTCATCGTCTGTCTCTCCAGTGTGGGTTTATCAATGGAGATAACATTGGCATTCCTTACACCCGTCAGTTTACAGATTTATACATCCAACCAGGTAAAAAATAACGAAGATATACATTTGTTGTAATGAGAGGAAATGAAAAGCTGGCAGTTGTTGAGAATCAATCCCAGGGCTCGAGCTGCCAGTGCTCTGACCACTGATCTACAACCACCAAGGCAACCATTAACCCTCACCAGTTTTAAACCTGACAACAAACAAACATGTCTATATTTCTACCTGTTCTATATAAACATGGAATTTGGAAGAGCTTTCATGATGTCTGATGCAGATAGGTACATGGATAAATAGATGGATATAGTTGCAAGATAGATAATAGTGAATTGCAATAATTATAACAAAGACCGTCTGTATCTAAGTCATTGCTTTTACCATAACCAGTGCATACATACGTTTGCACAAGCTTTGAGCAGAATGAGGTAGTAGATCTCTAAGACAAGAATAAAACCACCCACTCTGGTATGTAGTCAACTTGTGGCTGCTGGCTGAATAAAGAGCTAGAGAGTGTCATTCCTTTTTATCTGTTGTTTTTTGATATCTGCAGAGCATCTGAGGATGCAGTACACAGGTCAGACACAACTAAACATATTCAACAATACAGTCATTAACACTTTCCCCAGGGGTTCACCACCACCCAGCAAACGTGAAATCTCACGAATCTTTTCTGTTGACTGCTTTGGAGCCCAGGGAGACCACAATCCTTTCTGGAGTACCAATAATCCACTCCTTGGTGATGAAAATGGAATTACAGGCTACCAGTCGATAGTACTATCAAACTATTCTGCAAGAGTTCAGTTACTGGCTGTGACTCCTGGTTTGAATGGTACCTTTTCTTGTGTATCCAATAGAAGTGGACTATTCTCACAGTTCTTCCTCACTGCAGGTGAACTTAGCACATATTATACTACATTTATTCATTGTTGCTTACAGTACATATTTCTGATGTACAGTCACATGGTTGCCATCTTGTAATTTTTTTCCCCTTTTTGTTGCTCAATCATTATTAGAGAACCCCTATGTGAGGCGTGTATCACTTCCAGTTGTTACAGTGCTGGAAGGAGATCCTGTAAGACTTGAGTTTGTCGTTGCTGTGGATAGTAATGGCAACACTTGGAACCGTGAAGTGGAGGGTTTTACTTTCACCAATACACAACAACAGAGAAGGAGGGCTGATTTTGAAGTGTACTCTAGCGATTTCCCTCAGAACTATGCACTTGATATAGCCAGTGTGTATCGGTCAGATGAAGGCGTGTACACTACGTCAGTGCTAGGTAATACTTGCAGGAAAGCAGTAATTTAGTGTGTTCATGTATTGAACTGGCCTGATCTGATGTCTTGTATTATGTATCATGCAGAGCTATAATATTGTCAACCCATGGCTTGCAAATGTAGGCTAAATTAGTGCTAATGTTTGACTGTACTTGGATACATTATGGTGGTGACAGTGGTGGTTTGTAGTACTTGGTTCCAATGATATTTTTGTCCATGTATAGACTTCTCCTGTGAAGATGAAAGTGGATTGAACTGTATCGTGGAGATGAACATTACCTTGAGTGTGATCAGTGAGTAGCCGTTTCTGTGCACAATGTCTGCTCAATGCCAAATGTTCATTGATGTGTAGTTTACTATGATTGTGAAGCCTTGAAATGCAGAGTTAGAATTGAAGCAAGCCCAGCATATCCACTTAGTCTAGAATATACACTAGAACATTGGCAGAAAAAATATCAATTTTTCTGACTTGAAGTTAGTTCTGCAGAATGATCTTGTGTTACAGAGATTAAGGCCACAATGCACACTAATTACATAGAAGCAGTTTTTATAGTATTGATGCTGCAAAGAAGGTTGATTTTAGTTTCCATGGTTACAGAGTTCTGTCCACGTGAGGTCAATGGTGGCATCCTGTGGCCGAGGACAGTTCAGGGTACTCCTGCTATGGCTCCCTGCAGAGATGGAGGTGACAGATTCCGAGAGGGACCAATGGTCACACGGAGTTGCTTGGGCAATGGAGAATGGGCCGAGGCCGATTTTACCAGATGTACCTTGGACGTGTCTGATGGACCATTCTTACTGTTGTGGTTTGTGATTGAAGCAGATGAAATCAGTAATGCCCAGAGAACTAACCTGGAGGCAAATGTATGTTGAGCTCAAACTCTGAACTTTGAACTTGTGCATTTTTACTATCAACAATGCTATCATTCTTTTCCTTGCTCAGATGAGACAGCTACTGAACATGCATGGTGTGCAGTACACAAGAGTTACTCTGCAGTCAGTGTATATTGCAAGTGTGGCAGTAACCTTTGAAATAACATTGCCCACCAGTACTTCTGCACAAAACAGAGAGCCACTCAGAACATTTGTAAACTTCTTCACCAATGACCTTCAGAGTCTGGCTGGGTTTGTTGTTCAGAATGGAAGTAGAGGGACGCTGCAAGTTATTCCAACTGGTTAGTACAACTGCATGAAAGTGCATATCATCGCTACTAAAGTAGAGAGGTTGATAATTGTGGTTATTTTTCAGCGTAAAGCGTAAGGTTACATATACTTAGCCATGTTTATCAACTACCAATTTTTAGACTCATGTCCATGTGTGAGGGAGACTTCCAGTTCCATTGAGCTCTGTGCTGGAGCTGCTGTTAGTCCTTGTGACTGCAGAGGAGGATCAGGATGCCAGGTCTGTGTGTGTGTGTGTGTGTGTGTGTGACAGTTTTGTCACATGCTACATGTTTTTAACAACTTCTACAGTCATATGCTACAAATAGCAACATTTGACAAACACTGTAATTGTAGGGAGAAGTATAGCTCAGTAGTTGTAACATCTTTGCAATGAAACTATTCTACACATAGTATGTCCAGATACCTCTAATTTTACACTGTCAGGATGTATTTAATTTGGACTGAGGTAATGCCTTTCTAATGTAATACATACTGCAAATATCATCGATTGGCATCTGCTTGAATTTGTAACAGTAAAAGTAATAGAGGAGGAGTAGCTAAGTTGTGTAGCAGTTTAGATTGGTGTAAACTAATGTGTTTTTATTCACACAGTGTCAAGACCCATTCGTTGGTGATGGAGTGAGGTGCACTTTAGACTCAGATGGGGATGGCTACCCAGACCAACCTCTGCAGTCCAGCTCGTGTAGTGTAAGTGAAGGAGAGGAGCTGCCAAGATACTGCCAACAGGTGAGCTTTTTTACTGTCGTTGTATACAACTCTATGTATAGCATGATTAGTAAAATTACAGTAACTGTATAATCTAGAGCAATTTACCATAGCTATTTATATAATGATGTCTCCCTCAATAAAATTGCAATGCTCTTCTTTTAGTGTAATGTCTGAGTGTTCTGAGCTCTCCAGTAGCTATCACACTGGTAGTAGTAATAGAAATACATGCACAGGCTGGCATCCAGGCATTGTAAGGATCTGATGCTCAAAATTAGCTGTACATGGATACACAGTAACACTATATCTAGTCTCTCCCTAATGGCTACTTCCCATGAGCATGAGATTGGAGGGATGTAGATTGGGCGTGTAAATATTGGAGGGATGTATGTTGGAGAGATGCAAATTTGAGGGGCACAGTCTTGTCTTCTCGATTTTTACTGCCTTTGCTATATTATGGGCTAATTGATTGCCCACTATTGGAAAATCATATTACTTGTATATTTTATGTTCCCACAGGATGTGTGTGTATCAGTGAATAACCCTAACCAGATGTCCATGTCTTGCGTGCCTGATATAACCACAACAGTGCCAAGTAAACGTTTACATTGAGCAAAATAGTACATTAGTACAGAATGCGATTTTGTAGTCATGCGCAAAGTTTGTTTCAACATGTTCTTGGGAATACATTACTGTCTCTACGTCATTCAGCGTTCAATGGCTGTCCATATGGTCTGGATTCTCGATGGAATATCGTCTGGGCTAACACACCAAGGAATACAGTGGACACACAGCGGTGTCCAGGTGGAGTAGAAACCAGAGGTAACATACAAGTATGGTAATTTATGAACGATGTGAAAACTGTGCTCAATCTGGAGACAGTCTTTCCATCATGAAACTACCATGTGTTTGCAGGCAATGCTACTCGATTGTGCATGGGAGATGGTAACTGGACAGAACCAAATGTCTTGGAATGTGAATCACTGCAATTTCTTCGAATTCGTTTGGAGGTATTTTATCTTTGTTACTCCGTTTTTGTTGTATACCACATGTTCCAGGTTTGGTCTTACCTGTCAGTTCTCCCTTCTCACTTCCTCCTCCCTACTTTTCTCCTCCTACTTTTCTCCTCCTACTTTTTCCTCCCTCCATCCATCACTCCCTCTATTACTTTGTCCCTTTCCCCATCCTTCTTTCCCTCCTCCCATCCTAATTTCTCCATGCCTCCCACCTTCATTCCCCCTCCCTCCCTCCCTCCCTCCCTCCCTCCCTCCCTCCCTCCCTCCCTCCCTCCCTCCCTCCCTCCCTCCCTCCCTTCCTCCCTCCCTCCCTCCCTTTTGCACGTCCTCCTCTAAGCATAGCTGTGCCGTTTTCTCTTCACCCCCTTTACTTGTGTGTGACACTGTTACAATTCTGTCCTACAGGCAGCAGATGTATTTTCTGGTAATGGAAGTACAGCTCAAGTCTTGGCACAGAGTGCTGCCATCACAAATCAGATAGTGATTGCTACCAATGCTACAGTGGTATCTCTATTACCCTCCGACCTCAATACAACTAACAATGTTCTATCAAACGTGATAGGTGCACTGGAAGATGGCTTGTCTAGTGGTGTTGAAGCTCCAGATGAGGTACACTTTTTGTTTGGTCTGTTCACAGTGGGTAATGTTACTGTGGGTACTCTTAATTTTGTAGAAAAATGAACATTGTAACTATACATCTTCAGAAATTTGTGCATTGACAGTACTGTAGGCACATGTGTTCCATAAGAATTACGTAATGATGCAACTTTCTAGATACCAGCTACAGCATGGTTGTCATGAATGCTGACTTACATAATCATTATAATGTGAAAAATGTAGAGCATAACAATAATTATCCAAGGACCATGAGACTATTGGACGATTACTACGTATAAGCCTCGGCACTTTTGCAGGTCTAACAATTATGAGCCATAGTTGACTAATTAAATGTTATCTTCATTGAGCACATGAACACATTGTTGGTGTTGTGCAGTAGTGCATGATTTATGCTTTTGCACTTTCTCAGAGAGTAGTTGATGTGCTGAATAACATACTGGAGGAGAACAACTTAAATGGATGGATGGATCTGCAGGAGGTAATTTCCCAGGCCACTCCCAGATTTTATCTCGCAGCCGTGGAGAAAAATCTTCTCCACGGCTGCGAGTTAAAATCTGGGAGTGGCCTGGGAATGAGGCTAGGAGGTAAATACGTTGGATTTGAGTGCATTTTGTGTTGCATGCCATTAGATAAACCACGAATAGAGATTGGTATGTTAATTATCACACACTGAGAATACATCCTTTTAGTCTACCCACACATACATAAATTGTTCTACCTCTTAGAATCAAGCTCAACTTGTAGCTTACACAGTCTCTGTGTAGGTGTGTGCATGTATTTTTGTGTGATATTCACACATGCAGGCATCACCAGGAAGCCAGTTGCTGTTGGACAATGCTGAACGCTATGGACTCTACCTTGCAAGCTCATTAAATGATTCGAACGGAACCCAAGTATTATCCAGAGGGAACATAGGTATGCATAATAATTCTGGCTGTGATGCTGCCATAATTATAGCAAAAAAATTGACATCTCATTTTAAGCACTTTTTGTTACCATTTTAAATATTAAACTCAAGGAGATTTCAACTATTTAAGTGTCAGTTTTCTACGATATTCCACCTTTTCCTCTTTATAGTGATCAGTGCAAGACAGTTTGGTGCTACCAACATGGATATGTCATCACTAGAGAGTGAGGTATTCCCAACAGTGGAGGAGTTGGTGAACTACACAAGCCAGTTTAATCCAGCACAGATAATAATACCTGCACAGGTGTTGCTTGATGCATTGACAAGTGAAGGTAACTCCCACACAACATATACTGCACAATATAGCATTATTTCAAGCTTCGGTATACAACTCTATGAATTTAAGAGAAAGGAAGTCTGGAGATCATGTTACTACATTTATGTGCATAGTTTGCTAATGTCGTGAATTCTCTTGTATATACTTGGTAAGTAGATGTCTGTTAGAAAGTGCAAAATATGTTACCTACTACTGCTATACATTTACAGGAAGCGTTCCAATTGCCCACATCCTCTTCCAAAACCTGGAAGACTTTCTTCCCAGCTCTGTAGATGGATTAAAGTAAGTATACTCTGTCAGTACATTCCTGAACACCAAGTGGATATCTACTTAGAATCACTCAGTCTTCCATATATAGATGAGACGTATAATATTATGTACTATGAAGATGTCTTCCAGTAGAGTATGTATGTAGATTATATGTTATGTCAATCTTCTCTTGCCAGCAATAGTCGGGGTGCTTCTGCCGTGGTGTCATCTCAAATAGGACGCCGACAGACATCATTGCTTGTCTCTTCCAACACTCTGGAGCAGAATCCCGTGTCTTTAATGTTTAATTTCACATCTGTATGTTGCTGTTGATCCTAAACATGAGTATTACTCATATATAGTTACTGTATCTTAGGCGTATTACTGTGTATAAAACATTCACTTGTTACTTAGCTGTGCTGGATGTTGAAGTGTATATATTTTTTTGTAGGTGGATGAAGCACTTGCGTACAGATGTTCCTACTGGAATTTCTCTGAACCGTAAGTACAAGTTTTATTAGTATTACAGGCTCTGGATTATATAGTGATGTCAATGTTTATTTCGGCCATCTTATGGTACTGACAGTGATGTTCATAGTATCAAAATATCTCACCTGTACAGTGTTGGAAATGGAAGTTGGGAATCAGAGGGAATCACTATCATCAGCAATATGACTGATGGTAATACAACTTTGGTGCAGTGTCTGAGCACCCATCTCACCAGCTTTGCAGTGCTCATTGATGTGGGAGGAGGATTACAGGTCTGTTTTGTGACATTTGCTAGAAGAGTGAAATCACTGCCAGCATATAACTCTTCCTGTACCTGTGGCACTTATACTCTTGATACACTATTACATATGCAAAAGGAAAGATATATAGGGGGCATTTCTTGTATCATGAACTTTAGTGGCTGCTGATCAACTGTGATTTCATGCATAATATAATTATATGAACTACAGTAGCAATCTGTTGCTAAATAGTCTGTTTTCTACAGAACATACCACCACAGGAACGACTGGCATTGCAGATTGTTTCCTACATTGGATGTGCCATTTCTGTAGTGTGCCTTATCATTGCTATAATTTTCTTCCTTCTACAAGGGTAAGTCAACACAATTTACATTCATGTACACTGGCATATAGCACAATGTCAGATAGTGAATCCTTTTTCAGTTGTAGTGCCTACAATCAGTTAAAAAAACTGTCAATGTCATAATCCTGTCTTCGCAGGAAGAAGCTCTTCACTGCTGTTCACTTGTTTGTGCACCTGAACCTATCCATCTCCCTGCTGCTGGGATACTTGATATTCATGATTGGTATAGAGACTGCCAGAAGCACCATTGTAAGTGTATAGTTACATAAATAAATACAGGATATTGTGGCACAAGCACAAGGAATTAGACTATTTTGTTGCTGTTTTACTAGCTTTGAACTTGGGTTGTACTAAATGGGAGGTGTGAATAGAGTGTTGCTTATTGCTTTAATCCCTGTCCCATCTAGTTTCCAAAGTGTGAAAAGCCTGTCATGTGATATCTACATATCTAGAACGGACTCATATAAAATACAGTAATACCTTGATCAGGAATGGGCCTTTTGTCCCTTGTAGAGAGGTTGTCCTCTTCTTAGAGGTTTTGTCTTAAAACTATTGCAAAGTCCTTACGACTTTGTTAAAATGATAACATGTTCTACACATAATATTTTTTGATGGAATTGCGAGATGGCAAGAGCAATATTAATTGTATTAAAAAATGTATAATGCTTTGCACAGTTATGACTTTTATAATTATACATGTACAGTAAATAAATAAAAACTCAATTGTTAATTTTAACCGAAATTTCTCATCATTTATGAGTACAGTGGAAAGGACCACCAGTGTGTGTCCGGAATACGGAGGTATAAGGGCATTCAGTATACGTACTTCTGGTAGGTGTGGTAACGTGTGCTCAGGCTGTTGAACACATGGATAAGGTCGCATTTTCGGACCTCTCCGTTGCTGTATGATGACAAGAAAGGCTAGCACAATGAGCAGCAGTGCTAATATGATACCTGGTCATTGAATTCAGCAATGCTGGTGCACAATCTTACGAAAGCAGTCCGCAGCGACAGTCATCCGCATCTGTATTGGTGGGTGTAGTTTTACTGTCTGCCGTTTCAGACATAATCTTGTTGGCTACGGCAAGTCTGGGGCTGACTAGTGTCCGTTGTACGGAGTTGAGGGGTGTCCGCTTTTCGAAGTTGAAAATGTTTTAGTTCTATATGGTAATACCATTCGGGAGCTGCTGTACAGAGCTTCGTAGTCCACGTTTTGGAGGGTCCATTTTTACTGTAGTACTCATCACCAACAACCTTTCTGCCTATGGACATTCTGCATGGTCTCTAATCCTTGGATGAACACTCCTGTACAAAAAGGCCTTACAATATTGTAGGAACCCCAGGGCAATATGTGAGTTAGAGTTATGTCCGACAACTATATTTATAAATGAATGGCACAAGTAGTAACATATATTTTGATGTTTAGTTTGTGCTTCTATCTCTTCAGGGTGGCTGTGCATTTGTGGCAGCCTTGTTGCAGTACCTATTTCTGGCAGCCTTCTGTTGGATGATGTGTGAGGGTATCATGCTGTACCTGATGTTGGTGGTTGTCTTTAGCACACTGTCAAAGAAATGGTGGTTCTTTCTATTGCTCGGTTGGGGTGAGTGCATAGACTAGAGCTACACAGTGTGTGTGTTGCTGTCTTGGGAATTCACTCAAAGAATTGCAAAATTAGTAATTATTAAGCATCATCAGCACTATACTCTTCCAAAAATAAAGAAGAGGAAACAAACATACTAATTGCAGCTATACTAATGTACAAACGTAGTGCATACTAATGCACAAACCTATAATAATAAACCAATGCACAAAAGTATGACATACCTTTGTTCATATACATACTTATCTACAAAAGTCATGCAGGTTTCCAGTTAAGGTTGAGCAACGCAGCAGCAGAAATTTGGTCCACAATTGGAAGTCGTGCAACTCCGACGCATTGTTTTTAGTCCTAGCCGTGCAGTATTGAAATTGCCATTTTTCAAGGTAGCTGGACGCCCATAGTACACATGGAAGGCGCTGATGCAGCTCCAGCGATGATTGGCTGTTTGTGTGTCTTGATTATGCAGCTGTGTGCTAGAACATATATGGTCACAGTTACCAGTGCTTGCAGTGCAACTCCTTCCGACAGCATACACTCTTTCATATTGAGTTCCTGTCGTGGATGCTTGACACACTGCCTGTGCCAAAATCTCCTCAGTAGAGTATGAAGAGCTTTGACGACGATCTCTTTCTATCAGCTCATTGGAAATAATTGTCCTGTAAAAGTCAAACACTGATTATCAAATTCTATGTACTAACTACATGTGCAGTAACTCACTTGTCTTCAGAAGCCTTGTCAAGTTGGTTAGAGCTTGGAGCTGCTTCAGTAGCAGCAAATAGAATGCAGGCAGCAAACAGTAAAGCAAGAGCTCCCTTCATGCTGACAGTGCGTGGACTGATCCAAGCTACTAGTAGCAATACTGCATGGGATCTTGTTTAAATAGAGCTGCTGTGCATAGAGTGGAATGGTAACCAAGCAACTAAAATAACAGCAGGGTCACAGGTTCAAATGTTGAATAGGCCACTGCCCACAAAAGGTTATTTTATATTTTAAGATATACTTTTGGTACAGCTTCTAAACACAGAATCATAACATCTGCTCCCACCTTTCTTTTGTAGTCACCCCCACACCAATTATAGTGCATTGAGTTGATGATAGCTAACAGGTTGTGGGGTTCCAATGTAAATGGCTTCAATAGGGTGCTGGTGATGCAGTTTCCTGTCTGTGAAAGGCATTGACCTTTAACTCCTGCTTGGTGGCACTGCTTACATAGCAACTACACAACATCATCTTTATCGACTTAGTGTGTTCAAAATCACTCCGCAAAAAAATTAAATGTGATGCACTAACTTCTGCTACTCATTCCCATGACAGAAATTATAATGTGCAGCAGCTACATGTGTTTATTATAGTTATATAGAATCATAATACTGCCATCCTATTATGCCAAAAACTCCTCTCTGTAAACACAGGTTGGTTGTTTTAACCAAAGAGTGGTTACCTTGGTTGCATAGCTACAAGCTGGAGAGACAGTTGTTATGAGAGGTTTTACTTTGGTATGGAAGACTAATTGCATAAGCCAACCTGAAAGGCAGCTTCCCAGTTCATTTTACAACCACATTATCCTCAGAACATCTGTAAGGAGTCATTACAAATGCACTTCAAAGTTGCAAAAGGAACTTCTATGCTCTTAATGCAAGCAGGTGATTCCCTCACAGATGTTCAGAGGGTTGTCAATGTGTTGTGGTTGTAAGATGAACTGGGCAGCTGCCTCTCAGGTTGCCTTATGCTATTAGTCTCTAATTGTGAGCGGAAGTGAGGCAAATAATCGTGCTGTGTGGGATTTGAATCTCAGTTTTGTCTGTAACACTCAGGAATGTAATCTACAGTGGCATGCGTAGGAATGCAACTACAGCGGCGTACGTGCATGATCACAAGGTAGAAATGGAGTGGGATGCAGAGAGCAGTGGTCCACCTAGCGGATATGGATGTGGAAAGGAGGAGATTAACCAGGGTACAAATGCAGCCACACCATCAAGCAGAGGATGATTCCCAGAGGCAGCAATGATGAAAGGCTGACCGACATAGGCACAACCTCAGCCATCCTTAAATCAATCAACCTCCCGTCATTACTCCGATGGTGGCGCTGTACTCATATCCTGGTTGATCTATGAGTGCAGTGGCCACTTTGAGCAGAGGACGATTCCTGGAGGCAGCAACGCCGATTCACATATGCCCTAGTATAGAAATAAACGTCTCATAACCACCTCTCTCTAGCTAGTCTGTAACCATGGTAACCACTCTGTAGTTGATTTGTTTACTTACCAAGCACACAACATGATTTTTATCCACTTAGTATGTTCAAAACCCTTTGCAGAAACTAAAATGTGATGCACAAACTGCTGCTACTCATTCCCATGACAGAAATCATAACATACAGCAGCTACATGTGTTTATTGACACTGATATAGTTATATGGAATCATAATACTGCCATGCATCCTATTATGCCAAAAAATCCTTCCAAGGAATGGAACATAATGTACAAACTGGATTTTGTCAGTACATTTTAAGAAGTCATAATCATAACATTTCTGCCTTTAATTCTTTTGAGGATAGCTACCAGTTGTAGTGCATTGAGTAGATGGCAACAAACATAACAATACTGTTATGGGTTGTAAATGGCTTCAATGGGCTCTGGTTGAATGTAGTTTCCTGCATGTAATTACCCCCTCAGAGCAACCTTTGGCTGTGATTATCACCACCTGTGATCTGCTATACTTTGCCCCCTCATTGTTATATCATTTTGAGGGGGTGGATTATGCTCTATGCCCACATATTGGCCACATCCCTAGTTGGGGGTTTCAACCTAAAGGGCTTCAATAGATCATGCAGCCTCCTGACTGTAAAAGGCTATATTGATTTCAATCTTTCAGAGCAATCTTTGGATCATCATAGCATGTGATTTTGCTGTACTTTGCCCTCTGAATGAGAAAGATTACCAGCAATTTTCATAGTTTTGAAGGTTACTTTCATTGTGAGTCTTTATACTGTGAAACTTACAATCTTATCTGTTTCCATCTTTCTTTGCAGTCACTCCAATACCAATTGTAGTGATTTCATTGGCTTCACGGTACCAGTACTATGGAATCCTGGATGAACAAGGCAACCTCAGCTTGTATGCAGAAGTAGCATGCTTGCATAAGGAGTAATGCAACACCTTCGTAGCTGACGAAAGTGTTTCATCTAGCGATACACATCTATGATAAAAACAGATTTTCCTTGATTTGGCACTTCTTTATGGCATCTTCCTTCCCTTCTGCAGATGTTGGCTCTCAGTTGAAGAGGGAACAATCTATGCTTTTGTAGTGCCAGTGCTGGTGATAATATTGGTAAGTTAAACAATAAAGGGTCTCTTGATGCGAGTCTTATTTGTTGCAACAATTCCCTTCACACCTTAGCCTCCTACCCAGGCCACACGGAAAAAAAACCCCCCAAAAAAACATGTTTGCGCATGTGCGATGATCACGGTGTACTTCAGTAAAATTGTGCCAGTGTTACATCTGATCCGATTCCCCCAAAAATCTGATCCGGGCCGGATCGGATATCCTAGCAATTTCGATCCTACCCTAGCAGATTTGATCCAGGCTATGAACGATGCTATATACCCTTATCTTTGCTGACACTCCATTTGCTATATATTTGCTATATATTTGTGGATCATAGTCAAGCTGACCTCCTGATTCTTGTGCAGCACTCTGTGGTCACCAGGTATTTAATTAACAATTGCTTCTCAGACATATTCTGCCAATGGTTCACACTTACTTTTGGATAATAGAGCTCTGGTACTTTAGGCCTCTGGTTCTCACAGGTATGTGAGCTTCTGCCAATATAGGATATGTACACATCATGGTGCACGTTTTGTCTTGCAGCAGCAGATTCAGTTAGCTGGTGGAAGGCTGTAGATTTTAGAACAGGCTGGGGAAGGAGGCTAAGTTTCCCTTGATTGACTGTAAGAGAGTTCACTTGTTTCATCTTGGTAATGTACCCCCTCGTATACGTGATGTACAGCCTTCAACTTTTGTGAATTGAGAGTTAACGTTTTCCTTTTCAACTTGCAAAAGTTTGTTGGAAATGCCAACTTTCTCACTTTGTCGTCTTCGACAATATGGAAATGAAACAGATGTATACATAGCGATTATGCAAACCATTTTGAAACATACGCAGTCTATACCAGATCCCCAGGTTTTCTCTGGGGATAGTCACAAATGTGTGAACAATGGATACCAGGCCACCTTTTTCCCCCCTTTTTTGATTTGTTTCGAGGCTAACTGCATCCCAAGTGAAAACAAGACAATGACTTGAATGCAGGTGGCTTGAATGCAGGTGGACAAATCAGCTTGTCCTGCAATGAATGAGTCATTAATCTAATCCACTAGGTACACATAGTGTGGAAGCCTAGCTGCAAAAGTGGAACAGGGAATTGGGAATCAGAGTTAGGTGTACAATCCAGCTTCTAGCAATAAGCATAGCTATTGCATGTAGAGTGAAGCTAACTTGTCTTGCTACTGCATGTACGCTGTATGCCACTCCACTATGTATAGTCAAAGTATTTTGCCAGGTGCAATTTGTAGTACTTAAGGGCCATGTAGAGGCAAGATAATAAACAAAACCAGCAAACTTCTATTGACCGGCTGGCCATGCTACTAATTTGTGTATCTATATCTGAGCTGTGTAGCAGCTAAAACACAGCACAAGCCTTTTGAGAGACGTTGGTCAGTGTTGTAAAGATGCGCTGTTGCCATCAAAAGTGCTGTGTATGCATGGGATGTGCTGTAGTACAGCAAGCCAGTAGTGCACACTTCAGTGAAGTGTCAAACTGACTTGTAGCTCAGTGTGGCTGTGCTGTATCAGTAGTCTGCTACCAGAAAGTTGTAGCTAATAGATCTAGCTTGTTAACAATGTACCTACCTTAGCCTTTATACAAGGCTCCAGAGCTGCAAGTCGGGATGAAGTTTGTGTGGTCACTGAAGTTTCAACATTTTTGACCATAACTCAGGTTAGCAGTGGTTTAAAAAACGTAATCTCATCTTTAGCAAATACCTTCATGTTAAGATAGCTAGTTTGGCCACTGTAAAATCCTGTGTCACCACAGGTCCAATTCATTGATGGCAAATGTATGGCCCTGTGCAATTGCCGTGGGTTAGCTCTCGACCTTAGTGCTTGCACAGTAGATACTGCAATGATAACTGGTTCAAGCTGTGGTGTCAAACTTCAGTATGTCCTCTCAGGCTGGGAAAGAACTTTGGGCATGCACATGGACTTTTGTGGCTTTTCATTCATTCATTACTATATTTGTTTTTCTTTCCACTTGAGGTGTAATGTTTGGTTTGCATGGTCTGGGTACGAGGCGTTTCCTTACCTATCCCAAGACTATTAAATTTTATTGACTCATTCATTGGCAACACACCTAGTGGTATAGAATGTGGTCTGGGTACTAGAAATCTAGCTGTGTAAGTAGCTCATTCATTAACTCCCAGATCAATGTGGTGTTCCTGTGTCTTGCATTGAGGAGTCTGTGGAGGAGCAAGAAGAGGCAGACAAAGGTCAAGAAAATGGAGAAAGATGACAAAATACGAGAGCTAGCCAAGTGAGATACAATGATCTGTCTACACAACCTACCTATGTAACTGTATGACTAATCTGACTAGTTTCGTGTATAAGGACTGAGGTAATCAATGTCACAAATTCTTAAGTTGCCACCACACTACAACTCACAATGATATATCTTAGATTGTCGATTGTCTTGCCTTGGCTGTAAATCAATGCTGTAAAGAATACATGTTCAATGGTTTGGTAACATTGCCAACCCTGCATGTACTACCTCCTGTTGCAACTAGAGTATTCAGTACTGCCTGTACAGCTAGTGTATAATGCAGGAGATGGTGGTTTAACAGCAGTTGTGGCTCAGTGATCGAACACTGGAAGCTCAAGCCAGGGACCCTAGGTTAAAATTCTGGCAAAGATTTCACATACCATCAAACCCGTTTATCAATAGCATCCTTAATGATATTGTATGTTCAGCCATTATCCTAGTTGTCACTTCTCGCTAATAGGACCACTTTCAGAGCCACTGTTATACTTCTCCCTCTGCTGGGGCTAACTTGGGTGTTTGGAATTCCTACAGTCATTGTGGCTGCCAATCCAAATGCCACTGTGTTTGCCTGGCTCTTCACCATTTTGAACTCCCTGCAAGTGAGTGCATGATCGAGACAGTATGGATTTTATATATATGAAATCCAGAAAATAGTGCACTATGTATACGCAATAGTGAGTGCAGTATTGTACATGTTATCATCAATGTGGTGCTATCAATGAATAACAGAAGGCAGCATTGTATACTGGATGTGGTCTGCCATAGCTAGGGATGCGGCTAATATGCGGGCATAGTTTCCGGAATAATCGGTAGCTCTGCGGAGTGAGCATAATCAATAATCGGAAGGCAACATTGAGCAGAAATGAGCGCGCAAGGTGCTTCCGCTGCGCGCGCATGGGTATTAAGCTGTTAGAGGTGTGCCTTTCTGTTCATAAGGGATGTTTCATGTCTGACTCCTCCTTTGTGGTGAAGCTTGTTTTGACAAAGATCATGATAAAGGCAGCTAAGTAGCACTACACTCTAAAGGGTGCATCAACAGCGCTAATTTTGTTGGTGTGAGCATCTTGGGGGCGCAGTTTTAACTAAATTCTATTAATTAGTTAACTTGCTTCATGAGCATAATAGGGAGACAGCAAGAGCATAATCGGACATAGTTTGAAGCATTCTAGCATAGCATAAAGGGTAAATTTTTGAGCATAATAGCCTCATCCCTAGCCATAGCCAACTATATAAATGTAGGCAGAACATTATTAGGGTGGGTCTGAGGGAGAGATCATGCAATCATGTTTTATGTACAGTGTAGTAAACTGGGAGAGGATTCCATAGCTGATTGTATTTTTTTTATTTTTATAAAGTGCTTAACATCCCCACAGGGTGTTGGAATCCTGTTTTTCCATGTGATACGAAGTGAGAAGGTGTGGAGTACGATTGGTCCACGACTCACTGCCATTCGTGAGAGAACACTTCGGTCTACCCTTAGATCCCGAAAGTATGAGGTGGTGAGTTACTTACATGTTTAACAGCAAAATGGCTGTTTGAATACAACTCACGCAGTTAGAGTGGATGATTGGTCCATAACGTAGCCTAAGTGTATGACTTTAGGTGGCAAATGTGGTCACAAGTAGGTAATCTTTGTCAAACATAAACTCCTCTGCTAGGTCAGTTATATTCAAAAACTATGCATGTGCTGGACTACATTGTATTTTCTACTTGATCCTTGTTTCTATAGTACCGGTAACAAGTAGATATCTTCCATATACTGACAGAAAGTATTCTGATTCATATACCTCAAAAGTTGTAAAATGCAGTTTCCTATAATCTATCTTGTTTAGTGCGTCTAATAACCAATCAGGTTGGAGAATGTAAGACATAATGCATGTTATTCCAGGATTTATGGTAAAAATCCCAGGCTAACATGCATAATCTATTATATAGTAGCTACTTACCCCACAGGCAAGTTAGAAGCCCAAGCCTTATTTTCGTGTGGTAAACAATTGTTGTTTTAGCTAACTTCCATGAGTTTAAATTTTCATTGCCATCTAGGACTACAAAAATGTTCTAACAGTGAAATTTTTCCAATTTATAGTATGCTCTTTAATAATGTTCAAACATTATTTCTTTGCTGAACTTCCTCCTAATGAATGTAGTTAGTGACATCATTAGTAGTTTGTTGACCTGGTGTGTATTTTCAATAGTCTTCTTCAGCTGCAACCTCCTCTACTCTACTGAAGGGTGGCACCTACAAGGCCAAGAAGGGAGGAAACGGTAATCATGCATGCTCCTTTACTAGTGGTAGCCTCAACCCCAGGCCCTGATTATTGTTGTTTCAGTCAACTAAAACTCAAGCACTTTAAAGAGACATTTTCCTTTAATTCTAGCAATATTACCTTGCATTATGAAATGTTACAAGAATATTACATTGATAATGAAGAAAGATATAGGTACAGCATGCCAACAAATAAGAAGGGGACATTATATAAAATAAATGGAGAGAAGTAAACAAAAGAAAGTCCCATATCAACATTCAAATAAGCTGTTGCACAAAAAACTTGTAGAAATGGGGCTTGTATATATTATCTGAGATAAGTAACAGTTTCGTGTTAAGAAATCAAGCAGATTGCTTGAACCATTATTGAGTTACAGTTGTTGAACAAAGAAAGTCAGAAGAAAAATGGAGCTATTCCAAAGTATTTTTCAAAGCTCTAACAATATATTATACGCAACTATATGCGCACTACTGTACTGTAGGAAAAGTTAACCTTTTGCTACTGCACACATTTGTTAGCCTCCAATCCAGGCTTCAGTTCCAGATTTTGTCTTGCAGTTTTGGAGAAATGTCAGATTTTTCTCCAAGGCTGCAAAACCAAGACTCTGATGATCAATTTTTCACCTTCTATTATTAGAATACGAAATGAGTACACATTCAAAGCACACCAGTACCACGGAAGGGACAGAGCTTACATCAGTGATAAGTTCATCAGGAGAACCTGAAACCACACCCTCTGCAGTGCCACCCAAAGGAGAGACTGGTTTTACAAACCCATTGGTAGAAAAAGTTCCACTGTCTGTGGTTGATGATGAGGTCATAGCTAATCCCAGTGCTGACAAGGGGGCAGAGGAAGTTGCTCAGACTGAAGTTGCAATGGAAGGAATGGCACCAGAAAGTCCTCCGGTCTTAGAAAAAGAAGTGGACCCATAGTGGTGGTACCTTTCCTTTTCTAGCTAGTATGAAAAGTTTTGTTGGGTTACTTAAACTTGCTATACAGTTATATAAGATATTATGGTTATAGTTTGTACAAGCTGATACATATTATATCATTCCTAGCTTCCTGCTCCTTGTGTGTGAGAGTGCATGGGGTTGGTGCATGGGATGGGAGACATATCTTATGTTCAACAATAACACAAATGATCATGTTACATACAAAATGTTGATAGACCTGAAGCATTAGTTTTGGAGATTCCTGTCACTAATTCCCAGAGGTATTTTTCAAGCAACCCAATGTTGTAGTCAGGATTTTTGTGCCAAGTGGAATACTATCAAATAGCTCTATCGAACCAATATATAGTGTTCCTTACATAGCAAATGAGCCCTTAATCTAATCAAAATTATTGCCTGCCCTATGCAACAGTTCTGCCATAAAATCCAGTCAGGGTGAGCATATGAAATTTTTTGCATTTCTAGCGGAAATCCAGTCAGGGTGGGTAGATGCTGTGTTGTAGCTACACCCCCTTCAGTTTTTCTCCAGCAGATCTGGCTGGTGCCAGTTACTGAGCCCATCTTGGTTGGTACATATAATTATGGTGTTCTGATGTAGAGTGACACACTACTATGGCTCTACACTACAGGATGTATAAGCTATCCTCCAAATGGATATAAATTGGAGAAGCCTGAAAGTATATACAAATGCTCATAGGATGTCAATTAGCTATGTAACTTCTGGAGCCTGCATGAGAAGACTTAGACTTGCAGCTATATTGGTTTACATCCATAAATTAATTCCTCTGGTAGAGGTACCGGTTGTCAAAACCTTTTCAAAACCTGTACTCAGAGTCCAAGTAACATTTTGCGCAGGTTTCCCAGCTTCAACGTCACTCTGATTACGGTCACCCTTAAATTCAGCCAAATGACACAGAAATCACAATAGGTGTAGAAGATGATGATGCAAATGAGCCAATCAAGTTCTTTGCTGTTGATCTGGAAGTGGTCAATCAACCAAAGTGCTGTGTACACATTTATCCCAATCAAGGACAATAATCAATTTCAATCACTTGATGGGTACATAACAGGCATCTGCAGATTAAATCTTCATCTGTACCTGGAGATTAAATCTTTGATGACTCAGCTTGTTGAATCATGTAGAGGAGGAAAGGCCCTTCATTATGAATACATCAAGATAAGAGATGGGAAAGAGGGAAACACATTTCGTAGATGTCAGCTGCATAAGAGTGGGTGCATTGGAAGAGGTACATCTGGAGGATGTTGTGTTATAGTGAGAAATGAACACAACCACACCCCAGCTCCAACCATTCACCAGAAGGATAAAACAGTCGCAAAGATGAGCAAGAGAGACATCGAATATATGATGAAACACTGCAGGAAATTCCACAGCAGGTGGCAGTGAAGGAGTCATTTCACAACTACCTAGCTTCTATTCTATAAAATCCAGTCTCTACCAGTCCAGAAGGGAACACCTGCCACCAATCCCTCATTCACGTTCTGATCTTGACCTGTCTGGAGAGTGGTGCAAAACCGTCAAAGCGGAGAACTTTGTTCTTGCCAATGATGGGCTTGATGACAAAGTTGTAGCTTGCGACACCTAGCCGAAGCTGATACATTCTTTGTGGATGGGACATTCTCAATGTGTCATCACTCTTTTACTAGCTGTTTACATCCATATCATGAAATACAACCAGGTTTTCCCCATGATTTATGCTCTGCTGCCTAACAAGTAACGACAATCATATAACTGTGCTTTCATGCAATTGAAAGATGCTGCCTTGAACCTTGGCCTAACCCTTGATCCTACCTCCCTTACGTGCGACTTCAAGCTAGAAGCTTCATCACTCAACTTTTCAAATACTAAGCATTGAGGTTGCTACTACCACTTCATGCAAGCAATCTGGCTTAATGTTCAATTGCTTGGGCTTGCTGAAGAGTACAAGTCCAAGAGGAAGATGCAGGCAGATGTACAAGACAGGAGCAACTCAGGCACCAAGAAGAAGAAAACTAGGGAGAGAAATAAAAATGCAAGCTCTCTTTGATAGGTTTAATTGGTGGGATAACGAGCTCTTAGAAGCAATGAACATTTAGAAGGGGTTAAAACAGTTGTGTGCACACAACAAAAATCTTCACAAAAATTTATGTGCTGGATGTTCGTTCACAAATCAGGCTGTGCATGCTTATTCAATTCAGTATGAGATATGGAGTAAGTTAGCAATCATCGGACGACAGGTATATTCGGAAACTCAAACGCAGACTGCGTAAACATTCGGCGATACCGCAAGGGTGTAGTGGAGGTACGCGGTACGTGGTGTACCAAAAATGACGCCCGCTCATTGTTTCCTGTTGGCGCTAGAAGCTACAGTCTAGTGGTATCGCCGAATGTTTACGCAGTTTTCCCTCCGCGTTTGAGCGTCCGAATATAGCTGTCGTCCGATAATTGCTAACTTACTCTATGGCTCTGCAAATGTCATGTTGACCAAGAATTGCCACAAATTTTGTTTGCTTAGTGTATACTTGGCATGCTACTGATAACAGCAAATTTCTTCAGCCTAAATGGCTTGTCTGCCATCCACTTGCATTTCAACAGCTTGCGTGTGATAATCTGGTGGTGTATTGAACCGGAAATTACGTTTTGCTGACAGATGCAGTTATTTTTAACACTGATGAGCCCAGACTTGGATCAGCGAGGATATAACTGCCACCACGCGAATTCACTTCTAGTAATTGCAAACGTGTTATTCCAATTATACGTGAGAAAATTTTACAATGAGGTAATGGGAAATAACAAAGCAGGAAACAGTGACAGAAATACGCACAACATACCGCCGGTCTAAGACCCATTAGGGTCTTACAATGACACATGACATGTACAGATCAATTAAAGGGTGAATCAAAGGATAAGGCTTACTCATGACAAATGTTCAAATTTTGGTTTATTCAGTTTCATTAGACAAAATCAAGGCAACCTTGGTCACGGGTCTCCTGTAAATTCCAGATTGAGTCTTGACATCAACAACACGCACCAAATGATCCTCACCATGGAAAGTTTTGACGACTCTTCCTAGAGGCCACTTGGTTGGAACCAGATTAGCATCTTGCAAAACAACAATGTCATTGACCTGCATGTTTCTTGAAGGCTTGTGCCATTTGTTGTAGGCTCTGAGACTGGTGAGATACTCTTGACGCCATCGTTCCCAAAACTGTCGAACCAGATTCTGACACAAATCCCATCGGCGTAGCAATGACACAGGACGATATGAGAACGATGGGTCTGGAAGGGACTCGATAGATCTTCCAATAATAAAATGGCCAGGCGTCAACACGTCTATCCCCTCGCCATCACACGGTAAGGCAACAAGTGGTCGACTGTTCATACATGCTTCGATCTGAGTCAAAACAGTAGAACACTCCTCAAAGGTAAGCTTCACATCAGACATGACACGCTTGAGATGGTATTTCATACTTCTCACCGCTGACTCCCACAATCCTCCGAAGTGAGGTGCCCTTTCAGGTATGAACTTCCACTCTATGTGTTGAGTTGTACAAAAATCAGAAATGTCCTTCTGTGCCATCTGAGTGTTTAGAAACTTCACTAGTCCTTTGAGATCGCTCTTTGCGCCAACGAAATTGGAACCATGGTCACTCCAGAGTAGTTTGGGTTTCCCACGTCTGGCAATAAAACGTCTCAGTGCAGAAATGAAACAGTAAGAAGTCAAGTCTGAAACTAGCTCAATATGCACCGCCTTGACAGACAATGAGACGAATATACCGTAGTGTCCCGCTAATACGCCCCCTTCGAAAATACGCCCCCCCCCTCTTTTCCGCCAAAGTTCCTGCACAGGGTAGTTTGACTCGTTATAACGCCCCCCGGTGAGCGTCTTCTGGAACATCAAAACTACACGTGCTTACTATACGTTGCACTGAGTGCGTTCAGTAAAACTATAGTAGTCGGTGAATCTTTTGTAAGTTTTGTGGCTTCTAGAAAAGCCGGTTAGATGTTCCAAGTTTTAAGCTGCTAGTTTAGCAAACAGGTTTATCAGTCTGTCAAGGTGTTTTTGTTTCCCTCTGAAGATGTACACGCACAGAACCACGAGTCCTTTCCCATCAACTTCAGAACGTCTTCTGTCACCATTGACGATGCAAGTCATCTCGCTGCCACTCTTGTGCAAGAAATACCAGCAGACTCTGGAAATTTCCCGTGGTACATGACCGACAGTGTTGCCGTTCTTGAGGACAGCTACAGCGAAGTCGTCGTGAATGTTACTGACCTCGCGTTGAACTGGCAGCTCTTCTCCGATGTAGGGAGACCACGCAGCTTTGTAAACGTGATGTCCGCGAACAGTACTCTCGATCCTGAAAGTCGTCGCCATAGTTAGTTGATAGTGAAAGGCATTGATTTCATAATTATAGCTAGCTGTTCGCACCCGCGTACATAGCACTTGCGTAAAATCTGTTGGGGGGGGGCTTATAGTCGAGACTAATTGCATCCTCGAATATAAGCCCCCCCCCCACTTTAGGCGGGATATAGTGTACAAAATGGGGGGGCGTATTAATGGGACACTACGGTACATACGTACGACTTAACAATCGTAGGTTTTCGAACATACCCGTGCTTGGTGTATACGGGTCCCGCGTAGTCTACTCCAACATTTTCGAAGACGATGTCAGGAGTCACTCTCTCAATCGGGAGTTGGCCCATCTGTTGTGGTTCTGGTTTCTTGGACTGACGGAGACAAACAACACAATGGCGAGTAACAGCACGAATGGCCTTGCGACCACCGACGATGTGGTATTTACCATTGAGAGAAGAACTGAGCAGGGTAATCCCAGCATGTAGGAGGCGAGTGTGCTCCAACCGGATAATCAACCTTGTGAGTATATGTTTGCCAGACAGGATAACTGGGTGCATAGCAGAATATGCTAGGTTTGACTTTTGTTCTCTCCCAGAGACTCTTAGCAGACCACTGGAATCCAGAAACGGATGAAGTCTCATCAAAGGGCTACAAGATGGGATAGGTTTCTTCACTCTCAGATTCTCAATTTCTTTACTGAAGCAAGCTGCTTGTGAGCAAGATAACCAATAGTTTCCTGCACGCGTTATCTCTTGAACAGTCAGTGACGAGAGATTTCGAGGAGCTTCAGCGTTGACTCTGGGAGTGCGACAATTGTGGATAAATCGCATCGCCCATGCTGTGACACGGACTAGCTTGAGATAAGAGGAGAAACGATCCAATGGACATAGAGGACTATTAGTCTCGACAGATGCTAGGTGACATGTGTTCATGTTCTCGGTATCACTCTCATCCTGTGTCAATCGTGGCTGTCGTGGCCAGTTTGAAGGCGAGGATGCGAGCCACTCAGGACCGTTCCACCAAAGGTCATGATTTACCAGTTCACACGGGAGCAAGCCCCTTGAAGCGCAGTCGGCAGGATTCTGTTCTCCGGGAACATGTTTCCATCGGTTGGGAGGTATTCGATCAAGTATGAATGAGATACGATTGCCGACATACACTTTAAAGCGACGTGGGCTGCCATCAAGCCAATTCAACACAACAGTGCTGTCGGTCCAAGCATGTATGTTCTCAATGGGAATGCTCAAAGCCTGCCTGACATACTCTAACAACTTGCTGAGAATGTACGCACCACAAAGCTCCAATCTGGGAATAGTGAGTCGTTTTATCGGGGCAACCTTGGTCTTGGATGCAACCAATGAGATGTGCACTCCTCCTCTGGTGTCTGTCAGGCGCAAATAGACAACTGCAGCGTATGCACTCTCAGAGGCATCGCTGAATCCATGTAATTGGATCGACACAATCTCAACTTCTTTGGGGAAATAACATCGAGGTATGTGTACTTGAGATAGAGATTTCAATTGGGAGCTCCAAAGAGACCACTCCTCAGCAACCGATTCTGGAACATCTTCGTCCCAATCAACTCCGGACTCCCACACCTTCTGCAATAGAATCTTGGCCTTGATTATGATGGGAGCGAACCAACCCAAGACATCGTAGGTTTTGGCTATATCAGACACTAGAGCTCGTTTTGTCAACTGGTCATGAGGTGATCGATTAGCCACATTAAGTCTGAAGTGGTCCAAAACAGAGTGCCATGCACTCTATACCGAGTGTCTTGGTGTAGATCTCATCTTGATCAGAGATCGTGAGTGAGGTTTTGTCGTCCCTGAGGTCATGAGGCACTCCTTCTAGGACGCTGGGACTGCTAGAATTCCACTTTCTCAGCAAGAAGTCGGCTTTGGCGAATAATGCTTGAAGCTGACGATACAACTCAATTCCTTCTTCAACGGAGTCGGCTCCTGTTAGGCAGTCGTCAACATAGAATGCTTCATTTACAATCTTAGCAGCCAAGGGATACTCATGAGCAAAGTCAGCGGCATTTTGTTTAACTGCCATATTTGCCACGAAAGATGACGAAGATACACCAAACGTGACCCTCGTCATCCTGAAATCTTGGAGGGTGTCGTCTGGATTGTTTCTCCATACGAAGCGGTGGAGGTCACGATCAGATGGAGGTAGTTCAACAGACCTGTACATCTTGCTGATGTCAGCGACCAGTGCAATCCGGTGCATTCGAAACCGAATCAGAACTTCAATCAGGGAAGTGTGTACCGTGGGGCCTACCATTAGTATATCATTGAGAGAAACGCCTGTTGAAGTCTTCATAGAGGCATCGAAAACGGCACGAATCTTTGTTGTAGTACTGGAATCCTTTTGGACTGCATGCATCGGTAGGTAGAAGACTTGACGGGGATGTTTCTCAAAATCTTGTTGTGGGACTGCTTCTGCATGACCAAGCTTAAAGTATTCTTCCATTACGGCTCCAAATTCTTCAAACCGATTCCTTGCGTGCAAATTACGCTCAAGTGAAAGAAACCTTCGAACCACTTGGGTCCTAGACTCTCCCAGTGGCTTGACGTTCTCTTTTCTTGGCAGTGGTACAATGAATCTGCCATTTTCAGCACGAGTCTGATTGGCCTTGAAATGCTGAATAGCTGATCTCTCTTCAGGATTTAGAGCAGGTTCTGACAATGGGCTCTCTTCTGTCTCCCAAAACTTCTTGAGCAAATCGTCTCCAGTGGCACACGAGATATGGCAAGCCGTGATTTCAGACACAGGTGAGCAGGATTCAGTAGAGCCAGCCAATACTCATCCAAAGTGAGTCTCGAAAGCCATAGGGGTTCCCGTGGGTCCAATCCGCCGGCCATGCAGGATTGCTTCCACGAAGATGTCAATACCAAGGAGCATGTCTAACTTCCCAGGACAACCAAATCCAGGATCTGCAAGGTCAATGTCTTCAAGATGATTCCATTCCTTCTTCAGTGGAATGGGAGCAAATGGGAGATCACAGGTTACCCTTGGCACAATAATAGCTGTGACCTCAAACTTCTTGTGAGGAGATTTGACAGGTGAGATGCTGAAGTTAGCAGCGAACTGGTGTGAGGAGTGATACTGTATGCCAGCTACGCCTGATATCCTAGCTCTCTGACTAGTTCTAGGCAATCGTAGAGTCTGGGCCAGACGTTCGGACACAAAGGATGCGGAGGATCCATTGTCGAGCAAAGCTCTAGCCTCCATACGTGTGCCATCAGGTGCGCACACTAAAACTCTACAAGTCATTAGCAAAGTGTTTGATTTAAGCCGAACAACTGCGCTTGTGATCACATCACTAGGAAGTTCGCTTTGAGGCACACTCAATGACTCCATCCCTTTAGGGACAAAGGGTGGAGCAACAGGATTGATGGCTAACGGAGGGGTAGCAGGGCTCGCGCTAGCAGGCATATTTTGAAGGATAGCAGCAGGGCTTGAGCTAATGGGTATTGTTGAAGGAAGTTCAGCAACAAGGCTTGAGTTGATAGGTACACTGTCCACGTGCAATAGAGTATGATGTGGCTTCTGACATCGCTTGCATCGATGCACAGATTTACATTGCTTCAGGAAATGATTGGACGAAAAACAATTCATACACAGATTGTTTGACTTCAGGGTGGCAATCTTGCATTCATGTGACATATCTTTGAATTTAGGGCATGCATACAACGGATGCTTATCAGGTTTGCACAGAATACATTGACTAGAATACGGCTCAGTGTTTGCCGTATGAGAGGCCACACTACCACTGGGGGCAAAACCCCTTCTAGTAGGAGTATCATGTTTTGGCTTCTTGGGGATACCTTCAGTAATTGAGGATTCCGATGCTTGAGCACGGAGATTCAAAAAATCAAGGAGCTCTTGATAATGAGGGACGTCAGTACCTTTCTGGCTATGCCTTTGCCACTCGAACATAGTGTTTTGATCAAGCTTCAATTCTAAGGCTGAAGTAATAAATGGACCTGATGGATCGTACCCCATAGATTTCAGTGCACGTAAATGTTGCAATACAGTGTCATGCAACTTACGAATCTCCTTTCCTATTCCTTCCTTGATGGGAGGAGCATCCAGGATGTTCTTCACATGAGCCTGATGTATCTGCCGAGGTCGGTCGTACTTCGCCTTGAGGTAACGAACTGCTTCGTCTAGTTGTCACCACTACGAGAGAGACCCTCAATCGTACTTCTTGCCGGACTACCTTTCAGGGCTTGTTGTAGATAGACAAGCTTCTCTGCTGCGGATAGATTTGAGCGACCGTGTACTGAGATGCTAAATTGCTCCCAGAAGCTTCTCCAATGGAGTATGTTCCCATTGAACGTGGGGACTTCCAATTTCGGTAACTTGACTCCACCAGCATCTCCATCGGTGGATGTTGCTGCACTCACAGGGGTATGCAACTCAAACAACTTCTTTAGTCGAACAGAGTAATCGAACAAAGCTTTGCCAAGTCGCATGTGCTGCGTCATGAGATCATCGGTTTCCTTTATCTCCAATGAGAAGAGCTTGACGTCAATATCCGTCAGTTCCATCTTGTACTCTCGAAACTGTTCGTCGTGTAGCTTCATACGGGGTTTGTCTGGACGTACATCAGCTTCCAATGCTGTGAGGGCTTCGTCGACTGGAGCCAACGATCTCTGCAAACGCGCTAATCTCTGAGAAAGCGCCTTGTATTCATCATCAGGACTAGGTTTATCGGCCGAATCGATCACAGTCTGAATTCGAGCAGCCAATTCTTCAGTGGTATCAAGTAGCTCATCCAGTACGGCTTGCTCAATCTTTAACTCTTCTTCGTCGTCTATGGCATCAATCAACAACAGGTGAATGCGCTGGTACTCTTCAGTGGCGCTTTGTAGTTTCGCCAACAATTGCTTGGCAATTTTGCCAGCATCAGGTGCAGCCGCTTCTGATTCTAGTTTAGCTGTACGAGTGATTAGACGAGTCACTGAGGATTTAGCTACACCTCTTCGCTTCCGAAGATTTGAAACGGTACGTGCTTCGTCTTCCATCATCAAGCGGACGTGTCTAACATGGTGCACATGTCGGAGAATGAACAAGAACAAGTAGCAATTGAAATAGCGGTGGACTGTCAACAACAACAATCGATTTCCAAGTCAGGACCAAAAGACAACAAGTTCAGGGGTAATCCGGCTCGAAGGACCAAACATGATGAGCCCAGACTTGGATCAGCGAGGATATAACTGCCACCACGCGAATTCACTTCTAGTAATTGCAAACGTGTTATTCCAATTATACGTGAGAAAATTTTACAATGAGGTAATGGGAAATAACAAAGCAGGAAACAGTGACAGAAATACGCACAACAAACACAGGCTGCCGAAACAGCTTGTCTGTCATCCGCTTACAGATTTATAGGTGACTGGACCATAGCCTGGAAGAGGGCAGTGGGAGGGAAAGCTTCGAACGGAGGTCGATGTCAATAGCTGTTTCGTGGCTCTTATTCAGTTATTGCCACTGGAAGTCGGTGTCAATAGACACGGCCATACGTTTATAGCTTTTCATCAGTACATGTATCATCTGTAACCCACCATCCACAAGTTTAAACCAGTCATCTACCTCACAGCTAGTTTTTGCAAGTCAACATTCAAAACTCAAAGCGTTTTTGCATATAAATAGCACTTCACTATGTAGCTACTCAGATGGTAGATCTCTCTTGCCCGTGAAAGTTAAATGTCCTGTGTCTCAAATTTACATACAGGAGACTGTGAGCCTTCATTTCAGCTGTATTGGGGGGTGGACCCAAGAGTCACTTCTCGACTTCTTTATATCAGTAGGCAAAGTCAGTTTTCACCAGAGGTAGATAGCTACACATGCATAGAAATAATTGCATTCAGGCCAAGTGAAACAAATTGTTAGTTTCTCATCAACTTACAAGTCCAGATTAGGCATGCAGAGAGAAATCTTTTTTGCTGTGACAAGCATGTTCAATCAGTTCATTATGTGATCTTATATACTGTGATCACCTGATGTACACCACAAGAGAAGCTGTCTGATATTGGTCTGGCAAAGTTGTTCCCCTTACTCGAAGTAATATAGCTTGTGAATTTATATCATTACGTATTTGTTTGTAAACATGCAGCTGTATTAATATACATCTACCTGTTGGAAGACAATCTTTATTTTGCACATCACTTCTGATAGTGTGACTACTCTTCTTCAAGAGTATTGACCAAATCAAGAGCAGCATCTGGTCAAGGTTATACAAGCTACCAGATGCGACGGCATAAGACTAACCCTAACCCTAACCCTAGTCCCATGTGGTCTTTATGTGAGCCTATCTTAACATGTAAAGCTAAGGGAAAAACTGCAGTGTTAAACAGCAATATCAGTATAGCGAGTTTACTACCAAGTACATACTAACAATAGCTACATACAAATAACCTTATTACATATTATATCAAAACACTGATTGTAAACTGTCCCAGTTGAAAATTACAGAAATGTAACAACTTCTCGAAGTTCAAGCCGACGGGTTGTTGCATCTACAGTACTTACTCGACCAGCTCCCCAAAGTATTCCTTCTCCAAGCATACGATGAGTAACTCGAAATGTACGTACAGAATAGCCATCAACCGGTACTCTACGAAGTGGGGTAAGTGACTCAAAATGGAAGGTAAGTCCCTGTTGCTTACAAGCACCATGAACATAGTCATATCCATAAAAAACATCATCATTTCTTGAAACCAATTTTCCTTCTTCTCCACCATATTCTCCATAAAGTATCATTGGACCTGAAAAGCGTATCCGAAAGCCACCACCCTCTGCTGGAAAGCACTTTGTCTTTGATCTTCCACTTACCAACCAGCTGTTGAAAACGTATGTGAAGTTGATGGCACCCCTGCCTGGTTCGAATGTTGCATTCCCCAAGGTTCTCCGTCCCTGTTCATTAGGTTCAATGTTGGTAAAGTCAAGGCCATAGGTATCACGGAAGAACAGCAATGCAGCCTCCCTGTCTCTATCAATCTCTTCTTCTGTAAAACGTAGGACTTTCCTGTAGAAGACAAGATCGGAATCCAAAACGCTGGGAGTATTGGAAAATGTCACATTGGTTATAATTGTTATTGCAGCCTGGAATGGTTCTTCACACATCTGTGACTGGGAAGCAGCATTGTGCAGATTGAGAAAACTTAAGAAGACAACTGAAATCCACAGCCTCACTGCAGACATCTGAAAACGAAATGACACAGGAGTAATGATCAAAGTTGCTACAGAAGCTCAACAAATGATATATCAAGTTAGGCTAGAAAATTACGTTTAGAGCTTTTCATCAGTACATGTATCATCTGTAACCCACCATCCACGAGTTTAAACCAGTTTTTTGAGTTGGTCATCTACCTCACAGCTAGTTTTTGTAAGTCAACATTCTAAATTCAAAGTCTTTTTGCATATAAACAGCATGTCACTATGTAGCTACTCAGATGGAAGGTGTCTCTTGCCAGTGAAAGTTAAATGTCCTGTGTTTCAAATTTACATACAGGAGACAGTGAGCCTTGGCGTCCGCCATTTAAATGACTAGCCTCAGTTTCTGGCTTATGAATGTAGCTGTAGCGCATGAATCAGCTGTGTATCGTGGGGAAATTACATAGCTATTTGTCTCACACTTACGAACAATAGCTGTAGTAGTGTATGAATCTACTCACAGGTCTGTTCACAATTTATGCCTCACTCAACACTTTGATATAGATACACACACCAGAGCCATACAATTCTAAGGTAGGTTCTAAATGTCCTCTGGCTAACATGTACTTCCTAACAGCATGACTCTTGTTTCTTGACTTCACATTCCTAAAGTACGTGACAAGTGTAACTTTACACTATTTTTAAACCATCCGATTTCATAAGCTCCAAAAAAGGCTAATAGTATAGTTAGTGCACACTAGTATGTATATACGCAGACAGTGATACAGCAGTTTAGCGCTGTATACAGATAGAGGTGCAGCTGATCATAGTGCCAGAGACAGCATTGAAGTAGTTTAGAATGTTAGATAGAGCAGTGCAGCAGTTTAAAGTGCTGGAAACTGCATTGCAGCAGTTTAATCCTACAGGCAACTGTTCAGTGTTAGGCAGCAGTGCAACAATTTAGTGCTAGAGATAAATGCAACAACAGTTCAATGTAGACAGAATTTTAGTGGAAATTAGACAGAAAACAGTACAACAGCTCAAGTGCTAGCTACATAGACAATAGTTTAGTATTGCAAACCTTTGCTCCTGTGATTTGAGTGACTTAGTATTTCAGATGAGAATCTCCTTGTAACAAAAGTGGCTGAGTTGTAGGCAAAGTAACAGCTGAAGAGATTGCACAATTTTTATCCTAGCATGAGTGGAAGCTATCAACCACAACGATCTGGGTGTATATCATCTCATCTAACCACAATGTAATGTATCCCATTGGTATTACTCACAACACATGCTTTGTTGCATCAGAAACCTGCCAAAATTACATGCTGAGTTATCTAGATAGTTTCATGGGGTGTGGCTTCACCTCTGGAGGGCAAGAGTCCCTAGTCTCGTGCCCAGACCCCAACCAGCTCACGCAAGGAGAAGGGGTCTGGTGTCACAAGTCCAAATCCTTGGACTAACTTCTGAAGAGTAGAGCAGCCAATCAAATCACAGAGCAGCATTTATTGGAATAATGAGGAAGCGAGAACAAGTACTTCAATCATACCACTCAAAGTGTGTTATGAGATTCATTATCCAACACTGACAAATTTGTCATTTTATACTAACAGTTACAAGGTTTCAACACTTCCACGAGCCCAAGGATTCAGGCTTGTGACACCAGACCCTTTCCTCATGAGAAGGTTGGGCCTGGGCACAAGACTAAATTAAGAGTCCCAGTCTGCATTTGTATTAGTGTGAGTTCTTATACACTGCATAAACAAGGTGGTTGCTTTAACCACAGAGTCGTTACCCTGGTTGCAGACTAACTGGAGACATTGGTTGTGAGAGGTTTGCTTTGGTATTCAAGACCCTGGTTGCAGACTAACTGGAGACAGTGGTTATGTGATGTTTGCTTTGGTATTGAAGACTTATTGCATAAGACACCCCACGAGGCAGCTGCCCAGTTCATCTTACAACCACAGTAATCTGACAACCCTCAGAACATCTGTGAAGGAGTCATTACAAATGCACTTCAAAGTTGCAGTAAGGAGCATTCATGCTCTTAACGTGGCGGGGGAAGTCACTCGGCGGAGGTTACGAAAACATAAACCTGGGTTACAGTCAGGACAAGTGTTGCTCCTAGTTTCAGGGTTAGGGTTTGGTTTAGGGCAATCTTGCATTGCCTAATTTTAAAAATGGGTTTTAGTAGCTTATTAATATATTCATGACCCAAAATTGCCACTCGATGGACGCATCTACGTGCTCACTGTAGGTAGCGTCCTAACCACCAATGTATCTCAAATCAGTCTGTGCCAGCTTTTGTTCAGAGCTACTCTCAAAGTCAGGCTAGACTCATGTTTGTCACTACTCTTGGAATGGACAACTTTGACTGCGCACCAAAATGAATGCACATTTCCAAAAATTCACAGCTTGTCTACGGGAGGGGCTCATTCACGAGTGCAAGTAAGCATTACTAGCCCCACCTCTCCCCCTTATGTCGCTAAACAACTCACGGTTCTGTTCCACACACAAACACCGTTCAGCTTTCCTGTCAATGGCAACGTAGCACCAACGATATATTGCGCATTCTAGTTAAAGCCCAGCCCAGCACTCGAAGCACCGGGCCACGATCACCTACTAGGCTTGGCATATGATCGCAAGACCTGGGCCTGCCCAATGAGTACAGTCTTGGCCACTGTGGCCTTTCTGCTGCTTCTAGACACAAGCTTGCTTTCACAAGCAGGCACTTCACACTACTCACAGCTACTGACACTACAGCACTCTACTGAACTCCTTTTTTTAAATTTTTTTTTTAAGTCGATCTAAGCTTATCTTCAAAGTTCCGACCACCACATGAGGGTTTCCGCCAGGCCACATCTTAACTAACTTAATTATAAACTGATTATTGGATGTCAATCCGACAGGAAATGGAGAAAATCCCCAATTTTACGGACCGTGAGCGGATGAAGACTCCCAAAACGGACTGTGCGCTTAAAGTTTACAAAGACAAAGAATTCTATCAGCTTGGATTCCAGGTTTGTTGACCTTGAAAACACAGGGTTCCCTGCCACCTTAATGCAATCAGGTGATTCTGTCATAGATGTGAGCGAATCACCTGCTAATCACATAAATAACCAGAGTACAGAGGGATCAATCACTAAAACCAGATGTTCAGTGGTCACTGTTTGCAGATCCATAGATGTAAAACCATCACTGATCACCAATCTGCATGATTTGAGCAGACCCAGATGTCAAGCAGTTATTATCTTCAGAATTGTGGTTGTAAGACAGTCCAAACTAGCTGCTTCTCTGGTCATCTTATGTAAATAACCAAACTACAAAGCTTTGATACATCACGACTGCCTCCTTTGCTTGTCTGCAACCAGGATGACCACTTTGTTATCCCACACAGGCGCACAAGGGCTGAAGTGATTGTTCGTGTCTGTTGTCATCGTTCTTGTCTGTCTGCCTATCCACACAAACACCCTTACACCAGATCCAGGCCAATCTGTTAGTGCTAAATACGTTTAGCTGCAAAAGTTTACAAAACTGCCTTGTCTGTGCTTCTGTTTTTTTTTTTTTTTCCCCGCCAAGTCCCAGTCACACCCCCAGTGTGAAGTACACACCAGCAGGGACTGTCTCACCAGATTAGTCACACCAGTGACTATATGGTGGGATTGTCCCACCGTGAAGACACACCAGATTGTTAAGTGTGAAGTCACACTAGATCATGGGTGGGAAGTCACACCAGTGGCTATGTGGTGGGATTGTCCTACCAGATTGCAAATGAGAAGCCAGGCAGGCAGTATTGTGGTGAGACAATTACACCCATGGAGTGTGGTAGTCACACCAGCAGCATTGATAACAGAAGTGCTTTATGCAGAGAAGGGGTGTGGTAGAAAGGCTGGTAGAGAATGAGGCAAAACCGATGCTGTAAGTCTGGAGACCAGAACCCAAGGGTGCATCAATCACGCATACACAGAAGCAACTCTTCCGGGATTGTCTCTTGGGTCTGCACACTGCACAGTTCATGGTCGCCTTAGTCAGTGTCTACGGAGAGCATCAATATTCGGCCCTGTGATAGTGCATGGAGCGGAATTAAATATGTAAATTGAACATCACTCACAGTGATGTATTTTACGCATGCATGCATTCTTTTGTCCTGAACAATAACATTGGCTACCAGATTGACTTTGAGATATCCTGACCCTTTTGCCTCTGTCGGCAATTCATGTGAAAATCTCCCAGGCCTTCTCTGTGCTGTAAATGATCAAAAAGTTGACAGTGCGAAGGTCTGGGAACAATGCTAGATGTGAAACCCTGCTGCAAACCTTCAGCTACACACAGTATTAGTAGCCTCATTCCCATGTGGATCCCACGCAGCTTTCTGTTGCTTACCATACAGCAAGCAACAGAAAGCCAGGTGGCGGCCTGAGAATGAAGCTACCCAAGTTACTCTCTGGTTACTCTCTCCAAGAAAAAGTTGTATACCCACATGAAGTACAAGAGTATCCCAGCAGCCGCAACTTATCAAATCATACAAATTCAGCAGTAAATCTAGCTTATTAAGGTAGGACAACCTTGAATCACAAATCTCCAAGTCATGTGGACGGATGGATGGGTAATGTCTAATTGTTCACAAGATTCACAAAAAGTTTGTACCAAACTGCTTTCTCTACCTGATAATGCCAAAAAACTCAATTTTTAGTCCCTCAGCTAAAATAAAAATTTGCTCCTCTCCAAAGCTCCACCCCCAGTCTGACCACATCATCAACACACACACAAGTCAAGTAAAAACTTTACGTATGGATTTGTCCTGGGACCACTTCAATTCCAGTCTACAAGCCAAAACACACATTTGACCTCAAAAGCAGTCATTTTGGCTGTGCTGGCTTTGAAGAAAAATTCGACACGCCTCCACTCAAACCAACCAAAACTGAAACCAGTTTCAGAAAGCTTAACTCACTCCCTACAAAACTACGTATGCTTTTTCCCACTCACCTCTAGGTCAGGGAGTTATGCCCACAAACCTACTCCCTGTCATTGCCCCTAGAATGGAGCTAAGTTACACACATTCCCGCTAGCATAAAATCGGGCGGGGCCTACAAGCCCGAAAAGGTCAGCTTTCTACAGTACCTTTGCCAGACAACTGTGTGATGACACCCGTCTTCCAGGATGGCTCTCTGCCTTTCCACCACACTCGCAAACATTGAAGCCCACTCAGGCAAGCTTTGCACACACATTTTGTCTACCATCACATTCAACGAGCTAGAAAATCTTTATAGTGTTTTTTTTTTTCAAAGTTCCGCCCAGCCACATGAAAGTGCCGCCAGACCACTATACAAAGGGCCGCAGGCCACATCAAAGGGACACGCCCCCCTTGTTGATTCCGGTTGCCGCCATGAGAAAGTGTAAACAAGCCAATGAATTTCAATCGCGCCATTATGGTCACCCGACCTCATTAATTATTCATGAGCGGAATCGGCCCGATTCGCGATTCAAGGTAGTCCTACCTTAAGCCTTCCCACGGCCCCATTGCATAGTATATCGACAAAAAGATGGCTGACAAATAGCCGTTTTCCAGAAATAGCACACCGGAGACATCATCAACTAAAACATCGGCGGCTTTCCAGTCAATCAACGCCACGCACAGTATGGCAATACAGCCATCGGACTCACTTATGAATACACCATCTCTTCGGGTAGCAATTATTGGCGCATGGAGACGATCAGTCTTTCCACGTAGTGAACTGATGGATCCTTTCAACACGCGTTTGGAATTCCCCATACATTCTCTGTGGCCAACTGCCGAACTTTTACCCAGCTCTCGTACGTGACGTCATCATGCAAGTCGGCCATTGAGGTAGTCGTTCCAACCGGGAGCCATTCAAAAGCAGCTACAAATATGCAGAAATAAGCGTGTGCACAAAGCAGGTCTGAGGTGTTCGCGCTGGCTAAAATTGCGGTTACCGCTTGCGCAATGTTCCAAGGTCAACAACTGAGAAGACAACACATACTAGGAATACGCATGCGTATGATGCCTCGCGGAGCAATCGTCAGAAATGTTACACTGCTGGTTTAGTGGGAGCCAAAAGAACAATACCTGGCTTGTGGAGACTCCAGTACGTGCTTTTTACTTTTGAACTCTGTTGTTCTCTTCTTGCTCTCTTGGCCTCTACGGTGGACTGACCTCTTTGCTTTTTTCATTGTCAGAGTTGCTAGTCGTCGTCTGTGTTCAGCACTCGTTTCTGCACTTGACTCCGCCAAATACGTGCTTTGCGAAGGCCCAGCCGCGCTGTCCTCCACATCCTCCATCGCCAGGAAACGTCTCCCAAACTCCGCCCTTCATTGACGTCCTCGTATAATGCACGTTTCAGTGACGGCCGATTCCTGAGCGTGAGCCATCCCAAGCGTGACCTCAAATTAACCTTCCTAAGCGATACCCCAAATTCACATTCCTAAGCGTTACCCACGTACGTACGTACGTCCGTACGTATGTCCGTACATACGCACATCCCGAGAATAAATCCCCGATTCAGAGCCTCGCGCCAATGCGCTCGGCAATAATATGGGCATGCGTGAGCAAGCTCCACACTAGTAAGTTGAACGTGGGGTTTCTCTGATATCAGAGGGGGCCCACTAAGTTCACAACATCTGATACCCATATCGTGATAGCAATTACATGACCTCAGGAAATGATCTTTGTATCAGACCAAAGAGGATTAGCAGCTAAGTCGAGGTTACTTTAGTACGCTGTATGTAGGGTAGACCCCGAAAGAAAATGGCGGCGTAGACGATTATTTGCCCGTTCTAGCAACTTGCGTCTGTTACTTCAGCGATGCTTTCCAGCGAAGGTAACCGTCCCGTTGCTCGTGGAAGCACTTGATAAAAAAAAGGGGGGGGTGGTTTAGTAGAGTGCTGTGGTGTCAGTAGCTGTGAGTAGTGCGTAATCCTGCTTGTGAAAGCAAGCTTGTGTCTAGAAGCAGCAGAAAGGCCACAGTGGCCAAGACTGTACTCATTGAGTAGGCCCAGGTCTTGCGATCGTATGCTAAGCTTAGTAGGTGACCGTGGCCCGGTGCTTCGAGTGCTGGGCTGGGCTTTAACTAGAATGTGCAATGTATCGTTGGTACTACCCTGCAGTACACAAGAAAGCTGAAGAATGTTTGTGTGTGGAACAGAGCCGTGAGCTGTTTAGCGACATGAGGGGAGAGGTGGGAGTATTAATGCTTGCTTCCATTCGTGCATGAGCCCCTCCCGTAGACAAGCTGTTTGAAGTGTGCATTCAGTTTGGTGCAGTCAAAGTTGTCCATTCCAAGAGTATAGTGACAAACATGAGTCTAGCCTGACCTTGAGAGTAGTTCGGAACAAATGGATTGGTTTGAGATACATTGGTGGTTAGGACGCTACCTACAGGGAGCATGTAGATGTCATCCATCAGTGGCAATTTTGGGTTCATGAATACATTAATAATTACTAAAACCCTTTTTAAAATTGGGAAAAGCAAGATTGCCCCAAAGGAAACCCTAACCCTGAAACTAGGAGTAACCCTGCTCCTGACTGTAACCCATGCAGGTTTGTGTTTTCGTTAACCTCCTCCGAGTGACGGGCGTGCACCTTAATAGCGCCGTCATTTTGTTAGAATAACATTATTCATAGCAAGTACCCCACCGCCCCCCCCGAAGCTCAACTGAGCACGTGTTTAGGTCGGTATAAAATAATTGTCGAGTTCGAGATGGCAATCACTTAGCGCTGCGTACTTGCGCTAGAGCTACGTGCGCCTGCGTTGCACCCGTAAGGCGGGAGTTAGGTTTGTGTAACCCCAAGGAGAGAGGAGCAGACCGTAGTAGCGATGTCTGTACTTGGGAACAAACTCGGCGAGCCACACCCTTCGCAGTTAGGGTGTGGCTTGCGAGGCTGAGTAGTGCGTATTTGAGCAGGTGAGAAGATAGTTACAAAACCTAAGGGCAGAATCTCAGTGAGGCTTACCTGCTGGAATCATAGATAATCATAACTGTCTATTGAGTTATGTAAGGTTGAAACAGTAAGACTTGCCTGGTGGCAGACATTAAAACAGTGACCTTCTGGGGAATCAAAGCTAAAATGATAACCATAACAATTTTAAGCAAGAATTGAAATACCATACTCTTAAATTACGCGGAACTTTAACTTATGACATCATGGGCTAATGAGTAATTCATGGCTACGAGCCATTGTGGAGGCACTAAACTAAATGATGAAACCTGAACCAGTTAGTACACTTGAACTATATGCTCCAACTGTGGCAACAGACGTCATTATAAAAATTCTAGTGTAAATGAAAACTTCGTTATATGATAACTTTCATGTTGTTACTGTTTTACTATAGCTAATTTGTGTTACATGAAATCCTCATTCACCTTCCCACTGTCAAGCTTTATGACCATGCATGGAAAGGCAGCTTGGGAACAAGACTAGACTAACCATGAAGAACGTTGTCTTAGGCCATACCAATCTAATTTTTGTTGCTCAGGCCAGACGACTTTTCAAAGAGAGTCAGTATAGGTAGGCAAGTGATAACATTCACACGATTATGATATTGGCGACAGTTTTGCTGCAAAACATACACTAAGAGCTCTCCAAGAGTCTGTCCATCTATAGGTGATGATGTTGGCCTTTCGTTTGATTTTTAGGGCCTATTTTGGTGAGCATCCTTGTAGTTTTCAATGAAAAAGATGACACCACTCTAACGAAGTCAACTTGCAGATTCATGCACACACTCATTTTTGAGTTTGGGTTTGTCAGGTCTGAGCAACATAAATGGTATGGTCTGTGCCCAAATGGTAAGTGATTCGTTGATATAAAGTCATAGAGCATACCTTGCTAGCTAAATGACACTAGGAGTGTAGACAAGTGAGCATCATTTTAGTATGTGCCGTGAATAAGCTCCTGTTGACATTGACCATTACCATATATTTTTCATTTTGTAGGAGCAAGGATTTTCAATCTGCTTATGGATGACTTCATGAAGTACGAGCACTCATCCCACAAGCAGTACCGTATCTGGCTTGTACTGCAACAATTATGAGAAGTGTTCATGGAACGAAATCTTGATGTGAGCAATTGTGATTTTGTTTGTACATCACCGGACCGGCCATACATTCGTTATGAGGTATGCTGTCACACAGATATAGAAACTGACATGCACAGCTTGGTTGCTTCTCTAAAGGAATGCAACAAAAAGGCTCCTTGTGTGACTGTTTATTGCTTATCGTACATTGAACATGTGTGCAGATCTGTATGCGCATTTTCATTTTGAACTTGGAGATAATTCATACTATCCACCAGGAACAGCAAATATCAGTGATAGTTACTTGTTTGGCATGTTTCATTCAAACACCACACAACACAACAAAGACGTTATTTTGAAGAGTTTATCCAGAGTTTTTTTTTGCCACCGTTGCCTTGGGGATGGGAGTGAACCTTGTAGACTGCAATGATGTTATTCATTATGGAGCCCCACAGAGTATCGAGGACTACTTTCAAGAAAGTGGTAGAGTGGGAAGAAGTGGAGATCATGCCAACAGAATGCATTTCGGCCAATACCATGCAGGCCTCATCAGCTGTGCTGGGGTGCATTACTGTGAAATAGGGATGCACATCATTGTGTATCTTTATTCATGTTTGTATGCATCAAAATTTGTATATACGAACTTTGTATGCTTTGATCATTGATTGACACAGCACTTTTATACAAACTGATAGAGTGGCTTACTAGATTTGCAAAGTAGGGTAGAAAGTTATCAGCACACTTGTAGCTCATTTGTTGTATCAATATAGCAACCATGAATAAGTACTCAGGTGATGTAATACGTTGTATGTATCCAACATATTTGTTTTGCACATTCAACATGACTAATGGTAAACCAAAATCATATAATAAGAACTCGAGATTTTCTTCCATATAAAATTTATGACTGACCAGATCACTTGCTTGGTTACATATACATCCCTAACACTCTCATAAATCTCTTCATCTCATGGTCAGCCTGGTACTGTAGCTACCTACTTTGCTACTGTGTTTCTGGTGACATGGAATAGGACATCTCTGGCTGGTAAGCACAGGTCTTGTATTCATTTACAGCTGCATGCTGGTATCAGAGCAAGAAACATTCTGTTGAGCCTGGCATATACGCATAACCTCGATCAACATCATGTAAACGATTATAAAGGGTTGGGCTCACGCACGTGATTTGAAGACATGACACTACTCTCAGTCGATATTTGTCAACACCGTGCAGTATTAACAGCACCGAGAATGAAAGAAGCAGCAGTACAGACACCTAACAGTAGTATACACAGCCTGGTAGCTTATACACATACATGCAGCACAAACCATGCAGCTATGAAAGAAAGTTGTTTTATGTATCAGCCAGCAGTGGTCCTCATGCGCAGTTATCATTGATTAGAATCTTCGGCAGCAGCAGTGCTCTCAGTCTGTGGTTGATCTTCCTTCTTTACCTCCTCCTCCTGCTTCTCTGTTTCCATGTCTTCTCCATATGTGGCATGATATCCGTAGGGCCCCCACGTCCACTGTGTGGAATGTGGGCCTTCATGTACCACTGGCTCCCAGGAACCGAATGGTCTGACTGTCCAACCTGGAGGAAAGTCAGGAATGGCAGGTGCTTTTATAGGCGTACGGCTCAATTCTTGTGACTTCCTTCGGGCTTCCTCCAAGTGCTTCATCCTTTCTTCCTGTGCTTGCTTTGCCTTTTGCATAAGCGCCTTTCTTCGCTCTATCTCAGCCTTGCGCACCTTCTCTTCGTACAATCGCTGCTGGCGTAGCTGTTCTTCTCTCTCGCGAAGGGCCTGCTGTCGTTCGCTGAAAAAAGCTCCAATGGGATGGTGATGCAGGTGGTGTCCCAATGTACCGAATAGGGATGGTAGGCTTAGTCCGTGTTGGAAGAATGGATCGCTCCAGGAATCACTGAAGAAGTCCGCATCCATCAGCCCATGAGATGGCGTCGATTCCTTGACTTTTATAGCGATGAGCACACGAATTGTGTTGTCTGTCCCGGCATGTTCGAGGGCTGTCCGGAGTTCTTCGTCTGAGCAAAAGCTTATGTTGTCACCATCGGCGTCTCTGTAGTAGAGGCGGACGTCATCTGGATTCTGCTCTCCAAGGGAAGGAAACACTCGGACGAGTTTCAGCACCAGATCGGAGTAGGAAATATCCGACTCGACTGTGATCTTACGAATCTCGTTGTTGAATGCTGCCTTGATGAGCACCATGCCTTGCTCTACTCTGCAGGAAAGATCTTCGTGTCGTATTCTTGAGCTACGGTATTGGCCGATGTTTTACTAGTAATGTCGCCTAGTAATGCAACTGACCGCTTTTAAATATACAGCCGGTGATTAATATAGCTGTACTGCACTTCTTGCGAAAATTCTCGAAGCGGCAGGAATGTTAATGGTATTCATAAGCGTTATAATAGCAGACTTTGCACTTTGACCGTATGATAAACCCTTTCCGAAAATTCTCGAAGTGGCGAGTGTTCACGCGGGAACGTTATTAATCCAGTATAATAACACAGTTGCACTTTGACCGTATAAGTACATAATAAACAACTGTTTGTTCTGCCAAACCCAAACAATCATAAACACACACATGCACACACACACACACACACACACACACACACACACACACATATAACGTATACTACAGCACCATATCAACAATCCAAACTGCATATATACATATATACATTCTGGTTTACAATAAAGCAGGGATCCCAGTAATTCAGTCACAAAAAAGTTTTCAGAACGAAAACAAGCGCATGTAGGGATGGAACCCTCAAAAACCAGCCAAACAAGATGTGAACGACACCACAACACATTCACACCATCCCTACAGAACGAAGTCCACGCAGGCAGTACCCGGCAACTACTATAATGGCGTCGCGGAAAGCTAAAAACCCAAAGGCTAGCACAGCTATGTGCCCTGTCTGTGAGAAGGCTGTAATTGACGGGGAACGAAAGAGCCAAGACTCTATCTTCTGTGAGGGCTCCTGCCAAGCATGGCTGCACCGATGTTGTGCAGAGCTGACTCGTACCCGTTTCGCTGAGCTAAGTGATGACAGCAGGCCGTTCTACTGTCCCAGCTGTGCGTCTGACAAGCACACACATGAACTGGCAGAGTTGAAGAGTGCCGTGGCGGCCCTGGTCCCGGAAGTCGAGCAACTGAAAAGTACCGTTGTCGCAGGAATGGGTGACCCCCCATTTTAATGACCCCCCTCCCGGTCAAATTATCCTAGGAATGAATGACCCCCAGTCATTCCTTCCTAGGAACAAATGACCCCCTGGGTCACTAACTCCTAGGAACCAGAGACCCACCCCTGGAAAAAATGACCCCCCCCCCCCCCCTCACATGCATAGTTGCAGTCAAAGGGATGACAGTATTCAAAGAGGTGCATGCAAAAGAAGTGCAAACAGGAATTGTAAAAGGTTCACAAAGCAAAAACTGCAAGCGATCAAAACTGGAGCCGGGGAAGGCCTGGGAACGAGGCAACGATTACGAACGTTCAACGGAAAGTTTTCCCGGGAGATGGCAGCTACGAAGAGAAGTTCTACCGATTTCAGTAGTTCTTAAGAAACACCATCTAAGAGAAGGAAGACCGTCTCTTCCAGTCAGGATAACTCACCAAAAGGGGTAGCGGGCCAGATTCAGCGCAAGTAAGCAGCTCGAACATTAATTCGCCCCTCACAACAACAACTCGATGTATGCTAACCCTATCATTCTCTATTGCAGTAAAATACCTTCTGTATCCGAGAAGTCTTCGATTTTGCAGTTGGCACGGTAAGTCTTCGTTGAAGACGGACGCTGCAGACGGGATATCAGCCATTCCGGTGGCACGAGAATTACGCAATTGCGTTTGCGTCATTGCACGAGCTGAATACCATGCAAGTAAATTTGAAAACTATATTCAGCATTTTGCCGTCTATGTACGTTGCATGCCCTCTCGCCGCCTTCGGCGGCTCGATGCGCCCTTCGTAAGCAGCTGTGATTCCGACTATGGAGTTCAGTATCGACAAGTGTGGAGTGTGTTGCCGGACAGTGTTGGAGAGTGAGGAGATACCCAGTTTGGAATACTAGATGAATTTGGAAGGTTTGCCAAATGACTGCACTACTTCTGTTGATGAGGTTAGCATAACTCATGGAGCCATGCAGTCCAGAGAAGCACATCTGGATGTATACTTTGCAACAGCAACCTGTTCCTGCACTAGTTAAAACAGCATTCTCCTGTTTTTTTTTTGAGCCCTGACAACTATTGTGAGTCAGAACTTAATGCTCCTCCATGGTAGTCTCCCGCATTCTCCATTCTAATGACATGCTGGGGGATGGCCAAGATATAGCATACACGCTGTGGTGCTCCAAACCTGATGCTAATTTAATTTTTACTGCAACATGTGAAGCTTTGCATTCCAAAAGCCTAGATCCTGCATGCAGTATGGCTATACACCCCATAATGACATCGAAAAGTAAAAGATCATGAAATACTAAATATTGATGTGAGTTACAAACACCCAGAAGATATAAACCAAACTGTTGTTCAAACACACTATTAACTACCAGTACCAAAAAGAGGCTTATACACTAATAATACATATCATACATAAAGGTCAAGTTTAACAAAGTCAGTGTTGCTCTTCCTTTGTTCTGCTGCCTGTCGTATCTGTGCTTTTCCCTCTTCACTGAAACCATTAAGTTGAAGGCTGGAGGTCAAAAGATCACAATAGTGCTATAATGCTTACCAAACTAATACGTGAATGCAAGTATTAATTTCGAATGAAGCCTCAATTAGTCATTAATTATCCAAATGAGCAACATTTTTCACTATGTGGTAGCAAAGTATGATAAAAATGGACACTCCAGGTGACTAAATCAGGATGACAGAGGAGGTCAGGTAAAAATTAATGTTTTTTTTTTATTGTGTAACATGCACAGCAAGATTGTGGTACTAGAACAGTGAAATATTCACAAGTTCATATGAACCCTTTCTGTATGATCAAGCAAACTGCTTTAATGTGTAGTTTCTACATGTTCTAGTAACCCCTTGACAACTGCCAAGTGGGAAGTGATTGGCTGTGAATTATGCACAGGAACCCTAGTTATACAATGCATGGCCAGAGCAAGCAGTGTTTGAGTGGTCAGACCACACATGTGCTTTTGCCTGCATGCCTGCTGTTGAAATATGTTATAAACTTCAGGCCCGGAGATCACTTTTGATGGTAAACTGCTATCGAAGACTTTAGCTGAAGGAGGCTTGTATTCGTATTTCAAAACACAAAGTTCCAGCTAACAGTGAGAAATAGACTTCATACATAATCTCACACATTGGTCACTGCCAATGGCTGAGTCAGATTTTGAAGGAGACATGTCTAACAGAAATTTATTCAGTGATCATGTGATGTGCTTGATTATTCAACCAGTATAATTATACAACCAAAACCTGCTAAACATATCCCTGAATGTGCATTGAAATTAGCATAAATATATAAACATTAGATGCACAATGACTGGTTGTTTGAGAATATCAATATCGTGGTTATAATGGATAATAATATGAGGCCAAATAGGGGTTGTGAAATAGGTTAAGTTATGAACCTAATGTAGTGGTAACTGCCTAGAGTTTTATTCACAGTTTCAACATCGTAGCCTCAATCCCAGCCCTTTGCAGCCTCCAGTATATTTGATCATCTCTAGTATGCAAATACAAAGGAGGATGCCCTTGGTGATCATGTCATATGGAATGATGTCAAAGCAGGTTAGGTAGCTAGACAAAATGTAGACACACAGAGTCAGGTCTCATTATTACCACTTAGCTATATACCATTGCACTGAGCAACAATTTCATAAGTTGAGCATATTTTGATATAAGATAACTATACACAAGCATGCAATGTATGACTGTTAACTTTCAGACTTGTAGCTAGCCATGAGATGAAGTAGGGAATTTGCTGACATACAGGTGTCCTTTTGATAAAGGAGTTTATGAACATCTTAGCAAAAAGAGTTCCTAGTACAGTTCCTTTGAGGAGTGAGGGTGGTGTAGCCAGTGAAGTGAGCGTCCAATCAATAAGTCTGCAAGTCTGCTATGTGTGAACTATCAAATGGTGTAGGCATTTCGGTGAGCCAAGAAATTTTGAAGTTGTATTGAGTTGGATATTAAATCTCCTGCTTTGGCTTGAAAGTAACAACATGTTTACTATGGAAACATTGTAGCACACTATCTGGTCATAGTCTCTTGTCCAGACCCATGTCTCTTTTAAGGAACAAAATCTGCTGACACAAGCCTGAACCTTGACATGGGCTTGTGGAAGTGCAGAAACCATCACAAATCAGCCAGCATTGAACGGTGAGTTTCATAACATCACCTTGAACGGTAAGATTGAAGTACAAACCTGACTTACTATACTTCCTTGAGAAACTTTGCAGTCTTAATGAGCTCTTCCAAGGCTGGGACACTATCATCAGTGACATGATTGTTAATAAGGCTGAATGAGAGAATATAATTGTACATGTACACAAGGAATGTTTACACAATGTACTATACAACAAAGACAATCAATGCTCTACGTTAAAAAATAATACTATAGTGAGTATATCAAATGGATTTTATGGAGAGCCAATGTAAACAATTGGTGGACACTACTCTCTATAATTAATATTTGGTGTCCTGTGGTACTACAGTGCTTAACTTCATACTCACCTAAGGTGTTGAAGCTTTGTGCATTTTTTCAGGGCACTTGCCAATGCCACTCCTCCTCTATCTCCAATCTGGTTTTCTTGAAGACTGTGGAGAGATAACACTCAGTCACCATATCCAGCCGAGATCAAATACTAACATGCTGTTCCTAAACTACACCACAGATTACTAACCCATCTATCTTTACATATTTTTGAAACTATAATGTTGCACTTGCAAAAAGAAAAAAGATGGAGGGGTGGGGTGGAGGGGTGGGGTGAAGGGGGGGGGGGGGGGGTGGGGGCCGAGCGCGAAGTGCGAGGCGTCGCCGAGCGTAGAACGCAAGGTGGAGAGATGCTCCCGACGCTAGCGGGAGGCTGGCGAGCTTCAGCGTTGAGGGGCAAGGAAGCAGGGCGCTTCCGCGAAGTAGCTGGCGTGTCCATCGTTGCTGCGGGCGGTCCGGGTTCGCGGTAGACACTTTAACAGTAGACAACCGAGTGGTTTAAATAAACTTAATATTTCGACTGCGGGATGAGTCTTCTTCAGGAGATGACTGGTGACTGTGAGGCAGCTAGCTATACAGTATAGCTGCGAGTAGTAAATATAGGCCCAGTTCAAGTTGTGAGATGTTAGGTGCCATGTGCTTAGATAAGCATTAGCGTTGTGCTAAAACCAAGGTGACTGTATAAATTTTTCTTGAGTTATTGTTATTGATTCAACAAAGAAAATGACACTTTCATTACATCTTTCGACTCAATTTTAGGTATGACATTGTCATTCTATTTGTAAACCGGTGGATGAACTCCACTTCAAGTATGTTGTCATTCTTGAGATGGGGACCATCCTGTTTATCATCTTAGGTTTCAAATCAATTCAGGCAGTTGGACAAAAAACAAAACAATAAAACAACTGCTTTAACATAGTCAATGATGTACGTGTTTGCACTGGCAAACCTTTGGAGAAAGTTTATTGTGGACAATGTTTTCATGTGAGGAAGTTATAGTTAGGCAAAGTTGCTGTTGTTAGTAAGTTCATGAATGCAGAAGTAGCTGTTTCTTTGAGAAGAAAGATATTTCCTACAAGAAACGTGGTTTTGACCAGCATAAGTGATGACTGTGATGGGATAACTTATGTAAATTTTTTTTTGCATGTGATAGTTGTTTTATTAAAGCAGTTCAACATACTCACTCCAGGAATTGAAGCTGCTTGCACTCCTGCAGTGCACTGGAGAGAGCTTGGCATTCACAATCACTGATGGAAGCATCAAAGAGGCTGTGCAAAGAATGGAATGAAGACTACTTAAATTTTATCCATCATTTAATGATTGAATTATTTCCTGTACGAAAGTTGTGCCATATTTTGTTTTTAGTATTCATGCATGCTAATTTTAAGTTGCTTTTAATAAATATGCTACAAATGTGCATACATTATTACAGGTAGTACATTCCATTGCATATTATTACATAGTGTTGTATACCTCGTGATTTCACTTGCCTTCAGCAGATATTCTGAGCCATTTATCTATTTTACAACAATTTCTTCAGACAAAGCACCAGAACAATCCACATTCCAGTTTCACAATTCAACCTTGCCACAATACATATGCAGTATACTATTCAGAAAATGCATAGGTTATATAATAGCTTGGCCCAACAAAATGTGCAAGACTGCAGCATGCACAAGGAGCATAAGTATTAAAATAAGCTCAGCTTTATTTTTGTTCACAGCATGCAACACCAGTATAATAACTAGACCTGAAGCTAAAAAGGTCAAGTTTTTTAATGAGACATTAAATGCATGTAAGATACTGACAACACAAAAGAATCATCAGGTTCAAATGCAGACATGAGATGCTATAGAAACACAACAAACATTTCTTCGCTGTCCTAGCTCTTTGTCTTAAACTGCAAAGGATTTAGGTATAGCTCCCATATAAGGTGCAAGCTTTAGATATGTTCTTTTCCACTCGAAATTATACAATTCACAGTTTAGTTATCCACTTGATAACTTACACAGCAAGTACACTGCAGCTGTATTGTGTGCAAATTGTTACATGATTATTGATAATTTTAGCTGCACTTTATTGGAGTTGCATGCTAGCAATATCTGATTTTGTAGGCGGAACACCAAGTATGGGGAACTGAGGTAAGTTAAAAATAGGACAGCTACGAACATGGTAGCTGATACTGTTGTAGCTATGTCAACTTACTGTAACTTTTGAAGGTGAACAAATTTCTTCATGCCTGAAGAGAGTGATGTGATGTCACTTCCTTTAAGAGAATTGTTGTTGAGACTGTAAAAGTAATAAAATCAAAAGGGAACTGTACACAGACAAACCCAGCAGGAGAAGATGAGAAGTAAAGACAAGGGTTGGAGAAGAGGATATGTATAGTGAGAAGCAAACACTATATACTGAAAAGACTGAATTCCACAGTAAGCACATTTGGTGTTTAGCACACGTACTACATTACTGAATGATGTATAATTTCCTCTTACTGTAGGCACAACTGTCATCTTGCAATATAGTACTTATACATCAGGCTTTCCACCCGCCAGGTCATAGTAGACTATTTTTATTTTGTTGTCAGTCATCGTAGAGTGTAAATTCAAGTACTGGCTTACAACAAATAGTACACTTGGTGGCCAGTATGAGACCAGTAAGTCCACATGTAAGTCAAAGAGCAGCAACTCTACAGTTTACTCCCTAGGAAACCATAATACAAAGGACAGTAAGCTTCCCAGGTCCCATGAGCTCAGAGTTGACAAAATACTAAGGTCATTCATCATGCCCATTTGCCATAATTACCCTGTAGTTTTACAACTTCCAGTGGTATAGTAATCTACAACTTTCTGTGCAAGAGTGAAAATTATTATGCACCTGTTACTATAGAAGCAATAGCGAAGTGGAGAATATAATACAAATACAGTACAGGAGAGTGGCAGTATCTCTATGTAGTATGGTACAAACGTACAATATAGCTATGTAGTACCTTTAAGCAAAGTTAGCCAGCATCATACCTTTATCTTTCAGTGATTTTGTAACCAACAACACTAGCTATAATGCTACATAGTTGACCAAAAGTGTTGCAAAAAACAGGTAACTAAACACAAACGTGAATGGCATTTTTCAGGGTTAATTGTTCTTCAAAACTGATATTTACAAACAGAAATCTGAATGTTAAACGTTCCAGAGGGTGTAGGCAACAAGAGTCACTCATGACTTCATGACCCAAACTGAACCCATACCAACGTTTACAGCCACACTATACTTTGCTGTCTGTTGGGGGGTCATCATCTTCTATTTGTGTATGTTAATTACTTATGAGCACTTACTTCAAAACATGTAGCTTGTAAACTTGACCTTGTGAAAGCAGCTGTTTTAAGCCTTCAGCATCAATGGAGCAGCCACGAAGATTAGTGTAAATTTCTGCACCATGTTCAAATAAGTAGCTGATGGAGAGACAGTCTGTTGGATTGACAGTCATGAAACTTAGATCCAGTTTTTCCCCAAGATTTTCTGCTACAAACTTGTATATAAATGTGTTCTTAGCTTCATGTAAACAGTGCAGTAGAGACAGTAAACAAGCCTTGTCTTCAGTACCAGGTTTGTCAGCTGTACCTCGTTTTAGAATCAGAAGAACGATGTCTTCAATTCCTGGAGATGCTAACTTTGTGATGCAAGAGTAGTGTCTAAATGTTGACGAAAATCGAGCTTGACCAAATAGCGTATTGAATTGTGCTACCTGTTGTGCTGGTTTGAATGCAGTTGCAATGTGATGTGCAGCCAAGAACTCCTGGATAGACAAATGGAAAAAAGTATAAAAATATTCGGTTCCGTAAGAAGTGAAGCACTCTACTCCTTGAAGCAGACCAAGAGTGTCAAAATTCTTAGAAAGTTCAAAGATGACACCGTCTTCCATCACTCCTTTGTAAGCTATCTTACAAAGCTCATGGTATTGGGGTTCCAATTCTGAAGGAAGATTAGCCAAGGACTTGATGGCATCTATTTCAAGCTGGTTTTGTTTTTTTACATGACGAAGTATGCAATTTCTGATGAGAGCTTCAAAGATGCGATGCTCTGTAGCAGGTAAATCTTTATCCCAAATAAACACATTTACAAGAATAGAAGCATTCAGTGGGATGGCACAAGTTCCTGTCACGGCAGGGTTTTTCTTGATCCTTTGCCATAGTTCTTCTGCTTTGCTGGCGTCTCCACCTAAACACTCAGTAAAATAATGATGAAGTTCGAGATGGTCAAACCCTAGTATTTCGATTCGTGTTGGTTGATGGTGCTTTAAAACAAAATGCAGATTTGCTGATGAAGTTTGTCGAGATGTTATGACTACATCACTCTCTGGCAGTTCATATCGCCGAATGATTTCAGAAATGGTCTCACGACCTGGAACCTTCTTGGGTAGTTCATCCCAACCGTCCAGTATGAAAAGGACTCCACTTCCATGTCTACTGTCTATAACCTTTGCTATGTCATCAAGCTCACCTTTCATCCCAACATGTGGTAGTATTTCTTTGATCTCTTCTGCACTGTGAATGGCTGGCTCCCTCAGTCGTACTAAAACAACAAGTTTGTAGTCTTTGAACATCTTTCCATCTGCCCACTCCTTACAGAGGTGAAGAGTGAGTGCTGTCTTGCCTGATCCAGGGCAGCCCTCAAAGACAATTGTCATCTGTTCATCAGTTTTCCTGAAGATATCTTGCAGTTCGATTGCATTTTCATCCTCATCTTCTCTTCCAGTCATTTGCAGTCTTATAATTGTATCCGATTCTTGAGACTTTTTCTTTAAATGGAGGCGAATGAACTTTTTACTCTGTTGAAGAGGCCATTGTTCTATTGGATCAGTTTCACAAACTGGTCTGCACTTGTAGCGTTCTTTTAGCTTGTCAGCATACTTTTCAGCAACTACAAGAAACACATTTTGCCTTATAAACAAAAGATACTGTTGATCGATATAAGCTATATTCTAACTAAGAAAATTTGGTGCATATGGATTTCAATAGTCACATTATTTTAGCTACTATTACACCTTGCACAGTTTCTGTATGCTACTGGTATATATGCTCTATGTGAAGTTGCAGCCACCCACAACATAACTCATTCTCCATGCACAACAATGTGCACTACACACTCATCACTACTCACTTCACTGTCTTTCACATGCAAGACAATCTTCCTGTATACACACGTAACAAAAACAAGGGCATGGTAATTGGCAAAATAGAGCAACATATAGGATTTTAATGGTGTAAAAGTAGTGTGGTGCCACTCCCATCTTGCTTGGATGATTTAGGGTCTGTCCTATTGTAGAAATCTTTTGCAACCTTATATACAATCGTTATAGGGGTAGCAAGCTCTTAGGACACCAACTCACTTGGAGGCCAATCAGCAATGGCAGGTGGTGGCACATCTAACCCTGTACAAACGAAGGGGACATGTAAGACTAAAGCTAGGGCTGTGCATGCTTATACTGAAGCATGTAGGCACTGAAAGTACTGAGATACAAGGCTAGCTACATACCATGCTAATGCATGCCATATCTAAAAAAAGAAGATACAGTGAGTTTGCTCAGAATGTCTACCTACAATACAGGCCAATCTGTTTAGTAAGTATTTACCATGGCAAAGCCAGAGAAAAGAAGGCTAGTACTCATAGGCGTAGGAACCGTGGGGGGGCACCGGGGGGCATGTGCCCCCCAAGTTTACGTAAATTGTTATATAAATTGCTCACTACTCTATGTATAGTTTCAAACTGTGCTACCCCAATCAAAAAGGCTTACCTACGCTACTGGTACTTATACAAACTTTTAGAACCCACTTTTTGAATACCATGCACTATTCATGCAGTACTCTCACTGATGTCTAATCTAATGCTATAAGATGGTGAGCATGGTTTGGGCAATGATTGCTGACTATCTCTGTTTCTCAATAGGACATGAACTGGTAAGAAAAGAGAGTGTATGCCTAAATAAATCATGCACGGCTTGACTGGTGCTGGTGATGTAACTGCTACTAAGTTAATGTTCATGTATCTGGAAACTGCACAGTATAATTATACGTATCAATCTAGAGCAACTTTCTGATTTTTAAGGTTTTGTGTTTTAGGTATATTCAAGACAGTAATGAGCTTTGTCTTGGTTTAATATCAACATTCATACACTTCCCATCAAATCATATTATCTACATGTGATATATCAGAGAGTCGGTAGACTCTCTATGTAGGGATGGCGCCGACGCGCAATATATGCAATACTTAAGCATAAGCCGTATAACTTCACCACAAACACGCTAAAAGCTTATTTAAGCGCCCAGGGTTCCTCTTTGAGTGCCTTTGTGATCAGCAAGACTCATATAGTTGCCCAAATGCCACGCGGAAGACAGCTAAACGTAAAAGTGTGCGGTAGCAAAAGTGCCATTTTTCGTATTCTTCTGTCTTCTTTCTTCTTCTTTCTTTGTTCAGACCACTTGTCAAACAACGATAACTCGAAAACGGCTCAAGTACTCACCTTGATTTTAGCACGAAACTGATACTCATCACAGCGCGCAGCTTCCCAACCACTCAGCGTCTTCATAGCTTCAGATTTACCCTGGTCAAAATAGCTGTTCACAGCACTGCCCGACTGCTGTCCGTTGCATAGGACGCCATTTTATAATCTTGTACGCATGCGCACATGCAGTCTAGTTCCCAGACCGAAAACCACGGTCATTGCTCTGGGAACGAGACTAATGCTCACACGAAATCGCGCTTGTTGACTGTATGCACGGCTGGCACGGTCTATTCCCGTGGTTGTGGGAAGGGCTTATGGACACTACGTAGGTAAGGAGCTGTATTCAGTTGCTTACTTAGACTATGGCTACACTATAAAATACAGCTTTAGGTAACGCCTGGATGGTCAGTTTTTATGCTCTGTCGGTACAGTTGTCTGTCAGTGCTGGTCAGTTGTCATGTGATCGTAAATGGGCTATTCCATTTAATAGGTGTGCACCCCCTGTGGATGAACAGATTTGAGTTCTCCCCTTGGACAACAAATTAGTAGCATCACCCCGGCCCCCCTTGGACGTAATCAAAGCAGGCTATTGAGCCCCCTGGACACAATTTACCCCCTGGACACAATTATTTTGCCTTTTAACCCCCCTGAACATAATTAACTTGACTGCACCCCCCCTAGACATAATTAAGGTTCATCCACAGGGGGTGTCCGCCTATTTAATGGAATAGCCCAATATAAGGAAATTGGCTTCACAAAGGGGTCAAAATCTGGTACAGAGAGTTATTAGCCCTCCATCGGATTCCAGCTGGCATATTACACGCTTGGAACCACTGCTAAGCTGTCTGCTTCAAGTTCTAGGGTTGTGATTACACTTGAACGAATCTTCTTAGGCTTAGGTCTAACTGTAACTGAGGTTAACATCAAAAAAGTACAGAAACAAGAAATAAAAAACATTAAAAATGTAAAAAAGATGTAGGGATGGCATGCCAAAAAGTATACAAACAAGGTAGGGATGATAGCATAAAAGCAAAGGTCAACATAAAGGCAATGCCCCATCCCTACATCTTTTTCACACTGCAGTTAGACAGTATGCTTGAAACCTAAACCTGCACCCATCCGTGGAGTTAACAATGCTGTAAATGAGCACCGACCACTTGAGTTTTTAAACACTGTACAGCACTGACTGTATGACCAGTCCTGCAGCTCACTTCAGCTCAGTGTCTAGGTTGTATAAGCGGTCCCATATACAATATTAAATGCCAACAATTAAGGGTTCCACCGTTACTACAAGCAGCATGTCAGCACCAAAAGCTACCTGGTCGCTACATGCATAGCAGGCACATACCCCATGCTGCTAGACTACACTGCAATCTGGACCCCAGACCCTTCTTGCCCTTTCAGAAGGGTTTGGAGTCCAGGCCCCAGGCCATGTGGGAGGAGGAATGTGGCCTGAGAACAAGGCTACAGCTATGCCCTTCACAGTGGCGTAGGAACCGTAGCGGCCGTAGCGGCTTTGGCCGCTACACTTTTTAGGCCACAAATTAATATTCATAACCTGCTAAAGTTACTATACAGTGGCGTAGGAACCGTAGCGGCTTTGGCCGCTGCACTTTTTAGGCCGCAAATTAATATTCATAACCTGCTAAGTTATACTAATAGCTCAAGCTAGCCTCGTTCCCAGCCTCTTCGTTGCATCGGTCTCATATGCAGTTACATGCGTACATTTCTGCAGTACATGCACTATAAAAGCGATCGAAATCTACATGTACAAGCGACGAAAGCTGGGCCGTCTCCTGCGAACAGTATCTTACCCGTTTTCCACATAAATTGAATATTTTACTGGACGGTTGGGAAGGTTTGAGAACGATGCTAGAATATTACATATCCTTGAAAAAAGGCTTTAATTAAGTGCTGTCTGAAGGTGCACACTTTTAAAAAAAAAAATTCGCCGCCGCGCTACGCGCGGCGAAATCATTTTTCCCCACCGCGCTTTGCGCGGCACACCATGCATGGCCTCTACACTTCAAATTTGCTTCCTACGCCCATGCTTCAAGAACTGCCAGTAAGGTTGTGGTACATTTTAGTTATAACTGCAGTGTGAAAAAGATGTAGGGATGGGGCATTGCCTTTATGTTGACCTTTGCTTTTATGCTATCATCCCTACCTTGTTTGTATACTTTTTGGCATGCCATCCCTACATCTTTTTTACATTTTTAATGTTTTTTATTTCTTGTATATATAAGTGTCACCTACTGATGTGACTTGAAGAACACTTTTTACTTTTTCTACCTAACTAACCAGAAAATATTTTATAGCCACCCTACTTCATAATATATTATATAACCTTCAAAATGTATTGTTGTTTGGATATAACTTGCACTTCATATTTTACACTTGCAAACATCATTTCAAATGATAGCTTTTCGACCATCTCACAAGTTCATGCCATTTTTTGACAGGTTTTCAGGAAACTCCACAGTTAGCCACACAATGCTAGTCCAGTTATGAGTGTTCATTCAAAAGGTGGGATTGAGCATCTTTTTGCAGGTGGACACTCCTTTTTGCATTACTGCATATTATGCTCATAAGTAAAAAAAAGAATGTACAAGTGCATAGGTGTAGGAACCGGGGGGGGGGGGGGGGGTACCATGTGCCCCCCCGTTCATAAATTGTTATATAAATTGCTCACTACTCTGTGTGTAGTTTCAGACTGTGCTCCCCCAATCAAAAAGTCTTTCCTACGTCTATGAAGTGTTTCTGCAGTATACTTTCTGTTGAAGAGATAACCTAGATTCCTGACACCTCAAGTTAATACTGTAAATTGTACACAATATTTTTTAATCTAAGGCTGTAAATATAACAATCAGCTCACCATATTTCTCACAAAGTCTTTTCACTTCATCTCTGTTTCCAATTGCATTAACTGCCTGAATCAGTACCTCACAGGTTGATTTACAGTTATTCAACCAAAATTCAAACATACATGTCAGGCAGCTTTGCGATTGATAAGGATTATCAACTTGTATGGTATTCAGCTGATGTTGAGGCACCTCAAGTAATGTTCCCAGATTTTTCCACTCGGCTACCAGGTGAAGAGAGGAGAGGAATGCAAGGTTGGCGGGTGATGCATCTGGAGAAGTGACAAACACATGCATAATTTAGGGTCAATTGACTAAGATAGTCAAGCTGATTATTCACTGTTATCAGAGAGTCGGTAGTAGGGATGGTATGAATGCGCATAATATGCAATACTTAACGTATAACATGACCACAAATACGCTAAAAGCTTAATTTTTAAGCACCCAGTCTTCCTCTTTTTCTTTGAGTACTTGTATGCATGATCAACAAGACTCATAGAATTGCCCAAAAGCATAGATATGGAGTGGGACTATATCTTCACTTGTATTGTGAAAAGACGAGGGTTTGTATACCTTAACCATTATATCCTACCTTGTTTGTGTACTTTTTGGCATACCATCCCTACTTCTCTTTTCTTTTTTAATTAGTGATAATTTCTTTCTATAGAGTAACCTTCAGCTAGAGTGGGCACTCTTGACTATATACTATTTAATTGGAGCAGAAGCCTTTCCCAGATATGCCAGAAACTGGAATAAAATTAACATATCTCTTTAGGTTTACATAACAAAAACAATTAAAAATATTTTAAGCAATAATTGTGCATGATTTAAGGTGGTGGTGGAAGTCTCTCGGCGGAGGTTAACGAAAACATAAACCTGGGTTAGTCAGGACCAGGGTTACTCCTAGTTTCAGGGTTAGGGTTTGGTTTAGGGCAATCTTGCTTTGCCTAATTTTAAAAAAGGATTTTAGCTGCTTATTAATATATTCATGACCCAAAATTGCCACTCGGTGGACGCATCTACATGCTCACTGTAGGTAGCGTCCTAACCACCAATGTATCTCAAATCATTCTGCGCCAGCTTTTGTTCAGAGCTACTCCCAAAGTCAGGCTAGACTCATGTTTGTCACTACTCCTGGAATGGACAACTTTGACTGCACCAAAATGAATGCACATTTATCACTGCTTGTCTACGGGAGGGGCTCATTCACGAGTGGAAGCAAGCATTACTAGCCCCACCTCTCCCCCTTATGTCGCTAAACAACTCACGGCTCTGTTCCACACACAACCACTCTTCAGCTTTCTTGTCTACTGCAGCGTAGTACCAACGATATATTGCGCATTCTAGTTAAAGCCCAGCCCAGCACTCGAAGCACCGGGCCACGGTCACTGACTAGGCTTGGCATATGATCGCAAGACCTGGGCCTACCCAATGAGTACAGTCTTGGCCACTGTGGCCTTTCTGCTGCTTCCAGACACAAGTTTGCTTTCACAAGCAGGCATTACGCACTGCTCACAGCTACTGACACTACAGCACTCTACTAAAGTCCTTCTTTTTTTTTTTTTTTTTAAGTCGATCTAAGCTAATCTTCAAAGTTCCGACCACCACATGAGGGGTTCCGCCAGGCCATACGATGCCAATGCCGACAGAAAATCCCCAATTTTACGGACAGTGAAGACTGACTGTTCGCTAAAATTTTAAGAAGACAAAGAATTCCATCAGCTTGGATCAGTGGCGTAGCCAGGACATCGCCGATGCTAGGGCACAGCATGGGCACATTATGTTTGTGCAAAATTCTGCGCGAAGTGTAGGGTCTGGGGCATGCTCTCCCAGAAAATGTTTGGAATTTTACAGCCTCCCAGGTCGGTTCTTAGGCCGTATTGTAGTGCAGTGTATGTAACGGCAAACTCGTGCGTACGGTGAGCGTACGAGACCCGTAATTCTGTGGATAAACATAGCGATACTGCGCCGTTCGATAAAGACCGTTTAGCGCCCGATTGGCGATCGACAACGATATCTTCCTATCAGCGCCGATAATTCGGACGCATACCTGCACTGGTGGGGTACAGCCTCTAGTTGCTAGGGCATGTGCCCCAGTGTGCCCCAGCCTGGCTACGCCACTGGCTTGGATTCCAGGTTTGTCGACCTTGAAAGTACAGGGTTCTCTGCCAGAACATGATTCTGACTCAGTAGGTGAAAAGCACTTGTGTTGGAATGCCTAGGATATGATATTTCCCTGCTATTGTAGCCAAAATGAGTCATCCTTGCAAGTGAGATAATTATGCAATTATAAGTTAGCCTTGAATGTAACAAAATCCTGCGATTAGTTCATGTCACACAAGTCATCAGATGTTTGCTGCTCAAATGACTAGTCTTCAAGCAAAAATGTCTGTGTTGAAATGTTTTACTTCTTTTCTTTTTCAATTTCTTTGGTTTTATGGACATTTTGTAATGAACATTTTCAAATTGAACATTTTTACAATCATAAATAAAGTATTTTAGACTAAGTGCAAAGGGTTGCCTGTGAGTAGTTAGGTCAATAGGTGAAGCTTGTTAGAGAGCATGTACGAGACAATATTAACCCGTACTAAGACCAACGTAAATATACACGTTTGCCCCAAATTGACAATCTCAAAACATCTAAATTTTTCTTTGGGGGACATAAACCCAGACCCTCTGCATATACTGACTTACGCGCGCACTTATTTGGCCCAAACGCCACGGAAGTATATAGTTGTCTCAGTCGCACAGAATAATGCGGCGCAAATAAATAAGCCTTCAACCGTGTGTAGCTGTATGAAAGTGAGGTAGCTGGTTTTTTTTTAGTTCACAAGTCTGTTAGATGTGAGATGGTGTTAATCATATTTACAACAACTAACACAATTTCATAAACTGCCAATATGTTGGGGTTCTCTCTACCAATATGCTGACGTTATGTCGAAATTAAGTGGATACTGATCATATACCTAGCTTGATAGGACCCGGGTTCAACTCCACGTCTCCAGCAAGAATGAGTAACATGTCAAGTAGCCGGCCAAAGGAGGTTGTTTCCATTCCTGCGTTTCGGCGTTTCTCCATCGATTTACGTTTTTCCCAGCCGCGTTTCTCGTATCCACGTTTCTCCGATCCAACAAGGAAGAACACGAGTGCTAGACGGATCGGCGGTAAGACACAAGTGCTCGTAAGTTGGCACAACAGGTTGTTGAAAAAGTTGCTTCTGCTGTCAAACACTATCACTAGGGTGAACAGCGCAACTAAGGGAAGGAAATGGTTGCGCGCTCGAGTCTGCTGCTGGGTAGCTCTCCTCACTTTGTATCTGGCTTTAAATGTGCGCTTGCATTCATGTTTCTTCTTTCTCGGTCTGCCACTCAGTGGTTTGAAGCACCGACGACGACGAACAAGTGGCCTTCCTACCGCGAACGCATGCCAGAGACCTATCCTAGCTCTCCACTGGTTTACGTCGATCCCCATATTTGGTGGTGCTTCAAATCTAGCACAATGTATTTACTGCTCTGTCCGCACCGTTTTCAGTGCCACACATTTTACACATCAACATAAATGCTCTACTTGCTACTGCTTTACTTATATTCATGTAAAAGTTGCAAATTTTGGCTCAAAACTTTTCATCACTATGGAGCAACATAAAAGAGAGTTTTACTAATTCTAATTCAGAATGACGCTAATTTACTAATCTCAATTCAAATTCCCAGAAAGTTTTCAGTTTCACAGCACAAAATTTACAAATTCTAATTCAAATGAAGTGAATAAAGTTTACCACTTCTGATTAAATGCTTCTGAGCAACATAATAAGCTTTACTCTATCTAATTCACAAAAGGTCTAAAGGTTTACTCTACCTAATTCACAAAGGGTCTAAAGGTTTACTCTATCTAATTGACAAAGGGTCTAAGGGTTTACTCTATCTAATTCACAAAGGGTCTAAAGGTTTACTCTATCTAATTCACAAAGGGTTTCCTACACACTACACACAATGAGACATTTCATATTAGTTATTAGTATGCATGTGTACATGTACATGTACAATACTGTTTGCATTGGTATGTGTCACTGTGTATGTGTATATCTGTGTTTGTATCACTGTCATGATATGGATGGCAAAAAGGGGAGGTGGAGGACTTCACTCAGATGGTTTTGCTGACATCCTTTGTTGGAAGGTGGGGTGAGCCTTTCACACATAAATTGCTTCTACCTGGAACACTGGGTTTGTTGTTGCGATGACCACATTAATTTGAGTTGGCCTGAATTATGTACTGTTGCATATATATCTTTGTATCTGTACACCAAAGATTACGTGTAATTGTGTGTGTGTGTTTGCAGGCGTGCAAAGGACAAGGATAGTAGCTATATAGTGTGAGGTTGAAGTGCAGTTGTGAGGATGGCAGAGTATGTGTGTTTGGATGTGTGTGTGGTAGAGTGTGTAAACATTGGTGTATGTGTGGAAGGAGCAGAGGGCATCGCGTGTACAGGTGTCGACATAGTAGTTTCCATGTAGCATTTTAGTAAATTGGTTCTTTTCCATTGAGGGAAGCAATGCCAAAAATTGAGTATCTGATACAGGTGGGATATATAGTAAGGGAAAAAAGCTGACATGCCAATCTTGTAAGTACCAGACCTTCTCTCTTTCCCATTCACAGCCTCACTCACTGGATCACTTTGCCTCAGAATAACCTTAGATAGAGCAAAACATTTCTGGCACTTGTTTGCTTTCTCTATGCTTAACCAAAGAACTCTGTACTTAGCCAAACTTAGACCAAGATTAACCATAAGACTATTAAAATTGTCACAAAAGATTCATCACCATAGAGTTCACTAGTTCTGTTTTGGGAGCAACTAAAGATAGGTTACTTGTCTACTTCTCATAAAGTTATGCTCTTTCTAAATCACATGATCATAAAATTTTCATAACCACAGAGCAACATGAATAAAGTTTACTAATTCTACTTATAGCTAATTTCAGAGCAGCATCAAGTTTACTACTTTATAAGCAACACAAATACAGTTTACTTGTTCTAGCTCTCATACAATTGTGGTCTTTCTCATTCAAATGGTCATAAAATTTTCATAACTATAGAGGAACATGAATAAATTTACTAATTCTAATCCCAGAGCGGCATGAAGTTTACTAATTCTGTGTGAATAAAGTTTACTGTGTCTAATTTAAATTGTCATAAACTTTGCCTACACAGAGCAACATATGCAAGAATGTTCCTTATTAGCTGAGTATGTGTAAACGTACAGTACTTTGCAAAATGTGTTTGGGATGATTGTATGTGTGTATGTGTGTGTGTGTATGTGTGTTTGTATGTGTGTATGTGTGTGTGTATGTGTGTGTGTGTGTGTATGTGTGTGTGTGTGTGTGTGTTTGTTGGATGTTGCTTAGCAACCAAATCTTTGAACTTGAATAACACGAAGTGGAAGGGGTGGAGGTGATAATGGGTGTGGCAGTGGGTTGCTAGGGGTACCATCCAACAAATTAGTTACATTCCCCAGACAGAACAGCATTCGCCCTTTGGGCTCATGCTGCTCCATCTGGGGAATGTAACTATTATGTGTGTGTGTGTGTGTGTGTGTGTGTGTGTGTGTGTGTGTGTGTGTGTGTGTGTGTGTGTGTGTGTGTGTGTGTGTGTGTGTGTGTGTGTTTGGAAAGTCTTCCTTAACAAGGAGGGTGGCAGGGAACGTGTCCATTGCACCATGAGTCAGTGAAAATGAGATACTTGATTTTATTTACTTATTCCTTTTGGGAGGACTTGTATGCGTGTGATACAGCGTGCCGAGTAATGTAATGTTAAGCTTATTATTGTGGGGGTATAACAGTAGTAACTACATATTTGACTGTTCTGCTGTTTCCAGTTCACAGTTTCTTTTGCTGGTCGTCAGGGGAGTTCCCAGTCTGATCTTTGCACAAACACAGGTTTCGGCTCCTTTAAACTCCCAACCTGTGGATGGCTACAGAAAGGGCGGAGCCACTCCCATATGTACATGGAGTCCAGCTAAATCTGGTGGTTGGGACATGCTGCATGTGGGCTTGGAACATGTAGGCTCACTACATGCGATCTTACACATGCTTTGAGTCACGAGTCTTATGGTAGCTAGATGACTATAGACTGTCACAGCTGTTTGGCCTTTAACTTGAATCTCTGAGAATCGAATGAGTACTTGAGCTATTTTTTAAAAATTTTTTTATTTTTATTTTTTTGTTTACAGGCCAGCAAAATGAAAGTAGTAGCAATGCTAAAAGTATACTTCTATGACTTATCTCTTAGGAAGGCAATGGATGCTGCTAGATTCTTCTCTTTAGTTGACCTCTCTTCTTTCTCTTCTACATGTGACTGACTTTTTCTCATGATGTCATAGGTAGGCTATGATATGATTGCTAATTGGTTGGGTGTCGATCAATAATTGCTATCTATAAGTTGTCTAATTTTGGTTAATGTTATTATGTGGACTCAGAGAGAGTGTGTGTGCATGTGTGTGTGTGTGTGTGTGTGTGTGTGTGTGTGTGTGTGTGTGTGTGTGTGTGTGTGTGTGTGTGTGTGTGTGTGTGTATGTGTGTGTGTATGTGTGTGTGTGTGTGTGTGTGTGTGTACATAGTATGTCACAGTGCATAACTGTGTGTGTCACTGTCATAAGTTGCAAGATGAGGGAGCCAGGGAAACATATTTGCACTGGTCCACTCATAAACATGCATCTTTCAGTTTTCTGCAATCTATGAAGGGTAGGTACAAAACCTGGACTCTGGACTGGACTATGGACTGGATTATGGACTCAATTTTGGACTCGATTTTGGACTGGACAGCAGAACCTACAAACTAACCTCACGTTTCCAGGCCTTCCCGCCGTCCAGTACTTGATTGCTTCTAGTCTTGTGTCGATGGTTAGGATTATACAGATTCCCATGCATTTTTTCGGCATAGATGTCAGCGTTTTAGGCCTAGACAATGTGTTGGGGGAAACTTAATTTGAGCTAGAGAATGAGTATAGTCTCACAAGTCACACCCTTTGTGAAGGGTCGGGCTTGCAAGACTAGAGGCCGAGGTGGCAGCTAGTGAGCATTACCTGCCCAAACAATGTACTTGTACAGCCAATATACCCCAACCTAGTCTGGACCCCAGACCCTTCTTACGTGGCTAGAAAGGTCTGGGGTCCAGACTAACCCCAACCCCTTCCACAGGGGATCTCCATTTGCAAATTATTGGCAGTCTACCCGGCAGCTGAATTAAATCAGCTGAGGACTCTAGCCTGTCTGTTACAAGGCTTCCTTCTGCTGCAGGTCCAGTGGCTCAGTGGTAAGAGCATCCAACTAATATTCACAAGGTCCCAGGTACAACTTCAAGCTGGATCTCTGGATTTACTTTCTCTCTAAATCTTACATTAAGCATGTATAACGCAACTCCTTGCCAACCAGCTGGGCTAGAAGACTGTAAAGGCAGAGTAATAGCAACCACCAAACCTTTGCTAAAAGCTGCATATATGCCCATTCCTACTGTTAGGCCATTCCTACACTCATTGGGCAATCTAGCATTAATAGTCTGCTTTAAACGGCAGAGCTAGAACACTAGCTACTGTCCAATCGAGTCCAAAATTGAGTCCATAATCCAGTCCAAAATTGAGTCCATAATCCAGTCCATAGTCCAGTCCAGAGTCCAGTACAGAGTGCAGGTTTGTACCTACCCATCTATGAAAGATATTTACCTGCTAGACTGACAGTCTCCTCTGAATTACGATGCATGTATCAGTTTTGTTTTCATTTGTATATTGATAAACTAGTTTCACAAACTTTAAATTAGTGACCCTTTTTACTATTGCTTTTGATGGATGTTTACAGCAACTATTTATTACTCAAACAATAGATTATTCATTTTAGCTCACTTTTTGTAAGTGACTTTTAATCACCAGCAACTTTTCATGATCACTGATGGGCAATGACTTATAACGAGGATCAAGAAATTGAAAAAAACACTACAGGTAATTGCATAATGCTGCAGACTGAGTCAATTTGTGCTATAATAGAGTTGATCATCATTGTAGAATTCATCTGAATGGTTTTAAACATTATAGGTAGCTCCAGTTAGACATCATGACTGCATGAAGTCTGTAATTATTGTTTTGACATAAAACTAATTACTGGCACTTGATTCTGCCACTTTATTCCTCATGCCACTGCAAGCTTCAGGAGGAAATACATAGATCTGAAGACCAATGGATTTGTTTTAAGGGTCAATGTTTGTGTAGTATATGCTTTGGTTATACCATACCTAACCACCCAAGCCTGCCACATGTCACACATTATCTAGTAGAGTGATCTAGCAAAGAAGTGGGTGTGGTCATGCTGCAGCAGTTATGAACTATCAACAAAATTGGAGTTAGCTGTTTCAGAGTGTGATTAGGTACGTAATGGTTACACAACCAATTCAGCATGGTAAGAATTAAAGTTCAGATTCGGAGGCAGGGAAGGTCTAAGGCTATACTCCCCACTCCCTTACACATAAATATTTTTGAAATTAGATACTCGAGATTGCTTCTGAGGCAATTTTTGGTTCAAAACACCCATCTGACTAGGTCTTTTAGTAATCACAGATTTGCAGTCAGACAAGAGTATGCAAGCCAGGCCAAGTGTAAGATTCACATTTCATGTCATTTGTTGGGCCAAAATTTTTGAGTCTACATGCCAATGATATGTGACTCCCACTTGGTCTTTTGAGTCCCTACACACTAACCAGTCCCAAGCTTGTCATTGTGCAGTCAAGCACAACTCAGACACAACTTCATTTTTTGTCATGTAGTGGGAAATGGTTTATGCTCTGCACAATTTTCACGGAACTAGGACAAGTTCAGATAGTGAATCACCCCTCGATGTCCTCCTTTGTGCCAATTGCTCATACAAGCAGTGTATAACCATGTGTTTTCATCCTCGTTACCTATGGTTGCATTCAGTGGAGCAAATTCATCATTCACTACGATCAAGTTGACATCTCTGCTACATCACAAAAGTTTACTCAAAAAAAAACTCCACACCATGCATATATAACATTGCAAAACGTAGTTTAGGATTGCAGCTAGAAAGCTATAGCACAAGTTTCAGTCTTGGATCTCAGTGCATGATACAAAGAACACCTATTTTGGATGGAGAAAATTACCATCTGCACCCATTTCAATACCATAATGTGGATTGAATCCCTTGAATGCCAGTATTTCAACTGTATTGCCGACTTTTCGTACTGTGTCATCCCCTGGTGGTGCATGTGGTTGTTGGGGCAGTTGGGATCCTTCACCTAGTCTTCTAATTGATGAGCTTACCATTGTTTTTTACTGGTAATTGTATAGTCACTCTTTAGAACTTCTCTTTCAACTAGCTCCTCAGCAATAAGGACTATGTACATTAAGTGCTTGTGGTCATTTGTTTTGTGGTCCTTGAGCTGGTGTTGTCTTGCCTGAGGTTGTGCTGAAAGTTTTATAGTGTTTCATGCCACATTCTTTAGTAACTATTTCTCAAATTGAAACTTACCATTATTAGCCTCGTACCCAGGCTAACCATCATTACAATTACTAGCATACACAATGGATCAGAATTTATACAAACTAAGGATTCGCAATAACAAACACAAAGTAACTTCAACTGTGATTTAGCATTCTACATAGCTAGAACAAACTTTCAAATTTCAGCTTTCTATACAAATTCTGTAAAAAGAGTATATGTTACATTAGAAGCGGGGATTAATACTATAGCTAGTATACAAGCCAATCTTTATTTAAGTCCGCAGTATGAAGTATAGCTACACTGGAGGTGGGGTGCAAGGACGAAGCAAGTCGGCATCTGAGTCGTCATCTGCAACCATCTTAATGACAACATGTGAGCTAAGCTGTTTGTAAGCCAGTGCTCCAACTATATTACCCACTTTTTGCACAACGTCAGCTCTAGCTGGCTTATGAGATTGCACCTCAGCTGGCACTGGAGGTGGTTCTTCTTCAGCTGGTGGCGGTTCTTCTGCAGCTGGTGTTCTAAATTTCTGGAAGTAGTAGTAGAAGTTTCGTACCACACTTTTCACTAACTCTCTTTCAACTGGCTCCTCAGCAGTAAGGATTGCGTATGTTATGACTGCTGTCAGAAAGAATACTGCAACTTGGAAGAGGCTGAGGATGTAATTTGGGGTATCTTCAATTACACCAATTAGAGGGAGTAGCACAAGGGAGGTGATTGAGTAAACCTGAAGTGATGCTAAAAGCATACCAAAGATACCAGTCATGAGTATTGCCCAAAATGAAATGTGTGTGTCTGGAATGACTTTTTCATAATCTTCTATTTCCTTTTCAGGACTCTCCAAATCATTCATGTCATACAATAGTTGGTGTTTAATTTTTCCATTGTTGATCCGTGGAAACTTTAGGAGACAGTTGCAACAACAAGAACAGCAGCGATTCTGTGCTACCTCCGCATTACGGCAACAGGTTAAGCAACCAGTCCTTCCATCTATTAGGAGCTGGTAGAATGCTTTGAGTGTTACATAATAGTAGAAGAACATAAAGATGTAAATTACCGATACAGCCCCAGCATGTTTTGGGTCTGCAAGCCAAGCTAACACTACAAAGCTAATATGACTCCCAAAGCATATAATTGGAGCAATGCAAGTTGCTGCTAAAATCCAATTCATTTTTTCTTTAGATCTAGATTTTGGACTAGAGTAACAGAAAATTGGCCACAGCCAAACCTGAAAGCACACGTTTACGCATTTATCAACATTCTGATTGCAGCAGAAGAGTCCACATTCCAGTAAAAGTCCAACAACAAATATGATGCAAGACAACACAGTAGCTGCTACATCCACAACTAAGGTACCAATGGCAATGTTGTGACTTTCGATGGTGGAGTTCAATCCACTTTGCTCCAGCTCATTATCTGTCTCATTAATATGTTTACCAAATGCCCAAAACAGTGCACAAATATCCAGAGAAATTACGAAGAAAGAAAACAGCATTCCCATGGTTGCAAGAGAGGCAAATGATGGAAAATAGCTAGGATGGTTTAGCTTGACCCTCAGCTGCAGACGTGCCCCTTTGAAACAGACTACAGTCAGCATTATTATGATTGGGATGGGAAAGACAATGGTGAAACTGAAGTATGTGTTCACATGTTTGTAATAGATGTCGTTTATGTCCAGAACTGGTATTGCTTTAACTGCATAGGCAGTATCATCAGGTACCTCAACATGTTCAAGGTTGTTGTATTGAGAATATAGTTTCAGCTGAAAGGTAGAAAAAATAATGCACAAAAGTAAGAATCATTTTTATGATCATGACAGGTAAATTTGTTTTCCTGTGCTGTGTCGGTCGTCTGCTATATACCAGAAAGTTGTAGCTAATAGATCTAGCTTGTCAACAGTGTACCTACCTTAGCCTTTACAAAACTCCCCAGTTGCAAGTCGGGATGAAGTTTATGTGGTCACTGAAGTGTCAACATTTGTGTTCATAACTCAGGTAAGCAGTGGTCTAAAAAATTACATCTTTAGCAAATGTAAGTATCTTCATGTTAAGATAGCTAGTTTGGCCACTGTCAATATGTTTGGCCCTGTGCAATCGCCGCGGATTTGCTCTTGACGTTAGCACTTGCACAGTAGATACTTCAATAGTAACTTTCTCAAGCTGTGGTGTCAGTAAGTCCTCTCAGGGTGTGAAAGAAATGCTAAAACATTGGGCATGCACATGCACTTTTGTGACTTTTCATTCATTCATTTGTACATATATTATTTTATTTTCACCTGGGATGTAATAAAATGTCAGAGGATTTATTCAATACCACCGTCATGGTCACCTGACCTTCACTACATATTCATCAGCCCGATTGGCGATTTAAGGGTGGTCAGACCTATTATATAATCTTGCATCACCGTTTGCCTGTAACTCTGAAAGTATAGCAGCTATGAACACACAGATTTTTGCATTACAGTGTAAGTGCACAGATAGTCTTGGAACCAGACCTTCGCACGCAGAGGAGGAGGAGGGTCTGGTAAACTTGCATACATACAAATTTGAAGTCCGTGGAATTTCGGTGGGATGAATCTGATTGGTTGATGACTGTGTAATTACATTTCTGCCCACGAAGGCATGTGTTCGTGTAATAACAACATGGCGAATTTGATTGACGGCCAGCGATTGATACAAGAATCGAAGCAACCATTGTTCAACAAGCTTAGGTACCCTCCAGCGAATCTCGAGCACCTGGAAGATGTTATGAAAGGGATAGAAGTCTTCGGTTTCACTACCCGGGCAGTGGAACAGTGAAAGCCCCTCTGCTACAGTAGTCTACGTTCATCGGTGAATTTTGGCGCATGGAAGTAATGGAGGCAGATGCAAGTCCATCGTAGTTCTTGTAAGCCCTCTGGAGGCGCTCGTGGTTGATGTAGCCGAGGATTTCGGTAGCCAACACCACAGTTCTGGGCTGCCCTGCTACTCACTGTTTAAATTGTCTGCCAAAGGTAGCAGTGGCGTTCTCAAGGTACTATCAAACGGTCGCTTCATTACTAGTATCTTTACTGGCAGCGACAAAGTCTACAGTAGCTAATTGAGCACATGCATATTTGCACTCAATCAACACCTTCAATTATTGCTTAGGAAGCCTGCAAGGAGGCCATATCCCATAAAGAGTTTGTGTATGCAAGTTCACCAGACCCTCCTTCTCCACGTGCAAGGGTCTGGTTCCGAGACTAGTGCACAGACTGATATACTCCATAAAAATGATAGCTCTACCTTTTCCACAGGAGGCATGGCAAGGCGACAAAATCTTGACTTATTTGTTGATAAAAGTCTCCAATGAAGTCACCTACCTTCGTGAAACAGGGCTTTCTAGGGCTATTTTGGCGAGAGGAATCCAATAACAGAGCCCTTTTTGCGAAATTACTGCGACATCGCAAGTTATGCATGAGTTTTAACATTTTGGAGCGTTCAATATCAGAAAACTTTCTGTTATGGTCAAGAGTATCTCATGCGTATGTCGCACAGCAAGTATCGTCCCATTCCGATGAGCGCACATCAAGTTTTACAGATAGCCTCGTCCCCAGGCTCTCTCCTCAAAAACGGGGGGAGGAGAGAGCCTGGTAACATTCGCGAGAAAAGCTGTCGACTTCCGGCGCGTCATCATTCATGTGATCAACGTAGGACGCTCCCACTTTAGTAATAATTGTCATGTGATTTAATAAGCTGCCATGCAATATTGGTACTATACCTGGTAGCAGCGCAAGCTATTTACAATTTCGCTTCTCGTCTTCGAGGCATCCGCAGCTCTGTTGAGTTCCGTGACGCGCTTTGTACATGTAAACTCGGAGCTGCGAAGTATGGTGAGCGAGTCGGTCCCGCAAACCAACTACAGCGAACTTCGATCTTGGACTCTCTGGACTTGCGCCCCTTCCGCACATCCGGAAACTGTTTTTCACCAACCTTCGAGGTGTAGTCTACGCTTATAAGTTCATTTTCGAGTTGACAATTTTTGCTGAGTGGACAAAATGTCACGTGTACACGTGGTTTCGTTCTGCAATCTGATTGGTACCGCCAGAGCAAGGCGCCGGAAGTCGACAACTTTTCCCGCGGATGTTACCAGGCTCTCTCCTCCCCCCGTTTTTGAGGAGAGAGCCTGGGGACGAGGCTATTTTACAGAGTTATGCACTTTTCTCATTTCCTCGTACTTGTGCGCTACTTGCAGTGCGTTGTGAACTTGAATGGTTTTGCGGTTAGTACCCAAGCCACGCAATCATAACAGTGTTAATTGCATACTTTTGTATCACTTCTGTTGTTATGGCTGACCACCCTTAAGGTTTTCTACCCCCCCCCCCCCCCCCCCCCGAAGATTAAATGGAATGCAATTAACCTCAAACACAGAAATAGATTCACTTCACGTGATGTCAATTTAATAAAGCTTTTTTCCACAGATTAAAGCATCAGGGAAGTCAAATGAAGCTCTATAGAGTGACCCAAGGGACAGACGAAGGCTTTCCACTCAGGGCAAACTAAGGCATGGAACATGTCATTTTTACACTAGATACACAGGTATTTCAAAAATCAAGTGTGTATGGAAATCTGAAAGACCAGATGAGACTTGATTCATGTATATATGAAGCTCTAAGCTACACATATGGTACCATGGAAACCGTATTTGTGGGCGTAGCTATCAATTACCACTAATATCAATTAAGCTAATATTTGAGAGTCTATCGTCGAAGGCGGAGCAGAAGACGACGGTTGCTCGCTACCAAACTTGCTATACTAATTCAGTTGAAGGTAGTATACATAAAAGTATCTGGAAGAACCAGCAGCCTCCTACAGTATTCTTGCATGATGCCAAAAATCATTGATATTGGATAGCGGTGAAACACTACACACGCTACAAAAGCAACACCAATTATAAGCAAACCTCCTTCCAGAACGTTTTGGTATTCTCTGATGGTAAGCAATCCTTGAAGCCATGTCCGATTGTTCTGCTCAGAACAGTTAAGGCAGGCTAAAACATATAAAATGATACACCCATCAAGTTTTTACATGGTGAATTTAACTTTAAATATCTCATGAACCCATGGCGGTATGAACATGGGGTTTGTAACAATGACAACAATGATGCTTCCCAATTCTGTAAATGAAAACAATTTGTTGTCATGGCAACTAATTAACAGCAGCCGCGCTCGTGTAAACAAGCCATTTGTAGCAATAAATACACCAAAATGCGGAACTGAAGACGTAGCCTGAGAGCTAAGCCATTGTAGCCACTATTACTATAGATCATGGTCTAACAGAAACCAGGTGGCATGAAACGGCTTTCCTTTTTACGGCTGATATATAATCGAAAATAGGTAAAAATTGGGGCTTATCGGGTGGTCCTTAACTTTCAAAAGTTAAGGCTTTCTCAGCACAGCGTTAACAGCACAAATGCCACTTGGTTATAACAACTTCAACTCCTCCTGTACACAGAAAAGCCATCAGATCTTGGTTCCAAGGCTGGTGAGTGTTCCGCATAAACCGCCAAAGACGATCGGTCATCGTCGCTTGATATGACTTATTAATAAGCTTTACTTCTGCCTTCTGCTCGCGGAAACATGCGGCTCTCGGTCTCAGTGATATCCCTTCTGAAATTCGGACATACCTACTTCATTATCAGCGCTAAAACAAAGCTATGGAGAAAATACTAACGGTCAGAATAACGATGACAAAGTTAAGACGCTTGGCGGCTTACACTCGGCACCCATTCAGTTTCCGTAAACTATTGCAATATCCTCGCGTACTTCCGCGTTACGAATAATAAAGTTTAATCGTTCTGACTGTTTGGCGTTCTTCTGCTACGCCTCGACACAGTTCTCATGCGCACGGTCGGCAGTACAGAGTACAAAGGTCATTTGCAGTTGAAGCGCTCAACTGGTGAACGGCCTATAAACACCACGCTTCTGCATTTTACATACAGCTTACAGGCCGCACACTACATTCACCAGGGTATGACAACGATATAATCTCAGAGCACGACGTAGAAAGCCACTATACCTCGCTCGCATTTTCAGTTACGCCCACTTCTGTTAGTCACGTGAGATTTACATTGCGGTTACGTGAAAATTAATCGCCCTGAGCAGGTCTATTCTGAACCTATGTATGTTTTCTGAATTTAATGTAACTGGTTTGCGGATGGTGATTACCTGCCGCATGTTGTGTATACTGTCTTTGGCTTTGCTCGTTGATTAACAAGGCACAGCTCGAGATCTGTCTTGATATTTATGAAGCGCAAGAAATGCTGTACCTTCATTGTTAGCGCTGTGCCTCTACTTATTGGCATTGAGAAAAAAACTAATATGCCATTTCTCGGACGAGGAGATCAACAACCACCCGGGCTATAATTGGTTTTAAACTACAGCTACCATTGAAGGATAAAACACACATATTTTATTAGCATCGATACAGCTAACAGAAGGTACCAGTGTTAGGTGGCACTATTAAGGGTTCAACTTTACAGCTAGAGATACACAATTAAATACAATGTCATGGAACATGCTTTATGCAGTAGTACTACCTCTCCAAAAATTTCTGTCTTATTCTTCTCTTCCACTTTATGCAGGGGCGCAGGAACCATAGCACTGTAGCAACTCTGGCAGCATGCACATATTTTAGCTTAAAGTTAAAGCAAACTAAACCTTGCCAGTGGGATGACCTTGATATGTGGCTAATGCACTTTGTCAAATGACAATTGACCATTAATGTAAGGAGCAAAAGCTAAGCAGTCCACTGGGAACGACGAGGAAGTTAAGATCTGACTGTTTTCAGAACATCATTGTAATAAAGGCTGTATGTCTTGACTGCTTAATTACTTTGTTTCTGCCAAACATATAATTAATCCTAAGAATCAATTGACACTTTCTTTTTATGAGAGGGAAAATGGGAGTGGGGAGGATTGCAGCTGCTTACTAAAGCAATTGTACTTCACTTACCCTTCGGGTGAGGATTTCCAACATTGAGACTTTATTGGGATTGCTAGCACATTTTTGTGCTACACCGGCACAATCAGCTGGTAGACGCAGTGTAAGAGTGTGTATTTTATTTTCAGGATGCACAAACAGAAGTGAAGTGAATAGGAAAACATCTGGAGACTCTATTAAGTAGAAGGTACCAGTAGTCCATATCCAGTTATGGCAAACAGTCAGTTCTGTCTGATCATTCTCAGGAATACTGAAATTGTACTTCACATTCAGAAACAGTGTAGCACTTTCTCTAGCTGGATAAAATGCAGAGATAAGCTCGAATCGATTGTTGTCCGTAAAGAAAAGGGCTCTTTCTAATGTTGAGAAGTTGGTGGTGCAGTCATTGTAGTGGTTAGACTCTTCAGGTGTGGAAACTGTTTCAGTTGAGGTGTATATGGGTGAGAAAGTGTGCTGTTCATTATTGGTGCTTGATGCACACTGAAAGAAGACAGCGATCAGCAGCAGCAAAATGTGGTATAGACCTAACTTCAACATTGTCAATGGCAGCAAGTATGTGTCCCTGGAAAAGAATAATAAGAAATTATCGATTACTTGACTGGAAAAGCAACATATTGCAGGATCATAAATTTCATTCAAAATAGCTTGAGCTGGCTCACAGAATGTAAGTATTAAAAAAAGTTTCTGGGAAAACATGAATCTCCGTTGGTTCACCGTTATCCGCCCCCAAACTGAGAATAACGATCCAGAAAATTAAAATGATGTGCATTTCAGAATGGAAAAGTCAGCCTCAAATAATTTGTTTATAGCAGAGAACTATGCCAAAAATATTGTTGGAGATCAGTTGGCTGCCATGTAAAAGGTTTTTGCATTTGCTGTCACTACTCTTAGGGGTAGGGTTGTCATTGATAGACTATGCTCAACCCTTCTCAATCAAGCTATGGCATTTTCTTTGAGTGCAGTGTGCTTAGCCCATGTAGCTAAGGTGTTGTTATCAACTGCCTCATGTCGTGCATACACTAAGTGCTCAAAACTGTATGCTGTGCTGCAGCTATCGTACAGATATTTGTTAATGTATTAATGGCAGTGGCTGCAAGGTTTACGTAGTAGCCTCCCAAGTTAGACATACCACGCACTGCTTTCAGTATCATGCGCAGGGAAGAAAGTGCCTGCGGTAGAATTTCATGTGCATGTTGAATGTAGAAATTTCTCCTGCAAATGCTGTTGCATGTTTGCACAAAATGTGTTTCAGAAGCAACCTCTCAGCACCAAAACTGCAAAACATTTCGGTACGTCACATACCCCCAGATCCCACTAGATGGCTGCCATGCAGCCAACGGTTAACTGTGATTGCCCCAACCATACATTTCTATGTCCGCCCCTGCCTTTTGCCTATAGTTGGTAACTGTGTGATGGTGCTAATAGGTAAAATACCTAGCTATGTCTGATGTAAACAAAGGCTACCAATTGGATTGAAAGCTGCATTTTACTGGAAGGAGACAGGAATACAGATCAACTCTTTAGTAGCTGAGGTGTAGGTGAAACCCCCTGATAACCCCACAAATTGGCACTTTTACAGTCTGCCTGCTCAGTGTCACTTCTGCCTGTTTATTTAATCCTAAGGTATACAAGCCACTGTGCAGGATGCTAGACACATTGATGATGTAACAACTGAATCATGTTTGAAGAGCAATAAGAAACCATTATGTGACACTAGTACACACAATAATTTGTTTCTTCTAAACATTCAACACAGACGCAGTGGCATAGGAAGATGTTTTGATAAAGGGGAGTTTTCAAGTGAGGGGTCCCAATTGAGTGACCAATGTAGTACTGATTTGCTTGGTTTAGCCAGAAGCAATTTATCCATCTATCACCTATACAATGATTTTGATGACTGAAGTTTAGCTAGTAAATCATGCACACTTAATAACAGTCAAGCTCAGAGTATAAGTTAATACATGAATCAGCTCACTCAGACAAAGAAGACAGTATTTCTCGTATGAAATGCAGCTTTTGCTGGTAGATTAGCTAAATATACACGTTAGGTCAACACACAGTAGGATCATTTTCTATTACTATAACGTATTAACGATATCTATTTAATGCTCACTGTGACGAGAGACTGTACAGAAGATAAGTATTATATGCAATTCCACCAGAATATAAAGGAAGGCACCAGCCCCTGAAGCCCCTTTGTTTTCTATGCCACTGCGATAAATTAGCTAATAATTCTCTGCTTGAACTTTCTGATGTAAATTTTTGCAAGGCAGACTTGATGTTCATTGGCTAGCAGACACACAGGGTACCTACATTTGTCCTCACAATCAAAATTGCACTCTGTGGCTGCCATGTCTACAAAGCTGTGTGAGAGTCGTGTATTGATGAGTTAATTGACGCTCTATAGACCACATGAGGGCAGGAAGGTTGATGACAGCCATGTAAATTTTAGAAGCTACATTCAATTTCCACCAACCTGATTTACAGTGGTGGGCTGTGCCTGCACAAATTCTGCTTGTGCTCAGGTAACGATAATGTGAAATGCTAAGGTCAAAACAATGCACATGAGGGAGGAGATTTTAAAGATCAATTGAAGACTGTCTGTGATTACTCTTTCCATCTGGATGTGAAGTGAATCAGAATCTTGCAAAGAACTCCTGTCTCATGCTGGAATAAAGAGGATTTTTTTATGCTGAAGGTAGAGGAAAAACGAAAAGACCAGTAGTTGCTGGGAATGAACCCAGGACACATGGCTTGTGCAGCAAGTGTTTTGCCACTGAGCTACACAACCAGGCAACTACCAGCTTCCACAATCGTCGATATGTGCTGCAGAGGTGGGACTGAAATGCTTTAGCCCCTCAGCCACTCAGTATGTGCTGTCAGAACCCCGTCTGCAAAATTCTCTCCATCAAGAGAGAGAATCCATGCTGAGTGGCTTTCTCTATCTAAACGCTTCAAACTCTCTTAGAATAAGAGGAAGCGAAAGAGTCGGCAGTTGCTGGGAATCAAACCCAGGTGAGTGTTGTAAGCATTTAGACTGCAAAAATCACTTAGCATGAGTTCTCTCCTGATAGAATTTTTTAGTTTAACCCCTAACGGGGTTTGGCGACATACTGAGTGGCTGCAGGGTGTGCGACTGCGGCACTTCAGTCCCATCTGTGCAGTAGTATAGCTATAAAGGATTGTGAGGGCTGGTGGTTTTCCGGTTGTCATGGCTCAATAGCAGAACACTGGTCGCACAAGGTCAGATGCCCTAGGTTTAATTCCTGACATCTGCCAGCCTTTTCCTTTTCCTCTATTTTTGCCTCAAAATATCTAAGTAGCTAGTCTGTGATCAGAACCATATTAATTTTGTCAAAAGCTACAGGTACAACTGAAAGCAAACAATGGTGAAATTTGTTGCCAAATCAATTAATCCCACAATGTCCCATATATTTTTCTGCCCCATAACCCCTCCTGTCAGATGTGTGCTCACCAATGCACTGAGTATGCCCATAGTGCTCCATAAATGTCTGAAATGTAGTGACAGGTATGCTCAGTGGCAATTCTAGGACACTATTACCGGGTAGCAGTGGGGTGTGAGTAAGAGTGGGCATCAGTGCACTCCACCTAGGGGGGTCTGAGGGGATGCCTCCCAAGAAAATGTTTTGGATTCTGGCTCCTCTGAGATGGGTTCTAGTGCAATTTGAGTCAGTTAGAGCTTTCATGGACTGCCAGTCTGATAGTGATCCCATAGAGCATTCTTGAGATACCGAAGTTTTTAGGCCAACTTCCAGTTGATGAAGACTACAACGACAATGATGAAAAATCTGGGTATAACCTCGCTTCGCTCGAAATTTTGTATCATCCAAGCATGTATCAGGGAGAGGGGCAGAGAAGTTTGGTGGGGCTCCAGCCCCTCCCAGCCCTCCCCCATAAAACCGCCACTGGTTATGCTGTACAACTTGCACAACCTTAACTGGCCTCACCTACTCACAACCTTGCCAGTCAGATGTCACAGGTAGGACCATTTATGGCAGCTTCAAAATAACAAGGTATAGTGATGATAGTTGCTACTTTGTGGTTTACTCATGCTTCATTTATGGTAGCCATGGTTAAAAACTGTTTTGTTTCCTACTCTTTATTCTCTAGTGTAAACAGCTTTTTCACTGCAAACCAGCGCTGACAAACACTAAGCGATAGACACATGTGTCAATACTTATAATGTACAGCATATGGCAATGTCCCAATGGTGCTTGCTGAGCAAATAGGAATTAATCATATTTATATTTGTTACTTACTTCACTTCATGAGTTTCTCAAGTCACTTTCTTTATAAGCAAAGGGGTGCAATTTTCATGTCTGTAAAACGTGCACCAATTCCTTAATTACCAAAGAAATCAAATTAAGTTCTGTAGAGGAAAACAAAAACGCATGATCTAATCTAGTGCAAGAAAATCAATTCTAAGAATTTATGAGTGCATCCAATATTTTGTGACAATAAAGGTCGGTCAAGAACAATTGCCAAGAAAAACAGCTATCCCATAAATGTTTTACTTTGGGTTTAATTACTTAATTAACCCTAATTTTTGGGAAATACCCTAATTTTTGGGAAATACTCACTCAGAGCCCAAGCCACCTTCCCTGCCAGAAGTGAACACCCCAAAAGGTGAGAGCAGCATTCTAGCAGCTGCCACGTGCACAGCAACCTGCGGGTAACTGCACCAACCTCCCCCTGTCCCACCATTTTTGCTGACGCAGAACCTGTGCGCGGCCCCGTAGAGACTACCTTTGCTGCATGTGCGCAGTGTGATGTAACCAAAAGTGCACTGTAGGGTTTCAAGAGTTTTTAACTTAAAAGATCTTTTTGTTGCTGCAGCTGCTAGCTATTGTCTAGCTATCAAGAATTTCACTTGTGGAGAAGACTGAGAACTGAAGGCCAGGAACTCATTGTGTTTCTGTTTTGAACCAAAAAATGTTCTTGTTTGTTCGGATCACCCACAGGATTACCTGCTAATGGTGGCTGATCAAAGCGGAGGTACAGCAGCACTTGGGTTATATTAATATCAAGACAGTTCTGGAGCTGTGGTTCATTATCAGTGAAAAATAACCTTCTCACCACTGATGACAAGTGTACTCGTCATGCAACTTGGCTGCATGTTATCAGTTGGTGCAATCTGTTTTACACTAACAAAAAAGGTGGGATAGGGGGAGGTGGGCGGCCATAGTCATGACATGCCATGCACATGGTGGCTGTTTTTGGCTGGCTATAGAAAGGCCTTGGTCAGCACTCATTGGGCCATTTCTCTCCTTTTCAGCACAAGTGGGTGTAGAAATTGCTCCTCTGCCATTGTAGGGGCTCCTTTTCTGGCACTGTAGGCAGTTTTAGTCAGGAGAAGCGTTCACAGGTCAGAGAGCCCTGACCATTGTAAGCTTGCTAATGAGGTGCAGCTGAGGTCGTGAGCTCTAAAACAATTCATGGAAGAACCCCTGGCTCAAGTTTCAAGTACTAGCTCCCAGGAGATGTGGAAACATAGATGATACAAAGTATCCATAGCTTCAGAAAGGCCTCTAGAAATTGAATTTCAGTGTATAATGGGTTAAACGGTGTACACACCAAGCAGCAAGTAAGTGCCCTCTGTAAGCCGATATGTTATTACATCAGAAACAACCTATAAAATCACCACGTACAACCTAAGTTCTCTGATGCTTCAATCCATGCCTACACACCACTGAGCGACCATCCATATAGCTAATCCATCCCATACACAAGGCGTACAATCCCATTACAATGAATGCTGTTTGTTTGCTAATACATGTAGCTTTACTATGTGGCATGTACCAAACTATGAATAGACACAAACAGTGAAAACAAAGGACGGGCAGCAAAGCCACAAAAATACTATACAAAGTTAAAACGGCACATCCAGAGATGGTAAGATAGCTTTGGTTACAAGCTTCTTTGAACTAGTACAATGACTAGACAGTGGTTGCAAATGAGCTGCACCACTTTCAGTTTGTGGTTCTTTCAGTATTCCATTTGTGGCTGTCACTGAGGTGTATTGTGCCTACACATCCAACCACACTCTTAGGTAACAAAACCATAATAGCGAAATATGCTATATATATGGAGTGGGAAACACAGGGCATGCTATAGCACGTTGCCCTAGCAGTGCCAGCACATTATTCAACATCAACCCTTGGCTCTTTGTGTGGGAAAAGTTAGAATTGCATGTTTGCAACTGTCTTATAGAATAGCTGAGAGCCATCCTGTAAGTGGATGTCATCACACGTGTAGCTCTCTGGATATAGTACTAGCTAATGTACTCACTAATGAAGATTTGTTTCAGTTGAAGGACTGAATAATAGAGTACCTTTGGCATCATCAGGGAGAGGAAACAGTTTAGTACCAATTTTTCTCAATCTTGTACGTGTGGAATTTAACCATGCCCAATTAGCCATCCACATGATTTGGAGATCCCTGATGCATGGTTGTCTTCCCTTAATGCACTTGCATCAGCTGTGTACTTTCAGGTGGTCAAAAGAAACTTTCCCACACTCTATACTAACTATTCAAGCTAAAGTACAGCAGATTGTAGCAGTCATGCAACAGCACAAGGTAAACAATGACTACAATGAATCTGATTAACTTCCCCCTCCCCAGGCATGCCCTTCCTCTTGGCTTACACATAATCTCCATCTATGGTTGTTACAAGATTCAACCCTACTTGGATTCATTCCAAAGCTGTCTTTCTCAAAATGGCCCACCAAGAAACCACAGACGGATTGGGTTCAAGTCAACCTTTCAATGGATTGTGCACACTTTCATGGAGTGGTAAAATCACCCCATTCCAATTATGGAGGTGTAAAACTCTGGACTATTGGACTGGACAATTGGATGTGAGTCAGTAATGAATGGAAATGAAAATGTTTTGAGCTTTGCTGACAAGGCGCAAGCTTGAGGCAGCTCTGCTACTGCTATCTATATCTAGAGTTGTAGAGGTGCTAAGAACACTTGCACAAGTAAAATGAAACTATAATAATTGATGTTAAATGACCATTTTCAACCAAAACGTACCATATACAAAGTATATATCACTACAAAAACAAAGTTGTTATTTGGTTAGTACAGTTGCAGGACTATCTTTACTATACAAGTTTTATCAATGGAGTGCTAGAAAATATTCATTCACAGGAAGCTGATACTTGAGTAAACTATAATAGCCTCCCACAAAAATTAATGCCACCACACTCTTTGAATTGGCGTAGGAAGGATAGTCAAGCTACCCCTTCTCCATGTTCCTCTTTCATTGATGTAGGATATTTGCACCTGCCATTACTCTTCCTTCATGTGTGCAGGGGCTGCACTAGCTGAATATGGTGACATTTCAATGCCTGAACATGCATATCTGCTGATTTGTTTTGTACCGTGAACACATTTCTGTATACATCTTTGGTTAACTGTCTGCATGATCTACATCAATGGACATGGAAAATCATGTGAACACCAAGTCTCCTTTCTTAAGTAGTTGCACCCAGCTGCATGCATGCTGGTTGATAGAAATGTCAACAAATTTAGGTACAACATGCGCAACACCGAATAACTACATACGCGAGACTACACCTGAATACCACCGTCCAAAATCAATTAAGACACCGCATTACGAAACTACAGATCATGTCCATTCGTCTTGTACTTCGGCATATGCATGGTACAACATTACACACGATACAGATACACAGCTATACAATGCACCTTGTACACCAACACAGGCTACTGCATGTAGTCCGAGATTACCTGGTTATACTATGCACGGTGAATGACTTCTGCTTCTGAATCACGGAGTTCCGAATGTACGAGCAGTGGGTGAGAATGAATGCACCACTCGACGACTTGGTTACAAATACTACATCAAAGTATACTTGTGGGCGGGGTGTCTAGTCTGCGTCAGATAATTCCATTTCCTGTGTCATGCGCAGAGGGGAGAACTGGACCCGAGGACCCAAGGACCGGGGACCCAAGGACTGGGGACCCAACTTGGAATCGAGGATCCAAGGACCGAGAGTCTTGAGGGCTGCGCTGAACTACAGCAGTTATAGCGGAGCTACAACTATAGTACATGCAATCTGTGCCAATGCTACAAGCCCAAACTCACGTCTATGTCTTGTACGACACGTGTCTCCGTGCTTATCGGCGCGCGCCTCCAAGTATATTAACCCTTTGATGCGGTGATGTCAGCTATACCGTACCGTGCGGCTTACATGTCCTCTGCTGATTCACTAGTTCCGGAGGATAAACCAGGTATGGCATTGCTTGTGTAGCTACTGATAATTACAAAGGTTTGCTGTATAAAAATTGAATTGTGTTAGTTTCGTACCCAGATCCCATTCGGAAAAATCGAAAAGGGGTCTGGGCACGAGTCTATACACACCTATGGATGATTTTTCAGTGTCAGGTTGAAACACTAGGATATCTCCGTATTCTCCTGTAAATTTTCAGTAATTTTCCGTAAACTATTGTCTGTCCTAGGGGTGTCAAGCCAAAATTTTTGTCCCAGGGTAGGCAAATAGTTCTGTCATCCATATGGAGTACTTTATTAAGATGCCACACATAACTGAACCAAGGATATTCCACATTACATTAAGGACTGGGTCCAGGGCTTCTGAGGCTATATTATGGCAAAATTTGAATCAACTTTATGACAAATGAAGAAGCTTAAAGTAATTGTTTAGTGTTGTTACATGTAGCCCCACCCTTATTGTTTACTGTGACATAATTTTAGGCCCCGCCCACAAACAACTTAGCTGTACCAAGCTCCTCCCTCAGGGTATATCAATGCAATAAACGCGGAATTCGCACGAGCAAAATTTCACGATTCTTTTTGCACCAATATGTTCTATTTCAACTGGCCCAACTTTTTATCCGTGGGAATAGTCGATGTCGCTTTCTAGAGCGCTAGAACTGGCAAATATGCCACGCCCACCGGGCATTTAAAGCTTCACTTCGTACCTTTAGCGGTAAGCTACGAACTTTTCCCACGGTGAAATCAAAGACAATTAGATTTCTTCTCCATCAAACCGAATAGTACACTCCAGCTCTCTTCTGTAGAATTCCGCATGAGTTACTTCCGGAAAAAGAGCTGCCAAGCGGCCATTATGCGGCTTATTCAAGAGTAGCTGGCACGTGCTACCGTACATGGTGCACGTGACTCCACTACAGACGCTTTGAAAATTGCTGGAAGCGCTTTCTAGAACGACTTTTAGTGTTACAGACGTGCGTATCGCATCACGTTTAGTCGAACGAGGTAAGAACAAGACCGTTAGGAAGAGTACACGCCTAGAACGGTCCATCCGTACAGTGATAGCGAAGGTACTTAATTGCATTCCAAGGTTCCGCATTGTTTACATAGATACAACCGCCTTCCTGTTTATGGTAAGATAATGCCGGCGCCCGCCTCAAGGGTAATTTAGGCAGCGCGCGCAAAACAGCTGGACCCAGTCCTTAACACGCCTGAGTTCGTCAAGTCAACCCTATCCAGTGCTACCACAGAACAAACATGATACCACTAGCTAATCGTATTCTTGAGGACCAATGAACGGAATGTTGCCTAGGGGTGCCAAACAAAGCTAGCTAAATTGAACTATTAATATGCATGAGGGGAGGGATTACCTGACTTCCAGTCGGAATTACATGCCTTTAATGCGATTCATCAATCTCAATTTGGACATTAACGACATTCACAAGTATCCAAGGAGGGTTAATTGGATTCATAGCCCAGTTCAGTCCATGAAAGGCTTAGGGCATACTCATAAATATTCAACATCATTTACCCATTCCTTTCAACTCCAAGCCAAGCTGCCAATGCTTCAACAGAAGGTCAGTAATGAGGTTCATGAGAGTCAACATACTCTAACCCTCCCATTGGACAGCTGACTGAACCCAGGGTTGTTCATGGGTAATGCTGAGGTCTAGTTAAAGCCAACTCATTAATATTCATAAGGTGAAAAGAAACACTCCAGGTTTTAGAGCAGATTCATAGGCTCAATTAGGGTTAGGAATTTTAGGGTTAAGGCAAACTAGGGTTAGGCTAGACTTAGGGTCTTAAGGTGGCAGGGAACCCTGCATTTTCAAGGTCAACATACCTCGAATCCAAGCTGATAGAATTCTTTGTCTTTGTAAACTTTTAGCGCACAGTCCGTTTTGGGAGTCTTCATCCGTTCACTGTCCATAAAATTGGGGATTTTCCCAATTTCCTGTCGGCATTGACATCCAATAATCAGTTTATAATTAAGTTAGTTAAGATGTGGCCTGGCGTAACCCCTCATGTGGTGGTCAGAACTTTGAAGATAACCTTAGATCAACTTTAAAAAAAACAGAGGAGTTTAGTGGAGTGCTGTAGTGTTAGTAGCTGTCATAGTGCGTAATGCCTGCTTGTGAAAGCTAGCTTGTGTCTAGAAGCAGCAGAAAGGCTACAGTGGCCAAGACTGAACTCACTGGGTAGGCCCAGGTCTTGCAATCGCCTAGTAGGTGACCGTGGCCTGGTGCTCCGAGTGGTGGGCTGGGCTTTAACTAGAATGTGCAATATATCGTTGGAACTACCCTGCTGTAGAGAAGAAAGCTCCAGAGGAGTTGTGTGTGGAACAGAACCGTGAGTTGTTTAGCGACATAAGGGGGAGAGGTGGGGCTAGTAATGCTTGCTTCCACTCGTGAATGAGCCCCTCCCGTAGACAAGCTGTGAATTTTTTGAAATGTGCATTCATTTTGGTGCAGTCAAAGTTGTCCATTCCAAAAGTAGTGACAAACATGAGTCTAGCCTGACTTTGAGAGTTAGCTCTGAACAAAAGCTGGCACAGATTGATCTGAGATACATTGGTGGTTAGGACGCTACCTAGAGTGAGTGTGTAGATGCGTCCATCGAGTGGCAATTTTGGGTTCATGAATATATTAATGAGCCACTAAAACCCTTTTTAAAATTAGGTGAAGCAAGATTGCCCTAAAGCAAACCCTAACCCTGAAACTAGGAGTAACCCTGGTCCTGACTGTAACCCAAGTTTATGTTTTCGTTAACCTCCGCCAAAAGACTTCCCCACCACCGTCAGGACCATGGTTACTCCTAGTTTCAGGTGGCGGGGAAGTCTTTCGGCGGAGGTTAACGAAAACCTAAACTTGGGTTACAGTCAGGACTCTATGTGGAAAAGTTCAGAGCAATCCCAGTCTTCTTTACGGTAATTGGTCTTGTCAACCATACCCCCACATGTGGTCTGATCACCATGAGCAGGTTCAAGTTCATGGACAACAATTTTTCCTTTAATAATGTCACCAACATGGACTACAATTTGAATATTATAGCACTAAAAATTTGAGATCTTGTTCATATAGCGATTTTAAGTGGTTCTCATACCCCAAAGTGTTACATGTGCACTAGACCAGTTCATTATCTGACTTTTCATTGCCTCAGTTGAGAGAGCTGATGAACGATGGGCCCGACGCTAAGCATCCTAACCATTTACAAAAAGATTCTGAGGTCAAACAGGAGGAATCAGTAACGTATCAACCATAGTGTACGTGTGTCACTTTTGAGTAGGACAATATTAATGAGCTTAAAATCTTCTGTATGACCCACAGTCATATTCCACAGGAATGTGCCCAACTGTGATGATAATGTTGTACAAGACTTTTACCCACAGATAAACGGACATTGGTCCTTGCAGACATACCTGAGTTGCTCCTTTGGGTTATATTTCTGTGTATACCTCTCTGAGATTATTGCATCTGACTACTTACCTTATACACCGTGTGTATATTATGTTTCAGTGCTCATATTGTGTATATTGACTTTTTCTAGAGTATTTGCTGACAAGTTTAGTAATTCAAAACTGCCTTTGGCTGCTGTAGCTACTTCAACCTTCTCCATTGTGAAAGACCGAAGACAACTGATTCTCTAACATGCACTTGTGCTAGCCTCGTTCCCAGGCTCCGCCCACGCACGTGAGCCTGGGAACGAGGCTAGCACTTGCGTGTACTCGTTCCCAGGCCGCGCCCAGCTTTTTTGACGAACTAGACTTCAGTGAGGAAGACCTTACTTTGAATTTACAAGTGAGTACTCAACAGATCTTGTAATTTTGCTGTGCTTATATTTACAAAACGTTTTACAGCACTGCTTTCCTGCTGTATTTCTAGAGCATTTGCAAAGGAGGGAGTTATTTAGAATATTTCACGTTTGTGGGGTATAGCTATGTAGTCTTGTTCTAAGTTTGTGTTCAAAATAACTCATGGAAGTGAAAGAGTGACACAAAGTTCAGGAACACTTCTTTGGAAAGATGTCAGGTGGACATTACCTCGTTCCCAGGCCTCCTGCTTTTTTGTTCTTCGGTTTATGTTCAGTATAATACGCAGAAGTGGAAGAGTGATGAAAAACAGAGCACTTGGTGCTAAAGTTGAGTATGTTATTTGAATGTGCACCCTCCCCCCTACATCTACCTCACCTCCACCTGACATTATTCATGTGATAAGTGTTACCAAGCCTTCCCCTTTTTTCACTGCTCTTCTGCCTCCGTTTGAATGCAAACTGAAGAACATAAAACAGGAGGGGCCTGGGAATGTGGCTAAGGTGGACGGAAGGGGTGAATTTCCCAACTGCAAATATGATGCACTAAACTTTGCAAGTGAGTTTCTACCAGTCAGGTTGAGAGTACTTTTGATTGTGCATCAGGGATCTTGCCGGAGTGCTTGATTGATTTTTATTTGGATATGACTCCCTATGTCCACCTCACATCTACTTCATGTTATGTTTATGTGATAAATATTTTCACTGTATACTATATATGTATCGTTTCAGGAAGAATGGCTGGATTCAGATGAAGAGTTACGGAAACTGTTATGGTGACACTTTCATGTTCTGCATATGTTTACAACTTTCCTATTTCATGGCTATAAACAGCATTATTTCTTCTTGTAATGCTGCATTGGAATAGAAACATTCCAGCCCATTCTTGGGTGGCAACTAAGTTTGCAGTGTATACTAACTTGTTGAGAACAGTACTACAAATTGTACTTTTTTTTACCTAGCTATTCATTTGGGATCTTATTACCTGAAGTGAACTAAATTCTAGTGTTTTTTATCTGGCTAGAAGTTTTAGATCTTAAAATTAGTTATAGGAACTAAACAATAGTAGTCATCTCTGGTGAGTGTAATGCAACTAAATTCTAGCATATTTTATCTACCCGTAAGCTTTGGATCTTAAAACTAGTTTTAGGTACTAGAAAATAGTGTTCACCACGATTTAATGTAATGCTACTAATTTGTAGTACTCGCACTAATAAATAGGAAAAACTTTTGCTAATAATTGGAAAAGTTACGTTAAAAGTTAGTGTATTGTGTGCTTGCCTCAGTGAATACCCTTTTTACTAGAAAATAGTTGATTTTTCACTAGCTTTTAGAAAAATTTTTTTCTTGTGTACAATAGTTCATATGACTTTCGTTCTTCCGAAAGCGAACAGAACGTTATGTGCCAAAATATGGCCATTATGAGATCATATATGAACGTACATTTAACAGATATGCACGCGAGTGGTCCAGCTATTTTAATACTAAATAATCAATTGCACCGGTGCTTGCTAAATTTACTTGTCAAAAGTCACTTCAAACAATCAATTATTCTTCAATGGGAGAAATGTATTGCAACATAAAATAAAATCTCTTGACAGCTATAAACTTGCATGAGTGGTCCAGGTATTTTTGCACAAGATACATCGAGTGAAATCCATCAGTACCACTAGTTTCATAGCGAAACTTCAAAAATCACTTGAACTGAATTGTGTCCAATTTTTGGCACTTCACCCTTTCAAGTCCAAGGCGAATTGGCTGAAAATAGCTTTGTGGCACCAACTATTATAGTCCGGTTTTTATATATCTCAGATAGATCAGGACACTTGCAGTGGGTCCCATAAGTGTCCGCATTAGAGGGGTTCCACTGCCGGAATACCAAGAGGGTCAAAAATGGCCCCATAGGAATGGCCTAAACAAAAGAAAGATTGGGGCACAAAACACTCCCTGTGAAGAGGTCTCAAAAACCACATAGTCTATCCAACAACATCAGGTAATAAACATAATACCCCTACATAGACGTCTACTACAGTCATTGCTCTAGGTGCCCCAATTATACTTCAACTTGTACTCTGTGGTCTGTTGCTCCTTGTCTCAGATGAGCATTATAACAACTTTTTGTAGTTTCAGTGTGGGGAGGCTGTCTTTTCACCCAATCCCATGCTGATCGTGTGATAGGTCTGCAGGACGAAAGGTCATTGTATGAAGGCAAATGTGTTGGATGCTTGCGAAAGGCAGTAGCTGCATGTTCTCCTCGACAGGTAAGACAGCTTTATAGATATAGTGCTGTTTTAGTTTACATATAAATGAGAGAGGGTATAAGTCTAGCTTAGTACGCTGATGCTCTACCTTCTGAGCCAAGAAGCCCATCCGGCAAGCACAGCAGTGGAGGAAGTGTTCTTAGGGCTGAACTTGTGGCTGTCCTTGCCGGATGAGCTTCTTGGCTCAGAAGGTAGAGCATCAGCGTACTAAGCTGAAGGTCGCTGGTTCAAGTCCCCGTAAAAGTCCACTTTATACTCCTACCCCAAAAATTGTGCTTTATTCAGACAAACCAGGCTAGGCTGGGTTTGGTTGCCCTAGACTTAAATAACCATTATGTCTGTATAGCCACTCAATTTGACCAGTGTAAGTTCACAGTTTGCCAGCATAACTTTAATACTTGGAGTGGGAGTAATCTCACAAAAGGCAGAAAAAAAACTTGAGAGAAAACTGTATATTCTCTAAATTTGGTAGTGTAATAAATAATTGTAGTTTTACAATGAAGAGGACACTCCTAGAAACCAAGGGCATTACATAAACAAAACAACAGCAGAAGAGAATGCATGGTGCAATGAGAAGTTATAGAATTGGCATCTAAAAGCACTGAACATAGCCAATACTTGGTCCATTTTACTGCCTGATCCAAGATCATAATGCATTCTTCTGGTTTCATAGCGTTGTTGGAACAGACACTGTACCATGGTTTCCCCAACCCACTGTACATTTGCACTATGTACACCTTCCTGTCAGTCATGGTCAGAAAGGCTCACTTCCTGTGAAAGGAAGATTTGGTTGAATATTAATAGTCAAGCTGCCACATTCCTGTGAATAGTTACACATTGGGGCCATTCACTAATGTTTCTGGAAGGGCTGCATGCATGCATGCACTGTGAAAAGGGAATTGTAATTTCAACCAGCCATTTGCTATGTAAGTTTTAGGTGAATAAATATATTACATGTTAATTCTGTGAACAGATTGGTTAAGAATCCAAAAACACATTGCAGCTATCATCTTTCCACCTTTTCCTCCATGCCCAACATTTCCTCATCTACATCACATAGTATAGTATTCTTGATTGGCGACATGTTTGTTATTTTTTATTCAGATGAGTGAGTAAATGGCTGGCGTTGATGGCAAAAGGAATGCTGAGTTTTGCATTGTTAAAAGTATGACTGTCCATGCATGTAATATGTTACCTCACTTGTCACTCAGATAACAAATGGATAGTCCTAATGACAATTCCTTTCTTATATATAATTATATATACACTCTCATATATGATTGACTGCAGCCACCATGTTACCCTAGCTGCTGCATTATTCCTCCTTGGAACTCAGCTAAAGGAAAAAGAATACACTTTAAGAGCAGGGAAAGAGTTACAAATGGTAGTAAATGGTAACTGCGATTAGGAGGTAGTCTGTTTCTTGTCATTCATCCCATCTGATTACTGACATGAACTTTCAGAGCACCTTTTCGAAGTGCTGGTAAGTTACGAGTATAGCCACGCATTGAATGACGTACACATAGCTTACCTAGCAGCGATCAGCTACTTAGATAAACTAATCCAGCGTAGTCACACACTATCTAGGCCAAAGGCTACGCCCAGGGCTTGCTATAAACGAACGCTTGGCACTTTGACCTCAGAGTAATAATGCTGATTATGCAACAGCTGTTGCGGTTAATTAACGGTGATGTAATATTATTGCTGCGCCAAGAGGGTTAATACTTTGGAAGGCACAAAAAAAAGGAAACTGTATATTCTCAAAAATTTCGTAGTGTAATAAATAATCAATGAGGAGGCCACTCCTAGAAAGCAAAGGCATTACATAAACAAAGCAACAGCAGAAGAGAATGCATGGTGCAATGACCTTTATGAGAAGTTAGCAACCATCTAAATCCACTGAACATAGCCAATACTTGGCCATTTTTACTGCCCGATCCAAGATCATAATCCCTTCTTCTGGTTTCATAGCGTTATTGGAACAGACACTGTACCATGGTTTCCTCAACCCACTGTACATTTGCACTATGTGCACCTTTCTGTCAGTCATGGTCAGAAAGGCTCACTTCCTGTAAAAGGAAGATTTGGTTGGTTGAATATTAATAGTCAAGCTGCCATATTCCTGTGAATAGTTATGCATTAGGGCCATTCACTAATGTTTCTGGAAGGGCTGCATGCATGCATGCACTGTGAAAAGGGAATTGTCATTTCAACCAGCCATTTGCTATGTGAGTTTTTTTATAAGTGAATAAATATATTACATGCATGGACAGTTAATTCTGTGAACGGATTGGTTAAGAATCCAAAAACACATTGCAGCAATCATCTTTCCACCTTTTCCTCCATGCCCAACACTTCCTCATCTACACCACATAGTATAGTTATTTTTGTATTCTTGATTGGCGACATGTTTGTTATTTTATATTCAGGTGAGTGAGTAAATGGCCGGTGTTGATGGCAAAAGGAATGCTGAGTTTTGCATTAAAAGTATGCCTTTATGAGAAGTTATCAAAAGTATGACTGTCCATGCATGTAATATGTTGCCTCACTTGTCACTCAGATAACAAATGGCAAGTCCTAATGACAATTTCTTTCTTTTATATAATTATATATACACTCACATGTAGGATTGACTGCAGCCACCAAGGTATCCTGCTGCATTATTCCTCCTGGGAACTCACAGCTAAAGATACACTTTAAGAGCAGAGAAAGAGTTACAAATGGTATTGTGCCATAGTGCGTGGGAAGATGAAAGGCGCCGGTGTGCCAATATATGCCATATGGCACTGCCCGCTAGGGCTTCCCAGTGCCATATGAGAATAGTGGCACACCGGCGTCTTTGATCTCCCACGCACTTAATGAGATATTGGCACTGGGAATCCCTAGGTATACCTATGGTCAATTAGTAGCAACAGCTTTTTTCTGCATTGTTGGAAAAGAAATACAGTCAAAGTACAGAGAAAAAAACAAGACACAAAACTGAGTGTTCACTAAGAACATGTACAAACGTTCCAAGGGTCAACAGGACGCGATCGTTCGGTTTCAGCAACTCGGTACATTCCACACAGCCCCGTACGTTTACACAGCCCTCACACAGCTCCGTAAGTTCACGCAGACTCGTGGCTATCCCCCGTGTGGCGTAGACGGTTCACACAGCCATCGTAGTATCATTTATATATTTGCTATAGCAGTGATTCTCTGCAACGAATACGAATCCTTCGCTGTACACCTCCAACTCCAACTCTTTCTTGTTAGTGCCAGACCGCGTGTCTTCCGCAGTGGCCGCAGTGTAGCTACGCTTGTTTTCACAGCGCCTCCGAGCCGTAGTAGTAAAGTTGCTGTTTCTTTTGATCTGCTCTTTCGAGATTTAACGGAAATTTTCAGCATTACTCCCAGATCACTCCATCAACACGGGGGATAGCACACAAAGATCAGCATACCAGTCACCTTCAAAGAAAAAGTCAACGGAGAAACTCCTTCACAGCAACTCTTTCTTGGTCGATTGAAATTATGGCGCAACTTGGTTCACGTTCGTATTACACCGTGCACTGTTAGCACTCATACGTACATTCTTGTGCTCCTTCCGTATACTATGGCACAAATTAGTTATTGTATGGCTGCTCGTGCCTCACGGCACTCGCAACCATACAATAACTAATACGTAAATTGTAACTGTGATTAGGAGGTAGTATGTTTCTTGTCATTCATCCCATCTAATTACTGACACGAACTTTTAGAGCACCTTTTCGAAGTGCTGGTAAGTTACTAGTATCGCCACGCATTGAATGGCTTCAAACACGTACAAATAGCTTACCTAGCAGCAATCAGCTACTTACATAAACTAATCCAGCGTAGTCGCACACTATCTAGGCCAAAGGGTATGCCCAGGGTTTGCTATAAACCAACGCTTGGCACTTTGACCTCAGAGTAATAATGCTGATTATGCAACAGCTGTTGCAGTTAATTAATGGTGACATAATATTACTGCTGCACCATGAGGATTAATACTTTGGAAGGTCCCCCCCAAAAAAAGAAAACTGTATATATTCTCAAAGAATTCGTAGTGTAATAAATAATCGATGAGGAGGCCACTCCTAGAAAGCAAAGCATAAACAAAGCAACAGCAGAAGAGAATGCATGGTGCAATGACCTTTATGAGAAGTTAGCAACCATCTAAATCCACTGAACATAGCCAATACTTGGCCATTTTTACTGCCCAATCCAAGATCATAATCCCTTCTTCTGGTTTCATAGCGTTGTTGGAACAGACACTGTACCATGGTTTCCCCAACCCACTGTACATTTGCACTATGTGCACCTTCCTGTCAGTCATGGTCAGAAAGGCTCACTTCCTTTAAAAGGAAGATTTAATTGGTTAAATACAAATAGTCAAGCTGCCACATTCCTGCGAATAGTTACACATTGGCGCCATTCACTAATGTTTCTGGAAGGGCTGCATGCATGCATGCACTGTGAAAAGGGAATTGTCATTTCAACCAGCCATTTGCTATCTGAGTTTTAGGTGAATGAACATATTACATGCACGGACAGTTAATTCTGTGAACAGGTTGGTTAAGAATCCAAAAACACATTGCAGCAATCACCTTTCCACGTACCTTTTCCTCCATGCCCAACATTTCCTCATCTACATCACATAGTTTTGGTCTTCTTGATTGGCAACATGTTTGTTATTATTTATTCAGATGAGTGAGTAAATGGCCGGCGTTGATGGCAAAAGGAATGCTGAGTTGTGTATTGTTAACTTTATGAGAAGTTATCAAAAGTATAACTGTCCATGCATGTAATATGTTGCCTCACTTGTCACTCAGATAACAAATGGATAGTCCTAATGACAATTCCTTTCTTTTATACAATTATATATGTATGATTGATGGCAGCCACCAAGGTACCCTGCTGCATTATTCCTCCTGGGAACTCACAGCTAAAGGAAAAAGAATACACTTTAAGAGCAGAGAAAGAGTTACAAATGGTAGTAAATGGTAACTGTGATTAGGAGGTAGTCTGTTTCTTGTCATTCATCCCATCTAATTACTGACACGAACTTTTAGAGCACCTTTTCGAAGTGCTGGTAAGTTACTAGTATTGCCACACATTGAATGGCTTCAAACACGTACAAATAGCTTACCTAGCAGCAATCAGCTACTTACATAAACTAATCCAGCGTAGTCGCACACTATCTAGGCCAAAGGGTATGCCCAGGGCTTGCTATAAACCAACGCTTGGCACTTTGACCTCAGAGTAATAATGCTGATTATGCAACAGCTGTTGCAGTTAATTAATGGTGACATAATATTACTGCTGCACCAAGAGAATTAATACTTTGGAAGGCCCCCCCCCCAAAAAAAGAAAGCTGTATATTCTCAAAGAATTCGTAGTGTAATAAATAATCAGTGAGGAGGCCACTCCTAGAAAGCAAAGGCATTACATAAACAAAGCAACAGCAGACGAGAATGCATGGTGCAATGACCTTTATGAGAAGTTAGCAACCATCTAAATCCACTGAACATAGCCAATACTTGGCCATTTTTACTGCCCAATCCAAGATCATAATCCCTTCTTCTGGTTTCATAGCGTTGTTGGAACAGACACTGTACCATGGTTTCCCCAACCCACTGTACATTTGCACTATGTATACCTTCCTGTCAGTCATGGTCAGAAAGGCTCACTTCCTGTAAAAGGAAGATTTGATTGGTTGAATATTAATAGTCAAGCTGCCATATTCCTGTGAATTGTTACGCATTGGCGCCATTCACTAATGTTTCTGGAAGGGCTGCATGCATGCATGCACTGTGAAAAGGGAATTGTCATTTCAACCAGCCATTTGCTATCTGAGTTTTAGGTGAATGAACATATTACATGCATGGACAGTTAATTCTGTGAACGGATTGGTTAAGAATCCAAACACACATTGCAGCAATCACCTTTCCACCTTTTCCTCCATGCCCAACATTTCCTCATCTACATCACATAGTTTTGGTCTTCTTGATTGGCGACATGTTTGTTATTTTTTATTCAGATGAGTGAGTAAATGGCTGGCATTGATGGCAAAAGGAATGCTGAGTTTTGCATTGTTAAAAGTATGCCTTTGTGAGAAGTTATCAAAAGCATAACTGTCCATGCATGTAATATGTTGCCTCACTTGTCACTCAGATAACAAATGGATAGTCCTAATGACAATTCCTTTCTTTTATATAATTATATATACACTCACATGTATGATTGACTGCAGCCACCAAGGTACCCTGCTCCAATACTCCTCCTGGGAACTCACAGCTAAAGGAAAAAGAATTCACTTTAAGAGCAGAGAAAGAGTTACAAATGGTAGTAAATTGTAACTGTGATTAGGAGGTAGTCTGTTTCTTGTCAATCATCCCATCTAATTACTGACACGAACTTTTAGAGCACCTTTTCGAAGTGCTGGTAAGTTACTAGTATCGCCACGCATTGAATGACGTACAAACACATACAAATAGCTTACCTAGCAGCAATCAGCTACTTACATAAACTAATCCAGCGTAGTCGCACACTATCTAGGCCAAAGGGTATGCCCAGGGCTTGCTATAAACCAACGCTTGGCACTTTGACCTCAGAGTAATAATGCTGATTATGCAACAGCTGTTGCAGTTAATTAATGGTGACATAATATTACTGCTGCACCAAGAGAATTAATACTTTGGAAGGCCCCCCCCCCAAAAAAAAGAAAGCTGTATATTCTCAAAGAATTCGTAGTGTAATAAATAATCAGTGAGGAGGCCACTCCTAGAAAGCAAAGGCATTACATAAACAAAGCAACAGCAGACGAGAATGCATGGTGCAATGACCTTTATGAGAAGTTAGCAACCATCTAAATCCACTGAACATAGCCAATACTTGGCCATTTTTACTGCCCAATCCAAGATCATAATCCCTTCTTCTGGTTTCATAGCGTTGTTGGAACAGACACTGTACCATGGTTTCCCCAACCCACTGTACATTTGCACTATGTATACCTTCCTGTCAGTCATGGTCAGAAAGGCTCACTTCCTGTAAAAGGAAGATTTGATTGGTTGAATATTAATAGTCAAGCTGCCATATTCCTGTGAATTGTTACGCATTGGCGCCATTCACTAATGTTTCTGGAAGGGCTGCATGCATGCATGCACTGTGAAAAGGGAATTGTCATTTCAACCAGCCATTTGCTATCTGAGTTTTAGGTGAATGAACATATTACATGCATGGACAGTTAATTCTGTGAACGGATTGGTTAAGAATCCAAACACACATTGCAGCAATCACCTTTCCACCTTTTCCTCCATGCCCAACATTTCCTCATCTACATCACATAGTTTTGGTCTTCTTGATTGGCGACATGTTTGTTATTTTTTATTCAGATGAGTGAGTAAATGGCTGGCATTGATGGCAAAAGGAATGCTGAGTTTTGCATTGTTAAAAGTATGCCTTTGTGAGAAGTTATCAAAAGCATAACTGTCCATGCATGTAATATGTTGCCTCACTTGTCACTCAGATAACAAATGGATAGTCCTAATGACAATTCCTTTCTTTTATATAATTATATATACACTCACATGTATGATTGACTGCAGCCACCAAGGTACCCTGCTCCAATACTCCTCCTGGGAACTCACAGCTAAAGGAAAAAGAATTCACTTTAAGAGCAGAGAAAGAGTTACAAATGGTAGTAAATTGTAACTGTGATTAGGAGGTAGTCTGTTTCTTGTCAATCATCCCATCTAATTACTGACACGAACTTTTAGAGCACCTTTTCGAAGTGCTGGTAAATTACTAGTATCGCCACGCATTGAATGACGTACAAACACATACAAATAGCTTACCTAGCAGCAATCAGCTACTTACATAAACTAATCCAGCGTGGTCACACACTATCTAGGCCAAAGGCTATGCCCAGGGCTTGCTATAAACCAACGCTTGGCACTTTGACCTCAGAGTAATAATGCTGATTATGCAACAGCTGTTGCAGTTAATTAATGGTGACATAATATTACTGCTGCACCATGAGGATTAATACTTTGGAAGGTCCCCCCCAAAAAAGAAAGCTGTATATTCTCAAAGAATTCGTAGTGTAATAAATAATCAATGAGAAGGCCACTCCTAGAAAGCAAAGGGATTACATAAACAAAGCAACAGCAGAAGAGAATGCATGGTGCAATGACCTTTATGAGAAGTTAGCAACCATCTAAATCCACTGAACATAGCCAATACTTGGCCATTTTTACTGCCTGATCCAAGATCATAATGCAGTCTTCTGGTTTCATAGCATTGTTGGAACAGACACTGTACCATGGTTTCCTCAACCCACTGTACATTTGCACTATGTACACCTTCCTGTCAGTAATGGTCAGAAAGGCTCACTTCCTGTAAAAGGAAGATTTGATTGGTTGAATATTAATAGTCAAGCTGCCATATTCCTGTGAATTGTTACGCATTGGCGCCATTCACTAATGTTTCTGGAAGGGCTGCATGCATGCATGCACTGTGAAAAGGGAATTGTCATTTCAACCAGCCATTTGCTATCTGAGTTTTAGGTGAATGAACATATTACATGCATGGACAGTTAATTCTGTGAACAGGTTGGTTAAGAATCCAAAAACACATTGCAGCAATCACCTTTCCACCTTTTCCTCCATGCCCAACATTTCCTCATCTACATCACATAGTTTTGGTCTTCTTGATTGGCGACATGTTTGTTATTTTTTATTCAGATGAGTGAGTAAATGGCAGGTGTTGATGGCAAAAGGAATGCTGAGTTTTGCATTGTTAAAAGTATGACACTATCTAGGCCAGGGCTTGCTATAAACCAACGCTTGGCACTTTGACCTCAGAGTAATAATGCTGATTATGCAACAGCTGTTGTGGTTAATTAATGGTGACGTAATATGACTGCTGCACCAAGAGGGTTAATACTTTGGAAGGCACAAGAAAAAAAAGCAAGCTGTATATTCTCAAAAAATTCGTAGTGTAATAAATAATCAGTGAGGAGGCCACTCCTAGAAAGCAAAGGCATTGCATAAACAAAGCAACAGCAGAAGAGAATGCATGGTGCAATGACCTTTATGAGAAGTTAGCAACCATGCATCTAAACGCACTGAACATAGCCAATACTTGGCCATCTTTACTGCCCAATCCAAGATCATAATGCATTCTTCTGGTTTCATAGCATTGTAAATGTTGGAACAGACACTGTACCATGGTTTCCCCAACCCACTGTACATTTGCGCTATGTACACCTTCCTGTCAGTCATGGTCAGAAAGGCTCACTTCCTCTGAAAGGAAGATTTGATTGGTTGAATATTAATAGTCAGGCTGCCACATTCCTGTGAATAGTTACGCATTGGGGCCGTTCACTAATGTTTCTGGAAGGGCTGCATGCATGCATGAACTGTGAAAAGGGAATTGTCATTTCAACCAGCCATTTGCTATCTGAGTTTTAGGTGAATGAACATATTACATGCATGGACAGTTAATTCTGTGGACAGGTTGGTTAAGAATCCAAACACACATTGCAGCAATCACCTTTCCACCTTTTCCTCCATGCCCAACATTTCCTCGTCTACACCACATAGTATAGTTATTTTGGTCTTCTTGATTGGCGACATGTTTGTTATTTTTTATTCAGATGAGTGAGTAAATGGCCGGCGTTGATGGCAAAAGGAATGCTGAGTTTTGCATTGTTAAAAGTATGACTTTGTGAGAAGTTAGCAAAAGCATAACTGTCCATGCATGTAATATGTTGCCTCACTTGTCACTCAGATATCAAATGGCGAGTCCTAATGACAATTCCTTTCTTTTATATGTACACTCTCATGTATGATTGACTGCAGTCACCAAGTTATCCTGCTACATTATTCCTCCTGGGAACTTACAGCTAAAGAATACACTTTAAGAGCAGGGAAAGAGTTACAAATGGTAGTAAATGGTAACTGTGATTAGGAGGTAGTCTGTTTCTTGTCATTCATCCCATCTAATTACTGACACAAACTTTTATAGCTCTTTACTGTGCAGTTTATTTATGGTGTCTAAGTATTCATATTTCAGTATGCACTGTGTGCTCTGTTAACTGTTCAATCTAGAAGTGTTCAACACTGAAAACAACTGAAGTCAAGCTATTACATATTTTAAGAAGTTATGAGATGACCAAAATCAACAGACATGCAATTTTTCTCAGATACAAAGAAAGCAGTTAAAGCTACCATTTTATGCTAACCCTGGGCAAAAGTTTTGTGTTAGTCTTGGTAATTTAGTCTAGCAAACCAGACCCACTTCTTCTAAAAAGGGAAGGGTCTTATGAACTGTGTATACAAGTGTGTGTCACTGAAAAGCAATTAACTAATCAGATTTCACATAACACACTCTTACCTGCTGCAAAGTTACTTTCATACCCAGTCCCTTCCCAGCAAGTAAAAAGAGGGCCTGGTGTTCCGAGCAGCTGCATGGGGTGGAGCCTACTGAATAGATAATGTGTGGCAGTCCCGGATAGAAATCGAATATTATTCCATCGCGTATTTCGAGCGCATCACCAAGTTCCGCTAAGGGCGGGGCTCATACGCGCTATGTAAACGCATGAACGTTTACGAAGCGCGCGTATGAGCTCCGCCCCTAGCGGAAGCTCAGCGCTACAGCGCGTCAAACTCCGTGATGCGCTCGAAATACGCGACGGAATAATATTCGATTCAGTCTATTCGGGACTGCCACATGTCTTAATTGTGGATTTGAGCTCAGTCTGCTGCATGATATGTACAAAAGTTCGAGAAGGCTGTGAAGTTTCTTGGGACAGCCATGAACAAGTTGCAGCTGTGAGATGTTTATTTTTTGGGGGGGGGAGGGTTTGTTTGTTTTGTTTTTGGTACGTCCAATTCAGTTACATCATGTACACATAATTCAGCATTCTGGAATCTGATTCAAGATCTAAAATCAAAGAGTGACCCTGTCCATGTCACAAGAAAACTGGTTGCTCAGATCGTCAGACCCTTTTAATAGTAGAGCTCTGGGCAAAAGACTATAATTTGCAAAGTGTGCATGCTCCCTAAGCTCAAGCATTACAGTTCCTACCGCAGTGGAAAGGTGTCTAGCTCTTTGTCACTGTTGTCAAAAGTGTATATTGCTAATCAAACTGTGGTGTAATGTGTCCTGTGACAAAGTACTGCAATGTGATAAACAATTTGGATTCCACTATACAGTATGTGCATGCACTTCACCAGCTTACCCTTTTCATTTCTTGTCGTCTGGCTCAAGAGACTGGAGGTAATTATGGACCCGTTTCTTAGCAGATTACAGGAATTGCCTTATACTGTACCTTGACTTATGTCTACAGAACCATTATGTCTAATTCTTTGAGACATGGTATTTCTTTCCACTATTTACTTCAAACTATTTGCTTACCAACTAGTTACTATAGTTACCATGCAGTTCAGCCCTTGTCTTGTCTTACTTTGAGCGTTAGCCTTGATAAAAGATTAGCCCGTGATGCGCATGCGCACAACTGTGCTTTTCAAAGTCTAAGTTGGAAGTGGGCCAAACCTATACCTAGGTTCCAAACAACCATGGAAACCTTCGTTTGTCTCTTATTTCACTCCGTAGAGTTTCGTTTGACCTCCCTGACACTTTAATCTGTGGAAAAAAGCTTTGTATAAATTGACATCACGTGAAGTTATTCTATTTCAGAGTTTGAGGCTAATTGCATCCTATATTAATCTCGCGTGTATTCGGTTAAAATTTATGCATATAAAGAATTCTGCGTCTAAAATTTGTGCATATTGTCCTTTTTGCTGATTTTATTGTTTTCAACCTACGTACTTACTTGCTAAGGATGTCGCATTCATTGGTGGTGCTCCTGTTGCTGACCTCAGGTCTGGCTCAGTTCCGACCTGCTTTGGGGCAATGTAAGTTGTCCGTCCACTAGCTAGCTACAACTAACTTAATAATAATTTGTCAGCGTACATTACAGAGTGCCATTGGCTACAAAGTAGAGATGTGAGAAGAGAGCATTGTACACTTAGACTCCGACGTCGCGCGGCTATAGTAGCTTTCTGTGGGAGGCCAGTTGCCGGTGGCTAACGGGCGAACCACTAAAATACTCCATTAATTACGTTCTAGCGCCACACTTGCAACGGCGATCCATTTTTCTTGCTCGCCCTTTAAATATCCTCAAGAAAATTTTTACCTATACGCCGGCTTAGCATTTTAGGAAGGTTTGTACTAAGGAATTCTTGCAGCACCCTTACATTTGACTATTGGAATCTCCTCGTTTAATAGCTGCGCTATACCAGCTAAACGTAAGTAGGGCGGACGTCAGACCTCTCCGCAGCTAAGTGAAAAGCGATCGATTAGCCTCGGACTGGGCCTATCCGCAATAGTGGCCCAGCGCCCGCACATCCAAAGGGTCGTACGCGAAGTTGACACGAAGCCAAGAGTCAGTTCTTGTCGACACTACATGCATGCTGTCCCATGTCTATGGTGGCGTCATGACTTTCACCAAACATGCATGCAATATTAGCAACCATTATATACCAGCAGCGGCTTCGCTCGAACCAGTGGCGTAGCTACACCCGGGCCTGTGCCCACGTAAAAGTCGCTGGTGCCCGGGTAAAAATAATGTGGAAAGCTAAGGTCAAAGATCTGGCATTAGCATGTGCGATCGCAAGTTTCATGTGGATGTGAAGCGAGCATACAGGTAAGACCGAATGAATGGTATTTGTGGCCGAAAACGGCCTCAGAAGCGATTTTAAAATTTTTCATGGCGGGAGCGAGAGCTGTGTAGGAATGGATTATTATACTCTTTATATTTTTAACAGTTATGCCCTAGGTAAATTTACATTGTGTTATACAAATTAGACGTATAATATACTGTATAATATAACTACCTCTGAGTATATTACCAGTATAACCTGTATAACATCACTACATGTAACCATCAGGCTACAGTGTATAAAGTGCATAAATATACCACTTTATAGTGAAGTTATACACTGTGTATAAATATACTGTCTATTTGTCTATTGTCTATTTGGTATAACATCATTTCGTAACCTTGCTTGGAGTGAATAAAGTGTATAAAGTGCATAAATATACCACTTTATACTGAAGTTATATACTGTGTATAAATATACTGTCTATTTGTCTATTGTCTATTTTGTATAACATCATTTCGTAACCTTGCTTGGAGTGTATAAAGTGTATAAATATACCACTTTATACTGAAGTTACACACTGTGTATAAATATACTGTCTATTTGTCTATTGTGTATTTTGTATAACGTCATTTCGTAAATTGCTTGGAGAGTATAAAGTGTATAAAGTGCATAAATATACCACTTTATACTGAAGTTATACACTGTGTATAAATATACAGTCTATTTGTCTATTGTCTATTTTGTATAACGTCATTTCGTAAATTTGCTTGGAGTGTATAAAGTGTATAAAGTGCATAAATATACCACTTTATGTTATAGTTATTAACCGCTCACGAGGGCTTTAGTGGATATATATATGCACACCACCCGAGGGCGGTGTTGCTTATATATCAACTAAAGCCCGAGGGTGCGGTTAATAACTGGCTTCTAGCCCGTTTGCGCATGCGCTTCAATGTGTTGCTATGTCAACGGTGTGTTTATTTGTGAACGCAGCTGTTTTTCGAAGGTTGCACTAGCTAGCTTACAGCATAGATAATAGAGCCAGGTACGGTAGTACTCAGTTACTTGTAGTAACAACCAGTTTTGTCGTAGCTGCGACTTTGAAACCGTTCAACACTGCGATGGGCGACGACAGCCAGTCCGGAAACGGGCCCGAGTGGCGAAGCCTTATGAGAATTGACGGCTATGCCGTGAAGCTTTCTGCTGTTTTCCAACAAATTGAAAAACAGCGCTGTTGACAAATTGTGTTTCTCAAGGCATCCTATGTCCACGAAACAAGCCTCAAAGCTAGCTTCGTAGCCACCGTGAGCACAGAGCGTTACCGGTTTGATTTTCGTCTCTTTTGTCCCGTTGGGGCTTGTCCGCGCGGCTTGTTCTCGGACTGGCTATCGCTGTCGTCGACCCATTCTGTGTTATCGCAATGCTGAGCGGTTGAGAATGCACATAAAAATATGTATATTTCTGCGTAACTCCAGGCAAATAAAGTTACCTGTACTTGATGCCCACGGGATACAAACTACAAGGCTTTATCTGAAATATAATGCACTCTATTACATAGCAACCACATAGTAACGGGCTAGAAAGTGAAGTTATACACTGTATAAATATACAGTCTATTAGTCTATTGTCTATTTTGTATAACAACATTCCCTAAATTGCTTGGAGTGTATAAAGTGTATAAAGTGCATAAATATACCACTTTGTACTGAAGTTATACACTGTGTATAAATATACTGTCTATTTGTCTATTGCATAACGTCATTTCGGAAATTGCTTGGAGTTATAAAGTGTATAAGTGCATCTTTATACTGAAGTTATACACTGTGTATAAGTATACTGTCTATCTGTCTATTGTCTATTTTGTATAACATCAAATTGATAAGCGTTCCTAGAGAGTATATTTAAAATGTTTAAATCAGATGAGACACTTAAACCATGAGCATCCACTTATACCAACAATTGGCAGGGGGGTTAGGTGCTTAGACAAGATCTGTAATAGTAGCCATCCTTATACTTAATAACGATTGGCAGGAGGTGAAGGTTCTTAGACAGAATCAATTGACAAGAGGTTGAGTTGCATTATGAGCATTATGTGTATTGAAGTGCTTAGACCAAATAAGAAATGGCAGGGGAGTAAGGTGCTTAGACAGGATCTGTAATAGTAGGACATCCTTATATAATACTTAATAACGATTGGCAGGAGGTGCAGGTTATTAGACAGACAAGAAGTTGAGTTGCTTAAATGATGAATATTATGAGTTGAAGTGCTTAGAGCAAATAAGAAATGGCAGGGGGGTTAGGTGCTTAGACAGGGTCTATAATGATTGATTCAAACGTTGTGATGCTACGCCACTGCGCTCGATGCTGTAGACTAGCTACTCGTTGGTGGTTATGTCATCTGAATACTGTCATTATCCATAAACTTTACTGACTAGGTAAAAATTCGAAAATTTCTGACCAATGCATAAACTTCCAAATCGACAATTAATTTCTGCCCAATGCATGCGTAAATTTCCAGATATAGTGGATGGTGCATTGTATTGCAACTCATGCAGATTGTGTATTTTATACTTCCATGCAGTTACTCCTCGACGTTCACCTTACATGATGTATAGCTATTATAATGAAGCTCTCAAGGCCATAAATCTTGATGGAACAAATGAAGCAAACCTCTTGCCAATTTCACCTGAAGTTCGCCCTTCAACGTTTGATTTTGACATAAGGTTTGTTTGCATAGCAAAATGATAGCAAACTGTTGTGCTTAGACAGTGGTGGTAGTACATTACACCCAACGATGTTTAAAAAAAGGATCCAACACAAGTTCTACAATTGAGAAAAGAACCAGATATAACACTTCTTTAGAGAGGCATGCCTTAGTTTATTAGCTATAGTTACGTGGATCCTTTTTTTCCTTTAACATAACTATAACAAATAAACTAAGGCATGCCTCTCTAATCATGGCAAGAAGTGTTATATCTGGTTCTTCTCTCAATTGTAGAACTTGTGTTGATAAAGCCTTGCAATGTATATTGAAAACATACGAAAACTGTTTCAAGCATACTCAGCTCAAAATGAAAAACGTCATATTATGAATGTACACACTAAATGGAACTGTTGGTTACCCATTTTGTCTGGTTTGGTCAAATACTGTCTGTTTCAGGAATGAAAACGTTATAGTGATATGTAACCAATACACATACAAGTGATAAATTAAACTACAACCGTATCCAGACTATTTTCAGAACACTCACTCCAAAATGAAAACAAACGTAATGTTAGGGATGAAGTTGTTAGCTATAAGTAACCGATATGTATAAGTGGTAAAATCACAACTGTACCTACTAGACTATTTTCAGATCACTTACCCCAAAATGGGTAGGTATAAAACCTGGACTCTGGACTGGACCATGGACTGGACTATGGACTGGATTATGGATTCGATTAGGGACTCGATTTTGGACTCGATTTTGGACTCGATTTTGGACTCGATTTTGGACTCAATAGTGTTCTAGTTCTGCTATTTAAGCATGTTTAAAAACGACTATATATGAATGCTGGATTGCCCAATGAGCAGGGGATTGGCATAACAGTAGGAACAGATATTTGTGCAGCTTTCAGCAAGACTGGCTGGTTGGTTTAAGCTATCGCTCTGCTCATACAGCCACCCAGCCCAGCTGGTTGGCAAGGAGTTGCATTATAATGCCTAATGTAAGCTTTAGTGGGAAAGAAAAGAGATCCAGCTGGGAGTCGAACCTGGGACCTTGTGAATATTAGTCAGATGCTCTTACCACTGAGCCACTGGACTCATGGTGGTGGAGTAGAAGCAAGCCTTGCAACAGCCAGACTGGAAGCCTTGGTGACTTCAGCAGTCAGGTACACTGCCTGTAATTTGCAAATGGGGATCCCCTGTGGAGGGGAATGTGGGCCTGGGGTAAACTGGCTGTACAATCACATTGCCTGAGCAGATACACTCACTACCCAACACCTCAGCCTTCTTGCTCTATCTTAATGCATTGTCTAGACTTTAAACGCTGACATATATACTGAAAACATCCATAGGAATCTGTATAATCACAACCTTCGGCACAAGACTGGAAGTAATTAAAAAGGGGATGGTTAGAAGGCCTGGAAACGTGAGGTTAGTTCGTAGATTCTGCTTTCCAGTCTAAAATTAAGTCCAAAATCGAGTCCATAATCCGGTCCATGGTCCAGTCCAGAGTCCAGAGTCCAGGTTTTGTACCTACCCTTCCAAAATGAAAACAAACAACAGATTATGAATGTAAGGAAATGTTTGATACCCATTTTCTCAATACTACCTATTTCAGGGATGAAAAGTACAAGTGGCCGATACGTATATAGCTAAGTGGTAAAATCACAAATGTACCTAGACTATTTTCAGAACACTCACTCCAAAATGAAAACAAACATCAGATTACAGATGTACACATCAAACATCACTTGATGAGTTATTCCAGTCATATTACATATGATATTAACATGTGAATGCATCTGATCATGTAATAACTTTATCAACTCCTGTAACTTTAGTCTGGAGAGAACAAACATCATGACAGGTAGTAGCATATATGTATTCTGTTTTGTTGCAGAAACTTACACTTAGAATTAACTAAGGCCTGAAGCACACCAGGCGTGTACAGGAGCCAGCCTCGCAACAGAGTGGGGCTGATAATGGACAGGGGGCATGGCTCAAAGTCAGTGTACACATGCGCAACGTTGTGCATGCCATTTCTTTTCTGACTTCGATCATACAGTTGCAAACTTCTAAATCAGGATAGCAAGTTCGTGTTCTTTGATTGATCCCTTTATAAAAATCCTGCCAGTAACAAAATGGTGCCCGAGCTTAGTGGAGGAGAGGGTTTACATGTTCGATGCCTCACGGGAGCGACTGTCCTTCGGTGGCAAGGAGTGCGGAGCAGTTACATCGCTGAGACTTCACACCACCATTCCTGGCTAAGTGTAGCAGTATAGTGTTTTAAACCAGAAGCACTAAGTTCTAGATTCTGTGATCATCTTGGAGTGGAGGTTAGACTTGCATATAACTAAACAGTACAATAATGATTCTAACAGTGTAGGTTCACCTTATGATTTTGTATGTTTTACAGGCGGGGATATGCTTACTGGGTCGAATGGCCTACGAGAAGAATTGTTAGGGCATCATTGAACAATGAGTCAGATGTTGTCATCCTTCATGAGTCAAGCAAACCAACGAATGAAGAAAGATTTGGTATGTGAGTCTGTGCCATCATTATGTGAATATAGACAGTTATGATTTTTTCATATTATATTGCATGGAATGTTACTGCCATATAGTGTATATGTTGAACTTCCCTTCTACCTTATGCAGCGGATGTTGCACTTGACTGGATAAACAACAGGCTTTACTATACTGATCGTATAGGAGATGAGATTGAGGTGTATGACCTGAACAATGACACCTACTGGACCATCCTAAGCAGTTCATCTGAACTTCCTCTAGACCCCAGTGCCATTGCAGTTGACCCTCTTAACAAGTAAGAAGTTAAAATATAGCTACCTGCATGAGGTTGTTGGAGGCTAAGGCAAAGCAGAGGCATGTAAGTAAGTTGCTGAAGGTTATCCAGCAAAGCCACTAGCTATTGATCGTGGGCTGCAGTGAACCACCATTATTATTTTCATCCAGTTGGGTATACTTCAATAACTATGGACAACAAAAATTGGAGCGAGTATCTCTCAGTGGAGGAAACAGGCAAGTAGTCGTTACATCTGGCAGCAGAATGGGAGATATCACATTGGATATCACAAATCAAAAGATCTACTGGAGTATTTCTGACAAAATTGAATCCAGCAATGTAGATGGCACTGGGCGATCAACAGTGCGGGCTATACTGCCAGGACCAAATCCACAGACGGGTATATCCTATTTCAGTGGTGCAATCTACTACACTAACTACTACACGATCAAATATTCTGCCATTAATGGCACAGGTGGCGAAACAGTTTTATTATCTCAACCAAGAGCGGTAATATATGGACTTGATGTTTTTGATGTATCCAATCAACCACTTCCAGGTGAGTATATAAACATTATTAACTGCAGGTGTGTGTCTTCCTACAATCTCTATGTGGCAGTAAGCAGTATAAGCAGTACACTATCTATGTACCTTGATATCCATGTATTACATGTACACGTGTTCATTTTACAAATTTTGTTTCCACATACAGCTGTGTTCAATGAATGCCAGACATCCCTTCACAACTGTGATGTAAATGCCATCTGTACTGACCTGGAGCAAGGCTACACCTGTAGCTGTAAACTTGGTTATGTTGGAGATGGACTGATATGTACAGATAAGTCTAGTGAGTTATATTAAAGCATGATTGGAGTACACTGTATGAACTGTAGGTAGCCATTTGGTTATATCACTTTTGTATAGCTATAGCTTTTCCTACATGCATTGTTATAAGCAGAGATCATCCCCTGACATTTACTAGAGTCTAAATGACTTGTTTATGTTCAGAACCAAAAGTAGACCATGAAACTCCACTATATGACACAGACACTGAATTGTAGAAAAAATGAGGTATCTACATTGAGTCAAAACTGGGTTGTTTTTTTTTGTTACAGTGTTACATGTTGAAGTAATAGAACTGCATGGTTAAGCACAATGAATTCCTTTACTCCCCTTTATAACACCACAGTGTATCCTGGAGTGACTTCCACACCCACAGAAGATCGCGTCTGTATCTCAGATGAACAGCGTCAGACTATCCTGAATGGAATACGAAGTGACATCTACTCCATTCTTGGAAGCTCCAACTCAACTACATTCACTAGTGGCAACTGAACTTGTAGTAGTGTCTCATCTGTGCCTCTTTGTAGTCCAGAGCACCATTTTGACTTGAATTTACTGATTAGACTGATAACTTTAAAGTAAAATGCAGCTTGTTAATTCTGTTTTACGTTTGTTGTTTATACTTAGTAATACTGTAATGGTTTTCCCTACCTGCTATTAACATGCATGCTGGTGATAACCCTTCAATAATGATGCATTCACTGCATTTCTCATTGCTTTACCAGAAGATGGATCATGCAGGTAACAGGACATCAACAAAAACAAGCAGCAACAGGCAGCGAGTGAGAGCAATAGAGATAGCAAATACTTTGGCAATAACATGAGTAAAAAAAAACATGCACTGACCGCTGCCAACAAGATTATTCTTGAGGAGAAAGAATAAAAACACAACACATACCAATAACAGCAATAGCTAATATATATTATAAGTATTACGAAAGCAAAATGGCTTTCGGTGTGGCAGGAACCACTGCACTCTAAAACACATCTGGACACAAAAGCATCCAAAGAAGAGCAGTTTTCTGAAAGTTCAGTACAGCAAACTGACTAAGGTATATATAATCTAAGGTCACAAAAAAAACTTTTTACCAATGAAAACAATTCGCAAGTGGGGATGGAACCTTCAAAAACCAGCCAAACAAGATGGGAACGACACCACAACACATTCACACCATCCCTACATCTTGTGCCATTTTGCCAACTATGTTTTGTGTTTGTGCATTAGGAGGGTTGTGGAAGGCAATGGGGAGGGTAGTGCTGCATGGGTGTGTAGTGCATGTTTATGTGCATGGAGAGTGTGTTATGTTGTGGGTAGCTGCAATGTAGTTGCTACTGAGCATGGCAGGTATAGTCTGTCTCGTATGCTGAAACTGTGAGCAGTGCTGGATCGGTATGGTATGTTGGGAGTTTTAAGTTATGTTGTGAAATTTTATTGCTGCTGAACGTGGCAGATATGGATTGTCTTTTATGTGGAAGGATGTGGATTGAGCAGCACTGAGTAGCTACCGGGTTCATTGTATGAATAGGCTAAGTGCATGTAGAGAGTTTTTTGGTGTGCATAGTTGGCAAAATGGCACAAGATGTAGGGGTGGTGTGACAGTGCCTATGCATTTGGCATCAGTTTCCCCCCCCCCCCCCCCCCCATTGGTGCAGTGCGCACTGTCATTTACCATTTCAAGGACAACTGCCATCATATGGATACCCACCAGCTCCAGACTTTCTTCAAACTCTTGTAGCTCAAGTCCCTCCACTGCATTTCTCATTGCTTTACCAGAAGATGGATCATGCAGGTAACAGTCAACAAAAACAAGCAGCAACAGGCAGCGAGTGAGAGCAATAGAGATAGCAAATACTTTGGCAATAACACGAGTCAAAAAAGCATGCACTGATCACTGCCAACATTGAGGCAAAAGAATAAAAACACAACACATACCAATAACAGCAATAGCTAAGTATATATATAGAACCTTTATGGTTCTGGTTTAAATCCTATCTAACAAACTGACAACACTATGTAAACATCAATGAATATTCATCTCAGAGTCTCCCGGTGCTATCCGGGGTACCCCAAGGAAGCATTGTCGGACCTTTACTTTTTCTGGTGTACATAAATGACCTCCCTAATAATATTGACTATGCCTCAATCTATCTATTTGTGGATAACACCAAATTCATCAAGTCCATACTTGCAAATCTTGCAAGCACTTCAGATCCTCTCCTACAGTCTGACATTGATCTACTAGTGGCCTGGTGCAAAGTATGGAAATTATCTCTAAATGCAGCCAAGTGTGCTGCTATTCGGTTCTCTCTGTCTCCCAAAACCCCACTACCCTCAGTCTACAAAGTCGATGAAACCATGATTCAATTCCTTCCTTGCCACAGAGACTTAGGCATTGTTGCCTCAAGTGATCTCTCTTGGTCAAACCATTATGACCTCATCTGTTCCAAAGCCTATCGCACTCTTCACCTGATTCGTCGTTCAATATCTAGCTCATCCTCGGTTGCAACTAGGAAACAGTTATACCTATCTCTAGAGATAGGTATAACTGATAGATAGATCCAAATCTAAACTTTCCTACTGCTCTCAACTCTGGAGACCACGGTTAATTAGAAACTTTGAAAGAATTCAATGTCGTGCTACCAAGTTTATCTTGCAGGACTATTCACATGATTACAAAACCAGGCTCCTATCATTAAACCTCCTCCCTCTAATGCACTGGTATGAACTTCAGGATATGATGTTTCTTGTAAAATGCTTTAAAAATCCTATAGACAATTTAATCATTCATGATTACGTCGAGTTTGTCACCCATCTATCAAACACCTACTTTTAAACCATTTGTGGTCAAACTTTTGCTCAAACTTTGACGCCAACAATGTATGTTCTTTTCATCTGTTGTGCCCATGCGCCAAGTGTCAACTGTAACTATCCTTGTACAAATATTTTAGTTTATGTAACAACCCTTCAGCTACACCTGTAGTAGGTGTCAGTCTGTCAGCATGCAATGATTTGTACCATCTCTCTTTCACCAAATCTCTTATATCACCACTTACGCAATGCTGTAAAGCGAAAAATAATAATAAAAATAAATAATGATAATATATATATAATAGAATTATGAAAGCAAAATGGCTTTTGGTGTGGCAGGAACCACTGCACTCGACAACACATTTGGACACAAAAGCATCCAAACAAGAGCTACCAAAGCTGCAGTTTTCTGAAAGTTAAGTACAGCAAACTGACTAAGGTATATATCACTGTAAAAACAGACAGGTTACTATTTTTAGGTCATTGCAGTGAAATCATTGTGACACGTTACCTATCCAAGAGGTATCTTCCGAAAGCTGGTCGATGTGTTTCTTTAGTTAATGGTGGGTAAAGGGGCTAGAATATGAGGCCAGAAGTTCAGAAGTAGCAGGCAAGCTAAAATTGAATCCAGCCATAAGCATTCGCCTAACCCTTTGTGGGTCGCAACCCTTGTCAGGTAGGTCATGGATATCATTATAGGGTCATGAATCTTATTAGCAATGTCCACGATTGAGGTCCAGTGTGTTCGGAGTCATGGGTCTCTATAAAAGCCATGCAAGGACAAGTACTAGCCATCTCTGTGTGGTAAGCTTTTACTTGACACACTCTGACTCAATCTGTCAGCAGAGCTCTCATGAATATCATTAAATGGCTGTTTTTAGGGCTCATTTGTTCTCCCACTAATGGTGGGTAAAGGGGCTAGAATATGAGGCCAGAAGTTCAGAAGTAGCAGGCAAGCTAAAATTGAATCCAGCCCCAATTGGGGTGTGGATAGTGAAGTACCAAAATAATGCTTTTATAGTGTACAAAGGTATGTTGAGCTACCTCTACTTCCAACTTATGGCCGGGGATGCTGGAAAACCAAAAATGCTCAGGAGCGAAATGGAATGGAACTGCAGTAATTATGCATGGTGCAGACATGGACATCAGATATGATGATTGTTAATACACCAGCTCATTGTTGTAGTGAGGACTCTGATCTCAATTTCTGCATCAGGCACGAAGATAGAACCAGCAGAAAGCCATGTCAAGCATATGAAACATCCGAGCTAGAACATAGCCAGCTATATTTAGGGTTCATAATCCCCAAAAATGTTCTTCATATAGCTAATGTTCCACAAGTAACTGCCAGCAGTACCTGCCAGGTACCAATCTCAGATCAGCACAGTAACTTTTTCCAAGTCTTCTTCATTTTGGGGTAAACGGACATGCAATATTTTGCAAAAATGCCCACATATGTGGGATTACGTATTTTCTGTGACGCGCAGTACAGAGTTGAGTATTTAGTGTACTACTAAAATTAATGAGCTGTTGCTATGTTTGTGAAATCTCGGCATGGCTCAAACAGCAATGTCAATGGAGAAGTGTCTGGTGTGCAAGATAAGACTTAGCAACTTTAAATTAGAGCTGTTCAGGTTGAATGAATTCTACTCTAAATCCATTCATGTGTCCTCGGATTGAAAAAGCTATGGCAATTTAATTAAAGGAAAACACTGTTTGGTATTGGTTTTCCCCACTCTGTTCCAACTCAAACTTCCCCAAACACCCAATCAAGGTTTAAAATAAGACTGTACTAGCTGAATGGAGTCTAAAGTGATCTGCACAGATGTTCTTATGCAATGGCTGTTGTGACTGTATAGTCACAGCGTAACTTAATAGCCTATGGGATGTGTACATAAATGAGCTGACTGCTTGCTGTTTAGTTCTTGTGGTCCATGCATTTACATAGACTAATTTCAGGCTAGGCCCAAGTTGATCATGGGCTTCCGAAAATTGGGGATAGGCAATGTGTCATTCATAGGGTGAATGAGTGTGAATTCTATAGTTACACCTAACAGTACTGCAATAGGTAGCTCTTTATAATGTGGCAAGGTTCATGCATATGCATAATATTATTATTATCTAAAATTGATGCCCCTTTGCAAGAATGTTAGAGTTACAGCAATCAAAATTTAACTAACTGAACTACTTGCAAACAAAAAATTATAGCAAACACAAACTTATTTCTATGTTAACAAAAGCTAAACTAAAAGCATAAACCTTTTGTTAAAACAATGCTGCTAAACAGAAATCACAATACAGGCACAGAGTAGCTAGAGCAATACTATGTAATATTCAGGTTGGAGTACAAAACTATTTTTAGCTACTGCAAATTTACTTATACTAATAAAATGACAGAGAAAGAGAAAGTTTAACACAATTAGGACCCCTATCCTTCACTGCCTGTCGTAGCTGTGCTTTTCCCTTCTCAGTAAAGAGATTACCACCAAGACTGGAGGTCAAGAAAAGATAATGTAAATACCATACTGCTTCAAGCAATCCCATATATGCAAGCACCCACCCCTAGTTTCATGGTTTTGTAGGGTCCTTGATTTAACTGCCTGCCATGCAAAATTCTTGTGTATATCACATTGTGTAACAACGTGTGTATGCATGGTGAAAACATTTGCTAGTGGCTACATGTTAGTATGGTGTCACTAATTTTACATGCCACAACATCTGTTAAGATATGCAAGACTGGTCCATGTATTGTACATTGCAGCGTTGTCCATTACCGTATTCTACGTATTATCCACCCATGGGCGGGCCACTTAAGTGCTATCTGAAAGAGGGGGGTGGGCGGATAATACGTAATTTTGGTGACGCAATGTAGTATCCGCCCACCCAGGAAGTTCAGCTACAATTATGTGATTATGTACTTAGTCTTCTGTTGACTGTAACCAAATCATTAAAAAATCAAGCAGAGTATAATATGTAGAGATTGGAAAATTTCGCTGTTAAAATAATTTCGTGGTTGAGACCCGATCCCTGGTAGCAGACTAAATGCTAGGAACGCTCCAGGCACTCGTCCATATTGTAACCGTCAACCATTAAAAAAAATTTGTGGATGGAACAAACTGCGAAAATTCAACACCACGAAAATTTTTTACGCGAATTATTTTTAACATAAAAATTTCCTTGGCATTCCCTCATTTTCCACAAAAGCCTCTGTCCAGAGTTTATCTCATAGCAGAAAAATTCCTACTGCTCTCAACTCTGGAGACCACGGTTAATTAAAGATATCAGAAACTTTGAAAGAATTCAACGTCGTGCTATCAAGTTTATCTTGCAGGACTATAATTGGGGCTGGATTCAATTTTAGCTTGCCTGCTACTTCTGAACTTCTGGCTTCATATTCTAGCCCCTTTACCCACCATTAGTGGGAGAACAAATGAGCCCTAAAAACAGCCATTTAATGATATTCATGAGAGCTCTGCTGACAGATTGAGTCAGAGTGTGTCAAGTAAAAGCTTACCACACAGAGATGGCTAGTACTTGTCCTTGCATGGCTTTTATAGAGACCCATGACTCCGAACACACTGGACCTCAATCGTGGACATTGCTAATAAGATTCATGACCCTAGAATGACATCCATGACCAACCTGACAAGGGTTGCGACCCACAAAGGGTTAGGCGAATGCTTATGGCTGGATTCAATTTTAGCTTGCCTGCTACTTCTGAACTTCTGGCCTCATATTCTAGCCCCTTTACCCACCATTAACTAAAGAAACACATCGACCAGCTTTCGGAAGATACCTCTTGGATAGGTAACGTGTCACAATGATTTCACTGCAATGACCTAAAAATAGTAACCTGTCTGTTTTTACAGTGATATATACCTTAGTCAGTTTGCTGTACTTAACTTTCAGAAAACTGCAGCTTTGGTAGCTCTTGTTTGGATGCTTTTGTGTCCAAATGTGTTGTCGAGTGTAGTGGTTCCTGCCACACCGAAAGCCATTTTGCTTTCATAATTCTTCTTATTTAATTATGCATATATTATTATTATTATTTATTATTATTATTATTTATCGCTTTACAGCATTGCGTAAGTGGTGATTTGGTGAAAGAGAGATCGTACAAATCATTGCATGCTGACAGACTGACACCTACTACAGGTGTAGCTGAAGAGTTGTTACATAAACTAAAATATTTGTACAAGCATAGTTACAGTTGACACTTGGCGCATGGGCACAACAGATGAAAAGAACATACATTGTTGGCGTCAAAGTTTGAGCAAAAGTTTGACCACAAATGGTTTAAAAGTAGGTGTTTGATAGATGGGAGTGATAAAGACAAGTCTATCCGAGGAAACAGGTTCCACAAATGCACAATTCTGTTAAAATAAAAGTGTCTTGGGGTTGATAATCGACAGAACTTGTGTCTGAGTTTGCCGTTAGAGGAGGCACGTGTGATGGAGGTGACAAACTCGACGTAATCATGAATGATTAAATTGTCCATAGGATTTTTAAAGCATTTTACAAGAAACATCATATCCTGAAGTTCATACCAGTGCATTAGAGGGAGGAGGTTTAATGATAGGAGCCTGGTTTTGTAATCATGTGATGGATGTCTGGAAATGAGACTAGCTTGAAACAGCACTGATAAATGAAACAATGTAGGTCGATTTGGTAACCCCTGGCAGATTGCACAGTAACTCTTTGGATCTAAAGTCAGGGACAGGCACTTTCACGGTGATAATTTATGGACTCGGATAAGTATTAACATTGGGCTTGTAGCAATAATATACAAATTAAAATCTAAGAATGAAAATAATGTTCTTATGGCAACTAATCTAAAGGTGTAATGGAAGATACCATATATCTTACATGTATCTAAGCAACTGTGGTGACTATTACTATTGATGATGTTTTAACCAAGGAATTAATTGTCCATCTTAGGGATGTAAAAGATGATTGTTCCAGCATTGCAAAGTAACTCAAACCCTTTTCTCCATCTTTCCCTAAACATGAAGTACCCTCCAAATGTTGACAAACACACTCTAGTAGCCACACAGAAGCACCAATATGTTTGGAGAAGTGCCAATATGTTAGCAAAGGAAAGCCTTTTTCGTAAGTAGCAAAGTCTAAGGGTACACCCCAGCCTATTGAGTAGTAGGCCACACTTACGTGACTCTCAGAAAGGGTAGGAAGGGATGTAGCCTCATTCCCAGGCCCGAAGAGAGGAGGAGAAAGGGCCTGGTTTCAGCCGCTCGCACATGCGCTTGATTTAAGCACGTGTTGATCAGTGATAGGGTGCTAATGACGCCTTCAAAGTCACATGGTCGATTGCATGATGTCGCTATTCACCGTATCAAACCAGCCTAGCTAGCTAGCCTTAGTAGCTTTTATCTCAGCGCCTTGGCCAACAGCCTTGCGCTATTATCATTGAAGATGTCCAGCAGAAAGTGTAGACGGAAGTGCAATGGAAGCCCAATGATGGGATAGAAATGTACTATGCTCTATGTGAATAGGCAAGTTTGTAAGAGCTGGTGTCTCTCTCAAAACTTTTTTCTCCTAGGTAATGTATGGGATCTTAGTGTGTTGTAGTAGGTACATTTTGCTTAAATGATGCTTGTCAAACCTTTCTAAGCAGTGATTGTTAATGGTTCCACAGAGTACACTACAGTTACCTCACCAAAAGGGCTAGCAGGAATTTTTTTCATATAAAGCTATAAGTATTTGCCGTATAAAATATTAACTAATTTCCATAATGTTAAACAATATCATTGTGCAGCAAATAAAAGCAAGCAGTGTGTTATTTTCCTGGTAATAATTTCAATAGCTGTAAATATGAACACATTATTCTGTCACTAGGGACTTGACAATCTGAACATGACTTACATTAGTCTCCTGAGTGACTTTGCTGTTGTGATCAGCTCAGTTAGAGGCTTTATACTGGCATCAGTGAGATTGTTTCTCCAAATCCTGAATGGGAGAGAATAATTATGAAAATCAATCTTATTTCAAAACTAGTATATTAATGTACAATTATACAACAACACTATATGTGATGGAGGCCCAGAAATCCAGGTATGGTCATTGATCTCACTGCCTAGTACATTGTATAATACTGTGGGACCACAAGGAAGAGCTGCCAGTACAGGTTTCACACATATATTGTCACGTGAACACATTCATGAAGTGCTAACACAGGGTTAACTATTCATGGGTACACAAGTTACAAATCAGTTCTATTGACCACAGACATAATTATCATCCAGGTTTTCAACAGAACATTTCAGCTCGAGAGGCTTGGTCTACTGTTTAGCTTGCACAGCTGAGGTAAAAGCAGAAGCATAAAAAATTTACAGGAAAGTAACCAAAAAGTGATACAAATACACCAGAAGGTGAATAAGATAAATGAACGCTATGGTTGTAGGACAAGCATCAGTGCCAAAATGCTATTCAAGGTGGTCTTACCACCAGACTGCATCTGTAAAGCATTCAATCAACATATCTCAACTAGCAAGATGAACGCTGTAGTAGTCCATTGAGCAATGTGTGCCAGAGACCACTGATGTTCAACCCACAAGCAAGGTTCATAGTGTTTGGTTTGGTCTGCATGCGAATGGCTTCAAGGTTCTGTTCTCACCACACCAGCACTATGTTGTGGTCATGGTGGTGGACAGGACCAGCTATCATACCTAAGGGAGTCAAGGGATACCAGTGACTTCCCACAAAAAAATTTCAAGTTTGGGCCCTTACCATGAATAGGATGGGGAAGTGTCTCTTCAGTATCTGACAGCCAATGTCAGTACCATAGACTGTGTATATGTGCAAATACAAGGTAGCCTTGATTCCTTTTCCCATAATTAAAGACTCTTTAGGCACATTAAAGCCTGGGTCCACACTTTGTGTGTACACTGCTTGAATTACGACTGTGTTGGGCAGTATTACAAGGTAACTAGGAATACACATCATGTGCATCCAGCCTTGCACTATTGCCTATAAGCATACTCGACAACAACAAAAAAAGAACACATGCCAGTGTTAAACCTTCACTCTGCTGTTAATACTTTTCTGCAAACTAAGTACCTGGGCCATTTTTGCTAAGAGCTCAATTTAGTCTTGTATTGTTCTATACAAAAAACACTCAATCTTTCCTCACATGAACAAAGCTTGATATGAAATGCAGATTTTGTAACACAAGATTTTCTTCAGCCAAGCACTTCAGACAATTTTCAAACACACTAAAGTGAGTCAAATGCACCTAGTTGGGTAGCGCTTGCCAGCTACCTCTGAGTAAGCTGTATTCATAGCAGCTTTTTCCTGGAAGTAATCCATGCAGAAAATGCCAGAAGGGTACTGGAGAGCACTGCGTGAAAAATCCAATCATCTTTAACTTCTCTGTCTTCAACTTCACTATGAGAAATGTTTGTAGGTTAGGTAAAATGCCTCGTAGGTGTGGCAAATTTTGCGATTTCCAGGTCTTTGAAAAATGCTAATCCAGTGGATAGAAAATTGAAATAGAATGTAATGGTAGAGAAACAATCTTGAAATTCTTTTCGCACAAATTCTGCTTATCTCATTCAGTTCACTGATATACCCTGAGGGAGGGGTTGCTACAGATAACTTGTTGGTCAGTTTCGCACCACATTTGCCATAGCACGCTATGGCTAAATCTGACATGAGACACTGTATGTCAACAACACAAGTCCTGTATCTGAGATCAACTACTCAACATAATCCAGATAAAGTAGGCTATACTTCTGACATCACATGCAGACAGTAAGAAATAGCTAAATTAGAATGGTACACTGCTTTATCTGGAGCAGAGCAGCAAGAACAAGATACAAAGAACTGCTATGAATTACTTCACTGCTCAGAACAAGCTCACTTCGAACATGCCACTGATTAGTTATTGCACTCACTACTCAGGCCACAAATTACTTCACTGCATGCTCAGAGCAGGTTTATTTCAAACAGGCCACAAATTACTCAGTACTTCAGTAACTCAGATACAATCCTTGTGATGTAACAAATGGGCTGATGCCTTTGTGCTTATAATGTTACATCTGGTGTCATTCACCGATATGGTGATAACAACATTTTAAATGATGAAAAATTAACATAACTGTTAGATATAACATTATATTACAGAAAAAAAAATTAAAACCTACAGTCCTCAAGGAAAACAATGTGCAACCTCCTAATTAGTTATGTACAAACACATCACAGGTACTGGCACGCTGGTTGTGATATACACCAAAGGGATAGGGTATGCCATGTGACATGATGTCATTGATGTGTTGTAATTATTATATTTATATGTGCATACATGTACCTATCTGTTCAGTTCGATCCCACTTTGATTGGTCCCTGAATAAATCACTTTGCAAGTGTTGTAGCTTGACAGCACTGCCTCATGCCATACAGGAGGCAGGCAAGGCATGTGATAAACAGGGTATGTGGCTCACAACACACGTAGCATACAAGACATTGTACACACGAAATGGGACAAACAGGACATGCAGCACAGAAGACCAGACATGTGACATGGGACATGTAGGGTAATCTGGACTTAACATCCATACAACACAGGATGGATGCACAGACAATGGAGTACACAGGACATGTGACACAGAGGATCAAGATTTTGCTTGGCATTTGGCTAATTGAGCAGCAATGTTTTAATCAATGTAAAGAAAACTTCTATGAGGACGTCTCTATAGGCTGGTGTTGGACGAGAATTTCCATGCAGTACACAGTAACAGTAACTGTGACCACATAAACACACAAGTAATGTTCCAAATGGTGAGGAATCTTCATGCATGTGGTTGTGGATGATCAATTATACTGAAAGAACCAACTAACATCATACCTACCCCAGCACTTGAAGTTCACTGTAATTCTGCAGCCCTCTGCAGAGAGCAGTGCAGCCTTCATCTCCAATGGCATTCTCAGCAAAGCTGTGAAAGATGATACTCAATCAAGACAAAAATTTCAACATGTTACATACTAACTTGTGAAGAAGGATAGCTTGTGAAGCATCATGCATCAATCTTCTGTACTATATTATTTATTGCATAATACACTTATTTTCTGATTGACATAGTAAGTCTGTCATATAGCTTCTATGCATGGCTGCTTTTGACATACCACACATACATGTATTAATATAGCTGTACATTGTTGCATGTAATATGTCATTTATCGGTGATAAGGTTGTGGTGATGAGGTGATAGTAAATAACCAGCCATGCTTCAACAGAGTAGACGGTTTACACAACTGTAGCTGGTAGCTATACTGTGTTTTGCACCAACCACTAAACAGACTTGCAATATGTTCTACGTAAGTTTTGCATGCACAACATTTTTGTAATCATGCATGCAGTTCAAGAGTCTAGACTTCCATTTATAACTTAACTACACTCCTAACTGGTCTGGTATACATATGCAGCAAGTAATCTATTCCTGGCACTGTTTAAAATACGTACATGAACTCACTCAAGAAAACGTAGCTGATACACTTGAGCTTGTGAAAACAAGAGTTTGCAACCTTCAGTATCAATGAAGCACTTACTAAAATCAACTTTAATGCGGGTAACATATTTAAAGAAATAACTGATGGAAAGCCAGTCTGCTCGATTGAGGGTTATGTAACTTAGGTCAAGTTCTGGCCCAAGATTATCTGCTACAAACTAGTACATAGATGGTTCCTGAGCTTCATGCAAACAGTTTAGCAGAGACAGTAAGTGAACTCTGTCTGCATGACTAGGATTGTCAGCTGCACTTCGCTTCACAATCTGAAGAACTATTTTGTCAATTCCCAGAGTTGCTAACTTTGTGACGGCAGAGTAATGCTTGAACGTTGACAAAAACCGAGCTTTACCAAACAACTTTTCATGTTGTATTACCTGTTCAGCTGGTTTGAATACAGTTGCAATGTGATGTGCAGCCAAAACGTTATGATAATACTCATATCTAAACTCCTTGAAGTAGACCAAGAGTTTCGAAGTCTTCAGAAAGTTCAAAGATGATACAATCTTCCATCACTCCTTTATAAGCTATCTCACGAAGTTTATTGTACTGACTTTGAACTAAGGGAGGGAGGTCAGCCAATGATTTTATAGCGCTTACATTAACATTTGTGCGTTCCTTTAGATGGCAAAAAATGCAATTTCTAATCAGAGCATCAAAGATTCTGTGTTCTGTAGTTGGTAAGTCTCTTTTCTGCCTGAATATAAATACAAGAATAGTGGCATTGAGTGGTAAGGTACAAGTTTCTGCCACAAAAGGATTTGCTCTGATCTTTTGCAGTAGAGTACGTGCTTTACTGGAGAGACATGTGTTCCCTCTCATATACGCACAAGCAGTATCTGTTATAGTTTGCATTTCAATTAAAAGATACATCAACACAATAATACTATCACATTTACAACTAAAATTATAATAGTGTAGATGTAAATTTGACAGATTGGAGGAATTTGAGAAGCACTGGCTCTATCAATTCTGCTCTATTCAGTAATACTACTATGCTTTATGGCCTGCTTTCTTGGGATACTGGTGGATGGGAGTTTGCATACAGCAAAATTAAAGTGCTTGCTGCATACACAAGCCCAAAATATTTAGCAGCTTGTGGCATGTTCTTATGGCAGTAACTGCATCTGATCTAGAAATACTTACATAAATAGCTACTACTAACAACAACCATAGTTGTCATACAAATTTGTCTGCACATTATCAGTTGGTGCAATCTGTTTTGGAAACAGATTCTCTGATAGCATGATGGCTGTTGCAGCTCACTGTAGAAAGGCCTTGGTCAGCACTGGTTCTTTTTTCTGCACAAACAGGCATAGAAAACGCTCCTTGTATGGGCTCCATTTCTGGCATTGTAGGCAGCTTTCAGTCCGGAGGAGCACTCTCTTGTTTGAAAGCCCACCACTTTAGTAGGTGTGGTCAAGTTTCCAGGGCTAGTCTAGTCAAAAAAAAAAGACGTCTAGAAAATACAAATCAGTAGTTAAAGGGATAACCAACACAAATGACTGTGTCAGAAAATTTATTTCCATATCTTGAAATTGAGTCCAAGAAAGACCATCATTTCTGTTAAGGTAGGACAACCTTGAATCGCGAATCGGGCCGATTCTGCTCATGAATAATTAATGATCGGGTGACCATAATGGCACGATTGAAATTCATTGGCTTGTTTACACTTTCCCATGGCGGCAACCGGAATCAACAAGGGAGGCGTGTCCCTTTGATGTGGCCTGCGGCCCTTTGTAGTGGTCTGGCGGCACTTTCATGTGGCTGGGCGGTACTTTGAAAAAATCCTCCAACACTTAAAAAAAAAAAAAAAAAAAAACACTAAAAAGATTTTCTAGGTCGTTGAATGTGACGGTTGGCTATTTGTGTGTGCAAAGCTTGCCTGAGTGGGCTTGAATGTTTGTGAGTGTGCTGGAAAGGCAGAGAGCCATCCTGGAAGACGGGTATCATCACAGTTGTCTGGCAAAGGCGTCGTTCAGAGCTTGACGTAAATTCACAAAAAAATGCCACGTGTAATACATGGCATCGAAATACGTATAATTATGGAGTGCCTCGTGTCTACATGGCAAGCCTTTACGTCTCCCATGCCACGTCTGATACATGGCGTTGATTTACGTCGTACGTAAATCATTGCCATGTAATATCTACCCAAGTATCACACACAAGGCAACTTTTTATGTACGACGTAAATCAGTGCCATATCAATAGCAACTTCACAGTCGGCTTCTTTTTACGTTAACCGTTTTTGCGTTGAGTCCGTGAAAGCGAGGGTGAGGCTATAAATGCAAATACTGGGCGGGGCTGCTATGCTGCTATTCTGCGGTAAACGTAAGGGTGGGGCTATTCTGGCGGCAAAGGTATATCTGGCGGGATTTTCTAACCAGCAGAGAGGCAGATATAAACCATGACCATTTCCGTGAGGCTGCTGAAGTGCTGCCTTCTTGTCTCCCTTCTGGTTGCACTCCAGCCTCCAGTTCCACCTACTACTGTCATTGATGAGGCGTATGATCGTTTGCAAGCTGCAGACAGATGTAACCTCCTGTGTGCTCCAGTAAGGACATTCACCATTGTCAGACCATAGGCGTAGGAAGCAAATTTGAAGTGTAGAGGCCATGTTGTACCGCGCGAAGCGCGGCGGGAAAATGTCAACTAATTTCGCCGCGCGTAGCGCGGCGGCGAATTTTTTCGAAATGTGCACCTTTAGACTGCAAAATAAAGCTTTCAAACCTTCCCAACCGTCCAGTGAAAAACAGTAAGATTATACGTACTGACTTCGTCGTTGTTCCCAGGAGACCGCCCAGCTTTCGTCGCTTGTCTGTGAAAATGTGCACTAGCCTCGTACCAAGCCATCTCACTGCCAAGAATTTGATAGCTTTGTAGTGTACTTTAAGCGGAAATGTACGCATGTAACTGCATATGAGACTGGTGCAACGAAGAGGCTGCTTGAGCTAAGGCTCGTTCCCAGGGAACGAGGATAGCTTTAGCTATTATAGTAAATTTAGCAGGTTATAAATATTAATTTACGGCCTAAAAAGTGTAGCGGCCAAAGCCGCTACGGCCGCTACGGTTCCTACGCCACTGCAGACTACCATCTGGCTTGGCGTACCTTGTGATGGCCTTTGTAGTACTGGTATTGCTGGGATTGAAAAGACCTATGCAGATATGGTGAATGCATAATTTATGATTATGGCTAATTAGCTCTGAAGGACACACCTATCATTTATTAGCACCCCTTCTACTGTGGTGTACCAAATTATGAAGATAAAATTTCCTGCTATACAGTACCATGGCATCACACCTCAAGGTATGTAATCAACTTGGATGTCAAAGCTGATAGCATAGCTTACTGTGTCACTGTACTACATTTGTACATGGTTTCAGCGCTCAGGGTAAGAGTAGCTGTTATAACATGTTGAAAAAATGTAATCAACCGAATATTACATTATCACTTAATAAGCTGTCATTAGCATGCAATCATTAGTACTATGTAAGAATTGTCACCTCATCAATAGGCAAAATATTAAACATCAAGCCAAACCACATTGTACTTCATGCAGTGGTAAGTCACATCTAATGCATATTAAAACTAAATACATGAATGTACAACCCACTGAGTATCCTTTCTATCCCTTATCTACACCTCTTGAAGCCCATGCACTGTTGTATTACATTTCTCATACTTCTTGCCTGGCATGTATTAAAATTGATATCAACATGTAAAAAATCATTTGCAGGAACTAAACCCTACTTTGTTCATTCATCACTTGGATCAATAGTCACGGTCTTATCGAATAAACATTTGTCACTCAATGATCTGCAGTCACATCTCACTTCTACTCTTGGAATTCCAAAGCAATATCAACAGCTGTTGTATTGTAACAAACCACTTACCTGTGATGGATTTCAAAAACTTCCCAATGGTTCCACCATTCAATCGATAATTCGAGGCAAAGGTGAAAGTGATATATGTAATTTGCAATGATTGTCAAGGAAAATTCTTATGCAGTGATTGTTGTAGGATATTTCACAAGCACTCCTCCAGAAAAAACCACCAACCAGTCCCAGTTTCAGATGACAGACCACAACAGATTGATCAGCATTCAGATGAAGAAAGTATACATAACGATTCATTTGATATTACCGACTCTTCTTCCATCAATGATACATTCTAGGAAGCTTCAAAGTTGTATGTTCTAGCTGAAACATTTGACCTAACTTGGTTCCATAAGGGAGTGAGGTCTTATGTGGCCCGCAGCATAAAAATGAAATTCTGTATGGAAGACGCTGGTAAGTTGCATTGGTTTAAGGGAAAGATCACACACTACAATCCATCTGAACACAAATGCACGGCCCACTTCCCCTATGACAATTATGATTTGGAGTCACAGTCTCTGTAGACGATCAGGATGTGTGTTTTCTGGACTAGCTAACTTCTGTGGTTTCAAATATATAGCTCTTTTATATACCTACATTTTCTCATTGTTACTGGTTTGGTTTTAAATTTCATTATCATCCGCTTATCAAGCTGCTGCTATTTATCCTGCTATGTTATAGATCATTGACATTTAATACTTCATTCTAACATTGTGATTTTTGGATCATTGCAAGACCACCATGAATAATCAATCTAACCAACCATTAATATTGATCAATTCATCAAGAATATGAATAATTCATACATACTGTGACTACAAAACAATATGAATAAATGTATAATAAATGCTTACATGAATAATTATAAATACGGTACTCATTGTGATAATACTAGCAAGACACTTAAAATTATACGTATATAGTTGCCTCGGATGGAGTGCGTACTGATATGGCAAGGATTTACGTCTTACGTAAAAAAAACTGCCTTGAGCGGGGTATCACGTGAATTACAGATATAAAACAAAAGTCATGATGGACAGATAAAAATAATAAGTGACAGGGAGGAGTTTTGTGCTCATGAGTTACTATGGCACGGATTTACGTATTACGTAAACCACTGCCATGTATAAACGTGGTGAGAGAGACGTAAAACCTTGCCATGTACACACGTGGCAAGCTGTACGTAAATCCGTGCCACGTTAGTGCGTGCAACCAGTACCTAAATTTACGTCAATGTCTATACGACCTGGCAAAGGTACTGTAGAAAGCTGACTTTTCGGGCTTGTAGCCCCGCCCAATTTAATTTATGCTAGCGGGAATGTGTGTAACTTGGCTCCATTCTAGGGGCAATGACAGGGAGTACGTTTGTGGGCATAACTCCCTGGCCTGGAGGTGAGCGGGAAAAAGAATACATGGTTTTCTAGGGGGTGAGTTGAGCTTTCTGAAACTGGGCTCAGTTTTGGTTGGTTTGAGTGGAGGTGTGTCGGATTTTTCTTGAAAGCCAGCAGAGCCAAAATTACTGTTTTTGAGGTCAAATGTGTGTTTTGGCCTATAGACTGGAATTGAAGTGGTCCCAGGACAAATCCATACATAAAGTTTTTACTTGTTTTGTGTGTGTGTTGATGCTGTGGTCAGACTGGGGGTGGAGCCTTGGAGAGAGTGCAAATTTTTATTTTAGCTGAGGGACTAAAAATTGAGTTTTCTGGCATTATCAGGTAGAGAAAGCAGTTTGGTACAAACTTTTTGTGAATCTTGTGTACACTTTGACATGACCCGTGCATCTGTCCACTTTACTCGGAGATCTGTGATTCAAAGTTGTCCTGCCTGTATAAGTGGGAACGGTCTTTGTAGCTTGTCCAGAGATAGTAGCAATCAAATGCAAACTTTATGTTGATTGATTGTCCCTCCAATAAATAGCAGATCATTTTTTAAGGAAGGAGTTTCTCTGTATTTGTAGATTAATTTTCAATCGAGTTGAGCACTTTGAGCCACTGCTGGTTGTTGACTATGGCTATTTATCAACTTTTTTCTAGACAGAGCACACGTTCACTTTGTTGTCCAAACAAAAAAAAAATCCAATTCCCCAAGCTGCTCTAGGCATTGCACAAGTAGCCTGTCTTGTCCCGACCAAAGCAATTCCAATTCCCCCCAAACAGCTCAGCCAGCAAGCTGCTGTAGGCCTAGCATAAGTTGTGAGTGTTATCCCAAGAAAAAAATAAATAAAAAAAACCTACCTGCAAATTTGTTTTTTCTATAATAATTCTGCCAGCAGGCAAGGATATACACAATAGCATTAAGATGCCGCACATAACTGAACCAAGGATATTCCACATGTTACATTTGTCAAGTCAACCCTATCCAGTGCTACCACAGAACAAACATGACACCACTAATCATATTCTTGAGGAACAATGAACGGAATGTTGCCTAGGGGTGCCAAACAGAGCTAGCTAAATTCAATTTATTAATATGCATGAGGGGAGGGATTGCCTGACTTCCAGCTGGAATTACATGCCTTTAATGAGATTCATTGATCCCAATCTGGACATTAACGATATTCACAAGTATCCAAGGAGGGTTAATTGGATTCATAGCCCGGTTCTGTTCGGGTTTGAGTCCATGAAAGGTTTAGGGCATACTCATAAATATTCAACATCATTTACCCATTCCTTTCAACCCCAAGCCAAGCTGCTGATGCTTCAACAGAAGGTCAATAATGAGGTTCATGAGAGTCAACATACTCTAACCCTCCCATTGGACAGCTGACTGAACCCAGGGTTGTGTTGGGTAATGCTGAGGTCTAGTTAATGCAAACTCATTAATATTCATAAGGTGGACAGAAACACTCCAGGTTTTAGAGCTTGGTCGGGCTTTAATTAGATTCATAGGCTCAATTAGGGTTAGGGAGATTAGGGTTAATCAGATTAGGGTTAGGGATTTTAGGGTTAAGGCAAACTAGGGTTAGGGCTAGGGCTAGACTTAGGGTCTTAAGGTGGCTGGGAAGTCTTTCGGCGGAGGTTAACGAAAACATAAACTTGGGTTACAGTCAGGACCAGGGTTACAGTCAGGACCAGGGTTACAGTCAGGACCAGGGTTACTCCTAGTTTCAGGGTTAGGGTTTGCTTTAGGGCAGTCTTGCTTTGCCTAATTTTAAAAAGGGTTTTAGTAGCTCATTAATATATTCATGAACCCAAAATTGCCACTCGATGGACGCATCTACACACTCACTCTAGGTAGCATCCTAACCACCAATGTATCTCAAATCAATCTGTGCCAGCTTTTGTTCAGAGCTACTCTCAAAGTCAGGCTAGGCTGATGTTTGTCACTACTCTTGGAATGGACAACTTTGACTGCACCAAAATGAATGCACATTTCAAAAAATTCACAGCTTGTCTACGGGAGGGGCTCATTCACGAGTGGAAGCAAGCATTACTAGCCCCACCTCTCCCCCTTATGTCGCTAAACAACTCACGGTTCAGTTCCACACACAAGTCCTCTGCAGCTTGCTTGTCTACGGCAGGTTAGTACCAACGATATATTGCGCATTCTAGTTAAAGCCCAGCCCAGTACTCGGAGCACCGGCCCACGGCCACCTACTAGGCTAGGCATACGATTGCAAGACCTGGGCCTACCCAGTGAGTACAGTCTTGGACACTGTGGTCTTTCTGCTGCTTCTAGACACAAGCTAGCTTTCACAAGCAGGAATTACACACTACTCACAGCCACTGACACTACAGCACTTACTAAAACTCCTCTGTCTTTTTTCTTTTTTTTTTTTCTTTTTTTTTTTAAGTCGATCTAAGCTTATCTTCAAAGTTCCGACCACCACATGAGGGGTTCCGCCAGGCCACATCTTAACTAACTTCATTATTTGGTACTCCACCTGCTTAGTCTTTCATACACAGGACTCAAGCTCTTCTTCACTAGATTCAGGCTTGGTAGACCTACTTGGAGTCATCTTCCATATCTGCCTTCTCTTTTACCGGTGCACCACAGGAGTCCATGCTTGAGATCCATCCCTGGAGAAAGCTAACCCAGGTACATCATCTCTCTTCACATACCCCACATTCTCACATACAGTCAAGTCTGGCTCCATATCTACCAGTTCATGCTTTGGAGGATCCTCAGGGTCGGTAGACAAATCCTGCTCTTGACTGACATCGGAGTGGGCACTATCTGGGATACCAGCTTTCTCCCAGCTCTGAAGCGCTGGTCTACTGTCTGAGTTTGGAGTAAGAGGTGGTTTCTCAGCAATGGAGCAACCTCAGGAGTCTGTGCATAGCTGCACAGACTGCTTTCGTCGTCTTCTTCGTCACTTCTTGGGCACTGGTTTGACAGACGAGGATGGCCAAAACAGCAATATGGATAACACAGCGTCCGTGTGACTGTCTCATCGTCCATTGGGCTGTGCTGAACATTAGTTTATGTTCTTGGAGCTGGACACAAAGGGCGAGTAGCATGCCAATGTCCTTGAGGCCAGCAAATAGCACAAATTGCTACTGTTAACAGGAGGGCAAATGAGCCCATAAGACAGCTTTTTAAGAAGGGCTCTGGTGACAAATGCAGTCAGACTGTGCCAAGTAAAGGCTTACCACACAGAGTTGGATGCTGCAAGTTTTTGCATGGCTATTAATGAGATTCATCACTCACAAATGCACCCAACACCAACCCTGGTGGTTGTTAACAAGATTCATGACCTATCTGACAAGGGTTACAGTCTATGAAGGGTTGGACAGAGGCTTAGGGCTGATCAAATTTAGCTTGCCAGCTCCTTCTCAACTTCCAACCCAAGATTTCAGCCCTTTCACCTACTATTAATTGAGTGAAAGCTCTGTAATATGGATGTAAACAAACAGCATCCACACTTTTTTACGAGTTGTACTGCACAGTAACACACTTTATTGTGCGAAAGTTATAGGGATAAATGGGACTTTGTGTACTATCTTGCTATTTGTATCTTGTTTCATTCCTCATACATTCCTCACTATGTACTTATCTACATACAAAGCAAGCAGCAGTTGATAATATAAAACAAAAATTACATTGCACTAAGGCACTCAGATTTACATCTATACTATAGGTACAAGTACATGTGTATGCAGAGTAGCTCAGGAAGTGATACACATCTTTAAAGCATGGTGACTGTTGTTTCTTGTAAAATCCAGTAGTAATTATGTACCTATTCAAGCAATGATTGCCAGAAGTGCTAAAACAGCTGGTAGTCTAGTGGATACACCACTACCTCCTCTGCGTACATCAGTTCCTATATAGAATTAAAAGACTACAGTATAAGAAAATCAGTAGACTGTTTATGCAGGAACACAATACACATAACAGAGTGGAACACATTAGCACCTGAAGGCAGAGTGATTTAAACCTGAGTGGGTGCTATCACTAAAATGTCAAACATGTTGCTGCTAAGTGTAACATCTAACAGTTAGATGGGGATTTGCATACAAACTAGTTTACCTTCACTTTAGTTTACCTCTGTAAGTAATTGTAAAACATAAATTTGGTGAAGTTTGGGATACTGCCAGCTAACTAGAAACATTTGTGTTTATAGCTAGATCAGAGTAGCCATATACTTCTGGGTGGTCCTAGGGCTTGACATATTGCCTGCACCATCCTTTGCTCGTTGGCATTATAGAAGCAGACTGAGTTGGCTAGGTTTCTGTACGTGGCAGTAGGACCATACTTTGACCTCCATTTTGCGGCAACACTGCTTGCCTAAATAATAGATGCATGGAAGATGTTACTGTTGGCATGAGCCTGAGCATTAATGTAGTAGTATTTAACTTCATTCAACATGAGTAAAATCAATTTTTCATCTTATCAAGTACGCATCCCTTAGAATTGGCATATAAACCAAGAGACCAAATCAACTTAGAGTTGGCAAACATAGTATCATTAGACTCATCCAACCTGGACAGTTTTAGCCCTTTAAACCCTGAGTTTCTTTCACTTGAGATTAGTTTTAGCCTATACATGCCTTTAAAAGAATGGCATTTTGTGGCCAAAAATAGTTGCATTTCTGGAGAAGTTAGAGCAAGGTTCCAATCAAAAACCTGTATCATCCCATTGTACAACTATCCTAGTATACAGAACTGGTTGTGCTTTGTTGAATATTGAAGAAACTGTGAGCAGCATCAACAATTTGCAAAAAAGTGTGACAAAAAAGTGTGACAAAAATTGTGTGTAGTTTTCATCGAGGCAGATATTTTTAACAAAGCTGTGCAAACGAATATACTCAAGCCCTAAAGGAACCCCTACATCAAATTGGATGTGAACATATTAAGACATTGTGGAGAAATGGCCTGTGTAGAAGCATCACTAAGTATAGCTATTTAGCTGCAGTTGCATGCATGGTGGCTCATAGTGGCCCCAAATAATGAAGCAGACTTTCTATAATCCAACAGCAACCAGTGTGCAAATGACTCAGTGTCACGAGACCAATTCTCACGAGATCGATTGCTGCCAGATCAACTCTCATGAGACCAACTTGCCATGAGATAAATTTGCCATGAGACCAACTGAATTTTTGTGTTGAAAAATTTCCTCTTGTTTATGATCTTGTTGAAATATTTTTGATCTTGTTGAACTCGAATTAATCTGTACAAAACCAGCATGCCAGCATACCTCAAACCTGTCAAATGATGCTTAATATAGTGAAGCCTGCTGTGTGTCTACAAAATCCAGTACAACTACGATGGAGTTCATTGAAGCCCACAGAGGAGGAAAGGCGATGCTTTACAAAGGGTGCAAATATTTTATGATTCGCACTGAACACAATCATCCACCAGATCAGGCATCAAATAAGGCCAGGAAGCTGGTGTCCTCCGTAAGGAAGGGACGATGCAGCCTTAGTGATTTTCTAGATGCCATAAAGTATCAAACTGGATTTTAGGTTAAGTGCATGTTTCATGCTTTGTTTTTCAACATAAAAATTGAGTTGATCTTGTGGCAAGTTGATCTCATGAGAGTTGACCTCGTGGCAAGTTGATCTCATGAGAGTTGATCTGGTGGCAATTGATCTCGTGACACCGAGTGGTTTGCACACTGGTTGCTGTTGAATACCAAACCTCTGTGGAAGTAGGACTTGGGCTGGGCAGCAGCAGAACCCTGCTGGTAGCACTTTTCTTGAGGTGTGTATTGAACCTCACAAACTTCCTATTTGACTGGAAACATGCCTCCCTAGCAGTCTTGCTCCTGTGGTTTAGATCCTTCTGGGACAGGTAAGCAGCTATAATCCCCACTATTCCTCATCCTACACTGTGGGAGGTGGCTCCTTAGCTTGGATCCTTGGAAAACACTGTGACAGACAGACAAGTAGTTCTCCTCACTTAATCGCTCTCCAGAAGGTGGCTGATAGTCTCATGGCACAGGTGTGAAAAATAAATGTGCAGGTATTGTATCTCAGTGGTAGGCAAACGAACTGCTCTAAAATTTTCATAGGTCATTATGCAAAACAGGTGAATAGTTACACTTCTACATATAGCTACTGAAAACACCAGAACAGAGCTATAAACCATAACATTTGTATGTACTCAAGCTGAGAGCGTGTTTATTGGTTGCTGTATGGCCTTGCTTTCACGTGTTTACATTGCAAGCTTACTTGTAAATATCACAATGCTCAGTATACTAAACCGTGTAACAATAAATACAGTCACGCAAGTGGGATACATATTTACGCACTGAATTGCATGCTGAGTAGTGATGTAAAGTTGTAAATTTCCTTCTACACAGGCCATTTCTCCACAGTATGCACCACCCTGAACTCCCTAGTCCCGTGGCACCAGGAGGCAGTGGAAGAACAGGTGGACCACCAACCTCTGGTCAGCCCTCTTTCAAGATTTCAGTTCCAGAAACTCTCAACCGCATCAAAGGCGAGTTTAGCTACCTGAAAGCAAAAATCACCAACCTAGAGAGAGAACTGGAGAGGGAAGGGGAGCTGTACAGATGTTACCATAATGACATGCATTCTGCCTTTTGCCCCCCAACCTGTCTCCCAGGACCCTTCCTTACTCCCTTCCCCATCCATCACTTCCCTACTGCACACATTCCCTCCCTCCCTCCCTACTGCACACATTCCCTCCCTCCCTCCCTACTGCACACATTCCCTCCCTCCCTACTGCACACATTCCCTCCCTCCCTACTGCACGCATTCCCTCCCTCCTTACTGCACACACTCCCTCCCTCCCTGCTGCACGCATTCCCTCCTTCCCTACTGGATGCATTCCCTCCTTCCTTACTGGATGCATTCCCTCCTTCCCCTTTGCACACCCCACATGTACAACTGTTCTACCTAATCAATCCTTTGCCAGCACACTACCCAGTGGCAGACCTCCCAAGGTATGGCACTTTGCTGATGGCATGACTCACAGCAGTTCTCCTAGCCAACATCCTTATTCATTTCGCCTTGGTCCTGATGGCCAAGTAACGCCAGTCCCCATAGCACCCAGATGCCGCCATTGCTCTAGGACTTCCACGCAAGATTTCAATCCCTATACCCTCCTACACAATGAGGTGGTGTGTGCTGTCGCTATTAGCAACCCTGTTGGACATATCTGTACAGGCTGTGTGAAAGTGTGGGATCTCTCTCAGGGTGGTGGTGTGCTCAAAATGCCACTGCACTCACTCGAGTGTCTCGGAGAGAACTATATTTGCTCCTGCAAGCTGCTTCCAGATGGAAGGACACTGATTGTGGGCGGGGAGACAAATACACTGTATCTGTAGGATCTTCACACTTCTCCTCCCCAGATCAAGGCTCAGGTACCCTCCAATTCCACAATGTGCTATGCTTTCGCTGTCAGTGCTGATGGAAAGGTATGTTTCAGTTGCTGTAGTGACGGCAATATCGCAGTGTGGGACCTCCACAACCATCAGCTAGTCAGGCAGTTCCAGGGACACTCTGACAGTACCAGTTGTATCAATATCTCACCCGATGGGAGCAAAGTCTGGACAGGAAGTCTGGACAATACTGTACACTGCTGGGACATCATAGAAGGCCGGCAGATACAACAACAGATCTCAGATCTTCACACTTGGATACTGCCAAAATGGAGAGTGGCTTGCTATGGGTATGGCGAGCAGTAATGTGGATGTCCTGCTCATCAACGAATCAGAGAAGTACCAGCTACATCTCCATGATTCCTGTGTCCTCTCTCTCAAGTTTGCCCACAATGGCAAATGGTTCATCACCACCAGCAAAGACAATCTCCTGAATGCCATGAAAACACCTTACGGTCCAAGGATATTCCAGATGAGTGAGAACAGTTCAGTATTAAGCTGTGACATATCAGCTGATGCCAAGTTCATTGTCACAGGCTCAGGCAACAAGAAAGCAACTGTCTACAATGTTGTGTTTTAATGTTAGTGAATCTTCATTTCCAATTTGTCTTAGTTTTTGTCTCTCATTGTTTTAGTTTTAACTTCGCTTCTCCTATAAAATTACAGTTGTTCAACACTTCTAATCCTGTGAGGTGAAGAATAAACTGGGTGTTGGTCAGAAAAACCTACAATAAGTGGGGTGCTTTTCACAAAGTTGAGAAAGGCGAACCAAAGTAGTTGTCCTATGCTAGTAGGTCTGACTACTTTCAGTATTTTGGTGCATCTTGGAATGGTGGATAAATTTGTTCATTGTGTTAATGAAAAGTTTAGTTCTTTCACCCAGAAACAGGTAGTGTACAAAACAGCAGTAGAATGGATGTAGAATCAGTAGAGTGGAGTACAAGAAGCAGTATCCAGATTAGCAGTAGAATCAGCAATAGAATGGGCAAGGAATGGCAGCAGAAGAGTTTGCATTGACCCAGCCTCTTTCCCTTCTGCATATACCTCACAGAACAAAATTGCAATTGAGAAGTGTTGCATGCTATGGATGTTACAATGATAAAAACTAGCACTGTCGAAAAACCTGTCAATACAGTCATCTTTGTATCCATATTTCAACCCTAACTCCAAACTAAAGTATCATAAGCAAATTGCAGAAGAAGAAATTGTGTATGGAAGGCAGAAATGAACAGTGAGGACAGTCATGACGTAGATGCTGTAGTCATGTTTGCTAAATTAGGTAAGATTGTTCATCAAACTCTTGTTTCAAGGCAAATTTTCAGTCTGTATATAAACAGTAAAAGTCAGTACGTGGAGTTTACAATCATGCCATAACCTAGACCGTATTCACAGCAAAGCATGTAGTGATGAGTGCATGGGCATGCAACTGTGTATAACTACTAAATGTAATGGGAAGAAGGGGCAATAGTTAGTAAATAATGGTGGTCTTATAATAACTGCTAAAATCAAATGTTTATGAAGAGATCTTCTAGAGCTATGCAGTGTATTAACTGTAAATGGACTAAAAAAAGCGAAATACTGTCTGACTGTTTAACCTCAAATCTTAAAATAAGTGGACAAAAAAAAATCCCCAAAGCTTAGCTTCTTACACGCAGCTTTCGTGTTTCAAGCAGTAGTGCTCATGTGTGATGTGGGGCCTGAGTCCTGCTGCATGAAGATGTGGTCTGTAGCTTGTAATCTACCTGGAGAGGAGGGAAAAGGATCTTTTGTCATTGGCATGAAGAGCAATACCCATTACTATTCTCAAGACTGACTTACCATGCAATGGTAATTGAGCCTGTAGTGAACTACGTCCCAGTGCAGCATGCATGCACATAGTCTCAAATCCAGACCCTCCCTAGAAGGTCTGGGCATGAGACTAGCACACACACAGTTTAGCATGCCTACCTGCAGTGGCATAGGAACTGTAGTGGCTTCGGCTGCTACACTTTTAGCCTGTAAATTAATATTCATAACCCACTTAGGTGCAGTTGCATTGTACATTTCAAAATCTTGCACCTTGGTATGAGGCTAATGCACTTTGACAAATGAGCATTGACCATTACTGCAAGCAACGAAAAGCTGGGCAGTCTCCTGGGAATGATGACGAAATTATGATTTTACTGACTGCAGTAAGATCATAAATTGAACATACAGTAAGATCAGAAATTGATTGCAGTCTAAAGAGTGCTCTTTTGAAAAATTCACCGCCACACTGTGCATGGAGAAATCACTCTGGAAATTTTCTGCTACGCTTTGTGTGGCGGCACACCATGGTCTCTACATTTCCAATTTGCTTCCTACGCCTATGTGACTTGTGCATGGGTCATGGGCATGGGTGACGGGCTAGCATGGATTCAGTAACTACCATTATATAAACTAGATTGTTTAAGACTATTGCAACCAAATTGTAGCTTGTGGGTACTTGCAGCAAGTACCATTTGCTGAGAGAAGTATGCATGGTGTAAATGTGCATGAGGCTAAATATGGTGCGAAATCATACAAGTTGAAGGAGTTGCATGGAGGATATGAGGAAGCACAACAAATATCCTCTGCTGTAAATTACAGAAACTTCATTGCTGATGTAGTGCCATGCGCTGCAGAGAAATGGACCTAGCCTAGAAAGCTTAGAGGGTTCTTGAACAGCATAGTGCAATTAAAATGTTGTGTGTCGAGTGGGGGAGCACCAACACTGCTGGCACATCGATGTTCATTATGTGAAAGTTTCACATATACAGAAAATGTAAAGCTATAAAACATAGTGGGATATGGGGATGGGGCATTTTTGGCTTAAATGGATGGGGCATTTATGGCTTAAATGGGTGGGGCATTTATGACTTAAATGGATGGGGCATTTATGACTTAAATGGGTGGGGCATTTATGGCTCAAATGGGTGGGGCAGCTAGTTGTTGGTTTATTTTTGGGAGATACACTCAAAAAAAAATACTGGTCTTCAGGGGAGTACCCTCTCCGGTCCTCGCATGACCACGGGTTTTGGTCCCTTTGAACTCCCGACTCGTGGCCTACTACAGAAAGGGCGGGACCACTCCCCGCCTAAGTTTGCTCAAGCTAAACCCCAGTAAGTTTGGATGAGGGCAATACAGCGAGTGAAAAGCATAAAGCTGGAAAGCCGTTAGCCTCAACAAATGCGTTTAAGATGCAACTCACCTGCATCTGATGGCTAATAACCCTCTCTGCTACTTTACCTGCCCCAGCAATAACTAGCCCACAGAATCTCCAGCTTGTTAGACTAGCACTTAAAACCTCAGCTGGAAATAGAGACTTGTTATGAGGGAGACTAGCCAGGGGCCCTGGGTTTGGTTCCCGGGACTGCTGGTTTTTTCAATTTCTTCTACTTGGCCTCATAACATCAATACCATAGAAAGAATCTTGGGGAAGGTGTGTTTACAATTCAGTTTTTTGCCTTTTAGAAGCTGATGCTAAAAGTTAGAGAAAGGCAGTTTGTGGTATCATTCAAAGGCGGTACCCAGCCTTATGAGTAACTGCTTGCATACCTTCAGTTTGCACCTGGGTCTGATATGTACTGGGGGTACAACACTGGTCCCCATCCATCTGGAAAGTTTGAGTGGGTAGACTGCAATCAATTGAGCAATGGCTGTTATGGAGGCTCTCTTCAATGGGAGAAAGCGGGGTTTGAATGTTATCATCTTTTTTCATTCTCTTGTCCCTTGCTCGACGATTTTGGAACCATACACGGACAACACTTATTTTCAGGCCAGTCTCATGGGAAAGTTGCTGCTTGACAAGGCGAGAGGGTTTAGGGCTAATCTGGTAGGCAGCCTTGAGGCATTCCAGCTGCTTTGCCGTAAACCTGGTGCGTGGTCTCTTCTGGTTGCCTTTACTGGTGTGCATGTCCATTGGATGTGGAATGTGGATGCATTGTGTGAAGGGAAGAGAGTGAGTACGTATGTGTTTTCACAACAGCTTGAAGCATTCTTGCAAGATACATTTACAAGAGCAACATATAATGTCATAAAGAAAGGTAACATCACTAAGAGGATGGTAGGGGTTGGCAGTGGTTGTTGCAAATTCTGGGAACCACATTCTATTTCTGCAGCCATAACACTGGAGGGTGAGGACATGAAACCATCAAGAACACCTCCTAAAGTGTACCTGTAGCTGCATTAGCTGTCTATATATAGACCAGAAACAGCTTAATGCAACTTTTCGAGCTTAGTGGCCAGCTATTGTAATGCTAATAAACCCCTGATGTAATATCCCACTTGCATGACTAATAATGCAGCCGAAATACTGCTGTTTCCGTAGTCTCGGAACCAGACCCTTGCACACAGGTCTGGCTCCAAGACTACTGCTTTCGTTGATCTTGCAAAATGCAGTAACTAAGAAGCTGTTCACATGAATTAAAATTATGTGGTGAACTTCTTTCCTGAGTGAATGGAAGCCTAACCACATAATTATATTCATGTGCACAGCTTTTGAGGTCAATCCGGATGTCCCTGGTGCATCATTGCCTGCTACTGCTACGTGCCCCAAAAGTTGTACACTAAATGTGACAAACATCTTATGGATAAGCCTAACCACACAATCTGGGGCAAGCCTGAGCATTCAACCATACTCTTTTTGCTGTTGTCTCCGAAGTGTACGCATTTCTGCACTCAGGAACCCTTTCTCCCCTTACCTACCCAACTATAGGCCGATACATATATCTTTGGTAACAAGGGCACATGCAGTGCAGCAAATGAAATACTGAAAGGGTGACGTTCTGAGCTAAATGCATGGTGACCAGCCAAAAACAAGCTAGCTAAACTTCTTTAGTCACTAGTAGCAACTTAGGCCAATTACTCGGGCGCGTTAAGGTGGCACGGTCGTCCCTCGGCGGAGGTTAACGAAAACATAAACTTGGGTTACAGTCAGGACCAGGGTTACTCCTAGTTTCAGGGTTAGGGTTTGGTTTAGGGCAATCTTGCTTTGCCTAATCTTAAAAAGGGTTTTAGTAGCTCATTAATATATTCATGAACCCAAAATTGCCACTCGATGGACGCATCTACACACTCACTGTAGGTAGCGTCCCAACCACCAATGTATCTCAAATCAATCTATGCCAGCTTTTGTTCAAAGCTACTCTCAAAGTCAGGCTAGACTCATGTTTGTCACTACTCTTGGAATGGACAACTTTGACTGCACCAAAATGAATGCACATTTCGAAAAATTCACAGCTTGTCTACGGGAGGGGCTCATTCACGAGTGGAAGCAAGCATTACTAGCCCCACCTCTCCCCCTTATGTCGCTAAACAACTCACGGCTCTGTTCCACACACAGCCACCGTTCAGCTCCCTTGTCTGTCAGACTGTAGCACAAACGATAAATTGCGTATTCTAGTTAAAGCCCAGCCCAGCACTCGAAGCACCTGGCCACGGTCACCAACTAGACTAGGCATACGGCCGCGAGACCTGGGCCTACTCAACAAATACAGTCTTGGCCACTGTGGCCTTTCTGCTGCTTCTAGACACAAGCTTGCTTTCACAGGCAGGCATCACGCACTACTCACAGCTACTGACACTACAGCACTCTACTAAACTCCTTCTCTTTTTTTGTTTTTTTTTGTTTTTTTTTAAGTCGATCTAAGCTTATCTTCAAAGTTCCGAGCACCACATGAAGGATGCCGCCAGGCCACATCTTAACAAACTTAATTATAAACTGATTATTGGATGGCAATGCCGACAGGAAATGGGGAAAATCCCCAATTTTACGGACCGTGAACGGTTTGAGACTCCCAAAACGGACTGTGCGCTAAAATTTTAACAAGAAAAAGAAGACTATCAACTTGGATTCCAGGTTTGTTGACCTTGAAAATACAGGGTACCGTGCCACCTTAAGATGCTACACATAACTTATTCAACATGTCACATTTGTCAAGTCAACCCAATCCAGTGCTACTACAGAACAAACATGACACCACTAATCATATTCTTGAGGACCAATGAACGGAATGTTGCCTAGGGGTGCCTCACAGAGCTAGCTAAATACAACCTATTAATATGCATGAGGGGAGAGATTGCCTGACTTCCACCCGGAATTACACGCCTTTAATGAGATTCATTGATCTCAATTCAGACATTAACAACATCCACAAGTATCCACAGAGGGTTAATGAGATTCATAGCCATGTTCTGTTCGGGTTTGTGTCCACGAAAGGCTTAGGTCATATCATGAATATTCAACATCATTTACCCATTCCTTTCAACCCCAAGCCAAGCTGCCAATGCTTCAACAGAAGTTCAATAATGAGGTTCATGAGAGTCAACATACTCTAACCCTCCCATTGGACAGTTGACTGAACCCAGGGTTGTTCATGGGTAATGCTGAGCTCTAGTTAAAGCCAACTCATTAATATTCATGAGGTGGACAGAAACACCCCAGTTTGTAGAGCTCTGTCGGGCTTTAATTAGATTCATAGGCTCAATTAGGGTTAGGGGGGTTCGGGTTAATGAGATTAGGGTTAGGGATTTTAGGGTTAAGGCAAACTAGGGTTAGGGCTAGGGCTAGGCTTAGGGTTTTAAAGACTGGGTCCAGCTGTTTTGCGCGCGCTGCCTAAATTACCCTTGGGGCGGGCGTTATCGTACCATAAACAGGAAGGCGGTTGTATATATGTAAACAGTGCGGAACCTTGGAATGCAATTAAGTACCTTCGCTATCATGGTACGGATGGACCGGTTTAGGCGTGTACTCTTCCTAACAGTCTTGTCCTTACCTCGTTTGACTAAACGTAATGCGATACGCACGTCTGTAACACTTCTGCAAAGCGCTTCCAGCAATTTTCAAAGCGTCGGTAGTGAGTCACGTGCACCATGTACGGTAGCACGTGCCAGCTACTCTAGAATAAGCCGCATAATGGCCGCTCAGCAGCTCTTTTTCCGGAAGTAACTCCTGCGGAATTCTTCAGAAGAGAACTGGAGTGTACTGTTGGGTTTGATGGAGAAGTAATCTAGTTGTCTTTGATTTCACCGTGGGAAAAGTTCGTAGCTTACCGCTAAAGATACAAAGTGGAACTTTAAGTGACCGGTGGTCGTGGCATATTTGCCAGTTCCAGCGCTTTGGAAAGCGACATCGACTATTCCCACGGATAAAAAGTTGGGCCAGTTGAAATAGAACGTATTGGTGCAAAAAGAAATTTTGCTCGCGCAAATTCCGCATATCACGTTTATTGCACTGATATACCCTGAGGGGCTTGGTACAGCTAAGTTGTTTGTGGGCGTGGCCTAAATTATGTCACAGTAAACAATAAGAGTGGGGCTACATGTAACAACACTAAACAATTACTTTAAGCTTCTCCATTTCTCATAAATTGGTGTCATAATATAGCCTCAGAAGCCCTGGACTCAGTCCTTAATGCCCCTGAGTACAAATACCGGTATATCGATGAATAGTTGGTCATCTTCACACGGTAGTCCTGCCCTGCATGTACTTGGTGCGTGGCTGCTTTGTGGCTCTCGCAGGAAGTAGGCGGAGTCGAGTGCTATGTATCGACGATTTAGCGACGACTGCAGAAAAAAGCATGATGAATCGCAAAGAGACGAGCTCTGGGTGGGACAGTGTTCCATATGGTACGAGCGGGATGTTTCAAATGAGTCAGATGGTCAGTGTCATGTATAGATACTTCATACGCATCTGTCCACCATGACGGAAGAAATACGGACACGATGTATTTTTTTATGCTTTGGCGTTTGCAGATGGGGAATATGCAGCTGGGAAGAGGGTACGAAAATATATTTCCGACACCATTCGAAGAGGTAGGTATCCCTAGGGGATCAATCATACTTGACGGACCAAGCGCGCTACGAAGTCCGGAAGCCGTACAACTGCTATAGGCCACTCCCACCTGCCTTGTGACGTTCAGGTGACCCAACGCTAGCGCTGCGCCCCCGATGTCCTCATGTATATGCGCAATGCATGGTTTTGTCATGGGATCGTCTAAGTTCACATAGCTCCATGAGGTTACGTCATAAAACTCACATGGGAGTTCCCCGTGCCCACTGCATAATCGCGATAACCCTCTTTCTACGTAATTTAACTTAATGAAAATTGTTCTGAACTAGCATGCATTCAGAGAGTATGCAGCATATCAAGGTAAAGAGACCAAGTAAGCATAATATCAGTAAGTAGTCAGGATGAAGGTATATATTCGTGGCAGTTGTTGGGGGGGATCGACTGTACAAGACAGAGCTAGCCTCCATAAAACATGCATTTAAGACTGAGTACAGCATACTTGGTAAAGATGATCATGTGAGAGTACAGTCAGTCCATGAAGCCTAAATGATTTTGGGCAGTGAAAGCATGTACATGGTAACTTCTTGTCACACGCAAGTCGATCAAGGTTTCAAGTGTTTGTGTGCATAATTTAGTAACATGGCAAACCTGCTGTGTACAGTTAGCTGTGCATGTGCATTGTTAGCTTGCTCTCAAACTATCCATGAAATTTCTACCTTCTCCACTGACTACTTATGTTGCTTACTTGATTCTATTACACTTGATATGCTAAATTCTCACTCAATGATACTGTCTGTGTCACTGCATACACAGCCAGCCTCATACCACAAGCCCAAGACAGTGTCACACAAGCATCACTACTTTAGCATACTTGTATGTTTGAAATCGGCCTTGTTCCCAAGTTCCCACCCAGCTTTCTGTTGGCACTGCAAGTGATGAAAAGCAAAGTAAGGAAGGCCTGGAAAAGAGGCTATGCTCAACTTGTGTATGCACTCCCCAACAAAACGACTACACAAATGCAGACAAGTTCTAATACCACTATCAGATCACCAAGAAATAGACTAGGGGAAGCTTCTCCCCCGCCCCTGAGCCCTGCAGGAGTACTTGGAAATGGCTTTCGTTAAAGAAGACCTAAAAAATAAAAATACAGTTATAGGTGTGATTTTACCTCTCAGATTGCATCGCCAACAATCTCAGTGCACCTAAACCCCAAATTTTTGTTGAGGAGCATGCCCCCAGAGCCCCTAGACAACGCTTCAAACAGCTTCCCCCCAAAACTCAAAATCCTAGATAGAACCCTCTCCTCTCAAAACATGAGGGGACAGACTGCACACAACAGACCTTCCTCTAGCAACCCTCTTGGAGAAAAAAGGAGACATCCTATATTTGAAGACAAGCATCCTGGGTGTATGTTCCAACTCTCACTTCAAGTCTCAGGCATCCCATGACCCATTTGCTGCCCTGTGATCTCTATCTGTGCTGTTGCACCTGGATGGGGCTTAACAGATAATTCCATCACTTATTCACTTGATGAAATTGTCTGAGTCTGTATTTATGAGCTCTGTCTGCTGAGAAAAGTTGTGGTAGTGATTGCATGATTAGAAATCAGAAGTCTGGCTGAACTCTTCATTGATTCTTGCATCCTCGTGCAAATTTATTCAGTGATCAGTCCCTCACGGTGCATGGATCGTGTATTTATAGGCTTTCCTTAGCTTACCCAGGCTCTCTTGATGTAATTTGTAAATCAAGACTCGCTATGTATGCTACAGTGATATAATGGTCGTCATGGGACCAGCATTTATTATTTTTTTGCTGTTTCAGACAGGTGGTTGCTTTATACAGGTCATTTTGCACAAGATTAGTACAACTGGGACCAGGAGTAGTGGCCGTAACAAAAAAGAGGTGGCTGTCTTTAACATGCAGTGACCACTATTGACAGGTTTCACTCTAGTGATAATACATTGAGTGAGAATGCAGCATATCAACTAGTAAGCGGAACAATATGTCAAAGGAGAAGGTACACATTCTATGAAGAGTTTGAGTGCAGCGCAGTTATAGTTTGCAATACATGCCAATATTAAATGCACACTGTCACTGCTCACTTTGGCCTGGCTACGGAACGATGCACACACATGATCAAAAAGTAATTTGTGTGGAATAGTAACCTTTTACAAGTCTTTGCTGCTGCCCAATAGACCACAAATTTAGGGCTCAAGAACAGACTGTACCTTCAAATGGTCATCTCAGTTGATCCAACATGCCTCTTATGGAGGGTTAACTCTGAGCTGTACTATCCATTTCTCCCTCCACAGCTGCCACAAATATACACCTTCATCCTGACTGCTTTATCTTACTGATATTATGTTTACTTGGTCTCTTTTACGATACGCTGCATACTCTCTGAATGCATGCTAGTTCTCAGAACAATTTTTAGAGTAAGTTAAATTACGTAGAAAGAGGGTTATCGCGATTATGCGCTGGGCACGGGGAACTCTATGTGAGGTTTTATGACGTAACCTCATGGAGCTATGTGAACATAGACGATCCCGTTTTGTCATGGCGGGTGCGGCACCGCGGGAAAAACAAAGCAATCAAAGCTACGAAGATAAGCATCTTGGATGTTGGTCCGTATATGTTTGGAGATGTGGACCAGCACATTGGTTGGTTTCAGAGCAAAGGCCTCCTAGCCACGAGCAAGACTTGTCCTGCATGCAGTCAACCAATGAACATGCAAACCCGCAGTGATGTCACTGACAAGTATAGGTATGTATGCGATAATTAGTAAAACACAATGTGCATAATAATCTTTGGTATGCATTCGTAACAGATGGAGATGTAGTGACACTGCCTGCAGGAAGTCAGCAGGGCTTAGGGATGGGACCTTTGCAAACTCCCATTTGACACTGCAGCAATGGATGGTACTGATGTACTGGTGGGCTCATGAATATCCAGTTACCGATGCTGCTCAGGAAGCCAAAGTTGAGAAGAATACAGCAGTCCAGGCATACCAGTATTTCAGGGACATTTGCAGCTGGCAGCTCCTGAATCATGATGCACCACTCATGCTGGGTGGACCAGGTGTTGTTGTGCACATTGACAGGTCTCTTTTTAGACACAAGCCGAAGGTATGGTACAGCTGTATGGCTTCTAGTCTCAGTGATTGTTAACATTTTTGGGCGTGGGTGTCCACCCCCACGGCAAGGTGTGGGTTTTTAGGATATGTGACACAAGCCACACTCTGGCACGTGGGGTGATGAGGATAGTTCCTGACTGATCTGCTGCAACTCTACTGCAAATAATACAGCAACATGTTCGCAGTATGACGATTGTTCACTGCAATGAATGGGCAGTATACAACTGCATCCAACACCTACCACCATAAAGTTGTGAATCACAGTCTACATTTTGTAGACCCGGCTACTAGCGTTCACACCCAACATGCTGAGTCCTACTGGAACCGGGTTAAGATGAAGTTTAAGCGAATAAAAGGTGTCTATGAGACCATGCTACCCTCGTACCTGGACGAGTTCGGGTTGCACTTTGTTCACAACACTTTAAGTACGCTCACGTGACGTGTGATATCTTAACCCTAACCCTAACCACCCTAACCCTTAGATCAAACCAACGAAGACAAGATGTTCACCACATTTTGTAAGAAAATTCCCTGGGCCCAGCCCCAACCCTAACCCTAACCCTTTCCCATAACCATTTAGCCAACAAGCAACTTAGGCCGACCAATGCACTGTACAGTCAAATCAACGTTAGCCCGACGGATTACGCACGAACAGCTCCTAGTTAATATTGAAATGGTGACACAATTTTGTTGTGAGACGTGACTTCCGTACTCCAACTTGTGTGAACAAAGTCTAACCCGACGAGTTCATGTGGCGGGAACGTCATGGAAGTACCGCTTCCTCAGCTCTGGCAAGTCTGTGTTGGGACATTGCTCTCAGGTACCCTGTTTAGGATTCCACGTTGCACCATCTGCTGGTCCACATCTCCGACAGTCTTTGCTTTTGTGTTCTCGACCGGTTTGTTTAAAAACCACTGACTTTCGAAAATCTGTCACCTGGTGCGTACTGCATGTCAATAATTGGATCACGTGACACGTCACAAGGCAGGTCGGAGCGGTCTATTGAAGTTGTACGGCTTCCAGACTTTGTAGCACGCTTGGTCCTTCAAGTACGATTGATCCTCCCTAGCAGCTCCAGAGGTGCATGTCACGTAATAACCGCTACATGCACCGATAAACTTCACTTTTTTTGCCTACAACTCACGCAAACCGAACACATTTTTGTTATGTTTTGCAGCACATTTTCTACTCTTCTTGGCGTATGCCATGCTGTCCTCCGGTTACTGCAGCTGAAATGACCTATGTAAGTAGTATCCTTGCATTCACTAATCTTGTGATTATGGGTTGGAACAATATGAGAAAATATGTTTACTGCCATCACAGCTGTGTTTACCTTCTCCTTTGATGTGTTAACTGTACAATGATTGTTATCCTCAGAACATCATAGTGTTTGGAGAATGGAATGAACCTGCCCCTCCAAACACGTTGAGTCATGGAAGCCCAAAGAGGAGTGTGCCAAAACAAACACCAACTGGCCAATTGAGAGATAGCTCCAGTAGTAGCAGCAGCTCTGACTCAGGAAACAGCAGGGCTAATCACCTCAGCTTGGACCTAAAGAGCATTTCTGGCCACTATGAGGAGTATTCTCGAGAGAAACATGGCTCACGTTTCATTCAGCAGTGAGATTGAGTTGGCCAATGCTGAAGATAACCAAATGTTTTACAAGGAAGTATTACCTGCTGCTCATGCACTAATGGAAGATCCCTTTGGAAACTGTTATACAAAAGGTTTTCGAATTTGGTAGTGATGAGTAGAAACTGGCACTTGTACAAAAGTTACAAGGCCAAGTTCTGTCTCTTTCAACGCACACCTATGGCTGCTGCGTGATCCAGAAGGCCATTGAAACACTACCACCTCCTCACCAGGTAAAACTAGTGTTAAATATATGTAGTGATTTTCTTCATTAAAGTGATAATCTAGAAAGGTTTTTTAAGCTACATTTTAAACATTATTTGTGTGTCATCTTCAAAGCAGACTCCTTTGTGTATGTGGCTGTCTGTCCACCATAGGCCAAGATCCTAGCTGAGCTGGAAGGTAACATCCTGGCTGTGTGAAAGACCAGAATGACAACCATGTCATCCAGAAATACATCGAGTTCGTTGACCCAATTCTACTGAACTTGGTTGTGTTGTCCTTCAAGGAACATGTGAGTACCACTCTTAACACTCTGAAATAGTGATTTAAAGGTGTTTGTCACATTGTAAAGTACAATGTAAAAGAACATTAATTTTTTGTGCTGTAGCTATGTAGCGATAACTTGTGTTTTATTATAGGTTTTCAAGTTAGCAATTCACCCATATGGCTGCCAAATCATTCAGCTGGCGTTGGAGTATTGCAATGCAGAGCAGACCAGGCTAGTGTTGCTGGAACTGCTGGACAACACAGAGCAACTTGTGCTGGAGTGTGTGTGTGTGTGTGTGTGTGTACAGCCCTGTCTGTGTGTGTACGTGTGTGCAGCCCTGTGTGTGTGTGTGTGTGTGTGTAGGCCCTCTGAGAGGGAGGTGGAACAGGGAATACTTCTCCTGGGCCCCCAAACTTTTTTCTAGAAAAGGAGCCCCATGAGGCTTTTAAATTAATTTTACCTTCTGGGCTGCATCTTTACACTTTTTCTTTCGCTTTCCATTGCATTGTCTGGACTCAATGAGTGACGCTTGGGTAGAATGCTTAGAAATATACTTTGACGTAAACATGCAGAACCAACACCGTTACTTGATTGACCATGCTTCTATGAATAATAGTAATTAGTTGGAAAATTTTTGTGTGCTTCACATGTGAAAGCTTTTCCCTAGGGCTCCTCTGCTCTCTTGGCAGCCCTGTGTGTGTTTAACAGAGAGATGTAGTTTAACTCTGGTTTGAACCTATGGCTGCATGTCTAAAAAATGTGTTTTCCATGTGTTGGCGTTGATAGGGCAGGCAATCCTAGTGTGATGTCGCTGTTCAACCAGACATGAGCTTGCTCACCATAACCAACACTCTATAGACAGAAGCCTTATCTATTAGTTAACACTTTCTAGCTATTAATACACTGTATCTCCATTTATGTCCAAGCTCTGACTCCAAAACTGATCCACTTCCAGCCTTAGCAAGCAGACTCATGACCTTAACGACGCCCATTCTAACGAGCACGCAATAGTCAGGGATTTCAGTACTTCACGTTGTTTGATGTCCCCCTGTTACATGACTAACAGAGGGGTGGGGTAAGCTAAAACCAGTGGAGGGCCTTATTGGAACGAGACCAAGATGCTGGTAGATACCGGCTTGGCTGTGACCATACTGCAAGACATATTAACGGCGGCAGAAGACATTTGATATCGGAGGGGGGAGGCGAACGTAGTGTTGCGTGCCCCCCTCCCCTCTTTGCAAAAGGGGTGTGGACATGCGCGACCAGGAAAATTTTTTCCGAATTAGATGGTCTAGGGTTGCTTCTGAGGCTATTTTTGGCTTACCTGCAGTTCTTTGCATGTATGATTTAGCATATTCTAGTTCCTTACATGCTCATATGGAGACTGTCATGTTATCGCAGATAGGGTTGCCATCGTGAAAAATCAACCATCCGGATTTCGAGCAATTTACACCACACGCATGAAGACCTCACCGATGCTTAAATAATCGCACACTAAAACTTCTCCAAGCGTAGCTATACTGCATGCAAACTGCACTGAAACTGCATGCAAACTGCACTGAAACTGCTTTATGTGGCTAAGGGGTTAAAGTACAGGTAGTATTATCATGATGATGTAATCCAATTTAGCCAGCTGGTTTTGCCAAAATCTTGCTGGGGTTTAGGAGTTTCAAAGTTTGCAAATTTGAGTCACAGAGGCCACTGTGTGAAAACAGCAGAGCTTTTTCTGTGTTGTAGGTGAGTAAGAAATTGGTGAAACTCTGAGAATTAGCATTTATTGCAGGTAAGCAGTTAGAATGAACCAATCCCTCCTACTTCAATTTTGTGAGGTTTGGTACAAATAACATATAAAGCAAGTTTAGTAGTGATTGAAGGTCCTTTGCCATCTGGCTAACACTGTTGAAACTGTCACATTGGCATGGGTAAGGTAAGTGATAGCTTTTCAGTATTAGCTAAGTTATAATTCTTCAGCACAGCTAGATTTGTCATTCAATTCTGAATGTAATGGTCTTTGTTTCATCCAAATTGGTGCTGCAGAAGTGGAGATATCATTTTTATTTGTAATCAACAATTTTTAAGAATTTATCTCAGAAAGGTACCAAACATGGTGTAGTACATTGCAAAAAATCTTCAAAAATAAATATCTCCACTCTTACTGCACCGATTTAGATGCAACAAAAACTGTTAAATTCAGAATTAAATGATGAATTTCACTGTATCCAAAACTAGGTACCCATAAAAGTTTGAAAAGGTGGTTCTGAATCGCTTTGCCTCATCCAGACCCATGTCACGTTTGTATTCTTAGCCAGGTGGCAAAGAACCTTCAATCACTACCAAACTTGCTTTATATGTTATTTGGACCAAACCTCACGAAACTAAACAAGGAGGGATTGCTTCATTCTAATTGCTTACCAGCAATAAATGCTAATTCTCAGGGCTCCAGCAATTTCTTACGTACATGAAACAATATGCTCCACTGCCTTTGTACAGCAACCTCTGACACTCAATTTTGGTAATATGAAACTCCTTCACTCCAGCAAGGTTTTGGAAAAACCAGCGGGCAAAATAGTATTACATAATGATACCACCCGTACTTTAACCCCTTAGCGACGTAAAGCAGTTTTGGCGCAGTTTGCACGCAATATACGCTTGGAGCAGAAGTTTTAGCATGCGATTGTTTAAGCATCAGTGAGCTCTTTATGCGCATGGTGTAAGTTGTTCGAAATCCGGAGGTTGATTTTTCACCGTGGTAACCCTATCTCGCAGATTGCCTTTGCTGAAAACGGCGGTTCCGTTCCAAATTTCTGAGTTTCAAAATCCAGGTACTGAAAGTTCGTGGGATTATCTTGTTGTAGCTATATTCTTGCGCCGGGATAACTGATCTAGTTGCGCAAGCCTTAGTTGGCCTAGAGAACGATACAACCGATTTCAGCTCACTCGGAATAGTGCGGAAATGTTGAATAACAGACACCTACTTAGAAGCCACACCACACGTTGACACACAAGTACTTATTACGTAACTCCAGTAGGCTATATTAGTAGCCTCGTTCCCAGAACCCTGGTTGTTGCCGAATGAAGCCTTGGAAGGAAGCTATGAATACGACAGTGAGTCAGCAAAAAAATTTCTTGGCGACTTTGTGAGACTGAGCTATGACTAGTATGAGTGAACCAGGGCGCACGAGGGCTTACGACGAAGATTTGCGGTGGCGCATGGTGTGGCAGAAATTGATAAACGGCTACACTATTAAGGAGATAGCGAGGAATTTGTATGTGGCTGAATCTACCGTATGGAGAGTTGTAGACCGTTTTGAATGCACTGGAAGCGTTACTCCCAACCGAGCAACATCCAGAGCATACCGGCTGCACGAGCACGACGAACTACTGTTGATTGAACTAGTGTGCGATAAGCCTTCAATCTACGAGTCTACGCGAGATCCAAGCCACTTTATTTGAAACCACAGGAACGTTGGCATCTGCTTCTACATAATTATGTAGGAACATGAAGAGGTTGGGTTTCACTAGGAAAAAGCTGAAGTTTGTTGCTTTGTAGAGGTCTGACGTTCCGAGGGCTGAGTATCAAGCTGAAGGTCGATGTATAATGGCGACATGTGTTGATGAGACTGGCTGTGACCGTAATGATGCTGCTCGAAAATTCGGATATTCACTCCGTGGATTTCCAGCCAAGAGCTTTCCATTTTTGTCACGCGGAAAACGGATTTCAACAATTGGGCTAATGTCAACAACTACCTTTTTAGATTGCTACACAACTGAAGGGACTGTTGATGGAGATGTATTCTACAGACTTGTGCAGTCATCTCTGCTTCCACACCGGATGCCATTCAATGGTACAAACCCAAATAGCGTTGTGATACTTGATAATTGTTCCTTCCACCACTTAGACGATGTGGTGGACCTCATTCATAGTGTTGGTGCACGTTATCTTCCTCCCGCCATACTCACCTGACCTTATACCTATTGAGCAGTGTTTCAATAAGGTCAAGCTCTTTCTGCAGGAGCATGATACAGTCATTCAGTCCGTCACAGATCCCACAATGATAATCACTGCAGCATTTGCATCCATAACATCTGAAGATTGTATCGCTTGGTCTGCAGATTGTGGCTATGTATGAACTATCGTCCAACTTGTCATATGACATGCACATACCACAACTCATACTAGTATGTACTCTGGTGGATGTACAGAGGTTTTCGGGTTGGTTGTCCATGAAAATTGCACAAGATTTCCAGTTTATTTTTGTGTGAGTTGCAAGCATGTGGATTCCAACGTCCAAGTTGCACAAAGTAGAGCGTTTGTGAGGTAATCAGCGAACAAATTTGTTCTCTGTTTGAATGATGCTCTTGTACTCTTGCGCATGTGTGACAAAATTTCACGGACCAACCTGACAACCTCTGTATATGTTCATGAAGATCCTTGCCTATCATCAGCATTAGGTAGCTTTCGCTTATTAGTATTACTCACAGATGTTGCTCCATCTTCTTTTTCTGGCCCTAGACACCACAGACTAATCTCTTTCTCATTGACATAGGTTTCGTACATACTCTTCAAGTCCTCTTCACTTTTGATCCAGACTTTTGCTGAACCACGACCACCTTTGAAGTACCCAAAATCAAATTCGGTATTGTCTGGGACTAACCCTTCACACTCCGTTAGAATACACAACCTTACTTCCCGTGGTGAATTAAACGTTCCAAGTCTTCTAAATTTTTCTACTATAAATTGAGACTTCTTTTTAGGATTAATGATTTTCAAGCTGTATGTATATTGGCGTCTACTATCTGAATCAGTACCAGCAGGTGGGGTTGGGTGGGGGGGGGGGGGGGGGGGTAGACTGTGTAGCGGAAGTATCCACTTCAGTGCCCACGGGCACGACAGTCGGAAATCCAGGCGTATAATAGTCATACTCATAGTATGGCGGGTTAGGTGGGTAGTTCCATGCCATGACCGTACTCAAATCTTCGATAACAACAAATAGACGCTCGCCTGACTCACACTGAAGGCGACGACAGACTAGACGGACACTGGTTGACAGAACGACGCTGGTCGACAGAACGACAATGGTTGACAGAACGACAATGGTTGACAGAACGACAATCGTTGCAGAATGACAATGGTTGCAGAACGACATTCAGTCATCAAGAAACCGCTCACGTACACGTGCTTAGCCTCGTACCCAGGCTCGAGGCTACATGTGCATATGCACTCAGTCATGAGTGTATGTTGTCGTTCTTACTGGCCCCGCCTGCATTCATTCCGAGTCTCACACAGAAAAGTTTTTGTTGACTCGCTGTCGTATTCATAGCCTCCTTCCAAGGCTTCATTCGGCAGCAACCTGGGAACGAGTCTACTAATGTAACCTACAGGAGTTACGTAATAAGTACTTGTGTGGACGTGGCTACATGTGGTGTGGCTTCTAAGTAGGTGTCTGTTATTCAACATTTCCGCACTATTCCAAGTGAGCTGACATCGGTTGTACCTCACTGCTGCAGTGTCAGTTTGTGTGTGTGGTATCTAATAAAGTGATGGCCATGCACTCCCGCAACTATGGACGATGATGGGGGCTATGCCCCCATGCCTTGAATTTTGTGGGGGCAAATACCCCCCCCCCTCAACCGCCCCTCCCCCCCACCCCGGTTCCACCGCCTATGCCGACTTATGGAGGAGGCAGTTGATGGTCAATTGTGGGGCAAGGTGAGCGAGTTGTATCGTTTATTTATAGGCAGCATGGTAGTTACATATATACTACATGTTTGTAATGCAAAAATGCACAATGCACAATATATATACACAATATAATTATATAAATTTATGCATCGGTAGTCTGGGTAGAGCGCCTAGCCCTATCTCTCTCCGCTTCATTAATCTACAAGCAGCAAATCTACTATCAAATTTGACTATAAAATCTGACTATAAAACGTGCGCACGTGTTCCCAATTGGATCACACGTGTAGTGTCCGTGTGCGGCGCGCGTACGCGTGCACTGGATGTGCAGGCACAATAGCCATTCAGAAACTGATTCAATACCTAGCCACACCAGTTTTTAACGACAGATTGTCAATATTGTACCAGGTCCATCAACCCAAATGTCACTTGTGCAGAACATCTGATCATATGCAAGTCCCTCCCCATTCACTCTCCTGAACATATCTGCACGGCCATCGAGAACTTTGAAGACTAGGTTCTTGGACTTTCTAAAGTGTTATTGTTTTCATTCCACTCTGCATAGTTGTGTACCTTCATGTTTGTTTATACCATGCATATCCCATGACGGGGCGCAATGAAACTTTGAACTTTGAACGTCTATATACAGGCCCGTAGCCAGGATTTGTAAAGGGGGGTTACATGGGTGTTAGATGTGTATCACTATGTATGCATGAATAAGCATGGAAGACTAGGGGGATCTGGGGGCATACTCCGCCAGGAAATTTTTAGAAATTAGATGCTCTGAGATTGCTTCTGAGGCCATTTTGAGACAGAAGCAGAGCCGTAGTAGTTAGGCCTACATGGCCCGCGGAGTATTGCATCTAATTTTGGCTGTGTACATATGCATTTGCTAGCAGGTGGGGTGACATCACTAGGAAGACAACCGGTGAACTCTCGACTAGTCTCTAGCGCCTGAATAGCGATTTATTTACGCACGTATTTACCGCGTCCTTTCTTCGCAGCGGCGTAAACAGCTTACGCGCGCGTTCCGCGCTGGTCCTCCACGAACAAACTCGCATAGCTGCAACCAGACTCGTTTGGACGGCGGTGATTCTCTAATATATAGCAGCGAGACTAGTGGACCAATTTCAAATGGTAGGGCACTTAAAATGTACAGTTAAGCGGTGCATATAAAATCTTTTGGAGGCCAAAAGGGAGGTTCGAGCGAACCCCATCGAACCCCCCCCCCTGCCTACGGGCCTGATATATATCAGAGAAATCCCGCCGTTCAACTCACTAGTGTTCATACATCGGGAGTCTGGGTAGAGCGCCTAGCTCTATCTCGCTCCGCTTCGTTAATCTTTGCTCAGCTGTTTCTGCCGCACGTCGGGCTCTCTCTCTCTTGTTCTCCTGTGCACAGTACCCTGTTTTCCTTGTCTTGCGATGGTTTCGGAGCTATTCTGGAAGTATTCAGAATATACATGTTCACTACAAGCAGCAAAACAACTTTAACGACGTGAAAGTAATTGAGACCCGTTCAAAAAAAAGATACTCGTCAGTTCAAAGTCCATGGAGAGTTGTTCGTGCGCATACGCAATTTAACGAACTGTACACCTGTCCGTTGTCGGAATAAGACCAAGGGTCTCAATGCTTTCATGCTGCTTGATGCCCCCTCACGTGATATGTGTAGGTGGAGCATGCATACTGTAGGTTCAAAGGGTACTTCGGCATGTAAGGCATAGGCTGCGGAACCGGGGGGGGGCAGTGGGGGCAGTTGCCCCCACAAAATATAAGACGTGGGGGCATAGCCCCCATGGTCGCCCACAGTCATGACGGTGAAACGGCAAGCCCCCTTTATTAGATACCGTATACTCACAAATTGACACCACTGCAGCTAGATAGCGTAACCATTGTCCAGGCCAACTAGTCTCGAGTCTCGCAGCATGTCGCAGAGATCCCGGCGCATGAGTGTCGAGTCTCGCTACGTTGTGGCCCTGCCCCAAGCTCAGTAGGGCCTATATAGTACTCAGCACTGGAAGCTCAGAAGTTTGGACTCTTCAGCAACAGCCACTGCATGGCATGTGGACGTCTATACAAATTAGAGTCATACATGCGAAGACGTACAGATAACAACGATAACTGTAGTGCCGCTTTGGGCCAAAAGTGACCTCAGAAGCAATCTCAGAGCATCTACAAAATTTTCGTGGGGGAGCATACCCCCAGACCCCCCTAGCATGTGCGTGCTTACGCACACGAATCGGTCGCCCCCCCAATCTCAAATGTCTTCCGCCGCCGTTGTAAGGCCAGACCAAATTGATTTTCGGATTTTTTCCCTCCAAGTAGTGACCAGGCGGGTAAGTGAAAAAAAAAATTAATTATCCAACCTTTGACCTCACATCAATGCACCAAAGCTGCTTTCCCATGCAACGTTCAAAATCTTTCGAGGAACAACGGGTGGTGGCGCCTCGCTTAACCACAGCGGATAGCCACGCAGAAGACGCGGATGCCATGGAGTGCACAGTGCGTTCTCTTTGACAAGAGACTAGCGAGGCCACGTGGTTATTCTAATAAGTGCGAGCTTGTCCGCACTATATCCACGTGCGCCTTCAGAATGCTGAACTGCCGGATCCGTAAAACAGAAAATCAATTTGGTCTGGCCTAATAGTGGCAACATATGAACATCTTGTCTACGCACCTCGAGTCTATCACTCTTGGTCTGTCGATGGTTCAAAGGAGGCAGATGAAAGCTCTGTCTAGAGGTATAAGTAAGTTCAGGTGGTAGGGAACCCTGTGTTTTCAAGGTTAACAAACCTGGAATCCAAGCTGACAGAATTCTTTGTCTTTGTAAACTTTTAGCGCACAGTCCGTTTGGGGAGTCTTCATCCGTTCACTCATAGATACTATACACTTCCGTGGATGTGAAACGACATGCGTTTACGGATAGTTTACGGAGATTTAATGATACAGTCACTGCAGCGCCAGACCGTGGCAGAGCGGCCAAAATTGTCGTGTATGCGCGACACTCTTTCAGTCTTGGGACACGCGAGCGCTGTGATAGCGGTCTACATACTATTTCAGAGGATCACTAAGTACATACTCTACAGATTCAAGGTTACAGGAAGTCTACAGTTCGCTTCTAACTCAACGTATTCACCCTCGCATCTGTTGGAGCACTGTACTACATCTTTGTGTGACTGATTATCTCTGGAGATGTTTTGCTTCGAACCAGATGTTGGCTTGATACAAATGTAATGTAGGTCCGTCTACTGGGAGAAAGTACTGATAATGCTGTGACACTTTTTGTTTTCCCAAGAATCAGGAAAGATCAAAATAATTTTCAGGATACTTGCTTTGTGACAGATTATCTCCGGACGTAGCTATCTATAGACCAAGTGACTGTTACAGCTGTGTACTGTACTAGAACGTACACTGGGAGAAAGTATAAGTGTTCCATTGAAAGTGTCGTGTACAAGTTAAAAAGCAGGGTGAAAACTCGCATGATTCGCGTATGATATTACCGTGTCGCGTCTACATAGTAGCTGCATTCTCCACACGGAGCAGCATGAGCGCGAATCAGCATGAAATGAAACTTCCTGTAACCTTCTAGCTGTAGAGTATGTACCTTGTCCATTCTATTCTCTGTTCCAGCTGCTGCCACACCGCTCAACTGAGGTAAAATGACACGGAAATCCGTTTACTCTCCGTTTTACTACCGCTGCAATGATTGTATCACACATTCTCATAGTGGGCGGAAACGTTTCACATCCACGGAAGTGTATAGTATCTATGGTTCACTGTCCGTAAAATTGGGGATTTTCCCCATTTCCTGTCGGCATTGATCAGTTTATAATTAAGTTAGTTAAGATGTGGCCTGGCGGAACCCTTCATGTGGTAGTCGGAACTTTGAAGATAAGCTTAGATCGACTTAAAAAAAAAAAGAAAAAAGAAAGAAAAAAGAGAAGGAGTTTAGTAGAGTGCTGTAGTGTCAGTAGCTGATGTGAGTAGTGCGTAGTGCCTGCTTGTGAAAGCAAGCTTGTGTCTAGAAGCAGCAGAAAGGCCACAGTGGCCAAGACTGTACTCATTGGGCAGGCCCAGGTCTTGCGATCGTATGCCAAGCCTAGTAGGTGATGTGGCCCGGTGCTTTGAGTGCTGGGCTGGGCTTTAACTAGAATGCGCAATATATCGTTGGTAGTACGTTGCCGTTGACAAGAAAGCTGAAGAGGAGTTGTGTGTGGAACAGAACCGTGAGTTGTTTAGCGACATAAGGGGGAGAAGTGGGGCTAGTAATGCTTGCTTGCACTCGTGAATGAGCCCCTCCCGTAGACAAGCTGTGAATTTTTGGAAATGTGCATTCATTTTGGTGCAGTCAAAGTTGTCCATTCCAAGAGTAGTGACAAACATGAGTCTAGCCTGACTTTGGGAGTAGCTCTGAACAAAAGCTGGCACAGAATGATTTGAGATACATTGGTGGTTAGGACGCTACCTACAGTGAGCATGTAGACGCGTCCATCGAGTGGCAATTTTGGCTCATGAATATATTAATAAGCTACTAAAACCCATTTTTAAAACGGAGTGACTATTGCCACCGGATAATCGGTGGCGATTACCGCCACTGAATGGCTACTGACACCGAATCGGTGGCAATAAAACCACAAACTGACTATTGACACCGACTGCATCTATTAACAGCTAAATGTTATCACTGACCTGTTAGTAATATTCCGCCTGCAGGATGTGATCGTCAGGATCATGCATCAACTCACAAAATAGCACGCTCTTATAATCCGGTCAGGAATAATTCATTTCCGGAGGGCATTGTCAAGGGCAATTAACTATGACCCTAGGCAGCAGAGGTCAACTAGATGTATATGTGCGTGGTTATATGTACATGCAATTTGTTTCAAAATGTTTTCAAGCAATTTAAGTCACATTGCAATTTATTTCAAAATATCATCAAGCAATTTTACATCCCATTGCATAAATCCAGAGCATACTCTTCATGAAATTGTTACATTCAAAGTTCATGGAAGCTTATACTTGGAACACTTAGCTATATGTTATCTTCACAGGATGGGACAGCTCAAGAAGAATGTGATTCCACGCTGTCTTACACACGAAAGCGTGTTTTTTATCTCACTGTAGGTGATCGTTGTAACTTTCTTGTGAACCAGCAAATCCAAAGGTACGATCTCTGTCAACAACCACACCACCTTGTCCAAATTTGCCTTGCTGAAAGGTTTCTTGGAGGTGCCAATATCACATCATTGAGCTCACTTGGTTTTTCCTGTTCTGTATAACTATCCTCAAGTGTTACTAACCATCATCAATTTCTTCTTGTTAAGACAAAGTCTTAATGTTACACTCCTTAAAATTCCTTTATCACATGGGAATCAGTGTCTGCAAAATCTCATTCATGAACAGTTTGCTTCTTCAAGTGCAAACCTGATGGGTAAGATTGAAGTATAACCTCTTGTAGTATTGGCTATGAGACAAAAACTGAAAGCCATAAATGCTGCAGAACAAAACGTATCTGGCTTGGGAGATAGTCTTGCAGGCCAGACAATCATGGAACGATAGTCGATAGTCTGCACAGGCCAAATTCCCATCACTGCATTGAGTGAATGTGTTGTTGTCTTTCAGCATATGACCCAATCATGATATCGATAGTACTTAGTGTAGAGCCCAGAGCCTGTTGGTCTGGGCACAGACCAGGGGGGGTAGATTAGCTCTATGAATCACATGAAAAAATTACATTCCATTCTTAGGTATGCGGAAAGCTCACGGGGATTTACAGAGATTAAACAAGTAAGCACTCATAGCATCTAAGCTTGCCGGGGGATCAGTGGGCCTCAATGCTTGCAACACTTCTGTTCTAAGGTAGAACATCCCTACATTGTCACAAAGTTGGAGAAATCCCTGGATATGGGTGAGCTCACCTTCCATGGCGAGAAAACTGCATGTTGCTGATTGCAGCAGCAAACTAAAGTGCATGTTTTAGCTTTAGCACGGCAAACTACTCCCTAAAACTGCACAAAAAGCACTCAATAAAGGCTGCAGTGCACGGAATCAGACGATTTCACAGAGCATTACATCATCAGATTGCTGAGTGCACGTGAGCTTGTCCTACACCCCTGGGCACAGACTAGTCAGCTAGGAAATATCAATTGCTGGTGGGAATTTGAATTCTCTACGAGATTCTTGAGACTACTGTAAAAATTGCTAATCTTGTTCACAGGCCTTCCACACTTCAAGTTTATCATTTCGTATGAAGAAACATGCTTGAGCTTAGGCTGGTATTTCACTTCTCCATTTGTATAGTAGGTGCAAGGTAGAGGTTACACACTGACAAAAATTAAGACTCACCTCTCACAAGACAGGACAACTTTTACATGGATTCTTCTGCAAGGCTGATCCGCGTGCGCGTAGAGAGGTGTAGCATTCACGTGATCAGGTCACCCACCCATCTTCGGTGTCAATAGTAACTTCGTGGCTTATTCAAGTTATTGTGCCACCGACATGACTGATCTGTGTCAATAGTCAGTTTGTGACTTTATTGCCACCGATTCGGTGTCAATAGCCGTTCAATGGCGGTAATCGCCACCGATTATCCGGTGGCAATAGCCACGGCCTTTTTAAAATTAGGCAACGCAAGATTGCCCTAAACCAAACCCTAACCCTGAAACTAGGAGTAACACTGGTCCTGACTGTAACCCAGGTTTATGTTTTCGTTAACCTCCGCCGAGTGACTTCTGTCGCCACCTTAAGATACTGTCGTGAATGTGTTGACAGTGTGGCAGTGTCAGCTCGATTTTTGGTGCACTCAAGTGATCAATGCAAAGTCAAGGGGTAGTGACAAAAGGGAATTATCAAGCAATCAAGCACAGTTTTTGTCGATCAAAAAACTTGATTGCTGTCACAAACGCTTCTACAGGCGATGTATAAGTGACTACCCCTTGAAAGTGTGTATACCCTCTGACGTCATTGCATGTGATGTGATCTCCCAGGCCTTTCTTCGCCATTCTGGAATACTGCAAGCAATCAAAATCTGAAGTTGGAGAAGGCCGGGAACCCGGCTGTGCATTTTGTTTGCAGTGTACACTTCTAACTCAGCCTGTTGCCAAGACTATGCCATTTGCCACTTCCTCAGACTCCTACGGTCGTTCCAATTTCTGGTAACCTTGGCTTGCTCATGGAGTATTTGGACACTGTATCGCCTTAGACAGCCAAGCAGCTCAAGACTAGGACCAACAAAGACGCAGTGCTGGCTCAAGTGCAAAGATTTGTGCTCCATGGTTGACCTTCTCAAGAGCCAAAGGGAGGAGTGCAAGCGGAATTGGAGGAGGAAAGAGTTGAGTGTGCTGGATGGTTGTGTACTTTGGGGTGCAAGAGGTGTTGTTCAAATACCACAAAGAGAGTGAGTAATCCAGGAACTGGGTGAGAGACACCCAGGCATTGCAAGGATAAAAAGATTGGCAAGAAGCTGTGTGTGGTGGCCTAGCATGGATGCAAACCTGGAAGCCAAAGTGCGAACCAGTACCAAGTGTCAGTCAAGTCAACCCCCAGAATGACTGTATTGATATAAGTGAGGGGGAGATGTGATATATTTGACTTTTCACTGATTAAACTTGTCGAACCTCTATATCAATTTTTGCATGTCTTAATTTATTGTATAAAAGTGAAAAGTTGTCATGTTTTTTGTGTGAGTGCAGTGCAGTCTACAGTCTCTGATAAATATTAGTCAAATATATAGCGGCATGCAAACATGCACATATACTGTTGCAATCACTGGTAGCCTTTAGCAGGCTATACACCACAGAGTTCCACATGTAATCTCTGGACTGCACACTGACAGGTTATCATCTTAAATGATGTTTATAGCCTCATTCCCAAGGCCCCACTCAGCTGACAAAAGCTGGAGGGCCTGGAGGAGCCAGGGAACAACACTACATTTGTACTACTGGTTCTGATCGATATTTGTCCTCAAATACGATTGTTCCATTTCTTTAAGTCCTAAAAACATGCGCATATACTGTTGCAGGACTTGTTGCACTTCCATCTACACATTCATCATCTTCACAGTCATGGCTGGTTGGCATCAAGGAAACTCCATCAGGTTTTGTTGCAAACTCATGAAATTTTAGTTCAGTGCTGATCCCACAGTGCCTCAGTCCTCCAGCGCAAAGACGAATTTCACCATCCCGTACGTAGATTGCCCGTGGCCGGAAATCAGACGTTACTGGTTGTAGCTTCCAGGCAAAGTTTCAGGTTTGCTGCATATAAGTGCGCTCGTGCCCTGACCCCACCCCCTCGTAGGGTCATGTGACAGGAGGATATGAAACGGCACTGAGACCCCAGTAATCAGCACTCTCGGTTGTCAAACACCCGCTCAGAGCCCAAGCAGCCTTCCCTGCCAGAAATCAACACCCTACAAGGTGAGAGTAGCGTTTTTTCTAATCCTCTCCATGCAGCCAGGCCAAGAATTGGCCCACCCGGTTCAAACCATGGCGCTTTGACAGCCAAGCCTAGCAGCCAGGACAAGAATTGGCCCACCCGGTCCCAGCCGTGGCGCTTTGACAGCCAAGCCTAGCAGCCTACATGTGCATGTCACCCCGTGGGTGACTCCACCCACTTCCCCTGTCCCACCACCCCCTGTCCAACCTCCGCCTGTTCCACCCTTTCTGCTAACGCAGAACCTGCATGTGCACCCAGCACGCAGAGACTAACTTTTCTGCACAGTGCGCAGTATGGAATAACCATGCAAAGGTGCACTGTAAAGGGTTAATTTAAACTTGGATTTGGTGTCCATTGAAGTTTGGATATATAAGGATAATGTTTCTTCTTACCAATCAGTGTGAATTGCTATAACTATTCTAAGCCTAGGAGACCAAGAATCAACTTACAGTGGGCAAATTTAGTAACTATCATCAAACTCCATTCAACCTTAATAACTAGTGAGATGATTCATCATCAAGGGGCGAGCCTGAGCAAGCAGCAAACTGCTGATTTACTACTTTGTCATGGCACACAGCAGGATTTGTCACTGTCGACTGTTTAAGCCAAGTTTGACAACGCATAAGTAGCTAAGTCCTCACCAGAGATAAATATGAGTATCACATATGCCAACCATTTCTCCAGCCAGGGGAGCTAACGTGGCTACACATGCATGGACTAAGCTTTACACCGAAATCGTGAGCTAAATTTCTGGCGTTTATGAGTGCCGTTTATGCATCAGGGCCCGCTACCTGAAGCATGCAGGCGACCCAGTCAACCGGCCACCGCCTTCAACTTCAGTCGTCTTCGCTCCGGGTCCCCGGACGCTGCACTCTGACAGTATAGCCCTGTACTGGCCTTCACATGCTTCATGCGCGATATCGACTTCGTGAAATATTTGAATGCGCTCATTTTAAATTTATGGTAAATGGTCGGTCCAAGCAAGCAAGCTAGCAAGCAAACGTACACACGCATGTGCGCAATGAAGTCACGCTAGTGTGGGGCTCGCTCAGGCTCGCCCCAATTATTTAGTTTTGATCATGTGAAGTGGGGGCTAGAAAACTACACGCATGATTGATGAGACAAGCCTGAGCAAAGTGCAGTGATTTCACAGTTTGTGTACCAAGTAACAGCAAACTTACTGGAAGTACATCCACACACAAAGTATTATAACATGTCACCACAAAGCTGGAACGAGAACCTGCTGTCTGTGAGCACATAGACTACCTGACTTATTTGTCCACTGTCCTTTCTTGAGGTTGGTAAGTCACCATACAGCCATGCATCCTATATTAGCTACACATTGGCTCTTCGACTTTCATGACGATGTATGAAAACTTGTTTTCTTTGTCTCCCTTGGTAGTAAGGATGAATTTTCTGAAACACCCTGCTACAAATTACCCGAAATCCCCTTAGCTATGTGCAATAAGCTGCTGTGAATTATGTTTTTTATTTTGTGCTTTGTTTTCCCAGTCAGGTGCTTGAAATACCTATATAGATCTGGTTTACTTTATAGTGACTCCGACTTAGCTACGATCAAGACTATATACTCGAGTTCTCTTTCGCTGAACGCACGGCGGAGATAAATCAGACGACACAACACTTCAACAAAAGACAAAAGCACTACGTACCTCTGCCGGGCTGCTGTTCTGTAATTTTGTTCAAATGCCACCTCCTCTGGTACGCTAATCCCCAGGTACATACAAATCGAATTCCAACTGGTTAGCTCCTTAGCAATCTCCGCCAAGTGAACGTCACTGACGTTCTGATCCAACGGAGTTTGCGAGGGTATGGTCGCCAGCAACTGCTCCAGAGAGGCTTTTAGCATCTCCATTGTTACGTTCCGCTCGAGGCGCGCCCACTATTTCAGCATCTATCGATAAACATGATCTAGCGCTAAATCTAAATCGACTACGAGCTCTTTCTGTTTTAAACTCCTGTGACGTTTGCCAAAATCAGATCTGTGGACTAGCTGTTTGAAACAACTGGAGCCTGGTATCTGTCTCATACTGTGACATGTCTTCTCTACCAATGTGCAGGCTTGTGAACATGCATGGAATTTTTGAAAGAAGATCTGGTAAAGAGTTTTGATGTAATCATCCTTGCCAATTAATGGAGTGGACCAGGTGGAGTATGTAGCTGATAGCAGAAGTCAGCACTCAGTCTAGCAGGCTTTTTCACTCCTGATTAAAAGAGCTGTAGCTACACTCCTCTTTTTCTCAGAAAGCATGAATAAAGATCGTTTTGGCTATAGCCTTGATTACCAATGGTTATCAATGTTTACAAGTTTAGGTGATCAATCGGCATTTAAATACATTCAAATGCATTAAAGACATTTGGGTTGTTTCAACCATATTTTGGTTATCTCAGTTGCATGCCTGTAAAGTTCTTGTAGTGATTAGGATCTTCTTACATAAGGGTAAATCAGCACATTACATGGTGAGGTTTGGTCTTTTTAATCCTACACATCTACCTGTGAAGGAGTTCCATGATTGCATGGTTTGATAGAAATGCCAGGAATGTACACAAATAAGTTTTCTGAAAAAAAAAAAAATACTGATTTAGCTAACTACAAGAAGCTCTTCAATGGACATTCAAAAATACCCTATTTGGTCACACTCTTTGGATAATGGTCACACTGATGCAACTGCATGAGACGACCAAAAAAATTAATATGGTTGAAGTAATTCTTTTTTTTTTTTACAGTGAATGTATCTATAACACTTTTTCAGTGTTCAGACTATTGATACATTTCAAGTCCAGTAGGGCATTCTTTCGTCACTTCATGTGCATGTTTGTGTACTTTATGTCTAAGATCAAGGAATGAAAGCTCAACGTTCTTGATAATACTGATGACAGCAACTCCATGTGGGTGGCAACATATGGCATAGGCATTGGATTGATATTGGTTAATGTCTTTCAACAGCTGCTGACACAACTGTAGCTATAGCTACCTACAGTTAGCTTTATGCACATGTGCTTGTTCTGGAGTGGTTATAATTACGCCACAAGGTTTGTAATCAGTGTCTCTCTGATAAAAGTAACTTAATTCCAAATTCTCTCTAGAATCACTGCTTGGCTCTTGGAGGGCTACAAGAAAACAAGAAAAGAATATGACATAAATATGAATTCATTTTCTGATATAATGACTATTGTTTGTATCTACTAAACATATTATAGATATGGCATATAATCAAGATTACGTAAAATTGGCCCAGCTATCAACCTTTACTGCAATACTCACAAATCTGAAAAAAAAACTTCCCAGTGATATAATTATTAGCTTGCTAAATTATTAGGCAAGGTATCAGAAACAGATGCGGTTCTTGGAGAACTATAGCTAGCTACTGTTAAGACCAGGTCGGCTTGCAGAGCAGGGAGACATTGTAGGCTAAAAACTTATCATAGCATGACCAGCATACACAATGTAGGTGGGCAGATATTGGTACTACATGCCTAATTGTCCAGAGCACATAAACAATTCAAGTGCATGCCCACCCCCATGTTTGCATCATGGCATGAGTAGCATACACAATGTGGGCGGGCAGATACTACATGCCCAATTGTCCAGAGCACATATCTAGTGCCCTCCCCCATGTTTTTGCTACATTGGAAGATAGAAGACAACTAATGAATATATTTACTTTAGGCTTCCCAACACCCTATAAACAAACTTTGACTCTATAAGTGCATTCATGTTACCAAGGTTATTACAGTAACTTAACACTTCTCTTGCTAGCTGGAAAATGACAGAAGACTTTATCTTCCAGACATCCAGCAAGGTGTTTTCTCACCACCTTTGTGTCGTAGTTCAGACCCTTGGGAGATTGGCCATTGCATATTGCCATTGCGTTAGCAATGGTAAATAGACCACAATCATAGTGATTAGGCTGCTTCTGTAAGCCAAAGAAAAGCACACCATAAATCTATAGCCTAACTAAAATTCCAGCTTAATTCTTGAGATAAATGTTTACCTGCACATTGGCATACTCTAGCTTTATTTCCTTTTCTGGTGAATGGAGAATAGCTGCGATCTGCTTCTTTGTATCAAGCGGTAGAGCTGCCCTCAGACTATCATACACCCGCACTGTTGAGGGGGATGTAGACCCGATGGTGCTCACCGTAATCCAGTGACTTCCACCAGAATGAAGAATCTGCACCATCTCCTCACGAATGATATCAAAGTGGAGTGACTGAACAAAGATCGGATTCTGCAAGCCCCTCATGTGCTGGAGATCTGGATCAAGCCTGATAAGCTGCTGTACCACATGAATATGGGAATCATTGAGCCACTCTCCTATCTTTGTGCTTCCTCGTCAACTGTGTGTACCCGATCTTGACCCAGTTATTCCCATCATAACCTGTAACAATGATATTAACTATAGTATTATTATTGACAGAGTAGATAACAATCACTTTGAGACTTACCTTCTGGATCATTTTCATCATCACTTATGATCACCTGGTGCTTGCACTGGTGTTTGCATATAGCTATATCTTGCTTACCTCCTCCAACATAGTAAAGATTGCCATCAGCACTCTTGAAGAACTTGGATCTCTTTCGCAGAGCCTGTTTGTCAGACTTTTCAAAGTCGCTTGGATAAGTACCATATTGAACCATATTGAAGGTACTGGTGGATTTGGCTGAAGGTGAATCTCAGACAACAGGTTTTCTTACTTACCAGTAACAAAACGATCACTATGACCACCGACAATTTTGACCACCAAAATGGCGGATAGCAACGGTTGCCTGCTGGTTAATGATATTCACGACTGAGATAAACGTTCGCGCCGCAACTGGTCTATACATAAGTGTAAGTGGTAAGAATATGCGCCTAATAGATCTAGACCCCTTGCAATGGGCGTGGCTTTCGTAACGGCGGCCATCTTGGAGGACAAGTAGAAATGGTGATCTTTTGTGCGATCGTTGGCTGTGCGAATAGAGCGGGAAGAGACAAGGATAAGAATTTTTACCGCTTGCCTGCTATTGTTAAAAACCAAGGGGCGCAGACGGAGCAGTTGAGCGAGAGGAGACTGCGGAATTGGCTAGCGGTAATTCGTCGAAAAGATCTCAAAGCGGAAAGCTACCCCTACATCAGGGTTTGTTCTGACCATTTTACAAGCGGTAAACGAGCGAAACTGTATGACACTACAAATCCGGACTGGGTTCCAACGCTAAACTTAGGGCACTGTGAGGCAAAAACAGGAGATTCATTGAGCCGACATGACAGAGCAGTAGGACGAGCAACAAAAAGGAAAAAGTTGAATGAAGAACAAGCCATTGCAAAGGAAGAAAGGGACAAACAAGAAGAGAGGATAAGAGAGGAAAAGCAAAGGACTCAGGCACACAAGGATCAAGAGAAAGATGAGGTTGAAAAGTTACGGTGTGAACTACAAAAGAGCAGATGTGAACTTGATGAAGTGAAAAAGGAGTTTGCTAGAACCCATGAAAAGCTATGTGCAAATACATTGGACGAGGAAAGCTTTAGGGATAATGACGAAAAAGTGTGTTTTTTCACAGGTATACCTAAGTGGGAAGTTCTTCTGATACTGCTTACATACTTGAAGCCTCAGCTTAACACAGCATCACGGAGAGCGTTAACACCATTCCAACAACTCCTTTTGACTCTGATGCGACTGAGGCTCAATCTTTCTGGGCAAGACTTAGCCTACCGATTTAATGTACACAGCTCAACTGTAAGTCGTACATTCACGTATGTAATTGAGGTCATGTGCACTAGGTTAAAACCTCTCATTGTCTGGCCCAACCGAGATAATCTACGAAAAACAATGCCTATGAACTTCCGAAGACATTATCCAAGTTGTGCAATTATCATTGACTGCTTTGAGATATTCATTGAAAGGCCAATGAATCTTCTAGCCAGAGCACAAACTTACTCCTATTACAAACATCACAACACAATGAAGTACTTAATTGGAATTACACCGCAGGGAATAGTATCATTTATTTCGGATGGCTGGGGTGGACGTGTCAGTGACGAGCACCTAACTGAGAACTGTGGACTTTTGAATTACCTTGGTGATGCAGGTGGTGTCCCAATGTACCGAATAGGGATGGTAGGCTTAGTCCGTGTTGGAAGAATGGATCGCTCCAGGAATCACTGAAGAAGTCTGCATCCATCAGCCCATGAGATGGCGTCGATTCCTTGACTTTTATAGCGATGAGCACACGAATTGTGTTGTCTGTCCCGGCATGTTCGAGGGCTATCTGGAGTTCTTCGTCTGAGCAAAAGCTTATGTTGTCACCATCGGCGTCTCTGTAGTAGAGGTGGACGTCATCTGGATTCTGCTCTCCAAGGGAAGGAAACACTCGGACGAGTTTCTGCACCAGATCGGAGTAGCAAATATCCGACTCGACTGTGATCTTATGAATCTCGTTGTTGAATGCTGCCTTGATGAGCACCATGTTTGCTTTACTCTGCAGGAAAGATCTTCGTGTCGTATTCTTGAGCTACGGTATTGGTCGTAGTAGATGTTTTACTGGTAATGTCGCCTAGTAATACAACTGACCGCTTTTAAATACAGCCGGTGATTAATATAGCTGTGGTACTGCACTTCTTGCGAAAATTCTCAAAGTGGCAGGAATGTTAATGGTATTCATAAGCATTATAATAACAGACTTTGCACTTTGACCGTATGATACACCCTTTGCGAAAATTCTCGAAGCGGCGAGTGTGCACGCGGGAACGTTATTAATCCAGTATAGAGTAAGTTAGCAATCATCGGACGACAGGTATATTCGGACACTCAAACGCGGAGGGAAAACTGCGTAAACATTCGGCGATACCACAAGACTGTAGCTGAGATACGTGGTACCTGGTGTACCGAAAATGACGCCCGCGCATTGTTTCCTGTTGGCGCTAGAAGCGATAAAATGGCCGTCCGAAAAACATCAATATTCGGAAAAGTGTATGCATTTTCAGACACTGTTGTTTGTGCCTTCTCTGAAGCTGCTTTTGGAGAGATTTTAGCATCGATACGATGCCCAAGACCTCCCCAATTCGCAATATATTTTGGTAGCGGTAGCTGCTTTGAACACTCAGGGGCGTAGCTGAACATGGACCAGTCCGAGCGAATTTTTTTTTTGGACGAGGTTCGAGAACTTAGTCGCAAAACGACGGAAAATTAATGACAGGGTTGTACCTAGGGATGCGGCTAATATGCTGGCATAGTTTCCGGAATAATCGGTAGCTCTGCGAAGCGAGCATAATCGGGAATAATCTGAAGGCAACATTGAGCGCGTAAGGTGCTTCCGCTGTGCGCGCAAGGGTATGAAACTGTTAGAGGTGTGCCTTTCTATTCATAAGGGATGTTTCATGTCTGACTCCTCCTTTGTGGTGAAGCTTGTTTTGACAAAGATCATGATAAAAGCAGCTAAGTAGCACTACACTCTAAAGGGTGGATCAACAGCGCTAATTTTGTTGGTGTGAGCATCTTGGGGGTGCAGTTTTAACTAAATTCTATTAATTGATTAACTTGCTGCATGAGCATAATAGGGACACACCAAGAGCATAATCGGACATAGTTTGAAGCATTCTAGCATAGCATAAAGGGTGAATTTTTGAGCATAATAGCCTTATCCCTAGTTGTACCCTTCTGGTAGCTATACATAATTGGAATGACGTAATATGCCTGTCAAGATCCGAGAAAGTCGCTGACGGTGTGTTGTTCCTTGCCGTCTGAAGTTGACAAGACTGTGTCAAAAGTCGTGATTTACCCACACAAAGTGAGAGGTTGAACTTAGAGGCATTTTCTATCAGCAAAGTACCGCTTTCAAGGCCTGCTGATAATTTACTTAGCTGCTAACTACAGCACTGAAACGTTGGGTCTGTTGACTTTGACTTCCATCCTACTATCTGGCATAGCTACCATTGTCATCAATACTTGATTTTAGCACTGTCATTTTACTCTGTGATCTGAACTCTTGGAATCAACTGTTTTCTAAACATGACCAGTCTGTAGTGGTAAACATCATGGGTTCTTGACTTTGAATGTTGAGTAAATGTTTATGAGGTTTGATTTGCTGGTGGATCACACATTATGATAAAGAACCAAATCATTCAAGTCATCACAGTGTATAAGAGAGGAACTTAATAGCAGAAGTATCACAATCACACAGCAAATGTTAGTTTTGATCAGCAGAATGAACATATTTCTAGAAATTAATATGGCATTTTCATTGGCTAAATTCATCATATTGTCACAAACATAAATGAGATGAGAATTTAAGAGGCATTCAGGATAATCACAAGCATGATTAAGGTAAAGCACGGCTATTCCAATCGCAGTGTATTTCCAACAATCAAGCTAATGTCTCCACGATACTGTGGAGTTTAGTGAGGGAAAAACATTGTTGATGAATGTCAGCAGGCCTGCTCGATTCACAGCAGCATTTGATCTATTCTCTGGTATCAGAATTTCCCTTGCATGAAATACTATCAGAATATCCTGCTTTACCTTATGAAGTGAGAGGTTAGAGACATTTTCCGTCATCATTCTGCTGATCAAAACAAACATTTGCTGTAGAAGATTGTGATACTTCTGGTTCCTCTCTTACACACTGTGATGACTTGAATGATTTAGTCCGGCCTTTATCGTAACGTGTGATTACTGATGTTTAGAAAATAGTTGATTCCAAGAGTTCAGATCGCAGAGCAAAATGACAGTGCTCAAATCAAGTATTGATGCCAATGGTAGCTATGCCAGATAGTAGGATGGAAGCCAAAGGCAACCGAGACCCAACGTTTCAGTGCTGTATTTACGGTAAGCAAATTATCTGCAGGCCTTGAAAGCGGTGCTTTGCTGATAGAAAATGTCTTCAAGCTCAACCTCTCACATTGTGTGTGTAAATCACGACTTTTGACACAGTCTTGTCAACTTCAGACGGCAAGGAACAACACACTGGGCAAACTCAGCGACTTTCTCGGATCTTGACAGGCATATTACGTCATTCCAATTACGTAAGCTACTAGAATGGGTACAACCCTGTCATTAATTTTCCGTCGTTTTGGGACTAAGTTCTCGAACCTCGTCCAAAAATAAAATTCGCCCAGTCCGATCGATCAATAATCGGACGGTGAAATTTGCCATTTCTTGCTGTGTTGTCTCCAAACATGTTGAAGTCTCCACAATATTAGCATCAGTAGAATATACAGGCTCTTGGCTACATGCTGGTACTGTCCGGAGTTTGTGCGTTGAGTAGTTCTCGAGATATAAATATATTTCATGTTTCTTTCCATAAAGTACGCTGGTTGATTTATGTGCAGCATAAATAGGTGAGTTCAAACGATATCGTGCAATATCTCGAGAACTACTCAACGCGCAAACACCGGACAAATACCAGCATGTAGCCAAGAGCCTGTAGATTCTACTGATGCTAATATGGTGGAGACTTCAACATGTTTGGAGACAACACAGCAAGAAATGACAAATTTCACCGTCCGATTATTGATCGATCGGACTGGTCCATGTTCAGCTACGCCCCTGAGTGTTCAAAGCAGCTACCGCTACCAAAATATATTGCGAATTGGGGAGGTCTTGGGCATCGTATCGATGCTAAAATCTCTCCAAAAGCAGCTTCAGAGAAGGCACAAACAACAGTGTCTGAAAATGCATACACTTTTCCGAATATTGATGTTTTTCGGACGGCCATTTTATCGCTTCTAGCGCCAACAGGAAACAATGCGCGGGCGTCATTTTTGGTACACCAGGTACCACGTACCTCAGCTACAGTCTTGTGGTATCGCCGAATGTTTACGCAGTTTTCCCTCCGCGTTTGAGTGTCCGAATATACCTGTCGTCCGATGATTGCTAACTTACTCTAATAACACAATTGCACTTTGACCGTATAAGTACATAATAAACAACTGTTTGTTCTGCCAAACCCAAACAATCATAAACACACACACACACACACACACAACACATATACTACAGCACCATATCAACAATCCAAACTGCATATATTCATATGTGAGTGGTTCAAGTAAAATTCAAATATTAATTATATTCACAGAATCACGTGCCAATTAAGGTGGGTGTGGCTAACATCCACTGGGTAATATGTATACTAGTTAGTAATATACGTGCACATTTGTAGATGAAGAAAAGCAACTTTAAATACTGTGAGTCTTTCCACTGCTGTAAACCTCAATTTTAATAGAACTTGAGTCATGTGACATAACGTTTGAATTTTACTTGAACTGCCCACATATATACATTCTGGTTTATAAATTCACAATAAAGCAGGGATCCCAGTAATTCAGTTCAATATTACATATAAAGCAAAACGGAGATGAATACTGTTAAAAGGATGCATTTATGATGTTTACCATTATTTAACTCACCACACTACTCACAAGCTGCATTTGCTATCTACGTATGTTGGCCCAACGTCCGGGCGTGATGCGACGTGGAGGTGCTTGAGGGGAATTAACTTACCAGGGCGGAGCCTTCAAACCAGGCTCCACCCCCACCCGGACCTGTCACACCCCGATTGGATGGAGAAAATCGAAAAGAACAAAAAACTCGTGTGAGCAAGTAAAAAAAAAAAATCGTGAACGATGGCACTGGCACTGAGCCTCACTGGATCGCTTCGCTGACTGACGACTATCGCGCCTATGTGCGTGCGCATGCGCGGACAGAGTCCTGGCGGGCAGAGGGGCACACCCAGGCATTCGTTCGTTAACTTGGTTTAACCCAGGGTTAAACTACATTTAACTCACCACACTACTCACAAGCTGCATTTGCTATCTACGTATGTTGGCCCAACGTCCGGGCGTGATGAGACGTGGAGGTGCTTGAGGGGAATTAACTTACCAGGGCGGAGCCTTCAAACCAGGCTCCACCCCCACCCAAGGAAGAGAGGGGGGTTGTCAGCAACAGCACACCTCTTCTTCCCCCCAAGCACCTCCCTACTTGCTCAATGCCCCGCAGAGATTTATTAATAAGTTAGAGAATGCGCATGATATGTTCAACAATGAATCAGTGCAATATCACGAGAAAAACGAGCTAACTGGTTCCTCGGCGTCCTGATATACGTCAAAAAGGCATCGCTGCTCCATCTACCTAGGGCCTGGATTGTAGAATCCTGGATGCCGGCACGAGCCGCCGCCGTCGCGGCACCTATTCGGAAGCTATGACCCGAATAATTCTGGTAAGGGATTCCAACCTCCCGCAGGACGCTCCTTATCCGGGTCACAAACTGGGTCTTTGTCAGTGGTGTTCCATTTTCAAAGCGGAAGAAAGGCCCAGAGGTGTCGCCTCTCCTCGTCACATATGCAATAACCGCCGTCACTGGACACAAAGCGTCTGCCGTCCTACCCAAGAATACGGCCACACCTCTGCCAAACTGGTCACATTTCGACCGCTTCAGGTGTACCCGGATGGATGAGGGGTGCTGTAAGGAGTCGCAGGCCACGTCGCCCCATGCGAGGTGGACAGACGGATCAAAGGCAGCTGCCGAAGGTACAGTAATCTCTCCCGCCCGAAAAAAACCGAAGAAGCAAGTGACAGCCGCCGCCCAAAGCATAATAGTGTCAAAACTTGATGCTGACGAAGCCCACTGGGATCCAATTTGGCGAAGAATGTCGGGAGTTATCGGCAATCGCGGACGACTAGGGGGAAGGTTACCCTCCGCTCTCACGCGGCGTACCCCCATTTGAAGCAGGCGGAGCGTGGCAGGGATGAATCATGGCGGGGCTCAGGGAGACATCTGGTTATCTGCGCGTGTCTTACTGCGGCCAGGTACGTTTTTATGGTTGAGGGGGCTAGTCCCTGGTTAGCTAACGTGGCTACAAAATAACACAATAGAGATTCAGTAACTGGAAATGGTGTTGACACATTAAACGACTGGCAAAATGACATGAAACGCTTGACTGCAGCTCTGTAAGTCTTTTGTGTGGAGTTCGCTAATGCTTTCTCACAGTATCGCAGAACGATTGGGTCCAGGCTGGAGATGTCCAATCCTGGCTGGTGTCCAGCAGAATATCTGGTAGGTGGAGGGGCATCGGAGCTGGTAGTGGGTCCGCTGATGGCACCTTAGAACGAAAAGAGAGAAGCCGATTACGCGACAAATCATCGGCCAGAGAATTGTGAATGCCAGGAAGATATGCTGCTACAACCTCCAACTGGAAATGGGCTTCGAGGAAGAACAGGCATCGCAGCAGGTGCATCATGCTCGGGTCCCGGCAAGATCGAGAGGCGATGGCTTGGACGGCTGCCTGGTTATCGCATCTGCAACTGACTTGCGACCCATACCAGTCTCCACCCCAAATGGCGCACGCCATAACAACTGCCAGGAGCTCCTTGAAGGCAATGTGGTGGTGTTCGGCACCTGTGGGCCACTGAAACTGAAACCAGCTCGACTGAAACCACGCACCGCACCCCCACCAGCCGGAGGCGTCAGACGTCACTTGAAATTTGGCTGGTGTTGTTGGTGGAAACAGCGCCACTCCATTCCAATGCGATGCGAAGGTGAGCCACCACCTGAGGTCAGCGCGAAACTGTCGGTTCAGTCGGAGCCGATGATGTTGACGCCTGGGAATGCGGAGCAGGTCGATCATTCGCCGCAGGAACGATCGCCCAGGACGAATGACACGACATGCATGGTGAAGAAGACCCACCAGAGACTGAAGTTCACGCCTTGTACACGCCTTCCGTCCGATCCATGACTGCAGTGCTTGGTGGAGGCGAGCCAGCTTCTCTTCTGGTAAGCGCATCGATCCGGAAGTGGTATCGATCTCTATGCCTAGAAATATAAGACGTGTAGTCGGGCCCTCCAATTTTTCCATTGCTAGAGGTACTCCCAGCTCCTCACAGGCCTGGAAAATAACGTCCAGGTTACGCCCACACACTTGTGAACCCGAAGGTCCCATGGTAATAAAATCGTCCAAATAATGGTCAATCTCTTCTACGCCCTGCTGCCGGAAAATCCACTCTAGGGCATCTGCAACAGCGGTAAAGATTATGGGGGCCGAGCGGAGGCCGAACGGCCGCATGCCATCGATGTAGAGCGCCCCGCGCCATTGAAAACCCATTAAACCGCGGTCGTCTGGGTGAACCGGAACCAGTCTGTAGGCCGCTCGCACATCGAGCTTTGCCATTAAGGTTCCTGCCCCCAGGCTTTGAGCTGCCTTTGCTATTTTATCCACTGACGTATACTGGATGGAGCAGAAACGTGAGTCGATGCCGTCGTTGACGCTGGCCCCTTCCGGGAACGAGAGGTCGGTTATCAAACGCCACTTCCCGGAGGTGTGTCCCTTAGGGACCACACCCAGCCGATTAATCTGCCCTATAAGGATTGATCCTGGGGAGAAGGGGCCTAGGATGCGGCCAGCTGTCAGTTCCGCTTCCAGATACCGGTCAATGACTTCCGGGTGCTGTTCCGCTGATGGCATGTTCCGGTGGGCCGGTCGTAGCCGTCCAGAGTGGTCAAATCCAACCCGGAATCCGTGCTGTAAGCCATCCATCACAACAGTTGCAAAATCCTTGTCAGGATGGGATGATAAGTTAGCTTGCCAAGCTGGCAAGTGAGCACTTAACGGTGATTTGATAACGCTCAGATTTTTGGGGTGCTTGCGCCCCTTTGGTGGCCCTGCAGCCTGCAAGGCATGGAGACTGGCCAAGTACCGGTAGCAACCTGAGAGGCAAATGCATATCGAATAAAATAGCTGATTACAGCCACCAAATGGTGGGTTATCACGCCCAAAGGCGGAGAGTATGGGTCTGCACTAGAACATGTACTGCACAGGATATAATATAGCTGTAAGAACCTGGTACTGGCCAAATATTATCAATGCAATGATGGTATAGGCTGGTCAATGACTGTAATCCTGAGGGCTAAGAGAGGATTAGCACGTGGGTCACTAGAGCCTAGATATAACTAGGGTCCCTAAACTATGGTAGTTCAAATGAGCAGGAAGTGTCTCTGCTTATGCTCTGTCCCTGGTGGTTGGGGAGGGGGACCTTGGGCCCTGAGCGGGTTGCCTCCGGTCACAGTCCGCTGCTGGGTGGGGGCGACTGCATCTAGCACACAGGTGGGCATAGCGGCAGTATTTGTATCGGCACTGGCTTCCCCCGGGCCTGTTGAACAGCCTGCATATTTGAGCCACAGGGGTTGTAGAGGTGCGATTCTGGGGGAAGGGGCGATTCTGGGGGAAGGGGCGGTGCTGCTTAGTGTCGTCTGGGGCATACGAGCAGTCGTGGCTTGCGTGGCTGTCTGATAAACAGTACCTACAGCGAGGGATGGCCTTGGCTCTACCCGTGAAAGCTTCGTTGTAAAGTACTGGGTCTGTGATCCCCCAATCTAGGGATTGCCGGTTTGCCGCCTGCCTCCTAAAGGCCATGTCATACGTGGCCCAAGCTGGGCCTTCAAAGTTCCGACTGGCACGGACAATGGTGCGCATGTAAGCCATAAACTGTGGCACTTTGTCTGGGTAGCGGACCGAAAGGACTGCTGCTAATGTGGCAAAACACTCTATCCAGAGTGAAATGTCTGTAACCAAGCCACGTCTGGGGCGCCGATCATGGCAGCAACTTATTGAGGTCATATCGAGGCGCCAAGTCTCAGGGAGCAATTCCCACATGTCGATGTAATCTAATGCCCATATCTTTCGGACCAGCTTCACTGGCACAGCCGAGAACCCAGGGGTGCTTGGTGTTGGTGGTGGCTGCACTGCAGGTGGTGGGATAACAGGCAGGGTAGGGGACACAGCAGAGGGTGCACCCTGATGTGGTGGGCGTGCCTGCGCCATGGCTGCTGCCGATGGCAGGGTGTCGAGGTAGCTTGCGGCATCTGGGAAGGTGGGCATAAATGCCGGGCAGGTAACAGTTGACGGTGTGACTGTGGACCCTGCAGAGGGGTAGGACCAGCAATGCATATATCCAGTCTGCAGAGAAAGGAAAATGGACCACTGCATGGCTGCCTGGGCGGGTACTTGCCAGGCATTGGCAGCAAGAGAGCTGATTGCTATGTACCCCTAAGTAAAAATGACTGTCTCCCGTAACTTCGCCGGGGAAATGGTTACCAGGCAATGGCAGCATCCCTGTTGCCACTGCCGGGACGAGGTTGCCAAGAATGGCAGCAGTGGTGGTTGCCAAGCAGTGGCAGCATTTGGGGAGGAGGGGGGGGGGGGGGGGGGGGAGGCATTATCAGGACTGGCCAGACACTGGCAGCGTCACTTGGTCCCCTATCGAGATGGGTAGTTGCCAAGCAATGGCAGCCACTGTCGGGGTAATTGTGGGACGGGTTGTTGCCAAGCAATGGCAGCATCTCTGTGGCCGCTGTGTGCTCCATGGTGAGCATCAATTCAATCATGGCATCGGCCAGGCGTACATGCAGTTCCAGGCATTACAAGGTGACAGTGTACTTCATCAATGGAACAGCCAATGCGGTGGACGCGGGAGGGGGAGAGTTGTGTCAGCCTGCATGGTCTGCGTTGCCTGAGGGTGTCTCTGCCCAATACCATTCAACTGGGTTACTAGACTAGACCCGCCCTTAAACTAATTATTCGGAGATGGCGGGCAACACCAAATGCACAAGGCCTATAACACACTTACCAGGCTGGGAGGCAGCCGTCGTCAGAGCATGGGGGGCGGCTGATGTCGGGACACGAGAGGCCGATGACGACTCGGGGAGCTCGCTATCCGTCGACGGAAGACTCTGACTTTGGCGACTCGTAATCAGCTGGTCGATCCAGTTAAGTTGTTCGGGCGTGAACGGCGGGGCGTCGGCTGGCTCGTTCACAGAAGGATCGGGGTCCATGGCGGGCAGGGAACACGAGTGAGGCTAAAAAATCGTGAACGATGGCACTGGCACTGAGCCTCACTGGATCGCTTCGCTGACTGACGACTATCGCGCCTATGTGCGTGCGCATGCGCGGACAGAGTCCTGGCGGGCAGAGGGGCACACCCAGGCATTCGTTCGTTAACTTGGTTTAACCCAGGGTTAAACTACATGTAGTATGGTAACACTGAGTGACATGTTTGCTAAGGTAGATGTGTACATTATGTGTATGTGCATATCTGTGTGTGACACTGTGTTTGTGTGTGGGCGTGTACTGAGACATGTAGAGTCTAGAAGTTGGCATGCAAATCATACCAGAAATTTTTTTATCACAATTTATAAGAACCTTGAAACACTCGCACAATGCATATTTATTAATTGTCAAATTTCTTCTGAGGCTGGTCAATTTAATACCAATGGTTCTGAGTGTTCCCTGCTGGGGTGCATACTATCAGTTGTGTGGGCTGGAAGGTGGTGAGAGAGTGAGATAGAAGTTAGTGAGATGCAATCATCACAGGAACGAGATAAACTGCAGCGATTGTGTAAGGAAACAGTAGCCTGAAGTGCATGGTATTGGATGGTAAAGGAAGAGGTACGTAGGCTTGAAAGGGTAGACAAAGCTTTTGATGATATACTCCTGGTGTGTTCATGCTTCGTAAAACTTGAAACAAACTCATTTTTGTGTATTAAGTGGCTACAGTACTGAATGATTCAAGCAATCTAGCTTTTTGCTCCAGAGTTTTTTTCTAAAGCTGTGATACAAAATCTTGAACAGAAAGCAAGGGTTGGAGGCGAGTAAGACAATTATATCATAATAATAATTGGGCACACAAGTAATTTAGTGTGTCAATGTATTCAACTGCACTGGTGTCTTGTATTATGTATCATGCAGAGTAGAGCTATATTATTTTCAATCCATATAGCTAGCAATTGTGCTAATGTGCAGTTGTATATACTTGCATACATTGCAGTGGTGGTAGTATTTGATTCCAATACTATTTGCATCTAGATAAGTATTTTCTTGAAAGCTGTTAGTGTCATAATCATAGGAATAAGCTCTTTACTGTTGGGGTATTTGGTATTCATAGTTAATTGGTACCTTTTATCCAGAACGCTAATTAAATGGGCACCTCCTTCTACCGGGCACTACCTTTGGCCACACAAAACTAATTTCCTGGTCAGCTGCACATGTTGTGTGTTGACGTCCGTAACCTCTGTATTCAGCATGCAATTACTCAGTCAGCACCTATAGTGACCTCACACTCTTCTACTTTCTCTAAGGATGCGTAGTGTCTACTTTTTCTAGTACAACTAGGTTTGGGATATCATTTTGTTTTACACTTGAGTTTTCTTAATAATTTGTAGGACTGCAAACAGGAAATTAAATTTGAGTGGCCTTACTTTCTAATATTTTAATGACATATGTTGGGTATATGACACACTGTCTGCCATACTGGCCCATGGCGTATCAGCAAGGCAATGTGGGCGCATAGATTTTCAACACTGAAACTGAAGCCGTCTGGCTAGGCAAAATTGCCTCTCATGAATAACTTAGCTACCACTGAACTAGCAAGGTACAAGTTTAGCCTGTCAGATGGCTTCAGCTCAGTTGAAAAGCACTCATTGTGACTTCATTCATAGAACCATTCTTGTTTGTAGTTGAAGGTAGTATACATGAAAGTGTCTGGAAGAACTAGCAGCCTCCTACAGTATTCCTGCATGATGCCAAAAACCATAGATATTGGATAGCGGTAATACACTACGCACGCTACAGAAGCACCACCAACAATAAGCTTACATTCTTCCAGAAAGTTTTGGTATTCTCTGATGGTAAGCAATGGGCTATTCCATTTTATAAGCATACACCCCCCTCGGAAGAGCGTTAATTTCGTTGGGGGGGTTAATAATGGGCAGAAATTAATGTGTCCAAGGGGGGCCAGCTCAAATCACAAATTGTGTCCAGGGGGGTCTGGGCTGAAACACAAATTATGTCCAAGGGGGTCTTGGGCAAATCACATTAGGTGTCCAGGGGAGTCTGGGATGGAAAAGATAATGTGTCAAAGGGGGGTCCAGCTCAATTCACAAATTGTGTCCACGGGGGTCTGGGCTGAAGCACAAATTGTGTCAAGGGGAGTCTGGGCTGAAACCCAAATTGTGTCCAGGGGGGTTTGGGCTGAAACCCAAATTGTGTCCTAGGGGGTCTGGGCTGAAACCCAAATTGTGTCCAGGGGGGGTTGGGCTGAAACCCAAATTGTGTCCTAGGGGGTCCAGCTCAAATCACAAATTGTGTCCAGGGCGGTCTGGGCTGAAACACAAATTGTGTCCAAGGGGGTCTTGGACAAAGTGCATAATGTGTCCAGGGGAGCCTGGGATGGAACAGATAATGCGTCCAAGGAAGTTTGGGTTTCCAGGCCCCCATCCAGCTTTTTGTTCATGCATGGGGAAAGCCTGGGAACAAGACTAGTACACACTAGTCTGGTCATAAATTCAATTCTTAGGTAGACTGAATTGTGGGTTGCCCTGCCCACTACAGTGTGGGCATTTTCACCAGAAAAAGCATCTACAGTGATTACAGGCATGTCAACAACTCCCAGTTTCTTTGCCTCATTCCATCATTTTTTTCTCTTTGATTTGTATTCAAGCATCAAACCAACAAGTAAAAAATGGGAGAGGCCTGAAAATAATAACATTGAAAATTCTTCAACTAGAATAATTGTTCACAAGGGTACAATATTAAATTGGGCAGGAACTTGCTTCTGAAACATTTACAAAGGCGTGCGGGTAGGTACACTAGTTCTCTGACATTTTGCTATATACCAATTTCCTGTTTGTGTAGACCCTGCCAAGCTGTTCAGGCCAGTGAATCTCATTATGTGGTTATAATTGCTCTCATAAAAGTCAACTTACCGCCCTTATTTGAATTGCAGCTGCATGTGTGCGCAAGCAGCTTTGTAGTACTTCCTGGGGATGTAAGGTTCTACACAAACAGCTGCACAGTTTTTTGGTAGTCTCGTGCCCGGGTGGGGTCTGGGCACGAGACTAGTTTTTTGGTCAGACAGGGAGAATGCCAATCTTTGTCCCAGATCCAAAACCAACCCCATGCAGTGTTGATAGTGTAGTCCGTGCTACAAGCAAAGAGGCTTTATATTTGACAGGGCCTAAAATAGGGGGGTAACACTGCCCATTTGTGCAGTGATTTAAGCTAGAGTGGGCAGTGATAAACTCTAGGTTGGGCAAGTGTTAAAAAACAATATCCCATTATCCACATGAAAGAATAAAAACATTTCTGATAAAAAGAAGATACTGAAATGACAGTCACTCAAATCTAACAGAAGGTAGTGCTGGGTTCACACTTTTAGAAGCTGTACCGAAAAATGTGTTACATGGTTATTGTATTAATTAAACCTGAAACCTCTGAAATGTAATGAAAGCGTTTCCATGCCATTGTAAAAGTGCAAAATGTTTCCACATTTCCCGCAGGAACTTCGGCAGCCCGAGTCACTATTGGGCAGTGCTAAAAAATAGATATTTTAGGCCCTGATATTTGATGTGATTAAATGGCAATCTCAGGAATGACATGTAGTTAAAACCTCAAACACAAGCTCAACCTCACACAAATAGCTAAAACCAGCCCTTAATCATGACATTTTTGAACATGCCTGTCCTAAAAGATATGCTCTGGCTGACCTCCAAAACTGCTTTACTCTCACAGGACAATGAAGCTAAGGAACATCATAGTAGAATCTTCTTATTTGATGGTTAGAGCTCTCAACTCCCAGGTTAAAGAAACAGTTACCCTAGCTAAAATATCGTATGTGAAGCCATGTCTGTATGTATATTGTTCAGTTATAGGACTTTTCTATCAAGTTTTGGAGCAAGCTGAAAGAGAGTACGCATTTTACTTCAAATTTTTTTGTGTCTATATCTTCACCCAAACTTTCAGCTTGCTCCAAAACTTGATACAAAAGTTCTACACGGTATTTTGGCATTATGCCTACCCTGGTGAATCACAGTTACAGTTTGCACTGCAAGCTACACTAGACAGGTGGTGTGGTTTGCCTATGTGATTAGCAGGTACTTAACATGAAGCCATTCTAGGTGCTAGTGTACATAAACTATTTCACAACTCAACTAATTGCCCGCCTTTTCTTTCACAGTCATGTACAGCTTGCGCAGTAGCTTCTTACCTGGTGTAGCTTTTTGCTCATCATCCTCTTGTTACCCACCACTACATCTCCAGCTCTCTGCTGCCTACCTCTAGAATACTCTTCCATGGTTTTCAACGTCACTTGGTGTATCAGTTTACAAGTTCATAGATCAAATCACAATTTCATTGGATGGCCCCTCCATGTAGCTTGTAGGTAACCAAGTATATTTCCGTAATTATTTGAGTACAGTATCCTCCTGAAAAGTAGAAAGAGGGTTTGGTGTTCCGAGTGACATAAATGTTTTATGATGCTCACTATTGTGCACTTGCTCATGTGGTTTGTAACATCTTTGATTATCCATTTTTAAATCTGCAAATTAGTAGGTTACTGATGGCTCACTGTATATAGACTGTGTGGTTTACAAAAGCTTGAGAAGGCCATGAATTTAATTGAGAGAAGCAACTTTTCTCTGTAGTTCAAAAACTGATCACTCACATTACACAAACATATTATCTTCTGCAATGTGATTCAAGCTCTCAAATATGAAAGCAATTCCCATGGCATGCGCATGCATGTCACAAGAAATTTCACTCAAACACTTTGACCACTTTGCATATGCAGGAGGGTCTGGGCATGGTGACTGTTTGATGTCCTGTAGAGTCATGATGTACACATACCATTGAATAGCTTCTTTAGCTACTTACTGCAAGCTTGTGTATGTGTTGTAACCCCTTCTTGTCACCCCTACCCTTCACTGCTACATGTATGTGTAACTGTTTCAGAAACACTAGTAAAATATGAAGTTATTTTGCAATTGAATTACCATTTTATCCTAGAGGGACAACACCTGTCCAGGGAGAGAACATGTGTCGTTTATCCTAGGGAGGTGAAATACCAAGCCAATCACCTGTCCAAGGGGATTGTGCAGGTTTGATTTGTCTAAAGGGGCAAGTTAATCACCTGTTCAGCTGAAATTTGTTCTAGGGGCAAAACTTGGTGTTTTGCCCCTGTCAGAGGGGAGCAAATTTTGTCCTAGGGGCATGCAAAAGTAACCAGTTCAAGGAAATTGATTGGGGGGATATTGAATGAGTTTTAAAAGGCCAAAGTTGATTTTTAAATTGTCCTAGCGGGGCAAAACACTAAGTTAATCACTTGTCCAGGGGGATGGAATGGTTTATAATTATTTTGTCCTAAGGGGGCAATCATGTCTGGGGGTATCAATTTGGTTATTTGTCCTAGGGAAGCAAAAGACTAAGTGTCTGGGGGTATCGATTTGGTTTTAATTTGTCCAAGGGGGCAAAACACTAAGTGTCTGGGGGTATCAATTTGGTTTTAATTTGTCCTAGGGGGGCAAAACACTAAGTTAACATCCACAGGGATATATAAGCCATGCAGCATACTATACCGTTTTGACATACACTAGCATAACATCTGCCGATCTACCTGTGATACAACAGGTATAAAGTGTGGAGGTGGGGCGGAGGTGACGTGCCGATTAGGGGGGCCTACACGGCTTGTTAATAATATGATTGACAACTTTATTACCTGCTTGATGTGCTGTGTAGGTCCCCTTCACTATCTAGCTCAAAGAGGTACACTTGGGTCACTCTACTAACTCTACAACAGCCCTGTTAGTAGATACACACCCAAAGTAATCACCCAAGTGAACCCCTAACCTAGCTCTTCAACTCCACTCCCCCTCAGGACAAGCTCATTAATAACTGCATTAATACAATACAAGCAAAGAAAGAGGCTAGCCATGACAGTATGCTCTTAGACAACTTAGTATCCTTACTTGTCCTCCGACACCAAAGTGGTTGAAAACTTGGCAAGGTGGTCCCTGGGAGTCTTTATATACAATGCATATGCAGAGCTTTTCCACCTTCCCTGCGTTTTGATTGTGGAGTCACTGATTCCTTTCTGGGCAGCTGTCGTCGCGGCCCCTATTCTGAAGCTATGCCCTGAATAGTCATTGTAGTTCAGACCTGCTAAGCTCATCGCCTCACGTACTTTAGCAACAAATCTGTCACGAGTCAGGAACCGCCCATCGCTAAAAATAAAGAGTGGGCCCTCGCCATAGCCTCTCACAGCAATGTATGATAGTAATGCAGCAACTGGGCAGAGACGATCTGTTGTCTTGCCAATAAAAATATCTACTCCCTGCCGGAAAGGATCTGTCTTTGAAGCTTTGAGGTGTAGTTTTACCATCCCAGGATTAGATTTGCTATCCACCGACACGTCTTTAACACTTAAATGAGTTGATGCGTCATAGGCAGTGTCTGACGGGACTGTGATTTCCCCCGCTCTCATAAAGCCGAAAAAGCAAATACATGATGCTGCCCTAGCATGATACGGTCTTTATCTGTTGGATGCGAGTCCCACACTTTCCGTAGTTTTAATAGGATTGTAGGGGTGATAGGGAGACGTGGCTTCGACTGAGAGCCTTGCTTGGCCTGTAGTGACTTAACACCACGCAGAACATGCTCAAGCCTTGCCATGTTGCACAGACCAGGATCCGGTAGCTTCTCTTCCAAGTGAAGATGCCTGACTGCAGATAGGTAGCACTTGATGGTTTTGTGTTTTAGACCAACGTCAGCCATGTGTGAGACGAACTGGCACAGTTGGTGTTCCGAAGCGGGAACGGGAAGAAAACCAGCATCCGAGCAGAAGTCCACATAACGTTTCTTTGCTGAATTATAGGAACGACGAGAGGACTCTGCTAGACCGTGGCGAAAATAGTGCTCCACAGCTCTGTCCAAGCTGCTGATGTCCAGTCGGGCTTGGACAGGACAAGAAGGTCCAGCAATTCTGGCGGGATGCGGGTTGGGGTAGCATGAGCCTGCGGGTAGAGTTGACAGAAGAGAGAGATATTATTTCTGGAAAGCGCATCAGCCAACACATTCTCCCGGCCTTCAACATGAGTAGCAACCAGGTTAAAGTTGAACTCTGCACCAATAAAGGAAAGACACCGCAGCAGATGCATACATTCCTGTTCTTTGCAGTTGCCCTTATTGATCATTGCTACCACTGCAGCATTATCACATTTTGCTAATACAGTGCCACCAGCCCAGGATTTACCCCAGATTGCCGCAGCCACCACAATTGGCACCAGCTCCTTTACAGTAATAGAGGACTCGGCTACAGGACCGCCCCATGCGATCTGGAACCATTGGGACAGGTAGAAGGCCCCGCAGCCCCAGCTACCAGAAGCGTCTGATGTGATCAATGCCACCGGATTGCTTCTGTCAACTACTGTCATCATTGCGGTACCATTCCATTTACTAGCGAAGCGAAACCACCACTCTATATCTGACCTCGCTGATCCGTTGAGTCTGATATAATGATCCAAATGCTTCACCACCATCGACAAGTCGATGAGGCGTCTAAGGAATGCTCTCCCTGGCCTCACAGCTTTACTCGCGTGGGACAGGACCCCTACTAGAGAGAGTAGCTCACGTTTTCTACAGGCTTTCTTGCCCCTCCAAGCAGACAGCATCTCCATCAGGCGTGCAAGCTTATCTGATGGGAGCCTGACTACCATCTCATTGGTGTCAAGTTCCAGCCCCAGAAAACCTATTACTGTAGCTGGGCCCTCAAGCTTCTCTGGCTCCACTGGAGAACCAGTGTCTGCGCAGGTGTGCTTCATGACCTCTAAATTGGCGCTGCACTGTGGGGATCGCCCCTTGCCGACGGTCAAAAAATCATCCAGGTAGTGAAACACATTATCGGCACCACGCTGCTCCATTATCCACTGCAGGCAGTCCGCCAGCGCTGAGAATATCAGAGGAGCCGACCGCAGTCCGAATGGGAGCGCCTTATCAACAAAGACGTCTCCCTGCCACTCCATTCCAAGTAGCAGGCGATCTTGCGGGTGGACGGGAACATTTCGATAAGCTTGCTTTAGATCCATTTTTGCTAGTAGCGACCCCTTCCCCTGTTTTAATATGCATGCTACTACCTCGTCAACTGAGGTATAAGCTAAGCTGCAGAGCTCCTTAGCAATGCCGTCATTGACGCTTGAGCCTTCAGGCGCTGACAGATCTATGATCAGCCTCCACTTACCCGGCTTATGCTTTTTTGGTATCACCCCAAATGGGCTACAGTGCACCCCGAGTTTTAACGCCTCGGAGCTTGACAGCTTGACGACCCTACCCAGCTCCAGCTCCTCTTTGAGGTAATTCTCTACTACGTTAGGGGCTTGCCTGGTTGATAACATATTCCCCCCTTTTATTCGCAGAGCAAGAGCTCCATGGTTAAACCCCACGCGAAAGCCATTTTTTATTCCGCTAAGGATATATGCCACTAGCTGCTGGTCCGGGTGATGTGCCAGTTCTCTTTCCCACGCTTGGATGCACAGAGGGGTGGTCACTTCACACAAAGCATGCGGTAGCTCCACAGGTACACAAGGCCTGCATGCATCAAGGGCCAGTAGTTGGGGGGTGTAGGGATAACTGCTGTGTCTTGCCACGGTACTCTTCACGCACTCTGTGGAGATAAAGAGCGGCTTCATAGTGTGCTGTTTTTGTGCATGCCGGCAGGAGACAACAGATGACAAAAAGAATAGAATATGAGGGTAGGAGAATGAGAGAGGACAGAGGAGTATAGGCGGAGAACTTTAGAGAAGAACAAGAGGTGGAAACATGCTGCCCTGCACTTGCTCAACTCAGCTAGCAGCCTGCATCAAATTTGCTAATTAGACCAAATGATTATAATAGACAGTGACAATGAAAGCAGATGAGCGGTAATTAGAAACAGCGGTGAGAGTAAAGTGATGACATACATGAACAGTCTGATATCAGCACAACACTAGTAAGTAGTTTTTGGGAACATGCCCTCTGAATGATACTCGGTTCACTTTGAAACGGTTGGCTCTGCATTTCGCACCTGATCACACCTGCTGACAGGGTGTGGCCCTTTGCATGCACTGCAGACGTGCAGAAAACGACAGGCTTTCCCAAACTTGCAGTCACCTTTGAAACGATTAAACTTAATGCAGTAGTCATCGGGGTACGCCATCTGAACTCGCTTTTGTGGGGGAGGAACTAGTGCCGCTCCTGGCCGTCTTTGACTCTTAATCCTGCCTTGCAAGCCTGCTTCCATGCTGTTCGGATAAGCTGGAACTAGCGGGCAGCGTTCAGAGGTGTGCTCTATTGACTGGCAGTGCTTGCACCACCCTTCCGACCCAATTGCCATGTCTGTGAAACATTGAGCGTAGATTCCTGGGTCGACCCTGGCCCACTCGGAGTTCCCGCAGCTGGCAGCTTCCTGCCGGAAGTTTTGGTCGTATACCACCCAGGATGGCCATAAGAACTTTTGGCTAGCCTTTGCAATTATTGACATGTAGGCAAGGAGGTCTGGGAGGTGGGACGGCTGTTTAGAGGCAATTACTGCTGCATAGATGGCGAAGCACTGCAGCCATGTTGCCAGGTCAGGAATCACCCGGCGAGATTGCAGGAGGTCCACTGCTTGCACTACTAGCACCTGGCCTTCCACCGCTGGTAAAATAGATCGGGGTTTTCCCCTCGCCGGCGGGAGCTCAGTGAAATCAATATATTCGCCTGCCTCAATTTTGTCCACGAGTTTCTTGTGCAGGGCAGGCAGGCCTACCCCTAGCATTACCATGGTGGACGTGGACTGCTTTGTAGCTGCTAACACTGCCTTTGGTTGATTGTTCATGCCGGCCTTTTCCCGCTCCTGCTGAGCTGGCACCGCTGGCAGGTCTTGAAACTCTTGAAGTTCTTCCAGCTGCTCAGGTGTGGGCAGCTTTCCCAAAAGTGCACCTGCATGATAACAGCCAAGAAGGGAGTTTAAACTGCTTGGTACTCCCCTAGCTGGTTGCCTTGCCCTGTTCACTGGCCTTGCTTAACCAGTGTGCCTACTCGCCATTGCCAGTGCACACTATTCTTGCTTATTTGGCTCACTTGCAACACGCGCCCCGCCTTGCACGGCCACCCTCCCTCCCTAGCACATTGCGTGTCACACTTCCTTGGGGAAGTGGAGTAGCCACGGGAGGAGAGAGCATTGCCTGGCATGCCGGCTGTTTTTACTTACCACTTGAGCCTAAGGAGGGTCCTGAAGTTCCTGGCTGCTGTTGCTTTTGGAGCGCTTCCAGCACTTTGGCCACGATGGTGTCCACAGTGGAAGGGGGGTCAGCTGGAGTCTCCTGTCGCTCTATGACGGGCTCTTCGGTGGTTCGCGAGGTAGAAGGGGGTGGTTGAGACATGTTAGGAGCGGATGACAAAGGATACGGACTATGGCGAACACTGCTGATGAACACTGCTTGGCACCAGCACGAGGCCACGAGGCTAACTGACGCTGTAGCGCATGTGCACTACTAACAGCCCCGCCTTCTGTAAACTTAATAATTCCAAGCGCGGGTAAGACCCCGTTCCTGTTAACTGCGTTTAACTGATACCAGTTAAACTTCATTTAATCACCTGTCTGGGGGTATCGATTTGGTTTTAATTTGTCCTAGGGGGGCAAAACACCAAGTTAATCACTTGTCCAGAGGGGTGGAATGGGTTTTAATTTGTCCTAGGGGGCCAAATCTTAAAATAATTAGCCGTCATGGGGGACATAAGCGTAATTAATTTGTCCTAGGGGGTTAGAACAAGGCCAATTAGCTGTCCTGGGGTGTATAGGAGTAGAATTAATTTATGTCCTGGGGGGATTATGAAATGACCTCTTCCGAGGGGGGTGTATGCTTAATAAATGGAATAGCCCAATCCTTGAAGCCGTATCCGATTGTTCTGTTTGTCGTTCTTCTGCTCCGCCTCGACACAAACAGTTCCCACGCGCATGGTTGGCAGTACAGAGTACAAAGGTCACTTGCAATTGAAGCTCTCAACCGCTGAACGGCCTTATAAAGACCACGCTTCTGCGTCCTACGTACAGCTTACGGGCCGCATACTTCATTCACCAGGGTAATACAACGATATAGTCGCAGAGCACGACGTAAAAAGCCACTATCCCTCGCTTGCATTTTACGGTTACGCCCACTTCTGTTAGTCACGTGAGATTTACGTTGACATTGCGTGAAAATTAAATCCCATGCCCCAATCGCCCTGAGTGGCTAAATGGTTAAGATGGCGGGGAAGTCTTTCGGCAGAGGTTAACGAAAACATAAACTTGGGTTACAGTCAGGACCAGGGTTACTCCTGGTTTCAGGGTTAGGGCTTATTCATAAACCCAAAATTGCCACTCATTGGACGCATCTACACACTCACTCTAGGTAGCGTCCTATCCACCAATGTATCTCAAATCAATCAGTGCCAGCTTTTGTTCAGAGCTACTCTCAAAGTCAGGCTAGACTCATGTTTGTCACTACTCTTGGAATGGACAACTTTGACTGCACCAAAATGAATGCACATTTCAAAAAATTCACAGCGTGTCTACGGGAGGGGCTCATTCATGAGTGGAAGCAAGCATTACTAGCCCCACCTCTCCCCCTTATGTCGCTAAACAACTCACGGTTCTGTTCCACACACAACTCCTCTGGAGCTTTCTTGTCTACGGCAGCATGGTACCAATGATATATTGCGCATTATAGTTAAAGCCCAGTCCAGCACTCGGTGCTGTAGTGTCAGTAGCTGTGAGTAGTGCGTAATGCCTGCTTGTGAAAGCTAGCTTGTGTCTAGAAGCAGTAGAAAGGCTACAGTGGCCAAGACTGAACTCACTGGGTAGGCTCAGGTCTTGCGATCATATGCTAAGCCTAGTAGGTGACCGTGGCCTGGTGCTCTCTACTAAAACTCCTGTTTGTTTGTTTTTAAGTTGATCTAAGCTTATCTTCAAAGTTCCAACCACCACATGAGGGGTTCCGCCAGGCCACATCTTAACTAACTTAATTATAAACGGATGTCAATGCCGGCAAAAAATCCCCAATTTTACGGACAGTGAACGGATCGATGACGACTCCCAAAACGGACTGTGCACTAAAAGTTTACAAAGACAAAGAATTCTATCAGCTTGGATTCCAGGTTTGTTGACCTTGAAAATGCAGGGTTCCCTGTCACCTTAAGGGTTAGGGCTAATTAGGGTTAGGGTTAGGGCTGGGGCCAGGGAATGCATTAGCTGTAGTTTTCTTTTCCTTTTTTTCCCCTCTGGTTTTATTGGGGCGAGCGTGAGCGAGCCCCACACTAGTGAGTTGAACGGTGGAATTTTTTTGATATATATATATATACGCATATATATACGCACGATGCCTGGCATTGGCCCAAATCTCTCACCACTTGAAACCATCATTAGAACCAAGCTGATCCCTGCACTTACAGGCAGACCTCCACCGAATGAAACTGAGCGTGAACTCCTTGCACTGCCAGCCAGACTAGGAGGCATTGCTCTGTCCAATCCTACTCAAGCCACAGATACCGAATTCCTCTACTCCACCAAGATCACTGAAGCTCTGACAGAAGCAATTCTCCACCAAGACTTTCAGTACCCTGAAGACGTAATCACTCGCCAACTTGAGACAAAAAAGGAAGTACACAAACTGAAACGAGATTCTGCTAGACAAGTCTCTGAGCAACTGAAAGAATCCCTGAACCACTCCCTCAAGCGATCCATGGATCTTGCCCAAGAAAAGGGAGCCTCATCCTGGCTAACCTCTCTGCCAATTGAAGAATTTGGCTTTGCACTCCACAAAGGGGCTTTTTATGATGCACTTGCCCTCAGATACAACTGGCAGCCCCTGCGCACTCCATCAACATGTGGCTGCAGTGCCAAGTTCTCTGTAGAACATGCTCTCTCCTGTCCCAAAGGAGGCTTCCCCTCAATAAGACACAATGAAATCAGAGATCTAACTGCCAACCTTCTAACAGAGGTTTGCAATGATATCCGTATTGAGCCAGAATTGCAACCAATCACTGGTGAATCTCTCACTGGTGCCTCATCTAATGTCCAAGATGGTGCACGCCTAGACATTGCTGCCAACGGCTTCTGGGGAGGCAGGTTCGAAAGAACTTACTTTGACGTCCGAGTTTTCAATCCATATGCCCCCTCCAACCGGCAATCCAGCCTCTCTTCATGTTACTGCAAGCAAGAATCTTCAAAGAAACGTGCGTACGAGCAGAGAGTCAGAGAAGTAGAACATGCCTCTTTTACCCCACTAGTTCTCTCAGCTACCGGAGGTATGGCAAATGAAGCCACAGTTTTCTACAAAAGACTTGCTTCTTGTCTAGCTATGAAATGGGACCAGTCGTACTCCTCCACCTTGTCCTGGCTACGCTGTCGCCTGACTTTCTCTCTTCTCCGCTCAGCCATTCAATGTATCAGGGGAGCTCGCTCCAGCTGTGGTCATGCTGCCAAGTCGCCACCTCCCATTGACTTGGCCATCTCTGAACTTCAATGCATCTGAACTACTTGTGTCTCATTCATTCCTTACTCACTACATTTTTATATATATATATTTTTGTTTTTTATATACCTTTTTTTCCTTTTCCTATTCCACTGAAAAAAAAATATATATATATATCGTACGTACGTCCATTGCACGCGTACGCGCTCCGCGTACGGACAATAGAATCTCGTTATGTACAGACTTGCTCATGAGAAAAAAATTACGGGTTTACCCCCAATTTAGATTTTAACCCTCTCCCTATAAGATTCAACTTCACCGAATTTCTGCATACAAGCATGCATTCAGAGAGTGATCAAGGGAGAAGAGAGCAAGTAAGCATGGTATCAGTATAGTATTAAAACTAGTGAGTATTGAATATCAGAGAAGGGATGCATTTCTGGCAGCCGTGTAGCTAGGAGGAAACAGACTGACATTTCAGAGCAGTCCTCACAGCGTATTAATTGATGGAGGCCTAAGTTTTGTGTTCTCGTGGGCAGCAAAAAGGCTTGAATTATTTCTATCCATGATCCTTGACTGGTAAACACTCTTGTATTTGGTGCATATAATTAGCAAACCTGCATGCTGTCCAATGCTGTGGTGTGCATTTGTCCGAGTATAATATTGTTTATGAACATGATGGAGTGGACAAAATAAGAGTTGACTCTGCATGACAGCATGTACACATGCAAACATTTTGCACGTGTGCATCCTAGCTATAGCTACCATGTTTGATGATAGAACATACAAAGCCGGAATCCAAAGGAGCAAGTTGAACACTGCCTCATAAGTGCCAGGAAGATAGTTTGAGGGAGTGCTATTTAGGGGATAATTTATCTGTCATTGAGTAGTGTAGCCACACACTACAAGCTCTGGGCAGGTAAGGCAAAGTGGTTACTGAAAAAATACAATCATGCATTTATCGAACAAGTGAATATCAGTCAAATGCAAGCTTTATCCAGCTTGGAGATGATAGTACAGGATTATGGATGGGATGCCTAACACTTGAAGTAAAGGTGTAAATATGTACCCAGCCTCTCTTTGATTATGCTGTCTTTTCCAGTGCTCAAAGAGAGGGATGCTAGGGGATGGTTCATCTTTGCGCAGTGTGTCCTGAGTCCCTCTGGTGCTCTGAAAGGGGTGCTAGGGGAGAACGTATATGTAGTCTCTGAGAAGGATGTCTGTATTCACTGCTGTTTGAGTTGACCTTGCAAAATACCAAAAAGCTATGACATGAATATAATTATGTGGTTATTTTCCCATTTAGCCTGTAAAGAAGTTTACCACATAATTATATTCATACCCACAGCTGGTTTGTTTATATTTTGCAAGGTCAAGCAAATACCAGTACATTTGTACATATAGTCTTTACGCTGGAAATAAATTGGGGAAGTGTATCATAGTCAGGCTCTCCTCACACCCTGAGCTTGCAGTATGAGGATTGGTTTCGTATGCAATATAGAAATGAGAATTTCGCTTGATATGTAAAATAAGGACACAGCATTAACGGTGCAATCGAACTAGGTAAGGATTTTGAAGTATATTAAGACATTGCAGAAGGTATGCATAATTTGAATATGTGCATGCATAGTGAGGGTTCAATTTGAAGCTCTAAAGCATGCATAATTTCATAATTTCTGCTAATTCTGGCGCTAGAAATTTGTCACATGCATGAATTACACAAATATAAAGGACTTCGTCAAATTTACAGATAGAGGAACTAATTGATGCTCGGACACTTACGAAACATTGCGCTCTTGTTGCGCGCCCAGAGGTCCAGCAGACATAAGAATTGTAGGACAGGTGGGCTAATATATATACTTGAAATTCAACTCCAAACAGTCTTCTACCCGGGATTTAGCAAAAGAAATACTACATCTGTTCAAGCACCTATCCTCGGAAAAAGGATTCTACCAGCGGACAAGTCTGATAATCGTGTATTATATCACATCATTGGAAACTGGTACAGCATTGAATGGGCTCATAGGCAAGGCAAATGGAAGGGCAAGTATTTTAGTCTTTCCTTTTCGGAGGAGGTGGCAAAGAAGTTACGCATTGTTTTACAATGTATTTTCGGACATGATTTTCTATCCCCACGTACTACATTAGTTTCGAGTATCGAAAACTATACCAGCCCCAGCATGTCTTGTTGCTCTGATGATTTGGCACAGTTGCTACCGTGCTTAGACCTTTGAAGGGTGAGGTCCGAAAATATATCAGTCCGAGAATTTTTGCCTTTAGCATAGGAACATGAACACATTGAACAGACATAAAATAGCTTCATTTTTAAGCCTGATTTCAACACACAGCATCGACAATTTCAACAATGTTTGACCCTTGGTGCATAGTTAGATTGCAGTGTACAGCAACATAGTGCACAGATGCACACCACAGCATTGCACAGCAGGTTTGCTAATTATGCACCAAACACAAGAGTGCTGATCAGTTAAGGATCATGGATAGAAATAGAAAATACAATTCAAGATTTGTTGCTGCCCATGAGACACAAACTTAGGCCTCCATACTGATCACCTTGATTAATATGCTGTGAAGGTGCACTGGTCTGTGATGTTAGTCTGTTTTCCCCTACACAGCTGCCAGAAATGCATCCCTTCTCTGATATTCAATACTGACTAGTTTTAATACTATACTGATACCATGCTTACTTGCTCTCTTCTCCCTTGATCACTCTCTGAATGCATGCTTGTATGCAGAAATTCGGTGAAGTTGAATCTTGTAGGGAGAGGGTTAAAATCTAAATTGGGGGTAAACCCGTAATTTTTTTCTCATGAGCAAGTCTGTACATAACGAGATTCCGGACAATATGCGCGTGATCTAAAATCACGTGCGGACCTAGATACACTTATAATTCAGTTATTCAGAATTCTCGGTGGAGAGTTGCTGTAGTGAACGTAGATATTCTGAATACTTTCCGAAGAGCACCAAAATCATCGCAAGATAAGGAAGACAAGCTACGACGATGGAGAGAACGGGCTCGACGTGCGGCAGAGACAGCTGAGCATAGGCAGGAAAGATTAACGAAGAGCAGGGAGGGAGATAGGGCTGGGCGCTCTACCCTGACTACCGCTTCATGAATTTGTATAAACCTTAGGTTCTCTTTGTTGTGTATATAAATACATTGTAAACATATATTATTATTATTATTATTATTTTTTATATTGTGCGTAGCTGTTATGCTTCCTATGCAACACCAACCACTACACAACTCGCTCACGCTCACCCCACAATGCACTGCATTCGCCTAGTAATTGTGGTGAGCATCTCTGTCTTCGTTGGCTCGGTATACAGTCTCCGTAAGTGCGAGCGACGGGTTACTTATGAATATTCAATAGATGACAACCGCATGGAGTTGGGTCAACTTAGCGATTCCCCAATCTCAATCTATGCCGCATCCGGTTGGTGGAGCTATGGGCGTGATCTTGTCTCGTGCACGCTGTCATGGAGGCACGAGGGTATGACACCATCTCATCAAATATTCATAACTCTTCGCACAAAGACAGTTGAGTCGTACTTTGACCTCGACTGTTGTGTATAGCCTGCTTTGCAAGGCATCCAACCATCTACAGCTCTTCCTAAGGAGATTTACAAGTGTACCAATGCATCAGAACTCATAAGTTGACTGGAGTCCATGTGGGTTGCAAAAATTATAGCCTACTCTGGTACATGCGCACACAGCTACTGAATTTCCTCGGATTCTCCATCCTGGTGTGACAGGTCTGTGTTGGAGTGTCATGTATATTATGAAAGTTTGGTTGAAGACATTTTCATCTCTGCAACCAGGTGACTGAGATTTACTTGGAGGCGTCGATCATGGCATAAATTAGCCTTGATCCAGGCTCTTGTGTTGGCAGAGAAAGAGGGAGCCTGGTACACACTGTTTGTATATGTACAGTTCTAGGATTTCTTGGAGTCAGTAAAATTGTTACACTACTGAACTTTGCGAGTCGATACTTCGAGGATACTTGTCATCTACATTTTGGTAACTATTACTGTAGTACAAGCACCCAACCTTATGAGACAAATGCTAGCAGTTAGCTTGGGCACCTTGCCAAGTAACAAGGTTAAAATGCACTGCAGCACTCAAACATGCAAGACAAAACCCAGTATGAAAAAGACTGGGTTCTAGCCATCAGCTATGCTCATGATGAGGAAGTGATGAAAACACTCAGCCAATGCCTGGAAACAAGTGTCCTGACTGATGCGCATAAAATAGATGAATGTACGTTCTAAACAAACTACACTGTCAAAACATACATGATGATACACTGAAGGGTTAAGTACTTGTACTATGGTAAATGTCTCCCCAACCAGCCTGTTACTTATATCAGTCATAAATAAACAGCAAATGTACACAAGGATTATATGGTGACCTGCAGAGAAAATGTACCAATACCAGGCCACAATAGAAGAAAGTTGAGGAGAGTCAGGCTATTGTGTAAAACACGTGGGAAAACTGATTTTTAGTCCTACTTTATAACAGTCAGGAAATGCTCTTGTCCAACTTAAAACAGGTAGCTACACTGCAAGACAGATCTACCTTGGTACTGTTTTACATCACCACAAACATATAAAGCTAATCTATCAGAATTTACTCTGAGAACAAGAACACACACAAGACGAGCATAAATAGCACCAAGTTGGGCAAGTCAGTTGAAAAAATCATCCGGCCATGGCCTGACCAGCCATACCAGTTCCAGTGCCTACATTATGATATAGCACTGCATAACAAAGGATAACTTTAAGTCAGGTAGCCTTGTTCTTGGGCCACCCTCAGATTTACAGATGTACTCTCACTTCCAGAGAAGTAGGATCAAAGTTCCATTCAGAAACCTGTACTCTACCATTGAATAAATAATCTATTATGCAGAAATGGTATTTCCTTGTGAATTTTGCAAGCTATCATAAATAGGATTAACTTATTCACTTAGTACTTCCAAATGTGGCAGAAAGGATACAAACGTGCATGTCTTTTTTTATCAAGGCAGCGTATGCCAAGCCACTCAGGCCTCCCAATGAAGAATAGCTGGTGGCTTGATTCAAATTCTGTATCAAGAAGGCATGTCCAGCAAAATAAGAATGGACACAATGCATACAGTTCTCTCTTTGTCACTATTGATTATACACTCTTGAGTTTGCATGGTTTTCAACAAAGCTGAAGATGTGTTTGGCAGTTAAAATGGCCTCCTGTTACTCACTTTCCATCGAACTGGCAACTTACAAGAATATATGTAGCTATTCCTGATCAGGCAATGAATAGTCTTATGCCAGCTTTCCATGCAAAATCTTATGGTAACTTGTAATTCCTTGATCAGTTGTTGCCCTTGAATGGTCGCTACCCTTGAAGAGTATAGCTACACAAATTAGATATGCAAAGTTTTCCAAAAGAAAGATGCATGTAGCTGTTCCCCCCTAAGTATATACACATGCACTCATTGCCATAGTCTTACTACTCTAAAATAGTTACCTCCATTCCAAAATTTGCTGCTATTACATAAACAGGTGCATGACAACTGAGACCATAGTGCCACTGCATGTGTACATCAATAGAGGTAGCCTGATTATGTTGAGGTGGGTGTATTTTAACTCTTTAACAACCGCAGGCTATTTACTGGAGGTCTTATTAGGCTATGGATACCTTCCATGGTCCATATTTTCACTTCTGCTTGGAGCACTGGAAACTTGAATCAAAGCTTTATTGACACATTATCTGTAGGTTCTTGACCTTGGACACACCCACTCAGTGAGCGTTCAATAGTCAGGACCCTCCAATCAGAGAGCACTCCTCCGCACTAAAAGCTGCCTAAAACAGAACCCATCTTCAAAATCGATTGCTCCAACTAAAACATGCGGCCAAAAACTGACTATGCCAAAAGGCATCATCGGTTGTTAAAGGGCTATTAATCAGAGAACAAAACAGCCCATAAACCAACCATTTAATGATATTCATGAGAATTGTGGAGACAGGTAAGGTCAGGCTGTGTCAAGTAAAGACCTACTGCACAGACTTGGCTGTCACCACTCTTTGCATAGCTGTTAATGGCATTCATGACCCACAAATATGCCACACATAAAGCCCAAGGCTGTTAATGAGATTCATATCTTTTTGATGACATACAGTCAGTGAAGGATTGGACAGAGCCAAGGGCTAAATTCAAGTTTAGACTGCCAGCTACCTCAAAGCTTCTGACTCCAAATTTCGTACTCTTTAACAACTGCAGACTATTTACTGGAGGTCTTTATTAGGCCATGGATACCTTCCATGGTCCGTATTTTCACTTCTGCTTGGGGCTAGCACTGGAAACTTGAGTCAAACTTTATTGACACTTTATCTGTGGGTTCTTGACCTTGGACAGACCCACTCATTAGTGAGCATTCAATGGTCAGGACCCTCCGATCAGAGAGCGTTCCTCCGGACTAAAAGCTGCCTAAAATGCCTGAAATGGAGTCCCTGTAAGGTGAAAGAAGCATTTTCTACGCCCGTTTGTGCAAGAAAGCAGACAAATGGCCCACCCGGCATTCATTGACCAGAGCTTTTCTACAGGCAGCTGCAATGGCCGCCAACAAATTTCATAGTGGCTCCACAATGAGGGACTGGTGTGGGAGGGATCAAACACATTTAACTTAACCCTTTAACAACCGATGACACCTTTTGGCATCGTCAGTTTTTGGCCGCATGTTATCAGTTGGTGCAATTAATCCGTTTTGATTCTGCGCTAGCAGAAAGGGTGGGACAGGGGGAGGTGGGTAGGTGCACCGCTCTGGCTGACAGTGCATGTCAATGGATGTATTCTAGGAGATTACGGCATCCACACATGATCCAGATAGCTGATGTAGCTATCTTGAAAGCGTATTTAGCTATGTTATGCTGTCACATAAACAAATTGTAGTTATACTTTGGGCCACCTATCAAAAATCTTGCAAGTACTTGCTGCTAACGAAGTTGGACGCTCTTTCATAGAAGAATGCACAAGCACATGCATGAAGAGCACCGCCCCCTTTTTCAGTGATAATGTAAGGAATCATAGCCATGGGCACTCTTCGACTACAGCAGGATAAAATAAAGTAACTTCCCAACAAATATCATGCATCATTGTAGCTACCCGTTGACGAAATCTTACAACTTCCATGTATACAATAATACTAATCATAAACTGTCTGAGTTAAGTGTTACAGAAATGTGTAAACTAGACGAATTTCAAATCTTATGGTTGTTGGGTTTATAGCAAATCCTCGGCCAACTCCCCAGGCTGTCCCTTCTCCAAGAACACGATTGCGAACTCGAAAAGTATAAACACTGAGACCACTTGGTTCAGTCTCTAATGTACGAAATGGATTAAGTGTTTCTAGTTGGAAGATAATTCCCTGTTGCTTGCAAGCTTCATAAACATATTGGCGTTGAAAGAAAACACGATCAGGTTCAATAGCTAATGCTCCTTCATCGCCACCATATTCTCCATGCAGCATCATTGTACCCTGTAAATCGTACATGAAAGCCACATCCCCCTACTGGAAAGCACCTTGTCTTTGCTCTTCCATTTACCAACCAGCTGTTATAAACGTACGTAAAGTTGAATGGATTCATTAGTTCAAACGTTGCATTCCCCAAGGTTCTCTGTCCCTGTTCGTTAGGTTCTATATTGGTAAAGTCAAGGCCATAGGTATTGCAGAAGAACTGCATTGCAGCCTCCCTGTCTCAATCAATCTCTTCTTCCGTAAAACGAAGGACTTTCCTGTAGAAGACAAGATGAGAATCCAAAAAGCTGGCTGAAGCGGGAAATGTCACATTGGTTACAAGTGTTATCACACCCTGGAATGGCTCATTGCACATCTGTAACTGGGCAATAGCACTGTGCAGATTGAGAAAACTAAAGAAGACTGCTGAAGTCCACACCCATGCTGCCAATATCTGAAAAATAAATAAATAAATGCAGTATGAGCACTAAAGTTAGTTACACAAGCTGAAACCATGAAATTTCGAGCGTGATTTTGTTTGGCAGCAGTCATTTTTCACGAAGTGGCCTCCACTGGACGAGGATCGTGGCCTTCATCGTTTTGCGTGCGTCAGGGTGGTTATATAGGTAGGACAGAATGAAACATTTAGTAAAACTTTGCCTCAAAGTTGCCTCTGTGAATTAGCTAGGAGAGCATCCTACATGCAGGGAATTTTCTTATTTTTAAAATACATCTGTCTTACCTCTAGATGTAATTAAAATTCCCTCTAGACATCATTAAAAATGCTCAAAATACCCCCTAGACATCGTTAAATTTCACTCCTGACCCCTCAGATGCAATTAAGCTCAAGGTAACCCCCAGGATGCAATTAGTGATCTTCTATGGGGGGGTGTGACTAATAAATGGAATAGCCCATTGTTGAGATTGTTGATGCTGTGTGTTGAAATTAGGCTTACAAATGAAGCTATTTTATGTCTGTTCAATGTGTTAATGTTCCTATGCTAGAGGCAAAAATTTCTTCTCAGACTGATACATTTTCAGAACTCAGACTTCAAAGGTTTAAGCATCAGAGCAACAAGACATGCTGGGGCTGGGATAGTTTTCGACACCCGAAGCTATTGTAGTATGCAGGGATAGAAAATGACGTCCGAAAATACACTGTAAAACAACGCGTAACTTCATTGCCGCCTCCTCCAAAAAGGAAAGACTAAAATACTTGCCCTTCCACTGGCCTTGCCCATGAACCCATACCATGCTGCAGTGGTTGCCAAATTTGGCTAGTGATGTGATATAATACATGATTATCAGACTTGTCTGCTAGTGGAATCCTTTTTCCAAGAATAGGTGCTTGAACGGATGTAGTATTTCTTTTGATAAATCCCGGATAGAAGACTGTTTGGAGTTGAAGTTCAAGTATATACTATCAAACATTAGCCCACCTATCCTACAGTTCTTATGTCTGCAGGACCTCTGCACACGCAACAAGAGCGCAACATTTCGTGTCTGAGCATCAATTAGTTCCTCTATCTGTAAATTTGACGAAGCCCTTTATAATTGTGTAATCTATGCATGTGACAAATTTCTAGCGGCAGAATTAGCCCAAATTATGAAATAGTGCATGCTTTAGAGGTTCAAATTGAACCCTCACTGTGCATGCACATATTCAAATTATGCATACCTTCTGCAATGTCTAAAATCCTTACCTGGTTCAATCGCAACCATTAATGCTGTGTTCTTATTTTACATATCAAGCAAAATTCTATACTGTCACACTTGCATACGAAACCAGTCTCATACTGCAAGCTCAGGGTGTGAGGACAGCCTGGAAGCCTGACTATGATACTCTTCCATTTATTTCTGACAATGTATTGCTGTTTGCTTGACCTTGCAAAATATAAGCGAACAGGATCTTTCAGTAAACTAGTTGAGTACATGAGGCTCCGGAATATTCTGGTATCATCTATTAGGTATTCCAAGAAAGCATTCCTCAACCACCTTCGTCATGTGGACCCAAAACATGTTGGAAAATGATAAAATCGCTATCTAAGCAGAGCACTAATGTTCCAACACTCACCTGTGACGATGTTGAATTCACTACTGGTGTTGATAAAGCTGACCTGTTGAACAAGCAGTTCTTCAGTAACTTCAACCATTTACACCCATCATTAGTCTGCACTGACCCACCCCTTATTTTCACTGACCCTTCTGAGTGTCCTGACTATCTCCTGTGTACCGAGGACCACGTTTACAACCTCATTGCATCTCTGGACTGTAGCAAGGCTACTGGTGCTGATATCATCTCTGCAAGAATGCTAAAAGGTACTGTGTCCTGCATAACACCGACCTTGACTAAGATGTTCAATTTGCCTATCAAAACTGGTTTGTTTCCCCAAAGTTGGAAATGTGCAAGAGTGGTACCAATTCCTAAAGGTGAGATCTCAATTGTCCCAATTCTTAGTAAAGTTCTTGAAAAACATGTTCATAGCATCACCTGTTGTTACACTATTTCGGACCAACAATGGGGCTTTACTGCACGGAAATCTACTACTGCCGCTGTACTGTCCATGACTCATGACTGTACCCAGGCTCTTGACAGAGGCAAGGAAGTTTCTACAGTTTTTTTTTGATATTAGCAAAGCCTTCAACAGTGTTCCCCACCTTCCACTTCTCATGAAATTAGTTGTCATCAATGTTGATCCATATATCAGAAATTGGGTTCATAGCTATCTATCATGCAGAGAATAATATGTTGTTGTCAATGGAGCCAAATCACCAGTCTTGCCAGTTGTTCCTGCATGGGGTTCCTCAAGGCTCAGTGCTTGGCCCACTGTTGTTTCTATATAATTTATATCAATGATGTGACCTGTGTAGTGTCAAATGGAAAGATGGTTGTGTATGCAGAAGACATTGCTCTACCAGTCTCCTGAGTATATGATATTAATGCTGTCTCTGAGTGGATTACTGCCAACTATCTGGCCTTGAACTATCGAAAATGTTGTCATCTACTCTTCTTACATAAAAGATCTCCTACCCTTCCAGTTGCTCCACTAGAGGTCAATGGGAATTTTGTCAAACAAGTTAATGAATACAAATATCTTGGAGTCATCCTAACCTCAGACATGTCGTGGTCATCTCACATCTCTGCCATCAGCTCCAAAACAAGAAAACTTATTGGGGTCCAGTTTATCAAAAGTTCTATCTCTATTCTGGACCACATACCCTCCTACGTTTGTACCAGTCATGGATTCGTCCACACCTTGAATATGCTTGTAGTGTTTGGGATCCTCACCTGAAGAAAGACATTGAGAGGCTTGAGGGTGTTCAGAAGTTTGGGTTGAAAGTTTGTCTAAAGTGATGGCGATGTGGATATGAGGAACTCTTGCAACTCGCCAACCTTCCAACATTAGCTACAAGAAGAAAATGTTTAAAACTCTGCCTGTTCTACAACATGGTTAACAGGCTTGCTACTTTTCCAAACCTTCCCACTGTTTATAGATCCACTCCCTATGGCAATTCTATTCGGTCTATTAACTCCAGCTCCATGGTACAGCCACTTGCACATTCAAACTTTTATTCAAACTCATTTTCTCCCTCTTGTACGAGATTGTGGAATAATTTACCTTCAGATGTTAGTGCTATTTCTACCTTACCTGCTTTTAAACGTGCTATTGTAAATTTGTCTTTTGTCTTTGTAGGTTATCAGTATAATCAAAGAGAGGCTGGGTGTACATTTACACCTTTACTTCAAGTGTTAGGCATCCCATCCATAATCCTGTACTATCATCTCCAAGCTGGATAAAGCTTGCATTTGACTGATATTCATTTGTTCAATTGATGTCATAGACTTAGTACATGGAGTTGACAAACATACGTTTGTTTAGCATACAAGTATGCTAAGTAATAATGTTCGATGAATGCATGATTGTATTTTTCAGTAACCACTTTGCCTTACGTGCCCAGAGCTTGTAGTGTGTGGCTACACTGCCCCCTATATAGCACTCCCTCAAACTATATTCCTGGCACTTAGGAGGTAGTGTTCAACTTGCTCCTTTGGATTCTTTGTATCTTCTATTATCAAACATGGCAGCTAGTATGCAGACGTGCAAAATGTCTGCATGTGCACATGCTGCCACATAGAGTCAACTCTTATTTTGTCCACTCCATCATGTTCATAAAAAATATTATACTCGGACAAACACACACCACAGCATTGCACAGCAGGTCTTAAGTGTCTGAGCATCAACTGGTTCCTGTATCTGTAAATTTGACAAAGTCCTTTATATTTGTGTAATCCATGCATGTGACAAATTTCTAGCGGCAGGATTAGCAGAAATTATGAAATTGTGCATGCTTTAGAGCTTCAAATGAACTATGCATGCACATATACCTTCTGCAATGTCTTAACATACTTAAAATCCTTACCTAGTTCGATTGCACTGTTAATGATGTGTTCTTATGTTACATATCAAGCAAAATTCTCATTTCTATACTGTCACACTTGCATACAAAACCAGTCTCATACTGCAAGCTCAGGGTGTGAGGAGAGCCTGGGTAGGAGACTTTGATACACTTCCCCAATTTATTTCCATTGCATAAACAAGCTGTGCATATGAATATAATCATGTGGTAAACCTCTTTACAGGATAAATGTGAAAATAACCACATAATTATCACTGCTTTTTGGTTTGTATTTTGCAAAGTCAACGCAAACAGGAGTGAATACAGACATCCTCAGAGACTACATATAAGTTCTCCCCTAGCACCCCCAGAGGACTCAGGACACACTGTGTACAGGTGAACCTTCCCCTAGAATCCCTCTCTTTGAGCATTGGAAAAGACAGCATAATCAAAGAGAGGCTGGGTATACATTTACACCTTTACTTCAAGTGTTAGGCATCCCATCCGTAATCCTGTGCTATCATCTCCAAGCTGGATAAAGCTTGCATTTGACTGATATTCACTTTTTCGATGAATGCATGCTTGTACTTTTCAGTAACCACTTTGCCTTACCTGCCCAAAGCTTGTAGTGTGTGGTTACACTGACAGATAAACTATTCCCTCAAACTATCTTCCTGGCAATTATGAGGCAGTGTTCAACTTGCTCCATTGGATTCTTTGTACGTTCTATGATCAAACAAGGCAGCTATATAGCATGCACAGCTTTGACGAGACTTAGTGTGACAAGTAGATCAACCTCAGAGCCCTGATCCCACATGCAAAATGTCTGCATGTGCTCATGCTGCCATGCAGAGTCAACTCTTATTTTGTCCACTCTATCGTGTTCATAAACACTAGTATACTCAGACAAACACACACCACAGCATTGCACTGCAGGTTTACTAATTGTGCACCAAACCCAAGAGTGTTGACCAGTCAAGGCGCTCATGGATAGAAATAGAATTCAAGCTTTTTTCAGCCTGTTCCCCCTAGCTACACAGCTGCCAGAAATGCATCCCTTTTCTGATATTCAATACTGACTAGTTTTAATACTATATAGTGATACCATGCCTACTTGTTCTCTCCTGCCTTATACTCTCTGAATGCATGCTTGTAGGCAGAAATTTGGTGAAGTTAAATAGGGGTCCCGACAAAAAATCCAAGAACGAACGAACTTGACTCAAGTATGCTGAAATCCAAGAACCAAGTGACCTTGTTAGTTTCTATGACTTTCGTTCTTCCGAAAATAAATAAAGCGAACAGAGGGTTATGTGCCAAAATATGGCCATTATGGGATTTTTGATTTTATATGGGGGATTATATATGAACATACCTTTAACAGATATCCACGCGAGTGGTCCAGCTATTTTAATACTCTACCAATGGTAAATAATCAATTGCACTGGTGCTTGCTAAATTTACTTGTCAAAAGTCACTTCAAACCATCAATTGTTCTTCTATGGGAGAAATGTATATTGCAACATAAAATAACAGCTAATATAGTCTCTTGACAGCTATAAACTTGATTGGTCCAGGTATTTTCCCACAAGATACATCAAGTGAAATCCATCAATACCACTAGTTTCATAGCGAAGCTTCAAAAGTCACTTGAACCGAACTGCGCCCAATTTTTGGCACTTAACCCTTTCAAGCTTAAGTCCAAGACAAATTGACTGAAAATAGCTTTGCAGCACCAACTTTTATAGTCCGGTTTTTATATATCTCAGATAGATACTCAGTTCTAATACAACAGATTTGAAATCGGAGCACCTTCGATTTTTTCGTTGGGAGCTCTAAGTTAAATCTCGTAGGGAGAGGGTTAAATTCTAAATTTGGGGTAAAACCCGTAATTTTTTTTCTCATGAGCAAGTCTGTACATAACGAGATTCCTCACGGACTCGCGCACGCAGTCGCACAGGAAATAATTTTATGGCTGGAATGCTTTGTTCTTCGCCGATAATGCACGTGCAACAGTTATCAAACCAACCAAGGACTACTACTGGAATTGTAGAGGAGCTGTAAACGTTAGCAAGACTTGTGAGAGACTTTGATAGTCTCCCAATAAGTATAGCTATGAAGCCGATGTGAGTCCACAGGTAGTGGAAGTAGTCCACGTATCAACCACAGAGTTGGCATGTGAGATTGAGCCACGTTTCAGCTAGTCTAGCGTAGCGGGTCAGACTAGCCTCAAATCCAAGGTTTGTTCTAGATTTTGTCTCGCAGTTATTGAGAAAACTCCAGAACTGGAAGCTATCCGGTGACAGTCTGGCTTCGCTAGCAATTGCACACATGGTCTTCAAAATACGCTGAGGGCTTTCCGTCAATAAATCCTTGTTCAATGTCTAGAAAAGAACGTTTAAGCCTTGGGAGTGGGGCAAACTACATTGAAATGTGCACTTCTCTACTGCACAATCATTCCCATGCCTTCACAATTCAGCCGCGGTAAAGACGCTTCTTTACAGAATCCGGTCGACGCCTCTCACGTAATACAAGCTTAGTGTTGTTAGCGCCTACACAACTCGTGATGATGGAGATGGCAGTAGCATGTCCATCATTTTGATAACTATTTCACGTGCTGTGTCGGGAAAGAACAAAGCTTTCCGGCCGTAAAATATTTTCGGTCGAGTCGGTGAGTCCGCAGAATATATTAGACCGAGTTGGTCAGCAAAACAAACGAAAGCGAGCCCGAGTTACTTATGTACCACTAGCTACTATACACCGAGAATTAAAAATGAGAGCTGCCTTCAAGCAGAACAATTCATAGTTTTGACTTTACCTTTTTGTTTTAGAGTTCTAGTAAAAAGTTACACTCAAAAATGTCAATATTTCTTTGATGTTTTTATGGTGTGATGACATCTGAAAAAGACCACATATCCTCTAACTTCTTCATATGAGTGGATTTTTGCACATTCTGATTTATGCTCATAACCACCTGTGCAGTACATATAGAGGATTGTGAGAGTTGGTGCATGGTTGTCCGGCTGTTGTGGCTCAGTGACCTGTGCAATACATTTATACTCATGTTAACTCACAGCGTTCAAACTTGGCCTTTCATGCTCCTAATGGTTCAGCAGCCATACAGTATACTAGAATATCCATAACCTATTCAGCTGTCACGTATCAGTCTTCAACTTGGACTTACAAAGAGATTCTCTCCTGTATAGTATCAAGGTACACAAATAGGAGCAGAGGTTTGCATTATATACTGAACTGCCTGTCATGTATAATAGCTCTGAGCTGCAACGTACTGCCTAAAGTGCTGTATTGTTGTCTGTGCAAGCTAGCACTAAACTGCTGCAGTACCTGTACGCTAGCACTAAGACTGCTCTAGTAGCGTTTCTGGTCACTGCCCACATGACATTCAGACAAAACATGCATGTGCAATTCTTGCTGAAGCGTATATGCCATGAGAACTGTTTAGACAACATTGAAACAGTATTCCAGCTGCTTTCAAAAGCTGATGTACACTGTATATTTTACCATGTACTTTGCCTGGCCTGTGTCACTTCTGAGCTTGTTTATTGCTTTTCTTTCATTTCTTTTGCAGATGGCACCAGCGTGGGAGTGACATTTCCCACTTCAACCAGCTTCTTGGATTCTGATCTTGTCTACTACAGGAAAGTCCTGTGTTTTACAGAAGAAGAGATTGATTGAGCCAGGGAGGCTGCAATGCAGTTCTTCTGAGATACCTATGGTCTTCACTCTACCAACATGGAACCTAACAGGGACAGAGAACCTTGGGAAATGCAACAATTGAACTTGTTATGCTTCCATTCGACCTTAAGAGCTGGTTGGTTAATAGAAGAGCAAGGCAAGCTGTTTTCTGGTAGGGAGTGATGGTTTTTATGTGCAATAATGCTGCGTGGAGAATATGGTGGAGACGAATTAGCTTTGGAAAATGATTGTCTTTTCTACAGAAATCAATATATCAGTGAAGCTTGCAAGAAGAGCAAGGCAAGCAGTTTTCTAGTAGGGAGCGTTGCATGGTTTTTATGTGCAATAATGCTGCGTGGAGAATATGGTGGAGACGAATTAGCTTTGGAAAATGATTGTCTTTTCTACAGAAATCAATATATCAGTGAAGCTTGCAAGCAACAGGGAATTACCTTCCAACTATAGAATCACTTTCTCCATTTCATGCATCAGACACTCAGGAACCAACTATAGAATCACTTCAGTGTGTGCATTCACTGTTGTACATTTCGAGTTTGCAATCGTGTTCTTGGAGAAGGGACAGCTTGGGGAGTTGGCCAAGGAACTGCTGTGAACCCAACAACCCAAAGACTTGAATTTCATCAAGTATTCACAGTTCTGCAGTGTTGAACTCAGACAGTTTATGGTTACTCTTGTAGTATAGCTTGTTACCCATATGTAGGCTTTGGTAGATTATGCTAGCATAATTTTGGGAATAGTAGGTGGCTTCTGAGCATCAAGAATTATGCTGGCATAATAGGAACAATTTCATGATCAGTTGACTGAGAACATTGCAAACTTGCAATCTCATTCAACCAAGTGCACTGTAACCTTGTCCCTATTAACAAGTTCCTTTTGTTCACATCAAGCTCCTTCTTGGAAAAGACAACATACAGCTTTCAGCAATGCTAGAATACAACCACCCAGAAAGGCAAGAATCCTATAACCGCTTTCAAATTATTGTCATTTTTATATCCATATGTGGTGAAATCCAGTTAGCATAATTGAGAATAATAGGTGCATTGAAAAGAATAATTGGTAAAATTATGTGAATAAAAGAATAGAATAATGGGTGGAGCATACATAATCTACCAAGGCCTACCCATATGTGTTTGGATTTAAGAATGCAACACGGGTAGCTACAAAGGCATGCTATTTGTTGGGAAGTTGCATTACAACTCCCATGGCAAAAGGTGGTCATTTTGTTCAGCATGCTGCAGTCTAAGAGTGCCCATGGTTAGGACTCCTAACATGATCACTAAAGAAGGGGGTGGATATACCAGCCATATGCTGTGATATACAACAATGATACTGGCCACTCCAAAAATGTAGCTAAAGTGCAGTCTTCCTTGTCCCTTGTGTCACTATTTTCATGCACCAGTGACTTGGCAAATATAAAACCTGGAGTTTGGACTATGGACTGGACTGTGGACTGGTGTATGGACTGGACTATGGACTGGAATATGAACAGGACTATGGACTGAGATTTGGACCACACATGCAGCAACAGAATGGCTGTTGGTGTGGCCCAGCCTTGCATGCACCATGATGCATGCCTACATAACACTTGAGAGCATTGCAGGTTATGGGATAGATGATGCACCTATCAATGTGTACAGGTAGATGAGGGAATTACAGGAGTATGACAAAAAGAGGCACACATATAGTTGGAAAATTGATTACCTTTGAAGATGTCTTGAATATGGCAATGAACCTTTTGTTTAGCCTAGGTAATGAAGAAGATTCACTATAGTTGTGGAGCTCTGCATCAGTCCATTTCTCAGTTCCATAGTCCAGTCACTAGTCCACACAGTAGAGTCCAGAGTCCAGAGTCTAGCTTTTACAATTACTCTCCACAACCGCTAAATGTACCATGTCACACACATGAGCTAGGTATCGTGTTGAAGTCATGGGGAACCAAGTATCAACACCGTAAGTATCATTATATTGGTGGTATCAATATTATGCATGTACTTATCTCTACAGGCCTGCCAGACCTTGGCGGTGGTGCTTCTGTAGCATATGCGTCATCATGCAGGAATACTGTAGGAAGCTGCTGGTTCTTCCAGATACTTCCATGTATAGTACCTTCAGTTGAATTAGTATAGCAAGTTTGGTAGCAAGCAACCATCATCTTCTGTTCCGCATTTGACGACATATTAGCATAATTGATATTAGTGGTAATTGATAGTCACACTCACAAATGTTGGTGGTCATGGTACCGTTCGAATAGCTTAGAGCTTCACATAATTATACATAAATTTAGATTTCTATTCACATTATATAAATACGTACCTGTGTATCTAGTGCAAAAATGACATGTCCCATGCCTTAGTTCACCTGAGTGGCCACAGATTTTGACCTCAGGGTTGCACAAGACATTAATACGCTTCATTTTAATGGAAGCTTGTAGGTTAGGAGTAAACTTGATATAGCTGTTTGGCACTGCAGTTTTACCCTTAGTGTTACATGTTGAGATAGCACTCATGTACAGACCACATGGGATTTGTTTCAGGTAGTGGCTGGGTATATGAACCTCATGCTAGGTGCATACGAGGCAGTTCATAAGTAGCTGGCAGGCTAAAGTTGAACTGAACTTTGAGCTTAGGTCTAACCATGTCTGTAAGCCATAAGCTTTTTCTAATTTGCTTGGAAAATATGTAGCTATTCCTGATCAGGCAATGAATGGTCTTATGCCAGCTGTCCATGCAAAATCATCTGGTAGCTTGTTGCCCTTCAATGGTCACTGCCCTTGAAGAGTAGCCACACAAATCAGAAGTCATGTGCAAAATGAAGATCGTCAGATATAGATAAATTGCATGTAGCTGTTCCTCCCTAAGTGATACTATACACATGTACTCATTAGCATAGCCTTAGTACTCTAAAATAGCTGCCTCCATTCCAAAATTTTTACATAAACAGGTACATGACAACTGAGACCATAATGTCACTGCATGTGTACATCAATAGAGCTAGCCTGATTATGTTGAGGAGGGTGTATTTGGTTACATATATCAAACAGTCCCACACCAGTCCCTCATTGAGGAGCTACTATGAAGTCAATGGGTGTATTTTAGGAGATTACAGCATCCACGCATTAATTGTCTGAGTTAAGTGTTACAGAAATGTGTAAACTAGACGATTTTCATATCTCAAGGTTGTTGGGTTTATAGGAAATCCTCGACCAACTCCCCAGGCTATCCCCTCTCCAAGAATACGATGGCGAACTCGCCAATTGTAAGGAATTAATCCAATTGGGTCTGCCTCCAATGTACGAAACGGAGTAGGTGTTTCTAGTTGGAAGATAATTCCCTGTTGCTTGCAAACTTCATAAACATATTGACGTTGCTGGAAAATACGAACAGGTTCAGTAGCTAACTTTCCTTCTTCTCCACCATACTCTCCATGCAGCATCATTGTACCTGTAAATCGTACTCGATATCCACCTCCCGCTGCGGGGAAGCACCTTGTCTTTGCTCTTCCATTTACCAACCAGCTGTTATGGACATACGTCCAGTTGAATGGATACATAAAAGGTTCAAATGTTGCATTCCCCAAGATTCTCTGTCCCAGTTCGTTAGGTTCTATATTGGTAAAGTCAAGGCCAAAGTTATCGTGGAAGAACTGCATGGCAGCCTCCCTGTCTCGATCAATCTCTTCTTCTGTAAAACGCAGGACTTTCCTGTAGAAGACGAGATCAGGATCCACAAAGTTGACTGGAGTGGGAAATGTCACATTGACTGCAAGTGTCACCACAGCCTGGAATGGTTCCTCACACATCTGTGACTGGGCAGCAGCATTGTGCAGATTGAGAAAACTAAAGAAGACAGTTGAAGTCCACACCCATGCTGCCAACATCTGAAAAATAAATAAATAAATGCAGTGTGAGCACTAAAGTTAGTTACAAAAACCATGCAATTTCGAGGGTGATTTTGTTTGGCAGCAGTCATTTTTCACGAAGTGGCTGCCACCGGATGAGGATCGTGGCCTTCATCACTTTGTGTGCATCAGGGCGGTTACAGAGGAGGTAGTGCAAGTATACAGATTTTGCATATGTACATTACATCTTCATGTGATATCCGTTATGATAATCGGAGTTATGCGGTTGTCGTACAACGAAAGAGCGGTGCCAGACGGCAGATTTCAGCACCATCTGTTCCAAGCTGTGTTCATGCAAACAACCTATCCTTCAAGATATATGTATTTTGGGTGGTTAAGAGTCCACACAACTGTGGAGACCACTGTTACTGCTCCCGTTGGGATGTGAGAACACTGCAAAAGCCGGGTCCAGCTTCAAGGCTCTGAAATTGGTGAGATTCAAGCACCCATACCGCATGAACGCAGGGTGCTATCAAGACCGGACTTGCACCAGATTAAAGATCTGCTTTCTGAGAATCCTCACATGATGGGGTGATATCCCCATTAGATTTGGAGCTATAAGCCCCGTGAACTTGCCCATGTTTTGTGGTTTTGGTGTACATGGGTAACTTGGTCCAATCGTATCTCCTGAACCCTACCACCTATGGACAGGAGACTTGAACTGTTGGATGCAGCAAAGATTGACGTTTATGAGGGTATGTAAAAGTATTGTGATATCCTCATCAGATATGGAGCTGTTATGATTTTGGTGCACACGGGTAAATTTGCGTGACTTTATCTCTTGAAACCTTCCCTCTACAGACACAAAACTTACACCATTGGATACAGCAAAGATTGAAGTTTATAAAAACGTGTTCAAGCATAGTGACATCCCCATCACAATTGGAACTGTGAGTCCTTGAAGTAGACCATGTTTCATGGTTCTGTATGCATTGGTAATTTTGTGTTACCATATCTCTTGAACTCTACTACTTATGGACATGGAATGTGTACCGTATGACACAGCAAGCAATTTGTATTTGTAGTATGCCTTATGCATTCAATACACTGAATTGCATTTGTTTTCAGGAACACTCTAATAAGCTAATGTGTTACCACAAGAGTGGTTTTATTATGCTTTCTTGGTTTCTATGATTGGAAGAGGCTACACATGCTCTTGCAAAGTCATTAGTCACTAGTTGCTGACTTGATTACGAGAGTTCTACCGCAAATCCAGTGATCAACAGCTTACATCTATGTTCACTGAGTCTGAGTTTTGCAGCAGTTTGTCACTTCACGCCCTCTGTAAAAGGTGTGGCTTGTGTAACTATTCATTGCTGTCACCAACGATATTCAGATGTCTGTATTTTGCACAATTCTATTGTATATTGATGAAAGACCAATATATCGTGAACATAATTTCAGCATAATCAGTACTCTTTTAGGCATAAAATTTAGGAATTGCGGAATAACATAATTAGACAATTTTCAGCATAGTGAACATGTGCTTACAGGGCCGTAGCCATCAAATTTGGAGTGGTGAGGTTAGTGGTGTGTGCGTAAGCACGCAACAGCTAGGGGGGTCTGGGGGCATGCCCACCTAGAAAATGTTTGGAATTTAGAGGCTATGAGATTGCTTCTGAGACCAAAATGCTGCTTCTCAGAGGCCAGACGACAGAATTTTGCATGAATATCTACCCTTTCTGCCCGTTGCAACATATAGCACTGGTTTCGGCTTTCTGATCGTTCGCTAATCTCACAAGCCACACCCTTCGCAGACCTTTCGGTTGGAAGAATGGAAAATTGTTGGAAGACTCAGTCTTTCGCACTGTTCGCAGCCAACTCGTGTCACCACGCTGCGTGCGTGCCATGGGCATTTCCTGGGCGTTGGCCCTATTTGGCAACGCCAAGCAAGCCATGGGTGAGGGAAAAGTGGTCCGGTTGAAACCGGACTAACCGGACCGGTGGCTACGGCCCTGGCTTAATGAGCCAAAGCACTAAGGATTGTACACCTCTGATTATTTTCACTGAATTGCATTTTGTTTACTGGAACACTTTAAACATGCTCAAGGGTAGTGATACACTGACTTAGGCTGACCCATCTGTCACCTGACATACATTTACGACAGTATACAAGCCTGTAATACATATCAAACATAAAGGTACTTTAAGGAAGAAACATCAATATCTCATTGTATATTACTACACTATTGAAATCTACTAGCTATCAATTTTGCTCTGACTGGAACTGAGCAATGTTTATTATGCATTGTTGGTTTTTGTGATTGGATGCAGCAAGGACTAAGCACAATAAAGGAATTTAGATGTTATGAGGTGAAAACAGGAAAGTGAAAGGGCTGGGAGTCAAACTGTCTGGCTGTCATGGCTCAGTGGCAGACCACTAGTGGCCCAAGCCAGATGTATCCTGGGTTTGGCTAAATTCCTTTATTGTGCTTAGTCCTTGCTGCGTCCAATCATAGAAACCAAGAAAGCATAATAAAATCACTCTTGTGGTAACACATTAGCTTATTAGAGTGTTCCTGAAAACAAATGCAATTCAGTGTATTGAATGCATAAGGCACACTACAAATACAAATTGCTTGTTGTGTCCTATGGTACACATTCCATGTCCATAAGTAGTAGGGTTCAACAGATATGGTCACACAAAATTACCAATGCATACAGAACCATGAAACATGGTTTATTTTAAGGACTCACAGATCCAATTGCAATGGAGATGTCACAATGCTTGAACACGTTTTTATAAACTTCAATCTTTGCTGTATCCAATGTACAAGTTTCGTGTCTGTAGAGGGAAGGGTTGACGAGATACAGTCACACAAATTAACCCGTGTGCACCAAAATCATATAAATGGTTTATTTCACGGGCTCACAGCTCCATATCTGATGGGGATGTCACAATACTTTTACATACATCCAACGGTTCAAGTCTCATGTCCACAGGTGGTAGGGTTCAGGAGATACGATTGGACCAAGTTACCCATGCACCAAAACCACAAAACATGGGCAACTTCATGGGGCTTACAGCTCCAAATCTAATGGTGATATCACCCCATCATGTGAGGATTTTCAGAAAGCAGATCTTCAATCTGGTGCAAGTCTGGTCTTGATAGCACCCTACGGGTGCTTGAATCTCACCAATTCCATGTCCATAAGTAGTAGGGTTCAAGAGATATGGTCACACAAAATTACCAATGCATACAGAACCGGCCTTTACAGCGTTCTCACATACCAACGGGAGCAGTAACAGCGGTCTTGTGTGGACTCTTAACCACCCAAAATACGTACATCTTGAAGGATAGGTCGTTCGCATGTCAGCATGAACACAGCTTGGAACAGAATCCGCTGTCTGGCATCATTGTACGACAACCGCATAACTCCGATTATCATAACGGATATCACCAGAAGATGTAACGTACGTATACAAAATCCGTATACTTGCACTACCTCTTCTGGGGCGGTTATCGGACAAAACGGAACATTTAGTGGAACTTTGGAAACACCTTTGCCTCAAAATTGCCTCCGTGAATAAGCTAGGAGAGCATCCTACATGCAGAGAATTTTCATGGCGGTGCATGGCCCCTGACCGCTCTAGTTCCGTGCGTTCCCTCCGTAACGGAAGTTTAACGCAGAGCAATGCAAGCATAGTGATAGTGTTCAGGCTCAGTGCTGAGCGCTCGTTTCCATTTCTATTTCCTGAGTTGTTCGCTACCAATGGCTAAAGGTAGCAGACTTTCGTAAATGCTAAACACTTGTTGCCTAGTCCTCCTGCATGGTCGTGTCATAGCCTACTTCTCAACAGCAGAATGCTATAGCTAAACAAGCTCCTTGCGTGTGTGACTACTTAATTGTTCTATTGGAAGGAGGAGACAGGCATGGACCAAAGTCCGGAGTATCCATGTATTCTGCGGACTGTGAACTGCGGACTCGCGGACTCAGGACTCACGGACTCGCGGACTCATGGACTCGCGGACTCACGGATTCGCGGACTCGCACAGGAGATAATTTTATGGCTGGAATGCTTTGTTCTTCGCCGATAAGGCCACTCTGAATTCGTTTGAACTAACCCGACCGACCTGAAGTTTTAAAAGTGCCTCATAGTTGGGTAACAATTGTTATATGCACCGCCTCAAACATTTTAGCGCAAGTAGGATGAAATTGTTTGACCTCGAGAAGTGTACGCATACAAATCGCTAAACGTCCACTCAGACAAGTCATTATCGCTACCACAAAAGCCATAGTACATTCAGTAGCCTGTGCGATATGCATAGACCATACGCTAGACTTGCTGGAAACGTGGTTCAATCTCACATGACAACTCTGTGGTTGATACGTGGACTACTTCCAATACCTGTGGATTCTGCTTCATAGCTATACTTATTGGGAGACTATCAAAGTCTCTCACAAGTCTTGCTAACGTTTACAGTTCCTCTACAACTCCAGTAGTCCTTGGTTCGTTTGATAGCTGTTGCACGTGCATTAGGCCATTCTGAATTAATTGTTTGTTTGAACTAACACTAGGGTTGGGCGGATTGTGTACCTATATATATTATGCTATTCCAATATGCTCAAAATTCTACCAATTATGCCTAACATTATGCCCCAAATTTTCCTATTATGCTCAAACTATGCCCATGGATTATTTCTGGAAGGAGCAAACTAATTATTTTACACTGTACATGTACAGAAAAGGTAAATTGAAACAGGATGGCAGTTCATCGACCATTGAACTGTAACATCATGGAAAGTTCAATGCAGCCCACCAGAGTCTACGATTGCTGATCATTGCTCCCTTACTTCGCCGCTTACCAACAGGGCATGGGACGACGGTCTGGGACTGGGACACAGTCTGACGAGACTATACACAACTCGTGCAGATGGAGATGGCAGTAGCATGTCCATCCGTTTTTTGGTAACCGTTTTAGGTGCTATGTCGGCAAAGAACAAAGCATTCCGGCCGTAAAATATTTTCGGTGCGAGTCGGTGAGTCGGCAGAATATATTAGACCGAGTTGGTCAGCACAACAAACTGAAGTGAACCCGACTTATCTTATATGTACCACTAGCTACTATACACCGAGAATTAAAGAGGCTTTCGTTCCGCTGTTTCGTTCTGCCGTTCGTTTCGTTACTAGTACTCCTATTATACAGAAAGTACGTATTACAGCAGTTTAGTGCTACGTAACTACCATGCATACAAGTACAATGTCAAGTACAATGTAACTGCCGTACAAACAGTAATTTAGTAATGCAAACCTCTGTTTTCGTGATTTGAATGCCTCCTTGTAAGAACAGTTGCTTTACCGGCTAGTTGCAGACAATGGTCAGTTAAAGACACTAGCTGTGACGGAGACTTTTATCCTGATACAACAGACTAATTAACCCTCGGCGCGCATGCGCAGCGAGGGTTGCAGTACTTGGTCTGTGTGTCTGTTACTCAACATCTTAATTTATACGTGATTATTTGTGCCACAAACGATACTAACCTCAGCGGTGGATGAAGGTCGAAAATTTTAAGCGATTTTCTCTGAAAATGCTTCTTTGCGAAGCTAGAGCGTTTCCTGTTGGTACGGCTACATGATAAGTCGGCCATTTTTTACTCCGCGGAAAACGCGCATGCGTGGACCACGTGGCTAGCGGCCATTTAGTTCTTGGGAGAGACGTTCATTGCAAATTCGATTCTTGGCCATCGGCAGTAAGTATGCCTCCAAAAAAGTATGCCCGCAGCAGTGTAAAGCTGCTGTACCTGTAAGACGGAAGACATGTGAACGCTGTGATCATGTCTTTCGATCTAAACGAAAAGCAGAATGTAATTTGCGAGAATCAGATAGTGTAAAATCAGGTAGGAAAGCTAAAGATAAGTTGCACAAGGCATGTGAAAGAGCGTCAGAAACTCGTGAACGAACTTTGCATATGCATGATGTCAAATAACCACAATGTACTGCACTGTGTTAATATTAGGTCCAAGTGCCTAGCTGTCAGAACAGATTCCAGGACAGACAGTTAGGAATGAATTTATATTGAAAGGTATGCCATATCAACTCGAGAGCAAACGTCATGATACCATTGTTCACGAGACAGTGATCGATTCTAGTTAACACACAAGTACAATCACATGCACTGCTGCACCGAGGGTTTGGCACTTCAGTGCCTTTCATTGCATAAGTGGAACCTATCAACCACAATGATCTTTAACATCTGGAGGTGAATACAACTCACAAACTGCACCAAACAAGGGTACACACTACATACACCCTACCTCCAATTAAGTGAAGTTTGTGATTAAAATCGATAGCACTCACTTAACTGCTTGTATTGTAGTTGGGTACCTCACTTCAGTCCTAATTGTACACTTCTAAACTTGTTTTAATTTTCCTGAAAGTCACATCAAATACTCTGGAAAGCTTAAGTTTTAGCCTCCTTGCTTCAGATATTCTGCTATGATCCTTTCAATTTTACACCTATATATACTTAAGCTACAGAGATTTGCAACAACCTTCACAGTCAAAAGTACGTGCCTAAAACTCAATCAATTCTCTTAATATGGTATCAAATGAGAGCTGCCTTAAAGCAGAACAATTCATGGTTTTGACTTCACCTTGTTTTAGAGTTCTAGTAAAAAGTTAGACTCAAAAATTATTTGATGTTTTTATGGTGTGATGACACCTTTTAATGTGTGAAAAAGACCACATGTCCTCTAACTAATGAGTGGACTTTTGCACATTCTGATTTATACTAACTCACAGTGTTCAACCTTGGCCTTTCATGCTCCTAATGGTTCAGCATCATACATATTCATAACCACCTGTGCAGTACATATAGAGAATTGTGAGGGTTGGTGCATGGTTGTCCGGCTGTTGTGGCTCAGTGGCAAAGCACTGGTGGCTCAAGCCAGAGGAGCCCTGGGTTCAACTCAGCGACGGCGTAATGCATAACATGTATATTTGTGATCTAGACATCAAATATATAAAATCTGTGTTACAGATGTTATCTTAACCCTATATAATCCTTCCACTCCCCCTACCCTACGTGAGTACACATATAGCAGATATAATATTGTATTGTTATGCAACTACATGTATAGTAGAGGTAGATATGTCATGTATTTGAAGGGCTGAGAATCAGTGTGCATGGACCAACCCAAAATCAAATACTGGAAAATTGCACTAATTGCGCAAAAAATTGCAATAAAAATTGCAATAAAAAAACCAACGTTGTCAGAAATTTAGAATTGATGTTCAGCAGCTTCTGAAATGCATTTTAGGAGCATCCCCATGTCAGGGGGATAACTCAACATTTGTGAGTTAGACCACTCTGATTTGCATCCCTTCAATTGTATACCTGACAGTTATGCAACTAGCAAAGGGTACATTTATATTTTACTGACAGTTATATGCAAATGTGCGTATAGTTGGAGGTATAATAGGCCAATGCTGCATGCACCCTTATGCCACACAATATGTCACCAGTACAGGCCTGCACAAGCGATCGAGTTTCACTAAGGAAATGATGTTGACGTGCAGACAAGCTAGAAGCTAAAACTGAGCTCATTGTACCCTTGTGGATTTTGCATCAGGGCTTTCAAGTTAGGGAACACACTGGAATGTGTCTCTGTTTTCAACAAGGCACTGTTTCACTTTTCTGGTAGCTCCATGTTTTACCATGAATGCTCAACTGTTACAGGTTCCTATACACAATCAACACAACTGTCCATGCAAGTGCACAGCCCAAGAACAAGACTCTTTTGCTTACAAGATGGCATGTATATATATATGCACAAATTTGCTGGCAGTAAACTCGGACACCTCAATGCAGGTCATCCATATCATGAGTCATTAATGCCTTACCACAAGATTGAAGTGGCTTTTATAGAACTTGGATTGGCTATAGGCACTCCATCTCCAACCCACTCAAAATATCAGCATGTTCAAAACAACCAGTAAGATCTGGTGTATATCTCCACTCTGATGTGAAGAGAGCAGTAGTGTAGCCAGGATGAGCAAGTTATGTGGGTACAGAATCGGCATGCACACTCAGTATGTGTGTAACACTCATTTGCTAGGAGACCTTAGGGATTTAAATTTATAATTATACTCTGAGATCGCTAGATACATGTAAAGTAAATGACGCATCGTTGATAGTAACTCTTGTATATTGTTACACATCAAGTAGCTGTACCCATCTTCGGATTGGGGAGGCAAGGCCCTGCCCCCCCCCCCTGCTCCGCCACCTCTGCTATGGTGGTGCAATAGCTAGATAACTACAGTAAAACCTCCGAACAAAGGACACATTGGGGACAGGCCAGTTGTCCCTTGTAGAGAGGTTGTCCTCTTCTCAGAGTTTTGCATTTAAACCTATTGGATACTTCATAAAGATGAAAAATAACACTTAACTGTATTATTATAATATATTCTGCTTCATTTTGATGTTTGTACAATTACTTCACTTGTCATAAAGTCGATTTACATTTTGCCATAAAATAGCCTCAAAAGCCATGGACCCAGTCCTTAATGCCCCTGAGTGTGAATAAATCGCTATATCAGGCACTCAAGACTTCACCAATTGTCCTTGAAGCAGCAACTGAACAGGCTGAAGTCATCTTTCTGAAAATGCATGAAGGCGTAAACATGCTTGGTGTATTGGTACTTGCTGTCATATAAGGTTGATGTTCTTCTGACATGAATTTCCAGTATTTTCTGCATGTTGCATGTTGCACCATCGTCAACCCACCTGCTGTTCTGTCAACAATAGTACTTTCATGGAAATTTGATGTCAGTTCACTGCAAAAAAAAGATTGGTTGTTTTAACCACTGAGAAGACGGCGGTTTATTTTGGTATTATATAGATTAATTATGTATGCAGCTTGACCCAAAATCATACCTTTCAACTGACAGCCCTCAAAACATTTGTGAGGGAATCACTACAACTACACTTCAAAAGTATGATGGTTTTGTGGTGATTCTCTCACAGATGTTCGGTGGTTACTATATCGGCAAGATCATGGTTGTAAGATGGTCTGGGAAACTTCCTCTCTGGTTTTTTTTCAAAACATACTACGTAAACACTCTCTTCAGCTTGTCTGCAGCCAGGGTATATAGCCACTCAGTGGTTAAAACAACCAATTTGTTTTTGCAGTGTTGGCTCAGCAAATTAATGCATATGGACAGCCAAACATTGGATGCAATACTCTGCGAATCATGCAGCACTATACTACAGCTCTGCTTCTCATAGCCTCAGAAGCATCTCTGGGCATCTCATTTCCAAACATTTCCTGGGAGAAGAGCATATCCCCAGACCCCCCCTAGTGTTGCATGCTTACTTTTGGAATAAATACAAGACATAAACATCACAATCGCAACATTGTGTGTACATCTGTATAGACAGTGTGTCTCTCTAGAATCCAGAGGGTGTGGTGTTAGACCTAGCTAGCCAAACTTTGTCAATTTTTTAAAATCAACCGTAAGTCTGATAGCTAGTTTCAAAGTTGAGTCATTCGGACTATCAAGATTGTAATATATAATTTGTATCACCATGGCAACATTTCAAGTCTGAAGCCATGCCCCCTGGATTCTAGAGGCAGACCAAACACATTAACAACTATAGAGCTCTGTAGAGCACATACCAAGGCTCCTCGTATAACTATGGGTCTGCTTCCATGTGAATCTGTACAAACTGTTTTTCCAAAAATGCATTCTGTACCCCTTGTGCAATGGTTATGTATCAAAGCTTTGTAGTTTGGCTAATTAAATAAGACAACTAGAGAGGCAACCAGCTTTGACTGCATTATAACCACAATCCTGCAGATAATGTGACCACTGGACATCTGGGCTACTGAAATCAGATGATCAGTGAATGGGTTTACATCCATGCGTATAGACAGTGTGTCTCTCTAGAATCCAGAGGGCGTGGTGTTAGACCTAGCCAAAGTTTGTCAATTTTTTAAAATCAACCGTAAGTCTGATAGCTAGTTTCAAAGTTGAGTCATTCGGACTATCAAGATTGTAATATAAAATTTGTGTCACCATGGCAACATTTCAAGTCTGAAGCCATGCACCCTGGATTCTAGAGGCAGACCCAACACATTAACAACTATAGAGCTCTGTAGAGCACATACCAAGGCTCCTCGTATAACTATGGGTCTGCTTCCATGTGAATCTGTACAAACTGTTTTTCCAAAAATGCATTCTGTACCCCTTGTGCAATGGTTATGTATCAAAGCTTTGTAGTTTGGCTAATTAAATAAGACAACTAGAGAGGCAACCAGCTTTGACTGCATTATAACCACAATCCTGCAGATAATGTGACCACTGGACATCTGGGCTACTGAAATCAGATGATCAGTGAATGGGTTTACATCCATGTGTATAGACAGTGTGTCTCTCTAGAATCCAGAGGGCGTGGTGTTAGACCTAGCTAAAGTTTGTCAATTTTTTAAAATCAACCGTAAGTCTGATAGCTAGTTTCAAAGTTGAGTCATTCGGACTATCAAGATTGTAATATAAAATTTGTATCACCATGGCAACATTTCAAGTCTGAAGCCATGCCCCCTGGATTCTAGAGGCAGACCCAACACATTAACAACTATAGAGCTCTGTAGAGCACATACCAAGGCTCCTCGTATAACTATGGGTATGCTTCCATGTGAATCTGTACAAACTGTTTTTCCAAAAATGCATTCTGTACCCCTTGTGCAATGGTTATGTATCAAAGCTTTGTAGTTTGGCTAATTAAATAAGACAACTAGGGAGGCAACCAGCTTTGACTGCCTTATAATCACAATCCTGCAGATAATGGACTACTGGAATGGACTAATGGACTGACCTTTTTTGCACTAAAAATCATTTTTATGCCCTCTAACAAGATTTGTCTGCCTTGCCACTCCTACATTATATAAGCTTTCCAACACGACCGCTTGCCAGCCTTGCCTCCAGCTCTTGCTGTCTTCTTTTTTTCGACCATATGTAGATAGGCAACGGTCAATTTCTACATGCAGTAACTGTAATGCAGACTGAAGTGAGACATTAGAGTCTTTACTTGGTCACTTGAGACAGTAGCTTCACTGGGTTGATAAATGCAGGTTAGCTCCTATTTGAGAAAATTGATCATCCACAGTTTGTAGGTACCATATTTAAGTTTGCTTCACATTACATCAATGAGTGATGAATATGTAAGCGCTATTGGACATACTGTATCACTGTAAGTGCAATCTAGAACCAGAGCTAAACTGTGTCCTATTATATGCTAGAACCTTCATGCAAGTTGGGCACAGGTTGCCTCCTCTTTTAACATTTCAGGGGAGATAACCTATAGCAGTAATTACATCACTATGCCATTCTAAATGAGACAGCGCAGCCAGTAGGTACAATCTAAAACAGGATGCAGGTAAATGAATCTCATTTAGAGGGCATAAAAATGATTTTTAGTGCAAAAAAGGTCAGTCCAGTAGTCCATTCCAGTAGTCCATTCCAGTAGTCCAGTTCAGTGATTATTGACAGCTACATAGCACGCCTTTACCACCATAGTTATGAGATGTGGGCCTACTTACATACTGCCTAGAGTAGTATCAATCACTCCCACCTCACGTCCAGGGAGAAAAAAGCAATATACACTATTATTGGGCCATACCAAATTGATTTTTGTTTCATGGATTGCTTAGGTCAGAAACATGACCCGGTAGGCAGGCTCCTCGTATAACTATGGGTCTGCTTCCATGTGAATCTATACAAACTGTTTTTCCAAAAATGCATTCTGTACCCCTTGTGCAATGGTTATGTATCAAAGCTTTGTAGTTTGGCTAATTAAATAAGACAACTAGAGAGGCAACCAGCTTTGACTGCATTATAACCACAATCCTGCTGATAATGTGACCACTGGACATCTGGGCTACTGAAATCAGATGATCAGTGAATGGGTTTACATCCATGCGTATAGACAGTGTGTCTCTCTAGAATCCAGAGGGCGTGGTGTTAGACCTAGCCAAAGTTTGTCAATTTTTTAAAATCAACGGTAAGTCTGATAGCTAGTTTCAAAGTTGAGTCATTCGGACTATCAAGATTGTAATATAGAATTTGTGTCACCATGGCAACATTTCAAGTCTGAAGCCATGCCCCCTGGATTCTAGAAGCAGACCCAACACATTAACAACTATAGAGCTCTGTAGAGCGCATACCAAGGCTCCTCGTATAACTATGGGTCTGCTTCCATGTGAATCTGTACAAACTGTTTTTCCAAAAATGCATTCTGTACCCCTTGTGCAATGGTTATGTATCAAAGCTTTGTAGTTTGGCTAATTAAATAAGACAACTAGGGAGGCAACCAGCTTTGACTGCCTTATAATCACAATCCTGCAGATAATGGACTACTGGAATGGACTAATGGACTGACCTTTTTTGCACTAAAAATCATTTTTATGCCCTCTAACAAGATTTGTCTGCCTTGCCACTCCTACATTATATAAGCTTTCCAACACGACCGCTTGCCAGCCTTGCCTCCAGCTCTTGCTGTCTTCTTTTTTTCGACCATATGTAGATAGGCAACGGTCAATTTCTACATGCAGTAACTGTAATGCAGACTGAAGTGAGACATTAGAGTCTTTACTTGGTCACTTGAGACAGTAGCTTCACTGGGTTGATAAATGCAGGTTAGCTCCTATTTGAGAAAATTGATCATCCACAGTTTGTAGGTACCATATTTAAGTTTGCTTCACAGTACATCAATGAGTGATGAATATGTAAGCAGCTACTGGACACACTGTATCACTGCAAGTGCAATCTAGAACCAGAGCTGAACTGTGTCCTATTATATGCTAGAACCTTCATGCAAGTTGGGCACAGGTTGCCTTCTTTTTTAACATTTCAGGGGAGATAACCTATAGCAGTAATTACATCACTATGCCATTCTAAATGAGACAGCGCAGCCAGTAGGTACAATCTAAAACAGAATGCAGGTAAATGAATCTCATTTAGAGGGCATAAAAATGATTTTTAGTGCAAAAAAGGTCAGTCCAGTAGTCCATTCCAGTAGTCCATTCCAGTAGTCCAGTTCAGTGATTATTGACAGCTACATAGCACGCCTTTACCACCATAGTTATGAGATGTGGGCCTACTTACATACTGCCTAGAGTAGTATCAATCACTCCCACCTCACGTCCAGGGAGAAAAAAGCAATATACGTACACTATTATTGGGTCATACCAAATTGATTTTTGTTTCATGGATTGCTTAGGTCAGAAACATGACCCGGTAGGCAGGCTCCTCGTATAACTATGGGTCTGCTTCCATGTGAATCTGTACAAACTGTTTTTCCAAAAATGCATTCTGTACCCCTTGTGCAATGGTTATGTATCAAAGCTTTGTAGTTTGGCTAATTAAATAAGACAACTAGAGAGGCAACCAGCTTTGACTGCATTATAACCACAATCCTGCAGATAATGTAACCACTGGACATCTGGGCTACTGAAATCAGATGATCAGTGAATGGGTTTACATCCATGCGTATAGACAGTGTGTCTCTCTAGAATCCAGAGGGCGTGGTGTTAGACCTAGCCAAAGTTTGTCAATTTTTTAAAATCAACGGTAAGTCTGATAGCTAGTTTCAAAGTTGAGTCATTCGGACTATCAAGATTGTAATATAGAATTTGTGTCACCATGGCAACATTTCAAGTCTGAAGCCATGCCCCCTGGATTCTAGAAGCAGACCCAACACATTAACAACTATAGAGCTCTGTAGAGCGCATACCAAGGCTCCTCGTATAACTATGGGTCTGCTTCCATGTGAATCTGTACAAACTGTTTTTCCAAAAATGCATTCTGTACCCCTTGTGCAATGGTTATGTATCAAAGCTTTGTAGTTTGGCTAATTAAATAAGACAACTAGGGAGGCAACCAGCTTTGACTGCCTTATAATCACAATCCTGCAGATAATGGACTACTGGAATGGACTAATGGACTGACCTTTTTTGCACTAAAAATCATTTTTATGCCCTCTAACAAGATTTGTCTGCCTTGCCACTCCTACATTATATAAGCTTTCCAACACGACCGCTTGCCAGCCTTGCCTCCAGCCCTTGCTGTCTTCTTTTTTTCGACCATATGTAGATAGGCAACGGTCAATTTCTACATGCAGTAACTGTAATGCAGACTGAAGTGAGACATTAGAGTCTTTACTTGGTCACTTGAGACAGTAGCTTCACTGGGTTGATAAATGCAGGTTAGCTCCTATTTGAGAAAATTGATCATCCACAGTTTGTAGGTACCATATTTAAGTTTGCTTCACAGTACATCAATGAGTGATGAATATGTAAGCAGCTACTGGACACACTGTATCACTGCAAGTGCAATCTAGAACCAGAGCTGAACTGTGTCCTATTATATGCTAGAACCTTCATGCAAGTTGGGCACAGGTTGCCTTCTTTTTTAACATTTCAGGGGAGATAACCTATAGCAGTAATTACATCACTATGCCATTCTAAATGAGACAGCGCAGCCAGTAGGTACAATCTAAAACAGGATGCAGGTAAATGAATCTCATTTAGAGGGCATAAAAATGATTTTTAGTGCAAAAAAGGTCAGTCCAGTAGTCCATTCCAGTAGTCCATTCCAGTAGTCCAGTTCAGTGATTATTGACAGCCACATAGCACGCCTTTACCACCATATTTATGAGATGTGGGCCTACTTACATACTGCCTAGAGTAGTATCAATCACTCCCACCTCACGTCCAGGGAGAAAAAAGCAATATACACTATTATTGGGTCATACCAAATTGATTTTTGTTTCACGGATTGCTTAGGTCAGAAACATGACCCGGTAGGCAGGCTCCTCGTATAACTATGGGTCTGCTTCCATGTGAATCTGTACAAACTGTTTTTCCAAAAATGCATTCTGTACCCCTTGTGCAATGGTTATGTATCAAAGCTTTGTAGTTTGGCTAATTAAATAAGACAACTAGAGAGGCAACCAGCTTTGACTGCATTATAACCACAATCCTGCAGATAATGTGACCACTGGACATCTGGGCTGCTGAAATCAGATGATCAGTGAATGGGTTTACATCCATGCGTATAGACAGTGTGTCTCTCTAGAATCCAGAGGGCGTGGTGTTAGACCTAGCTAGCCAAAGTTTGTCAATTTTTTAAAATCAACCGTAAGTCTGATAGCTAGTTTCAAAGTTGAGTCATTCGGACTATCAAGATTGTAATATAGAATTTGTGTCACCATGGCAACATTTCAAGTCTGAAGCCATGCCCCCTGGATTCTAGAGGCAGTCCCAACACATTAACAACTATAGAGCTCTGTAGAGCACATACCAAAGCTCCTCGTATAACTATGGGTATGCTTCCATGTGAATCTGTACAAACTGTTTTTCCAAAAATGCATTCTGTACCCCTTGTGCAATGGTTATGTATCAAAGCTTTGTAGTTTGGCTATTTAAATAAGACAACTAGGGAGGCAACCAGCTTTGACTGCCTTATAATCACAATCCTGCAGATAATGGACTACTGGAATGGACTAATGGACTGACCTTTTTTGCACTAAAAATCATTTTTATGCCCTCTAACAAGATTTGTCTGCCTTGCCACTCCTACATTATATAAGCTTTCCAACACGACCGCTTGCCAGCCTTGCCTCCAGCTCTTGCTGTCTTCTTTTTTTTCGACCATATGTAGATAGGCAACGGTCAATTTCTATATGCAGTAACTGTAATGCAGACTGAAGTGAGACATTAGAGTCTTTACTTGGTCACTTGAGACAGTAGCTTCACTGGGTTGATAAATGCAGGTTAGCTCCTATTTGAGAAAATTGATCATCCACAGTTTGTAGGTACCATATTTAAGTTTGCTTCACATTACATCAATGAGTGATGAATATGTAAGCGCTATTGGACATACTGTATCACTGTAAGTGCAATCTAGAACCAGAGCTAAACTGTGTCCTATTATATGCTAGAACCTTCATGCAAGTTGGGCACAGGTTGCCTCCTCTTTTAACATTTCAGGGGAGATAACCTATAGCAGTAATTACATCACTATGCCATTCTAAATGAGACAGCGCAGCCAGTAGGTACAATCTAAAACAGGATGCAGGTAAATGAATCTCATTTAGAGGGCATAAAAATGATTTTTAGTGCAAAAAAGGTCAGTCCAGTAGTCCATTCCAGTAGTCCATTCCAGTAGTCCAGTTCAGTGATTATTGACAGCTACATAGCACGCCTTTACCACCATAGTTATGAGATTTGGGCCTACTTACATACTGCCTAGAGTAGTATCAATCACTCCCACCTCACGTCCAGGGAGAAAAAAGCAATATACGTACACTATTATTGGCTCATACCAAATTGATTTTTGTTTCACGGATTGCTTAGGTCAGAAACATGACCCGGTAGGCAGGCTCCTCGTATAACTATGGGTCTGCTTCCATGTGAATCTGTACAAACTGTTTTTCCAAAAATGCACTCTGTACCCCTTGTGCAATGGTTATGTATCAAAGCTTTGTAGTTTGGCTAATTAAATAAGACAACTAGAGAGGCAACCAGCTTTGACTGCATTATAACCACAATCCTGCAGATAATGTGACCACTGGACATCTGGGCTACTGAAATCAGATGATCAGTGAATGGGTTTACATCCATGCGTATAGACAGTGTGTCTCTCTAGAATCCAGAGGGCGTGGTGTTAGACCTAGCCAAAGTTTGTCAATTTTTTAAAATCAACGGTAAGTCTGATAGCTAGTTTCAAAGTTGAGTCATTCGGACTATCAAGATTGTAATATAGAATTTGTGTCACCATGGCAACATTTCAAGTCTGAAGCCATGCCCCCTGGATTCTAGAAGCAGACCCAACACATTAACAACTATAGAGCTCTGTAGAGCGCATACCAAGGCTCCTCGTATAACTATGGGTCTGCTTCCATGTGAATCTGTACAAACTGTTTTTCCAAAAATGCATTCTGTACCCCTTGTGCAATGGTTATGTATCAAAGCTTTGTAGTTTGGCTAATTAAATAAGACAACTAGGGAGGCAACCAGCTTTGACTGCCTTATAATCACAATCCTGCAGATAATGGACTACTGGAATGGACTAATGGACTGACCTTTTTTGCACTAAAAATCATTTTTATGCCCTCTAACAAGATTTGTCTGCCTTGCCACTCCTACATTATATAAGCTTTCCAACACGACCGCTTGCCAGCCTTGCCTCCAGCTCTTGCTGTCTTCTTTTTTTCGACCATATGTAGATAGGCAACGGTCAATTTCTACATGCAGTAACTGTAATGCAGACTGAAGTGAGACATTAGAGTCTTTACTTGGTCACTTGAGACAGTAGCATCACTGGGTTGATAAATGCAGGTTAGCTCCTATTTGAGAAAATTGATCATCCACAGTTTGTAGGTACCATATTTAAGTTTGCTTCACAGTACATCAATGAGTGATGAATATGTAAGCAGCTACTGGACACACTGTATCACTGCAAGTGCAATCTAGAACCAGAGCTGAACTGTGTCCTATTATATGCTAGAACCTTCATGCAAGTTGGGCACAGGTTGCCTTCTTTTTTAACATTTCAGGGGAGATAACCTATAGCAGTAATTACATCACTATGCCATTCTAAATGAGACAGCGCAGCCAGTAGGTACAATCTAAAACAGGATGCAGGTAAATGAATCTCATTTAGAGGGCATAAAAATGATTTTTAGTGCAAAAAAGGTCAGTCCAGTAGTCCATTCCAGTAGTCCATTCCAGTAGTCCAGTTCAGTGATTATTGACAGCTACATAGCACGCCTTTACCACCATAGTTATGAGATGTGGGCCTACTTACATACTGCCTAGAGTAGTATCAATCACTCCCACCTCACGTCCGGGGAGAAAAAAGCAATATACACTATTATTGGGCCATACCAAATTGATTTTTGTTTCACGGATTGCCTAGGTCAGAAACATGACCCGGTAGGCAGGCAAAAAAAACAAAAACAAAAATGACCGAACTTCTCATGAACTTAATTAGCTAGATACCACTCAGCCACACGAAACTGCTCGCCATTCTCCATTCTTGCCGCGTGGTGAGTACTTAGTCTCGTTTCCAGGCCTTCGCGCGTTCGTCGCCTGCAGTACGAAATAATTCGTACTGCCAGCGACGAACGAGCGAAGGCTTGGAATGAGGCTAGTGAGTACTGGATTACGTGTACATATTAATCGCATTTTTACATTTTTTTTTCCAATTTTCAAAAAAAAGGACCCGGCCGGATCCGTGAAACATAAAATCAATTTTGGTTTGGCCTTGTAACCAAAAGTGCACTATCGGTGTTAGAACCCTTTAAACCCTGAATTATTTTATTTTCACTCGAGACTAGTTTAGCCAAACATGCCTTTTAACGCACTGTATTTCCACTTTTGTCCAAGCTCTGACTCCAAAACTGAACCTAAGTCCACTTCCAGCCATAGCAAGCAGACTCGTGACCTTGACCACGCCCACTCATTAACGAGCAAACAATAGTCAGCACTCTCGGTTGTGTCATACACCCGCTCAGAGCCCAAGCAGCCTTCCCTGGCAGAAATGAACCCCCTACAAGGTGAGAGTAGTGTTTCCTAAGCCTGTCCATGCAGCCATAGCAAGAATTGTCCCACATTTTATTTTCACTTGAGACTAGTTTACCTTATTGTTGCTACTACATAAACAGGTGCATGACAACTGAGACCATAGTGCCATCATGCAATAGAGCTAGCCTGATTATGTTGAGGCGGGTGTATTTCAAGTTAAAATATATCAAACAGTCCCTCCCACATCAGTCCCTCATTGAGGAGCCACTATGAAATTTATTGTCAATGGGTGTATTTTTGGAGATTACGGCATGCACAAATGATAGAGATAGCTGATGTATCTTGAAAACGTATTTAGCTATGTTGTTACATAGACAAATGTCTATACTTTGGGCCACCTTTCAAAAATCTTGCAACTACTTGCTGCTAATAAAGGTGGACGCTCTTTCATAGAAGAATGCACAAGCACATGAATGAAGGCACTGCCCCCTTCTTTAATGATAATGTTAGGAGTCATACTAATGGGCACTCTTAGCCTACAACAGGATAAAATAAACAACCACTGATCAAGCTTTTTGGCCCTTTTAACTTGTAATGCAACTTCCCAACAAATATCATGCATCACTGTGGTGGAATTCTTACAACTTTCATGTGGATAGATGACCTATACAAAAATACTCATCATAAACTGTCTGAGTTAAGTGTTACAGAAATGTCAAAACTAGACGAACTTCAAATCTTACAGTTGTTGGGTTAATAGCATATCCTCGGCCAACTCCCCAGGCTGTCCCTTCTCCAAGAACACGATTGCGAACTCGAAAAGTATAAACACTGAGTCCACTTGGATCTGTCTCTAAAGTACGAAATGGATTAAGTGTTTCTAGTTGTAAGATAATTCCCTGTTGCTTGCAAGCTTCATAAATATATTGACGTTGGAAGAAAACACGATCAGGTTCAATAGCTAATACTCCTTCATCTCCACCATATTCTCCATGCAGCATCATTGTACCTGTAAATCGTACATGAAAGCCACCCCACCCTGTGGGGAAGCACCTTGTCTTTGCTCTTCCATTTACCAACCAGCTGTTATAAACATATGTATAGTTGAATGGATTCATAACAGGTTCAAATGTTGCATTCCCCAAGGTTCTCTGTCCCTGTTCGTTAGGTTCTATGTTGGTAAAGTCAAGGCCGTAGTTATCACGGAATAACCGCATTGCAGCCTCTCTATCTCGATCAATCTCTTCTTCTGTAAAACGCAGGACTCTCCTGTAGAAGACAAGATCAGAATCCAAAAAGCTGGCTGAAGCGGGAAATGTCACATTAGTTACAAGTGTCATCACACCCTGGAATGGCTCATTGCATGTTTGTAACTGGGCAGCAACATTGTGCAGATTGAGGAAAGTAATGTAGACAGCTGAAGTCCACACCCATGCAGCCAACATCTACAAAATAAATAAATAAATGCAGTATGAGCGCCAAAGTTATTTACACAAGCTCAAAAATACCACATAAAAACCGATTTCAAGCGTGATTTTTTTTCAGCAGTCATTTTTCACGAAGTGTCTGCCACTGGACGAGGATCGTAACGAAACGTTTAGTGGAACTTTGCCTCAAAGTTGCCTCTGTGAATTACCATCCTACATGCAGAGAATTTTCTTGGCCCTGACCGCCCTAGTTCCATGCGTTCCCGCAGCATCGTAAGTGTAACGGAAGTTTAACGCAGAACAGTGCAAGCATAGTGCTAGTGTGCAGGCAACACTACAGTACTCGAGGCGAAAAACAACAACAGCAACAAAAAAAAAACCAGAAAGCCGAACAAAAAAACCCCAGAAAGCCCGCACCCAAAAAGTAGGCACCAATTTCACGCACGCGCGCACCACAGCTATGGCTCCCTCCCAGCATTATGTAGTGCTTGTCATTTTGCTGCACGTTGGCAGTTGACTCAGTAGCAGAATGCTATAGCTAAGCAAACTCCTCGCGTGTGTGACTACTTGTTTTGTTGGAAGGAAGAGACAGGCATGGAACATAGCCCGGAGTTTGTCGGACCGGAATTTATTCTGTGGACTTAGGGCGGACTCGGCTCGCACAGCAAATAATTTTATGACTGGAATGCTTTGTTCTTTGCCGATAATGCATGTGCAACGTAGTCTGGCGAAGCCAGACCCGAGCGTGAAGCGCGCTATGCTTGGGTCTGGCTTCGCCAGACTACGTGCAACAGTTATCAAACTAACCAAGGACTACTACTGGAGTTGTGGAGGAGCTGTAAACGTTAGCAAGACTTGTGAGAGACTTTGATAGTTTCCCAAAATGTTATTTATTTTTTTATATATATACATTTTTTTCTTTTTAATTTTTTACTGATATAAAACTTTATGCAAAAGGCAAAGGGTGCACAAAATAGCCATACGCTAATAAGTATACCTATGAAGCCGATGTGAGTTTACAGGTACTGGAAGTAGTCTGCGTATAAACCACACAGTTGGCATGTGAGGTTGAGCCACGTTCCAGCTAGTCTGCGTAGCTAATACTTGTTCGATGTCTAGAAAAGAACGTTTAAGCCTTGGAAATCAGGCAAACTACATTGATTACCTACTGCACAATCACTCCCATGCCTTCACAATTCAGCTGCGGTAAAGACGCTTCTGTACAGAATCGTCGACTCCTCTCATGTATTAAATACAAGCTTAGTGTTGTTAGCGCCCAGATAACCCGTGCAGATGGAGATGGCCGTAGCATGTCAATCTTTTTTGATAACTCTTTCAATAAATGTGCTGTGTCGGGAAAGAACAAAGCATTCTGGCCGTAAAATATTTTCTGTGCGAGTCAGCGATTCCGTAGAATATATTAGACCGAGTTGGTCAGCAAAAGAAACGAAAGCGAGCCCGAGTTATCTTACGTACCACTAGCTACTATATACCGAGAAATAAATTTCGTTCCGCCGTTTCGTTCTGCCGTTCGTTTCGTTACTAGTACTCCTATTATACAGAGAGCATGTATTACAGCAGTTTAGTGCTACGTAGCTACCATGCATACAAATACAATGTGTAGTACTAACTGCCGTACAAACAGTAGTTTAGTAATGCAAACCTCTGTTTTTGTGATTTGAATGCCTCCTTGTAAGAACAGTTGCTCTACCTGCTAGTTGCAGACAGTGGTCAGTTAAAGTATAGCTGTGGCGGAAGACTTTTATCCTGATACTACAGACTAATCGCATAAGTGGAACATATCAACCACAGTGATCTTTAACATCTGGAGGCCAATGCAACTGCACAAACTGCACCAAATAAGGTTACATGCTACATACACACCTTACCTCCAAGTGAATTTTGTGATAAATTTTCTTCACCAACTAAGCATTAGCAACTATTCGTAACACAGTGTGTTTTCAACATGTCCATGTCGTTGCGACTTTCTCTGTTTCAGAAGTAAAGTAGATTTTTGCACATTCTAATTTATACTCATGTTAACTCACAGCATTAAAACTTGGACTTTCATATTCCTAGTGGTTCAGCAGCCATAATTATACAGTATGTTATTGTGAATATGCGAAACTTAAATAGTTTCACTACCAACTGACTGCAATTTATCATGAGCAGTTCACCTGCTGCAAAGGTACAGAAATCAGTGTTCGATATATATCACTGTGATTGATAGCCTCCACAGTCATATACTAGAATATCCACAACCTATTCACATATCACTCTTCAACTTGGACTTACAAAGAGATTCTCTCCTGAGACTATAGTATCAAGGTACACAAATAGAAGCAAAGGTTTGCATTAATTTAGTGAACTGCCTCTGTCTTGTATAAGGGCTCTGAACTGCATTAACGTACTGCCGAAAGTGCTGTATTGTTGTCTGTGTATGTTAGCACTAAACTGCTGCAGTATATGTATGCTAGCACTAAGACCACTCCACTAGTGCTTATGGTCACTGCTCACATCATTTTTCAGAGATTCAGAGAAAACATGCATGTGCAATTCTTGCTGAAGCGTATACGCCATGAGAATCGTTTAGACAATACTGAAGCAGTACTCCAGCTGCTTTCAAAAGGACGCTGATGTACACTGCATGTATATTTTACCATGTACTTTGCCTTGGCCTAATGTGTCACTTCTGAGCTTGTGTAACTAAGTTTATTGCTTTTTTTCATTTCTTTTGCAGAAGATTGCAAGCAATAGGGAATTACCTTCCAACTAGAATCACTTGCTCCATTTCATGCATTAGACGCTGAACCAGGTATATTCATTGTTGTACATTTCGAATTTCCAATCGTGTTCTTGGAGAAGGGACAGCTTGGCGAGTTGGCCAAGGAACTGCTGTGAACCCAACAACCCAAAGATTTCAATTTCATCAAGTATTCACAGTTCTACAATGTTGAACTCAGACAGTTTATGATTACCCTTGTAGTATAGCTCGTATACCCATATGGACCATATTTGGATTTAAGAATACACAGGTAGCTACGAAGGCATGCTATTTGTTGGCAAGTTGCATTACAACTCCCATGGCAAAAGGTGGTCATTTTGTTCAGCATGCTGTAGTCTAAGAGTGCCCATGGTTAGGACTCCTAACATGATCACTAAAGAAGGGGGTGGATATACCAGCCACATGCTGCAATATACAATAATGATACTGGCCACTCCAAAAATTAAAGTGCAGTCTTCCTTGTCCCTTGTGTCACTATTTTCATGCACCAGTGACTTGGCAAATATAAAACCTGGAGTTTAGACTCTGGACTGGACACGTGCACTGGTGTATGGACTGGACTATGGACTGGACTATGGACTGAGATTTGGACTGGACTATGGACTGAGATTTGGACCTCACATGCAGCAGCAGAGTGGCTGTTGGTGTGGCTCAGCTTTGCATGATGGTGCATGCTGGTGCTTTATGACCAACATATAATACTTGAGAGTGTTGCAGGTTATGGGATAGATGATGCACCTATCAATGTTACACCCTAATAATCCACTCTCACCCTGTACAGGCAGATGAGGGCCATCATAGTGAGTATGACAAAAAGAGGCTGCACCTACAGTTGGAAAATTGATTACCTTTGAAGACGTCTCAAATATGGCAATGAACCTTTTCTCTAGCCTAGGCAATGAAGATAGTTGTGGAGCTCTGCATCAGTCCAAATCTCAGTTCCATAAGTTCAGTCACGTGTCCAGCACAGTAGAGTCCAGAGTCCAGAGTCTAGCTTTTACAATTACTCTCCATAACTGCTAAATGTAGCTACCATGTCACACACATAAGCTAGGTATCGTGTTGAAGTCAGGGGGAACCAAGTATCAATACTGTAAGTATCATTATAGCTATTGGTGGTATCTCTCTACAGACCTGCCAGACCTTGTACGACTGGTACAAGGTTGTAATCGAAACTGTTTTAGAAATAAAATAAAAATCACAACTGCAACATATCTTCTTTACATATAGCTAAACAATTATAACATGCGTGCAAGTGCCAAAACAATACTTTAAGTAAGGTGGCATGGGAACCCTGTATTTTCAAGGTCGACAAACCTGGAATCCAAGCTGATAGACTTCTTTGTGTTCATAAACTTGTAGCGAATAGTCAGTTTTGGGAGTCTTCATCCGTTCACTGTCCGTAAAATTAGGGATTTTCCCTGTTTCCTGTCAGAATTTAATCAGTTTATAATTAAGTTAGTTAAGATGTGGCCTGGAGGAACCCCTCATGTGGTGGTCGGAACTTTGAAGATAAGCTTAGATCAACTTAAACAAAAAAAGGAGTTTAGTAGAGTGCTGTAGTGTCAGTAGCTAAGAGTAGTGCGTAATACCTGCTTGTGAAAGCAAGCTCGTGTCTAGAAGCAGTAGAAAGGCCACAGTGGCCAAGACTGTACTCATTGCGATTGTATGCCAAGCCTAGTAGGTGACCGTGGTCCGGTGCTTCGAGTGCTGGGCTGGGCTTTAACTAGAATGCGCAATGTATCGTTGGTAGCTACTACACTGCAGTACACATGCATGCATGACACTGCAAAAACGAATTGGTTGTTTTAACCACAGAGTGGTTACCCTGGTTGCAGACAAGCCGAAGAGACAGTGGTTATGTACTATATACTTTGCTGATTACATAAGACAACTGGAGAGGAAGCTTCGCACACTATCTTATAACCAGAATCTTGCAGTTAGTAACCACTGAACATCTGTGGTTACACCTGCTTGTATGCAGCAACAACCATGATCTTGCAGATATAGTAACCACTGAACATCTGTGAGAGAGTCACCATGCAGCTTTTGTCAAAAGCATCATCTTTTAAGTGTGGTTGTAGTGACTCCCTCACAGATGTTCTGTGGGTTGTCAGTTGTAATGTATGATTTGGGCTCAGGTTGCTTAGCTATGCAATTAGCCTCTAGTACCAAAATAAGCTTCTCATAACCACTGTCTCCTCAGCTTGACTGAAACCAGAGTAACCACTCTGTGGTTAAGGTGGCAGGAACCCTGTGTTTTCAAGGTCAACAAACCTGGAATCCAAGCTGATAGAATTCTTTGTCTTTGTGAACTTTTAGCGCACAGTCAGTTTTGGGCGTTCACGGTCCGTAAAATTGGGGATTTTCCCCCATTTCCTGTCGGCATTGACCGATCCTGTTTATAATTAAGTTAGTTACGATGTGGCCTGGCGGAACCCCTCATGTGGTGGTCGGAACTTTGAAGATAAGCTTAGATCGACTTTAAAAATAAAAATAAAAAGAAGGAGTTTAGTAGAGTGCTGTGGTGTCAGTAGCTGTGAGTAGTGTGAAGTACCTGCTTGTGAAAGCACGCTTGTGTCTAGAAGTAGCAGAAAGGCCACAGTGGCCAGGACTGTACTCATTGGGCAGGCCCAGGTCTTGCGATCGTATGCCAAGCCTAGTAGGTGATCGTAGCCCGGTGCTTCGAGTGCTGGGCTGGGCTTTAACTAGAATGCGCAATATATCGTTGGTACTACGTTGCCATTGACAGGAAAGCTGAACGGTGTTTGTGTGTGGAACAGAGCTGTGAGTTGTTTAGCGACATAAGGGGGAGAGGTGGGGCTTGTAATGCTTGCTTGCACTCGTGAATGAGCCCCTCCCGTAGACAAGCTATGAACTTTTTGAAATGTGCATTCATTTTGGTGCAGTCAAAGTTGTCCATTCCAGGAGTAGTGACAAACATGAGTCTAGCCTGACTTTGGGAGTAGCTCTGAACAAAAGCTGGCACAGAATGATTTGAGATACATTGGTGGTTAGGACGCTACCTACAGTGAGCATGTAGATGCATCCATCGAGTGGCAATTTTGGCTCATGAATATATTAATAAGCTACTAAAACCCATTTTTAAAATTAGGCAACGCAAGATTGCCCTAAACCAAACCCTAACCCTGAAACTAGGAGCAACACTGGTCCTGACTGTAACCCAGGTTTATGTTTTCGTAACCTCTGCCGAATGACTTCCCCCGCCACGTTAAACCCTAAGTCTGGCCCTAGCCCTAACCCTGGTTTGCCTTAACCCTAAACTCCCTAACCCTAATCTCATTAACCCTAATCTCCCTAACCCTAATTGAGCCTATGAATCTAATTAAAGCCCGACCAAGGTCTAAAATCTGGAGTGTTTCTGCCCACCTCATGAATATTAATAAGTTGGCTTTAACTAGACCTCAGCATTACCCATGAACAACCCTGGGTTCAGTCACTGTCCAATGGGAGGGTTTGAGTATGTTGACTCTCATGAACCTCATTATTGACCTGTCGAAGCATTGGCAGCTTGGCTTGGGTTTGAAAGGAATGGGTAAATGATGTTGAATATTTATGAGTATGCCCTAAGTCCTTCATGGAGTCAAACCCGAACAGAACGGGGCTATAAATCTCATTATCCCTCCTTGGATACTCGTGAATGTTGTTAATGTCCGAATTGAGATTAATGAATCTCATTAAAGCGTGTAATTCTGGCTGGAATTCAGGCAATCTCTCCCCTCATGCATATTAATAGGTTGAATTTAGCTAGCTCTGTGTGGCACCCCTAGGCAACATTCCGTTCATTGGTCCTCAAGAATATGATTAGTGGTGTCATGTTTGTTCTGTGGTAGCACTGGATTGGGTTGACTTGACAAATGTAACATGTGGAATATTCATAGTTCAGTTATGTGCAGCATCTTAAAACAACCAATATTTTTTGCAGTGATATATGCAAGAAAGCTGAAGAGTGGTTGTATGTGGAACAGAGCCGTGAGTTGTTTAGCGACATAAGGGGGAGAGGTGGGGCTAGTAATGCTTGCTTCCACTCGTGATCTAGCCCCTCCCGTAGACAAGCTGTGAATTTTTTGAAATGTGCATTCATTTGGGTGCAGTCAAAGTTGTCCATTCCAAGAGTAGTGACAAACGTGAGTCTAGCGTGACTTTGAGAGTAGCTCTGAACAAAAGCTGACATAGATTGGTTTGAGATACATTGGTGGTTAGGGCGCTACCTACAGTGAGCATGTAGATGTCGTCCATCAGTGGCAATTTGGGGTTCATTAATATGTTAATGAGCTACTAAACCCTTTTTAAACTAGGCAAAGCAAGATTGCCCTAAAGCAAACCCTAACCCTGAAACTAGGGGTAACCCTGGTCCTGACTGTAACCCAGGTTTATGTTTTCGTTAACCGCTCCGCTGAGTGACGGGCGTGCCACCTTAACAACTATAGCTCTGTAAAGCACATACCCCACGCGCCACATAACATTGCATGTGCTTCCATGAGGATAGGTGCAAACCGTTGTCTCACACTGCACACTGTATGGTGAACGCTGGGAAACGGTCGTCTCACATTGAGCACGTGGCCAGGTATCTGGGTGTGGTGATGGGCATGCCCACAGATGCCAACTTAAAATGCAGAATTTTAAGTTTTCAAGGTATTTAGCACTAACAGAGCGGCCTTGATCTCTTTTGCACCAACAGGGTGACCAACAAAAACAATGACGACAGACGGACACGACCGATCGCGATCACTTTACCCCTTGCACACGGGCTAACAAAGTGGCTAATCGCAAAACTGTTTTTCCTTAAAAGGATTGCCCAAGGTGATGTGTCTCTGAGTTCTCGTGTGTTCAGGACAGTCGCTATGGATGGCCTAGACTCCTCAGCATCGTCAGAAAATGCAAATTTCTTCAAGAGCCTACTTCTGTGACTTCTTAACAGCAGCACTTTACTGCAGAGTCCCTAACTACCCTGAATAGAGATGTGCTACACCATGACAAACTTCTACTCCAGCAGAAAGTCACCAGTCACCCCTCCCTGAAGTATGTTCGGCAGATAGCACTAGAAGGAAGCTGGCTAAAGCTAGGCCAAGAGGGCTAAAGCTAGACCAAGAGGGCTCTGCCTTTTCCCTTTCAATTCTAATCTGTCATGGCTCTCAAATCGTATCTGTCCATTCTCTGACTGTACTGAGACAATTCCCCAAGAAACTCCTCCATGTGAACATATTATACATGACCATCTCATCACGTCTTTTCCTTCTGTCTATGTTGAATACTTATAGTTGACTCTGTCATTAATGTTGAAAGTTCCATGGGTTTTGCACCAAGAAGCATGCTTAAAACCTATGGTTTATAGTTACCCTGGTTGCAGACAATGCAAGCAAAAGAGACAGTGGTCACGTATCAAAGCTTTGTAGTTTGGCTAATTACATAAGATGACCAGAGAGGCAGCTGGCCTGGACTTGGACTGTCTTATAACCATGATCCTGCAGATAATAACCACTGGAGATCTGGGCTGATGATCAGTGGATCCATGAATCTGCAGATAATAACCACTGAATGTCTGGTCTCAGAAAGATGGTCAGATCCAGCTGCTCATTGGTTGCTTATGCAATTAGCAGAAGAAACCTCTGATAACCATTGTCTTTATAGTAGGGATGACACCACAATACTCTGGTAGCATCTCAGAGAGGTCACCCAGGTTGCAGGCAAGCATTATGGTCACTTTACTGTCAGTGGGTCCAGTTGCATGTATCTCATCGTGAAGTTAGACCTGAGCACAAACACTATAATAATGATTAATTAAGAATCTGCATGCAAATGTACCTTGTCTCACAGGTTACACCCCTTGCAACTGTAACATGTGAGGTATACATGCTCAGAGCATCTTGCCTCACGCTGGAAATGAATTTAGATGTTATGAGGCGAAAATAGAGGAAAGTGAAAAAGCCGGCACTTGCCGGGAGTCGAACCCAGGACACCTCTGGCTTGAGCCGCTAGTGCTCTGCCACTGAGCCACAACAGCCGGACAACCACCAGAGTTTCATTTATTTCCAGCATAACATCTAAGTTCATTTATTTCATTTTTTCTGCAAGTCGACATTCAAATTCAAATCAATTGTGCATGCATTGTTTCTGATTAAAAATAAAAATGGCAGTTGGAAATCTGTTAAACAACTGGAACAACCTCACTTGTTTTGATCCAGGTCAAAAGTCAGTGTGGGGATATATAGCTAACCAATGACAAGTAGACACAAAAGTAGACAAACCTGGTACAGCTAGCTGCAAGGTAGATGACTAACTCATAAGATGGGTTTAAACTCAAGGATGATGGGTTGCAAATGAGGTATGTAATGATGAAAATTATAAAGCTATAAATGTGATTTCCTAGTCTAACCTGATGTGTCATTTATTGAGCTTCTGTAACAACTTGGATCATTACTGCAGTGTCATTTCATTTCCAGATGTCTGCAGCGAGGCTGTGGGTTTCAGTTGTCTTCTTAAGTTTTCTCAATCTGCACAATGCTGGTGCCCAGTCACAGATGTGTGAGGAACCATTCAAGGCTGCAATAGCATAATTATACAACCAATGTGACATTTCTCATTTCGGCCAGCTCTTTGGATCCTGATCTTGTCTTCTACAGGGAAGTCCTGCATTTTACAGAGGAGGAGATTGATCGGGACAGGGAGGCTGCAATGCACTTCTACAGAGATATCTATGGTCTTGACTTCACCAGCGTAGAACCTAATGATCAAGGACAGAGAATTTTGGGAAATGCAACATTTGAACCTCAAAGGAGTCCCTACAACTATACATTTGTTTTCAACAGCTGGTTGATAAGTGGACGATCAAGGACAAAGTGCTTTCCGTCAGAGAGTGGTGGCTTTCAGGTTCGCTTTTCAGGTCCAATGATGCTTCATGGAGAATATGGTGGAGAAGAAGGAAAAACAGTTTCAAAAGATGAATTTTATATGGACATGTCTATGTTTTTGATGCTTGTAAGCAACAGGGACTTACCTTCCAAGTAGAGTCACTTGTCCCATTCCGTAGTACACCAGTTGATGTTTTTTTTTGTTGCTATTTTTCAAGTTTCTAATCATATGCTTGGAGAAGGAATATGGTGGGTACTTTCCTGAATAACTGCCATAAACACAACAACCCAACGGATTGAAGTTTGGGATGTTATTAGATTTGTGTAATTTATGACTGGGACAGTTTATAATTAATACTTTTTTTTGTATAGTATGTAATAAGGTTCTTTGTATGTAGCTATTGTGCACTAAGTTACACGCAATCTGTAGTCACTACCTCACAGAGAGTACATGTAGCAAGTATTGAAATTCTGTTTGCTATGAATTGCAGAACTTATGAGATTTGAGGCCTAAAAATGGCCCCAGAAGCGATCTTCTATAGCATCTAATTTTCCTGGGGGAGCATGCCCCCATACCCCCTAGATGCTACCTTAAAATAGCTTGCTATGGCCTTGCATGACGGTTTTTGATGCTTGTAAGCAACAGGGACTTACCTTCCAAGTAGAATCACTTGCCCCAATACATAGTACACCAGTTGATGGCTATTTTGTTGCTATATTTCAAGTTCCTAATCATATGCTTGAAGAAGGAACAATTTGGGGAGTTGGCTGATCAACTACTGTAGATGCAACAACCCGCCGGCTTGAACTTTGGAAAGTTGTTACATTTCTTTAATTCTCAACTGGGACAGTTTATAATTAGTGTTGTTGTATACTATGTATTAATGTTCTTTGTATGTAGCTATTATTAGTATGTATTTTCAGATGTCACAAAATTCATGAGCTATCATTGATCCATGATCTATTAAATAGATCTACATGACTGTGTATATGACTGCAAAAACAAATTGGTTGTTTTAACCACAGAATGTTCTGCACACCCTGGTTGCAGACATGTTGAAGAAACAGTGGTTATGATGGTATCTTTTGCTATTTGCATAAGACAACCAGAGAGGAAGCTTATTAGGTGTTCAGTTGCAAGTTTAATACAAGAACACCTTTGAAGGGTGAAAGCTGACATGCATCCCTGGATGACAAGTGAGGTCAGACGCCATGCACGGGTTCGAAACTATGAAGTTCATGAAAGCTAGAAATGAATGTGACTGCATACGGGAGCATTTCAAGTACTTGCAAAAGAAAGTTATGAAGGAGTTGAAGGTCTTCAAGTTTTGTACTTGGAACAGATTCATGATGCTGCACATCAACCCAGGAAAATGTGGAGAGAAGTTAACAAAGCGTTTGGCCATGGTCACAATGGAGGAATATCAATAATCAGGAGTGACAGAGGAGCAACTGACATATGGAGGAATTTAACTGATACTTCTCTTCTTTCACTAGTACCCAGTCCAGGCAAGGTGGACCTACAAATGATTGGGTGTCATATATGGCAACAGCAGGGCAGGAGGCAAGCTTTGTATTCAGCAGGATTGATGAGGATATGGTCCGGCAAATCCTGTATAATTTGAATGTGTGAAAGGCCACAGGAACTGATGGTATTTCTGCTAGGCTGCTGAAACTGACTGCCCGGCAATTGCAAGGAGTCTATCTCATTTGTTTAACTGTAGTATGGAGATGGGACCCTTGCCGGAGGAATGGAAGGCAGCACATGTAACACCAGTAACTACATAAGCAGAGAGATAAAGAGACAGTTTGAAACTACAGCAGTTCTTCCAGTGGTAGTGAAGGTTTTTAAAGCTGTCATCCATGCTCAGTTATATGCTTATATCTAATCAAATGCTCTGATTCATCCCGCTCATCTGGATTTCATCCACGCCACAGCACCCAGGATGTGCTAGTCAAGACTGTTGATGATTGGCAGAAGGCACTTGATAGAGATGAGGCTGTAGGGACAGTATTGGTAGATCTGAGCAGGGCATTTGACATGATAGATCACAGTCAGCTGCTAGCAAAGTTGTATGGCTATATTGTAAGAGGGAAAGAATTGATGTGGTTTGAGAACTATCTGAGAGGCAGAAAGCAGATGGTAGTTGCTAGTGAGGGAAAGTCAGTCTGGAGCAGCATTGGGAGAGGGGTACCCCAAGGATCAATTCTGGGTCTGCTTCTATTTACAGATGGCCTGCCAGCAGTTGTGAAACAGTGCACAGTCAATCTCTACGCCGATGAGACTACTCTCTATTGCTGCTGCAGGGATCCTCAGGAGGTGAAGTATGCATTGGAGGCTGACTTGGAGGCAGTAGCTAATTGGATTGATGCCAATAACTTGAAAATGAACATTGGGAAGACGCAGCTTGTGATTCTCTGTAGGAATAGGTGGAGCAATGAGTGCGACAACCTTGTAATTAGTTATAGAGGAGTGGACATTGCTCGTAAGGGGAGTAGTCAGTACCTCGGAGTCACAATGGACAGCCAACTCAAAAGGAAGGTACACATTCAGCATGTAAGGCAGAAATGCTTCATGAGTCTGTCCAAGTTGTGAAGAGTCAGCCACTTTCTCCCCACTCCCACTCGAGTGAAGATATACAATGCACTTGTATTACCTCACTTAGACTACTGCTGTGTGTTGTGGCATTCATGTGGATCTGTCCTCACTCAAAAAGTGGAACAGATACAGATTATCACTTCCTCTTCTAGCTACACACCCAGTGAAACACTGAGAAGTAGTTACACTGGATGACACTGTCACAATGATGAGAGGTGTTCCAGCTATCGCTTTTCCACAGGTGCATACACGGTGGAGCTCCAAAGTACCTTCGCACAAAGTTCACATTGAATAGGGAAATGCAATATGCAAGAACTTGAGGCCAAAATAACATCCACTTGGAGAGGCCCTGTACATGAATTTCAAGCTTCTCTATTGTGGAACCAGCTTCCATCAGAACTAAAAGAACTAACTCAGCCGCTTTTAAAAGGGCAGTACATGCATACACGGTGTTGTGACTACTTATAGTACTACTGTGTATTGTATAGTGCATAACTACAATCCTCTTGCTTTTGTTCTGTATTGTGTCATTGTTCTGCTGCACATTCGTATGCATGTTTGTACTTTGTTTGTTTGTTTTGTTTTTTTTGTTTTTTTGTTGTTGTTGTTGTTTTTTTGTTGCTGTTTTTTTGTTGTTGTTTTTTGTTGTTTTTTTCTCTTTATCTCTTTGAGGAACTCCTGGAAGACCGGCCATTACAGGCTGAAGGAGCATTCCTAAATAATAAAAAACAAACAAAAAAACAAACAAGCCTATGATCACAACTAAGAAGCTCCGAAAAATTTTTTGGCTGCAGGGGCACGCCTTCCATATGTAGCTACTACGTGCACTAAGTTATGCACCATCTGCGATCACTACCTCACAGAGAGTATGTGTAGCAACTATTGAAATTTTGTTTGCTAATTAACCCTCGGCGCGCATGCGGGAGGGTTACAGTAGTTGTCCTATGTGTCTGTGTGTCTGTGTGTCTGTGTGTGTGTCCGTTTTCTCTATTCTGCCTTCTCGCGCTTTTAGGCGTTCAACGAGAGGTATCAGCGGCTACAGCGCGGAAAATGCAGTAAAATGAAAAAGCCGTTTTCTCTAAAACTGCTTAGTTCAAAAGTTAGAAGCGTTAACTTATAAACTTACGGCGACTAAGTCAGCCATTTTCTTCACGTGCAATGTTTCCGTATACCTCTCCGTAACACGTACGTAGCGGTAATGTGTGATCACGTGACTTGGAGCACGCGGTATAGTGTTTTCCGCCGAACGTTTGTGATTGTCTTTTACGAGAGGTTCAGAAAGGTATGCCCACAGTGTAATACCGTAGTGCATGCAATGGAGTGCAATAGGTCTGAGAAAGGTATGCGCACAGTGTAATACCGTGGTGCACGTGAAGAGATCAATTTGTGACTGTGGCCAGGACTTCGCATCGAAGAAAGGAAAGCAACAGTGTACTGCTGTTGGGGAGCCTGAGAACGCAATGAAACGTAGAAAAGCCTTACTGTCTGAGGAAGGGTAGTGGGGAAAGAGAGAGACAAAGTCCGCAAAACGAGTAAGAGGGCTTCTGAAACACGTGAGCAGACTTTGCACAAGTAAGAACAGAACCAAACACATCTGGCAAGCATGACAGCTTCTATTGTTCACGAGACAGTGATCGATTCTAGTCAACACACAAGTACAATCACATGCACTGCTGCGCCGAGGGTTTGGCACTTCAGTGCCTTTCATTAAGAATTGCAGAACATGAGATTTGGAGCCAAAAATGGCCTCAGAAGTGATATCCTAGCGTCTAATTAAAAAAAAAAGAAGCTTACCTGTGGAGCATGCCCCCAGACCCTAAATGTGGTATGTAGAATTTGGCCACACCACCTTGAAATGGCTTGCTATAATATATGGCTCTGCTTTCTTTTACTGGAATACAATGTTTACAGAGTTATCAGCTAATTTCTGTTAACAATGGCTGTCTTGGATAATCAGTTCCCTCAGGTTGCAAAAATTTACTTAACACAATCAACTAAAACAGTTATAAAGTATATAAAACCTCTATAGCAGTACAGGATTATGAATATTATAGTGTGACTGAATATAGATGCTGAAGCATCATATTATTGTTAAGGGGGCATGGCAAATGCAAGTGTGTTCATGTGATACAAAATTTCTTCTAATGGCCTGGCAGAAATTGTAAAAATCGTACCTACAAAAATTGACTGCAAAATGGCAAACAATGTTCAATTAACCTTCAGCAATAATTACAAAACCTCTATAGCAGTACAGGATTAATTAAGAATATTCAGCAATACAGCAACAGAAATTTGGTCCACATGATGAAGTCATGCAACTCTCTCGAAGTGTCTTCAGTCCTAGACGTGCAGTATTGAAATTCCCATTCTTTAATGTAGTCGACCGCCCATAGTACACATGGAAGGCACTGATGCAGCTCCAGCGATTACTGGCTGTCTGAATATCTTGATTATGCAGCTGTTGGCTTGAACATATGTAGTGACAGTTACCACTGCTTGAGCCACAACTCTTTCCAACAGCATACACTCTTTTGATTCCCCTTCCCATTGTGGATGCCTGGCACAGTGCCTGTGCTAAAATTTCCTCAGTAGAGTAAGAAGTAGTTTGACGACGACCTCGTTCATGGTCTATCAGTTCATTGAACATCCTATATGGGTCAAATGTACAAACAAGCTTGGATATAGGATGTTTCCATTGGAATATGAATGAAATGTCAAGTATGTATATGTTATTACATGAGCGGGAGTGCAATATCGTTTATGTTGCACGAGGGATTGATGTTGACCCGAGGCGAAGCCCGAGGGTCAACATCAACCCGAGGGCAACATAAACGATATTGTGCTTCCGCTCATGTAATAACATACTTGTTGCGCATGCGCGACACGTCTGTATATATAAGAGCGCATTCTAGCTACGAGAGAACGCAATGGAGGACGGTAAATCGGCAAGCAGTTGCAGCCAGAAAGGACGCGTTTTAATGACCACGGAGGCCTAGTTTAGTGATTGGTAACACAGCAGCGTCGACCTTTCTACTATACTGGTAATTCTCCGGGTTCGAGTACAGAAGGCGCTTCATTTCCGACGTTCTTTGCATCCAGTCCATCCACTGCCATTCACGGTTCCAGAAATAGGGCGAGAACGCGGGGCAAGAGTGGCGCTATTATTTTCCTTTCACAAGAAACCGTCAGAGAGAAGGCCCTACGTCTTCACTGGTTATTCCATCGAGAACGGTCTGAGAAACAGTGTGTGGAAGGCGCCTACGCCCTGTGGTCCGACATGCACTGCAATTCCAGGTTAGTCGCTAATCTCGTACCGTTTTAGAGGGTAGTTACTCGCCAATTCACCGTCCTCCATTGCTATCTTCAGCGCACACCAGGTGTGCAACATGACTTCCGGTGCCACATGACATCCGGTGCAACATGACTTCCGGTGCAACATGACATCCGGTGCAACATGAAATTTGTTGCATTAGAAAATTGTATTATGATGTGCAACAAAGCTAGGTTATATATTGATACGTACTGAAGGGAGTGCTAGTAAGATCACCACAAAGCATGTACGTTACGCACATATGTTGGCTTCCTACATGACTGCTGTACAAATCTCCTGCCTACTGATTATCTCAACTAGCTAGCCATGGCTGCCAGGCCGAGTTAGCTTGTTCTCAGGGCCGCCAAGAGGATTGTGGGGGCCCAGGGCAAATGCAAAAAGTGGGGCCCATACTGTGCGAGGGGGGTCTGGGGGCACGCCCCCAGAAAAGTTTGAGATTTTACATGCTCTGAAGTGTGTTCTGGGTGCTTCTGAGGTTCCTTTTCGCGCATGCATAGCTACAGTAGCTACATACCTACCTATCAGTTGCCGTCTTTGTTTAGCGGTTTCAAATCGAAAAGTACGACGCACGGGGCCCTATAGGCAGCGGCTGCGCAGAGGTCACGTAAGATCATAGTAAAGTGTGCATTAATTTGAAGTTTGCGTCAGCAGCGTAAGCGCGAAGCAAAAAAACAGGCTGACTCGAAATCCAGCGAAACGAACCTCACTGGGATGTGAGAAGCTAGACTGGGATGTGAATGATGAACAGGATTTTATTGGAAAGAGTTCAGCACTGTTTGGGGCCTCCCTCACACTGGGGGCCCGGGGCAAACTGCCCCAGTTGCCCCCCCCCCTTGTCGGCGGCACTGCTTGTTCTTGCACAAAAATTAGCGTTCTGTGAGTGTTAGAATGAACTTTTACGGACTTATACTGCTTGCAAACTCCTTCTCTGAACGATTGACGGACGATTTTGGTCATTACTTCACTTGGAGTGACTATATGATCGGGTAGGTCCCTAGCTGGGTAGGGTTTTGAGCAGGCTATGATGCTCTACATTAGCCATTTGCTTGTGTGAAGCTTGTGTGGCCAAAGTTTCATGTGCTAAGCCTTCAGTATGCCTGTTATAGCAGCATAAATGAATGTATACACCTATGAAGTCTTAGTATCCCGTAACCGCATGTCTATTACAGTTTTACATGACGCGCATAAATTACGAATATAAGTTATTGATCGGTGGAATATACCTCGCGGTTCAGGCAATAGATGGCTCCTGTTTCTACCATCCGCAGTATCGGTGTTCGGTTATAGTCTCACCTTTGAGCGTATGAAATAGCAGTCTTGGTTAGCTTTTGGTTTGTGCGCTGGGGATATGAAAACTGCCAAGTGAGTACTGAGGTTCGCAGTAGTCAGTGAAGCTAGTGCCACACCCAGGCCTGCCCGGGCACGTGCCGAGGTGCGGTCTGGGCACATGGCGCAGGCTGTGAGTGTAAATAGGGCCAAACCAAATTGATTTTATGTTTCACGGATTCGGCCGGGTCTTTTTTTTTTTTGAAAAATGTAATAATGCAATTAATATGTACACGTAATCCAGTACTCACTAGCCTCGTTCCCAGTCCTTCGCGCGTTCGTCGATAACAGCTAGTTGGGATGTTGTACAGACAGTTTTATAGCTGGGCTGACTCCAACACCCTGCTGCTTATCTATCACCACGCGGCAAGAATAGAGGATGGCGAGCAGTTTTGTGTGGCTGAGTAGTATCTAATAAATTCATGAGAAGTTTGGTCATTTTTAAAATGTTTTTTTTTTTGCCTGCCTACGGTACCGGGTCATGCTTCTGACCTAAGCAATCCGCGAAACACAAAATCAATTTGGTATGGCCTAGGTAATCATGTCAAACTCAGTTCAACATAACGCTCCTAGTGGCACCCTTGTTAACCAAACTCGACAATCCCACTGGACTCCGAGTGCAAAAAAATATGCGATACGTACTCGTCACTCTTCGCCGCGGCCTGGAGAGTGCTGGCAATCCACGCTGAAGGGGCGTGGCCTGCACAAATCGCCACCCCCTGGGCAACTTCAGATCCTGGCTACGCCACTGGCAGTAGTGTGTGTAGCGATAGCTTATACGAGTTAGGCTGGAACGAAAACCGACCCAGTGCGGTTCCTGTTAGCATTTGTGTATGAACGTTCAATGTGACACAGGGTGGAAGGTGTCCGAGATCAACCTGGAGTGCACAGTGAGTTGATGAACATTTAATTAGCACACAGTGAATTGTTGCTAATGGTAACCCTTGTTAATAATAAAGTACAATGACTTGTATTTTCCACTTGATAAACCATGTTCTTTGTCATCAGCTGAAGCTTTTTTGTATTTCTGCTTACTCAGTTCTAACTACCATTATGCAGTAACTCACTTGTGTTCAGAAGCCCTTGGGGCTGCTACAGCAGCTGCAAATAGAATGCAGGCAGCAAACAATAAAGCAAGAGTTGCCTTCATGTTGACAGTGGAGTGATCCAAAAACTGCTACTAGCAGTACTACATGAGATTTTGTTTAAATAGCTGCACAAGCCTTAGATTGTAACCAAGCAACAAAAATAACTTTAGGGTTAAAGGTGATGGGTTCAAATGTAAATGGTTTCAATATGTCACAGTCTAATGGTTTCCTGCTATTGCATTAACCTTTTATCTCTTGGAGCAACTATGTTAGTTTCGATTTTGATGTACCTAGCCCTCTACATTATTTTGAGGGGAAATTTGTAAGTTATGTATAGGTTATTGCACTATGACGAGGCTCTACGCTGTTTTAGAAACCTGAGGGATGTTACATAATCAACGAGGGCGAAGCCCGAGGTGATTATGTAACATCGCGAAGGTTTCTATAAACAACGTAGAGCCGAGGCATAGTGCAATAACCGACTTAGACTATGGGCGCGAGACTGTGGGCGCGAATTTGTAGTATGATTCGCGCGATATACTACGGTTCATACCATAGTGCGTGGGCGGATTATGTAAGCGGTTTCTGTTTCCGGTATTGCATTTTTGAATTTTTGAATCGACGTAGCTGGTGTTGCTGTGCGTTGCTGCTGCTTTTTGACTGGAAAAGGATGAATTTGAGTACGCTTAGGCCACTAAAGGATCCCCGAAACAGCTCTACAGTCGAGGCAGAGTCGGATCGATGACGAAAGGCCTTTCGCCCGCGTCGACTTGAAACCAAGATGCTGCTGGTGCTCGGCCATGATGCCGATGGGCAGCTAGCTTGCTACCTAGCCGCTCTCGGAAGCTGGCGACCATGAAACAATGGTCCAAGCTGGCAGTAGAACGCCTAGCATCCCAGTTCCGCTGGGAGTGGCGGCAACGACTCGTCGAATACAAACTGGTCCTAGCGCTATCCCTGGATCAACCGCCTGGCAAGTGAAATTATCGTCGGCATCCGTCAGGATAGTGGCTAGCTGATGGGAAGCTGTCCAACTGTGCGTGGTTCCACACACCAAGTAAGAACTACAGCTGCACGAATAAAACTCGAGATTTGTGTGACACTTTGGCTGTTGTGCTAGTACTCAGTACAGTACGAGCGCTCTATACAGTGCTGGCAGTAGCTCTCCTGGTGAGGCCAGGGGAGAATCGGCCCTTCCATTGCAAAACAACAAAAAAGTTCTTAGGTTTCTAAACAGCATTTTAATGACCTTGGGTTTCTAAACAGCATTTAATGACCTGCCCGGGAGTAATTGCTTGATTTTAAATACCTAATTAACTTCAAAAGATCAAAGCATATTATGCATACCATAGTCTAAGTAGATTTAGGTTCCAAATTGCAGCAGCCTCAATCTCAGAGCCCCAAAATTTTTGAGGGATTATACCCCCAGACATTTAATAGAGCTATGGAAAGTTCTAAAACCTGAAAGTTGAGGGTAAGCACTTGCACCTTTTTAGCAGTCCTTCGTCCAGCTTTGAAAAGCTGCTGTAAGCATTCCTCCGGGCTTTTCACAATGTGAAGTCAGTCCTATGGTTTTACTTGTAACAGCTCATTGTTGAATACCTGCAGACATGAGCAATTTGTTCAAGAAATTGGGATGTGACATTACAAATTTGTTCCTTCCTATGTAATGTCACATCAAAGCATAGCTCGTTTTCTTGAGCAAATTGCTCAATTTGTCCTTAATATCTAGTATGTCATATCAAAGCAGGCTAATTATGTTCAACAAATTTGTCAGTGATATTTCAGCATTACTCCTACATACATGTGTGCAACTCAGACAACCCTATAAACTGGTTGAAACAACCCAAAGTTTTTTACAGTGCATGCACTTATACCCTTCAATCCAGTCACTGTCGTTCACCATCACATTCTTGTTTGTGGATCTCTTAACAGTCCATCTTCTTTGCAACTGCAAACACTCCCTTCTCTCCATCATTCTGTGGGCCCACTTTATCTCCCAGCAGCTACAGCTGTGGATTTCATGCACTCTTTAGCTCTATATACATGAACAGACTTGTTGCCACACACACAAGCCTATGCAGACATAATGCAGTACTTAGGTCAGCACACAGCCTCCACCATTCAGGTATCAGGAGTGGAATGTTTATTTCTGAGATCAGCTGAGATCCTTTGGTAATCCTAATGGGAATAAAGTAAGTTTCAGCAGCAAATGACTTTACTGGAGTGACACTCGTTTGCAATGTCCTGAACATTTGCTGGTTGCCACAGCAGTGTGACAGTTTTGACGGTAAATATAACCCGAATAATTGAAATCTGCACCCCAAGAAACCAGTAACCATGCAGTAACCATGAACTTTTGGTCATTTTAACCAAGTAATTTTTGCAGTGCATGCATGCGTATACAATGGTGTCGCGTTCAATATGGCACTTCTGCTCCAAAAAGGGTTACGCAATTTTTTACTGTCATTTGGACTCGCTACTATGGTGCCAACAGGATTGGAGAGCACACTCAGTAATCTTCTTGACTTGACTTGCCCAATTGTCTTGGTTTTGTTCTTCTGAAAGCCTCTTACATTCTATGTACATTTTCTTGCAAATTCTGTTGTTATCAATTTGTACAAGATGTCGCCAGAATGCCATTGCGGCCAGTTTATGTCTGCATGAAGTTGTCATCCAACAGACATCTCCAGATACAGCTGCCAGTGGATGTTTGCTACTGACAGCAAGAATATACCTGTAAACTTGGTTTTGCACTTCTCTACTTCCCTTAAAGAACAGAATCCGGATTTCTTGTATTGAAGCATTAAGGATGACAATAGATAGTCTTCAGGAAAGGGTAATTTTGTAACCTTTTGGCAGCTGGGGAATTTATACTGAAGCAATTGGCCGTGATGTTATTAACCACATCCTAGTAAGAAAATCCCCGTGGTATGTGTGGATAATGTCCATGCTTATAGAGTGCCTATATATTACGCTCAAAATTATGCTGGCATATAATTTTCATGGCTATATAGGCTGTAGCACTGCCTGTGCTGCATTATTCAAACTGTAATATGTGGAGGCTTGGTTGCTGTGTTACAAAATTGTAATCTAACCCTAACCCTAACCCTAACCCTAACCCTAACTCAGTACGTAGGAAAAACTTTGCCTATTTACTGCTATGAGGCTATGAAGAAAGACTTTAGTTGGCTAGCGCTACACACTGGCGTACAAAATAAACTCACAACCACATTTTAAAGCTCCAACATAGCTACACAACAATAAACGAGTTGTATAGTAACAAACTGCTGAGCTGAGAGTACTTCGCGGCTCCTTCGCGGTCTTCACGTGAGTGACGTTTAAGGTTATTTAATGGTTAGTGCAAAGTCGTCGTGCCGCGATATCACGTGCGAATCGGTCCCAGGCTCTCTCCCTCCGTTTTATATTTTTCGTCGGGGCGAGGGGAGAGCCTGGGAACGAAGCTAACACTCATTATAGTTAGTTACACTGTACAAACTAACTTCACAGAAATCTCTATTTGATATAGATAAACCTAATCCATTGCCAGAAATGCAACGACACGGACTTCGTACACTTTGGAAACGTCCGTTACATTTCCGTTACACGTACTTCATGTTTTACTACGGGAGCCTATGGCGGTTCAAACTCTAACTTAAGTAACGAGCTTACCTTGTCCGTAAATGTGTTGTTAACGATATATTCACCTTCTGCTTTCTCTCTACTAGCCACAGATATCTACAGTGCTGGCTCCTGAAGGTCACAGAATTTGCCATTCGTGATAGTATTTCTACAGTATTTTCACACATTGAAGTGTGAAAAAATAGGCATTTCAAATTTTCTGAAATAAAAATATACACTTTTGCAGTTCATTTTTGATTGGTTAACGATATAATTCACTTATTTTTGATGTTCTCTGCCCGACTGGCCGTAAAGTTTTTGCAGATTTTGTTCGCAGAATTTGCCAAATCGGTACAAAATAGGTACAAAATGTACGCTAGCATACTGTACTACGGATAATTGCAAATACGGTACAACGTAAACTTCCGCGTTTTACTTATTACTCCGTACGCTACGGAAATAACGCCGTGACCGCCGCGCTATTCAAATTTCTGGCAATGCCATGCTATGCATAGAAAATTGGGTGGGGGACAGGTTTAATTATTATGCTAATTGCTTTGAATGGAGTACTGTAATTTGTTAACCCTCGGCGCGCATGCGCACCAAGGGTTACGGTAGTTGTCCTGTGAGTCTGTGTGTGTGTGTGTGTGTGTGTCTGTGTGTCCGTTTTCTCTATTCTGCCTTCTCGCGCTTTTAGGCGCTCAACGAGAGGTATCAGCGGCTACAGCGCGGAAAATACAGTAAAATTAAAAAGCCGTTTTCTCTAAACTGCTTAGTTCAAAAGTTAGAAGCGTTAACTTATAAACTTACGGCGACTAAGTCAGCCATTTTCTTCACGTGCAATGTTTCCGTATACCTCTCCGTAACACGTACACGTAGCGGTAATGTGTGATCACGTGACTTGGAGCACGCGGTATAGTGTTTTGAATCTCGTTATGTACAGACTTGCTCATGAGAAAAAAATTACGGGTTTACCCCCAATTTAGATTTTAACCCTCTCCCTACGAGATTTAACTTCACTGAATTTCTGCCTACAAGCATGCATTCAGGGAGTATGCAGCACATCGAGGGAGAAGAGAACAAGTAAGCATGGTATCAGTATAGCAGTAAAACTAGTCAGTATTGAATATCAGAAAAAGGATGCATTTCTGGCAGCTGTGTAGCTAGGGGGGAAACAGACTGACATTTCAGAGCAGCCTCGAGCACCACAGAAAAAAGCTTGAATTATATTTATCCATGAGTCTTGACTGGTCAACACTCTTGTGTTTGGTGCACAATTAGTAAACCTGCTGTGCAATGCTGTGGTGTGCATTTGTGCACTACGTTGCTGTACACTGCAATCTAACTATGCACCAAGGGTCAAACATTGTTGAAATTGTCAACGCTGTGTGATGAAATTGTCAACGCTGTGTGATGAAATCGAAATCAGGCTTAAAAATGAAACTATTTTACGTCTGTTCAATGTGGTAATGTTCCTATGCTAGAGGCAAAAATTTAATCTCAGACTGATATATTTTCGGAACTCAGACTTCAAAGGTCTGAGCAGGGTAGCAACTTAGCCTCGTTCCCAGGCACGGAGGATGGGAACGAGGCTAGGTAGCAACTGTGCCAGATCATCAGAGCAACAAGACATGCTGGCGCTGGGATAGTTTTCGACACCCGAAACTACTGTAGTACGCGGGGATAGAAAATCACGCCCGAAAATACATTGTAAAACAACGCGTAACCACCTCCTCCGAACAGGAAAGACTAAAATACTTGCCCTTCCACTGGCCTCGCCTATGAACCCATACCATGCTGCAGCAGTTGCCAAATTTGGATAGCGATGTGATATAATACATGATTATCAGACTTGTCTGCTAGTCGAACCCTTTTTCCGAGGATAGATGCTTGAACAGATGTAGTATTTCTTTTGCTAAATCCCGGGTAGAAGACTGTTTGGAGTTGAATTTCAAGTATATACTATCAAACATTAGCCCACCTATCCTACAGTTCTGTAATCCAGAAATTATGAAATTATGCATGCTTTAGAGCTTCAAATTGAACCCTCACTATGCATGCACGTATTAAAATTATGCATACCTTCTGCAATGTCTTAATATACCTTACCTAGTTCGATTGCACCTTTAATGCTGTGTTCTTATGTTACATATCAAGCAAAATTCTCATTTCTATACTGTCGCACTTGCATGTATACGAAACCAGTCTCACACTGCAAGCTCAGGGTGTGAGGAGAGCCTGGGTAGGAGACTATGATACACTCACGAACTCTTACACGTCGATCGCCTCCAGAGTACCACGTGGCTAGTAGTCTGGGGACGAGACCACGGAAACCGCGCCCACGCAGTAGCATGGGGACAAGACCACAGAAACCACGCCCACGTAATCAAAGTGTGACGGATATATATATATATGTGGCAGTCCTGAATAGAAATCGAATATTATTCCGTCACGTATTTTGAGCGCATCACTAAGTTTGACGCGCTATAGCGCTGAGCTTCCGCTACGGGCGGGGCTCATACGCGACGTGTAAACGCATGAATATCTGATACGTCTATGAAGCGCGTATGAGCCCCGCCTGTAGCGGAAGTTCAGCGCTATAGCGCGTCAAACTCGGTGATGCGCTCGAAATACGCGACGGAATAATATTCGATTTCTATTCGGGACTGCCACATATATATATACATACATACAAACGCGAGCTGACTACGCTGCACGATTAGTAGCCTCGCGCTAAGGCGCTCGGCAATGATCTGTTACTGCCCCATGCTACCTCTTTGCTTGTTCAGGAAGTTTTATAAAACTGGATAACTCAATTAACCCTGAAACTGGGATAAATATGCAGAAGGTGCATTTTAACTGAGCAGTTGTATCACAGTACATGTCATTTGCACCATTAAAAAGATAAATACATAGCTAAATAATGAGTAAACATCTCAATTTAAATGCCATTCATTTAGCAACTCCATATTTTTGGGGTCTACACTTCCAGGTACGCTGGAGTACATTAGACCATTTGGATTTGAGCAATGCCACTGCAAACAGCCAAATCCATGAGTCGGCAAGTAGCTGCATGGATATATATAATAGGCTTAGCTACATGTAGCCCTACATCCCTCACATACCTATATACGCCTATGGCAGGTGTCTGTGCTTAATTGAATTGCAATAAGGATGGTAATTAAATTCTTTTCATAGCTCGTGATAACGCAGAAGGTATAACATTATCTTTACAGAGTAGTTTTATTGCAGTGCATGCCTTTTGCACCGGCCGTTAAAATCCACTTATCGGAATTCTGTGTCTAAACTTTGAGACTGTTGCTGTGCTGATTTATGATATTGGCTTGCTACTTACTTGTTAAGGATGTCACATACACTTGCGCGATTTCTGTTGCTGACAACAAGTCTAGCTCAGTTCGGACCAGCTGCTTTGGGGCAATGTAAGTTGTCCATCTATATACTGGGTTGATATCTGGCGATTGTCAGTCGTTACATATACGGGTACATGCACTAGAGTACAGGTCTCCTGGTGCCATTGGCTAGAGTAAAGATGTGAGAAGAAACCAGTGTGCAGTTGGATAGCGCTGTCTCGGTAGGCGTACTTGATTTATTCTGTATAGCGGGGAATTCGGGTTTCGTTTGTCAACTCTGGGAACTTACGTTGGTGCAAACGCCGAGCATGTTTTGGCACTAAAGATTGTCCGACTGACAGTCGAACTCCGACATCGCGCGGTGGTGGCTAACGGTTGAACCGCGGGACTATACATATATCCTAAGTTCTAGCGCTACACTTGCAGTAGCCATTCATTTGTCTTCCTCGTCAGCATCTCCATCTTTCTGATCATGAAAGGCCGTTAGTACCGAATAATTCTTGAGCAGTCTTCTATTTGCGCTATTAGAATCTCCTCGTTAGGGCTGGACTATCCCAGCTAAATTTGAGAGCATCGGGTTTCTCCGGGCGTACTGAGAGGAAAGTGACCGATTAGCTCCTATCCGCCATATTGGCCAACTGTGCCCGCACATCAGTACGCAAAGTTGACATGAAGCTTTTGTCGACACTACATGTTGTCCCACTGTCTGTCTTGGCACCATAAACATGCATAATCGGCAGCCATTACGAGCAGTTTCCGGACAGTATAGTGGATGGTGCATTGTATTGCTATATCCTCAGTTTGCATATTCTATACTTTCATGCAGTTACTCCTCGACGTCCACCTTACATAATGTATAGCCATTATAATGAAGCTCTCAAGGCCATAAATCTTGATGGAACAAATGAAGCAAACCTCTTGCCAATTTCACCTGAAGTTCGCCCTTCAACGTTTGATTTCGACATAAGGTTTGTTCGCATGAAAACCTGATAACCAAATAGCATTAATTGTAAGTTGTACTTGTAGACAGCAGTGGTATAGTACGTAGCAAAAAATCCACGTATAATTAAACTAAGGCATGGTCTAATCATAGTAAGAAGTGTCATGTCTGATTCTTCCCATTCATTGCTTTGATGATAAAGCATTCTTAGCTAAGTGTAGCAATAGTCTCTGTAAGCATCTTAGAATGGGGTTATACTTGTACTATAGCAAAAGAGTAAAACTCATTCTAACCGTTCAAGTTCTTCTTTCTATGTACGATTCTCTGTATGTAGGCGGGGATACGCTTACTGGGTCGAATGGCCTACGAGAAGAATTGTTAGGGCATCATTGAACAATGAGTCAGATGTTGTCATCCTTCATGAGTCAACCAAACCAACAGATGAAGAAAGATTTGGTATGTAAATTTGTGCTTTCATTGTAATACTGTGATCACATCTACTGTACTACAAATAACTAATGATGTTAAATTGTAGAAGTGAATGAGTATAGGCCGAATGTTAAGTTGAAAGTCAATGTTTTCTACCGTATGCAGTGGATATTGCAATTGACTGGATAAACAACAGGCTTTACTATACTGACAGTATAGGAGATGAGATTGAGGTGTATGACCTCAACAATGACACCTACTCGACCATCCTAAGCAGTACACCTGAACTTCCTCTAGACCCCAGTACCATTGCAGTCGACCCTATTAACAAGTAAGAGAATTTAAAAGTACGGCTACCAAAAGTTACAGAGTATAGCTAATTGAGGCTAAGGCAAAGCAAAGCTATATACGCTAGTTGCTGAGTGTCTTCCGGTGATTTCTCTGGTTTGCATTAAGACACATGGTGATTCGACTCTAATAGCTGCTTTGTAAAACAGCTCAAATTTGTGCTTGCATGGAAGTAGTTCCTGTAGTCTGCAGTGAATAAGGAAATACCACCATCATTCTACAAATGCTTAGTTACACTATTATTTTCATCCAGTTGGTTATACTTCAATAACTATGGACAACAAAAATTGGAGCGAGTATCTCTCAGTGGAGGAAACAGGCAAGTAGTCATTACATCTGGCAGCAGAATGGGAGATATTGCACTGGATATTACAAATCAAAAGATCTACTGGAGTATTTCTGACAAAATTGAATCCAGCAATGTAAATGGTACTGGACGATCAACAGTACGGGCTATACTGCCTCAGCCACATCCACAGCAGGGTATATCCTACTTCAGCAGTGCAATCTACTTCACTAACTACTATACAATCAGATATTCTGCCAGTAATGGCACAGGTGGTGAAACAGTCTTATTAACTAAGTCAACACCAATAATATATGGACTGCAGGTTGTTGATGTATCCAATCAACCACTTCCAGGTGAGTGAAGGTGATTAATTTCATCAACTGCGTGTGTGTCATCTTCTGTGTGGCTATAAGCAGTATGCTATCTATGTACTTTGATATCCATGCACTAATTATTACATGTACCTATACTACATACGCTCATTTTACAAATTGTGTTTCCACATACAGCTGTGTTCAATGAATGCCAGACATCCCTTCACAACTGTGATGTAAATGCCATCTGTACTGACCTGGAGCAAGGCTACACCTGTAGATGTAAACTTGGTTATGTTGGAGATGGACTGATATGTACAGATAAGTCTAGTGAGTTGTATTAAAGCATGATTGGAGTACACTGTATGAAAGGATTTGTTTCATTTGTTTGGCTATGCCACCGTCATAAGCAAATATGCTCTCCTGATATTCACTTTGAAAGCCAAGATCTAATCAAACGTAGACCATGAAACTTCACTGTGTTTAATGATGCAGCCACTCAATACAGTTGGTACAGAGATACATGTTGATGTAACAGAACTGCATGGTCACGTAGGCAGGGGGGGTTCAAGGGGGTTTGCTCAACCCCCCCCCTTCTGAACGCAAAAGATTTTATACACCGCCCAGCTACACAGCTTGAGAATCACCGCTGCCCAAATGGATTTGGTTACAGCTATGCACCCCCTTTTGTTCATGCATGGGTAGTATTAGTCTATCAAGCTAGACCATCTGTCACCCTCCAGAAAAGTGAGAGAAAGGTGAGAGATGGTCTAGCAGATGTTATTAATATTCATAGTTCACAGCTTGTTTAATCTGCAACCTTAAAACTGCACTAGTATTGGTCTTATATACTGAAGCCAAGGTGTTGCTACTGTCTCAAAATGGAACAGTAAGATCTGATTGGTCAGCATCTCATGCATACTAATAACATCTGCTAGACCCTCTCTCACTTTTCTGGGTGAGAGAGGGTCTAGCTTGATAGACTAGGGTAGTATCTGTGGTTCATGGTGAACCAGCGGATGAAAGCGAACCATGCGCATAAGCGTTTTACACAGCTGTGAAGCCTGAGATGAAAGGATGCATGTAAATACGTGCGTAAATAAATCGCTGTTTCAGGTGCTCGAAGGTCACCAGTTGTCTTTTTACTGATTTACCGCCAACAATAAAGTGGCAACTGAACAGGCTGAAGTCAAACCATTTTCTTAAAACGCATGGAAGCATATACATAGTGTATTGGTAGTCTATAGACATTTTGCAGTATTCTCTGACTAATTTCACCATTCGTCACCCCACTTGCTGTTCTGCCAACTGTAGTACTTTCTTTCGTGGAAATTCGATGTCAGCTGGCTTAGGAAATGCATTATATGGACAACCAAAAATTGAATGCAACATGTACTACGGCTCTGCTTCTGTCCCAAAATGGCCTCAGAAGCAATCTCATTTGAGCATGCCCCAAGATCCCCCTAGTCTTACATGATTATGTATGCATACAAACACCCATGTAACCCCCTTCTGAAAATCCTGGCTACGGGCCTGTCATGAGGCCTGGTATTGGCTGAAACGCGTCCTGCGTAGTGGGTGACTTTGCATAACATCTAGGCCTGTTTTATAAGGGAGATGTGGTTCGTTGATTGTTCATGCACAGTAATCATTTAGCTAACCTTCACAACACCAATCACAGTGTATCCTGGAGTGGTTTCCACACCCACTGAAGATCAAGTCTGTCTCTCAGATGAACAGCGTCAAATTATCCAGAGTAGGATAAACAGTGACATCTACTCTATTCTTGGAAGCTCAAATTCCACTATGTTTACTAGTGGAAACTGAACTGTAGTAGCGTCCTATCTGTGCCTACCCCACGTTGACTTAAAGTTTGATATTGTACTAATACTTGATAATGTAACTGAATAATTGTAGCGCTGTTTGCATTTGTGTTGTGCAGCATGTATACCCCAGTTATTGTTTCCAGTATTTGCTGTTAACATGTGGTGGAGATATCTCTTAGCAAGTGATGCATTCACTATTGCATTTTACGTTTCTCATCACTTGAGATTTGGGTACCAGGAGCTGGATCATGCAGCTAACACTTAACAAATTCAGAGAACACAGACTGAAAATAAATAAAGTAAAAAAAAAAAAGACAGGCAGCAACAGACATCAAGTGAGAGCAATATAGATAGCAAATACTGTTAAAATAACTAGCCATTAAAGCATTCACTGGCTAGTTGAAACAAGATAATTTTCTTGAGGATAAAGCAACACATCCCAACAACTATAGGCTAAGTATGAATTGTCATTTGGGCAGCCATCTGTTTTTGTGAGTTTCAGATGACTGCACATGCTACCATTGATGTAGTCATTTGATATTAGTTACAAATCCAAAAGCACATAACAGCAATCACCTTTTCCTCCATGCCTGACATTTCCTCATCTGCATCACAAACAAGTAGTCTGAGTAGCTAAAGGCCAGGCATTCTTGACTGGCTACGATAAATATACAACCCCTACATCCTTTTACACTACAGTTGTACTCATAGTGAAAAGATACGGCTCTGTATGTTTAACTTCACTTTGATATCATCCCTACCATTTTTGCATACTTTTTGGCATGCAATCTCTACATCCTTTTACATTTTTATTTTCTTATTACCGGGGTACTATAAAATTGGGTTAAGGTGTTCCTTCTTTAGTTAAGTCAGTCTTTTCACAGCTACTTATTTTGGTGTTCAGCTAGGACCCCATGCATTTTGTTTGCATCCCTTCAAATGCAGGTTTTTTTGGCAAATCATTAAGTTGTGTTACTATGGTTGCATGTATGCTAACCAATAGTATGGGACTTGATTAAATCTGTTAGCCTCCCACAACATTTTTTTACAATCATTGCATTCTTGAATTAACCACAGGAAGGATATTCACGCAATTGTAGTAATCAAATACTTCACTAAAACAACTGTGTCACACACATGAAACCGAGATGACCGATATATACACCCCAAGATGCATGCGAAAAAAAGATTGTCACAAAATAAAAATAATAATAGACATGCACACATTACACAGGCATTAGATATCCAATCTGAGTCGACCATGATAGTGCACTTATACCCCAGGAATGAAACCTTATTCACCAACAAGTGTTGGAAAGTGGCACAAGATGGCAAAGCTTCTAGCTTCAGCACAGCTAGCTGATACTCTCGACCTAACAGAGTGCATGAAGGTTTCCTTGATGGAAATTGATAACTCTTTAACCCTTTAAACCCTATAGTACACTTTTGATAACGTCATACTGCGCACTGCGCAGAAAAGATAGTCTCTGCGCGCTGGCGCGCAGGTTCTGCGTCAGCAGAAAGGGTGGCACAGGGGGAGGTGGGTGGGGTCACCCGCAGGGTGCTGTGCACATGGCAGCTGCTAGGCTTGGCTGCAAAAGGACCGTGGTTGGCACCGGGTGGGCCAACTCTTGGCCTGGCTGCATGAGCAGGCTTAGAAAATGCTTCTCTCACCTTTCAGGGTGTTCATTTCTGGCAGGGAAGGCTTCTTGGGCTCTAAGCGGGTGTTTGCCAATCGAGAGTGCTGACCATTGCACGCTCGTTAATGAGGGGGCGTGGTTAAGGTCACGTGTCTGCTTGCTAAGGCTGGAAGAGGAGTTGGGCTCAGTTTTGGAGTCAGAGCTTTGACACAAATGGAGATACGGTGCGTTAAAGGCATGTTTAGGCTAAAACTAATCTCCAGTGAAAAAAATTCAGTGTTTAAAGGGCTAAATCACCATGTGCTATTTACTGGAAGTCTTTCTTATGCTATGGAGACCTGGTCCATATTTTGCTTGAAGCTAGCACTGGCAACTTGAGCCAAAGCTTCTTTGACACATTTTCTAGGGATTCATGACCTTAACCACACCCACTAGTGAACTTTCCACGTTCAGGGCTCTCCTAATCTTGTTCCTGGACCCCACCCAGCTCACACAAGGAGAAGGGGTCTGGTGTGACAAGTTCAAATCCTTGGGCTAGCTCCAGAAGGATATAATCAAATTGCAGAGTGGCATTTATTGCAATAATACCCAAGTGGGAACAAATACTTCAATTGTACTGCTAAAAGTACTGTCATTATGGAACAGTGACCAATTTGTAATTCTACACTAACAATTAAAAGGCTTCAACACTTCCCCAAGCCCATGCAAGGATTCATTTTTGTGACACCAGACCCTTTCCTCATGAGAGGGTTGGGTCTGGGCACAGGCTCTCTGACCAGTGAATGTTTCTCCTGACTAAAACTGCCTATAGTTTCTAAAAGGGGAGAGGAGTGGTTTCAATGCCCATTAGTGCTAACTAGGCGAAAAATGGTCCAGCCAGTACAGACCAAGGCTGTTCTACACAGCCAGGGCAGCTGCCATGTGTACGGCACTCCATGCTGAAACCCGCTCACTTTCCCCTATCCCACTTTTTTTGCTAGTGCAAAACCTATCTTCAAAACTAGTTGTGCAAACTGATAACATGCAACCAAAGTCAGAGGATGCCGAAAGGCGTCATCAGTGGTTAAAGAGCTTTAAACTGTGAGGCTCACTCACAGTTATGCTACAGGTCGTGAGGCACATTCACATTTACATTACGAGTGTAAGGCTCACTCACAGTTGAGCTAGGTACAGGTTGTGAGGCTCACTCACAATTACATTATGTGTGTGAGGCTCACTCACATTTACATTACGTGTGTGAGGCTCACTCACATTTACATTACGTGTGTGAGGCTCACTCACATTTACATTACGTGTGAGGCTCACTCACATTTACATTACGTGTGTGAGGCTCACTCACATTTACATTACGTGTGTGAGGCTCACTCACATTTACATTACGTGTGTGAGGCTCACTCACATTTACATTACGTGTGTGAGGCTCACTCACATTTACATTACGTGTGTGAGGCTCACTCACATTTACATTACGTGTGAGGCTCACTCACATTTACATTACGTGTGTGAGGCTCACTCACATTTACATTACGTGTGTGAGGCTCACTCACATTTACATTACGTGTGTGAGGCTCACTCACATTTACATTTACATTACGTGTGAGGCTCACTCACATTTACATTACGTGTGTGAGGCTCACTCACATTTACATTACGTGTGTGAGGCTCACTCACATTTACATTACGTGTGTGAGGCTCACTCATTTACATTACGTGTGAGGCTCACTCACATTTACATTACGTGTGAGGCTCACTCACATTTACATTACGTGTGTGAGGCTCACTCACATTTACATTACGTGTGTGAGGCTCACTCATTTACATTACGTGTGTGAGGCTCACTCATTTACATTACGTGTGTGAGGCTCACTCATTTACATTACGTGTGTGAGGCTCACTCACATTTACATTACGTGTGTGAGGCTCACTCACATTTACATTACGTGTGTGAGGCTCACTCACATTTACATTACGTGTGTGAGGCTCACTCACATTTACATTACGTGTGTGAGGCTCACTCACATGCTACAGGATGTGAGGCTCACCTACACTTGAGCTACGTAGCTACACTCCGTTAGGGTTGTGAATAAATTACAGCAATAGGCCCAGATACTGAAACCATGCTGTAGGTTCTCTATGGGCTAGGTGAGGGATTAGGGGCTGGGTCAGGGATCAGGGGCTGTGTTAGGGTAAGGGCTTTAGACATGTACATATGTGGAGATGGAAAAAGACAAGGTCTTTGACTACAACTGCCTTTCCTCATGTATATAAATACACTGTGGTAGTGAGGTGGAGATCCCCTGCGGGGTTGCGGACCTGGGTGGGTTGACTGTACAAGCATGTTGCCTGAGTGGATACTCTCACTATCCACCACCTCAGCCTCCGTCTCAATTATCTCCTAACCAGGGGGTCATCTTATGGCTTGCTTTAGAAAATGGGAATGCAGCTAGGGGAAGAAATTATTGTTGGAGAGATATTCCCACATGCACAGTGAGAAGTCTAGTCTGGTGCTTATTGTTGTCATGTTACGATTAATGTATGCCTAAAGTGATATTATGGTTGTTAGAACATGCTGCAAGTTCCCCATTTGGCAAGGCTGACAGACTTTATCTGTACCTGCATGTTCAGAAGTTGTGTGTCGAGTGGGGGAGCACAAACACCGGATGGCACACCAATGTTCACCATGTGAAAACTTTGCACACACATGAATTGTGAAGTTAAATAAATAGGGATTGGGAAAGGGGCATTTATGAGTGGGGTATTTATGACTTAATGGGTGGAGACATTTATGGTGGGGCACTTACCGTAGTGCTATGCCTATCTGAGGTAAGAAGCTACGTGTTATACATCACCGAAGGTTACTACAAGGCAGCTTTGCATAGACGAATGTAGCTAATGCAGCATGCACTGCAAGCTAAACTAAGGTCACATGGTGCCGTTCAGACATGTCAGAGTGTTGTGCGCCGTCAAGACTTGACTTTGAAGCCACTGGTAACTCCGCTCTAAGTTGCTGTGAACATGACATGGGCGCTCTTTCGTGGTTAAATGCAGAAGCACTCGAAAGAGCGCCCAGCCCCCTCTTTGGTAAGGTGCTCTGCCCATGGACGCTCTTTCCCGAGACTACGGTAGTAATACTGCAATGGTTTCTCTGGATTATATTAAGGTGGCAGGGAGGTTAATCAGTGGAGGTTAACGAAAACATAAACCTGGGTTACAGTCAGGACCAGGGTTACTCCTAGTTTCAGGGTTAGGGTTTGCTTTAGGGCAATCGTACTTTGCCTAATTTTTAAAAAGAGTTTTAGCAGCGCATTAATATATTCTGGCACCTAAATTGCAACTCGATGGATGCATCTACATGCTCACTGTAGGTAGCATCCTAACCACCAATGTATTTCAAATCAATCTGTGTTAGCTTTTGCTCAGAGCTACTCAACGTCAGGCAAGACTCATGTTTATCACTACTCTTGGAATGGACAACTTTGACTGTAATGCACACTTCCAAAAATTCACAACTTGTCTATGGTAGGGGCTCATTCATGAGTAGAAGCATAATTTGCTAGCCCCACCTCTCCCCTTATGTCACTAACAACTCACAGCTCTGTTCCACACACAACCACACTTCACCACTCTTGTGTACAGCAATGTAGCACCAACCATAGATAGTATAGTATCTATGCACCAACGATAAATTGCGTATTCTAGTACTACAGCACTCTACTATACTCCTTTTTTTTTTTAATTTGCTTTTAAGTCGATCTTCAAAGTTCCTACCCCCAAATGAGGGGTTCTGCCAGGCCACATCTTAAATTGTAAACTGGATGCCAATGCCGACAGGAAATGGGGAAAATTCCGAATTATACGGACCGTGAACGGTTGAAGATTACTATTTGCTAACCGGTTAAGAAGACAAAGAATTCTATCAACTTGGTTTGCCGACCTCAAGAATACAGGGTGCCGTGCCACCATCCATATGCTGGAGATCTCTGGTTGGGTTTCAGGGTTAATTGAACTGGATGCTACTATGAAAAAGTTCACAAGCATTGATCATGGGTGTAACTAATCACTGGACTGAAGTGGACTGGACTGGACTGGACTCATGAAAACGTCAGAAATAAGTTAATAAACTACCGGAAACAAAGTTAAGCACTCGCAAAAATCAAACACGATGGAACACAGGGTTTATAAATCCCTGTCCTGCTATATCAACGGGAGTCTGATGATTAGAATGTTACTTGGTACGTGTAGCCAACAGCAGTCTCGCTGGTCTGGCTACGTGAGACTTTCCCAAGCCCCGCCCAGCTTTCCGTCGCTCGTGCAGTACGCGTGTATGGAGGGCCTAGGAGTGAGGCTATGTGTGCAATTGTGCAAGATTGGTTATATAGATTGTGTGCATGCCGAGGGGCTTGCATGGATACTCTCACTATTGTACTCTACTCGCTCGGTCAATGGTCACAGCACGGGTTAATTAGTCTCGCGGAGCCAGACTCCCGCTTTTCGTGTGAGACTCTGGCTCCGCGAGACTAGGCCTATACACGGGTCACCCCGATGAGTCACTCACTAGAAAAAGTGTTTACTGACGGCCAGTTACAGGATGTAAGTCCAGGGTGAGAGCAAGGATTTACATAGTCTCGCAAGCCAGCCGTATTTTGCTTTATTTCCGGTGGGAGGAACGAAAGGGAGAGAAAAATACCACCGGAAATAAAGAAAAATACGGCTGGCTTGCGAGACTAGGATTTATACAGCATCCCATAAGCCCAATACCATTGTGGTGAGATCTGTTGTTGTCAGCTGCTGATCTTGTAGCCTCGTTCCCAGGCTCTCTCCTCCCCCTGTTTTTCGAGGAAAGAGCCTGGGGACGAGCCCACTACTGGTCTTGCACGTTACGCTCAATTTTGTTTCCGGTGGTTTATTAACTTATTTCTGACTTTTTCGAGAGTCCAGTCCACTCCAGTCCAGTCCAGCCCACTTCAGACCAGTGATTAGTGACACCCATTGATCATCTAGCATCGTTCCCAGGCCTCCCCCGTTTATACCTTCCGTTTGCGTTCATACTAATACACGGGAGCGGAAGGCCGGCGAAAAACGGGGAAGGCCTGGGAGCATTCATCACGTGAGTGGACACGAGGTGGACGTAGGGGGGGGGGGGGGAGGGGCCGATATTCAAATACTGTAGACTCCGGTTAATAAGCGTATGCGCTTATAAGTGTAAGTGGTAAGCAAATATGCGCCTAATAGAGGATATGCGCCAAATAAGGATGTAATTATAAAGCCACGCCCAACGTGTATTGAACGTGGTACGTATGCAACGTGGACGTGGACAGCAATCGATCTATCGGTGCTGTATAAAGTGAACATGTCTTCAGCTACAGCTACCAGTTGTTCGAGATGGCAAGTACTGACGTGGAATCCGAAGACTCCTTCCTTCTCAAAGAGAGTCTGATTCGCGGTCATCATGTATTCAAAGATGTACGGGTAGGAGAAATTCTTCGTATTGGCAAAGAAGCAGGAAATACTCATGACCGACGTGCGGTGGCTGTCCTTAAAGCTGACGGAACTATAGTGGGACACACTCTGGATGCCATACTGATAGCTCACAATCTACGCTCAATCTTTCGCTGTCACCGTCTTTTTCGCAGTGTCGTGTTTCTATTTAATGCCCCTTTATTAAGCGCATGCATGGTATATACGTACTAAACTTGAAAGCGAGTTTCTTACCGGTCAAGACGAGTAGTTTCCATCACGCTAAGGTCTGGAGTCCGTAAAAGCGGTAGAGCGCTCGAACGGATGGTCCAGTGCGTTGTTTTGGCAGTTGGGCCCCTCCGCCCCTACGTCCAAATCGCGTCCCCATCGCATCCACCGACATCATTCACGTGATGAATGCTCGCAGGCCTTCCCCGTTATTCGCCGGGCCTGGAAACGTGGCTATTGATCATCCGCCTCACAATTTATTAAGAAGGAAAGAGCTACAGCACAGCCAGTTGTCTGCTATAGCTAAATAAGATTGCCAATCAGTTAAGTTAAGCATCTATCTGTTGGTTGTAATCCAGTTTAAGGTAGGACAACCTTGAATCGCAAATCGGGCCGATTCTGCTCATGAACAATGTCATGTCAGAGGGAAGGAGTAGTGTGGATGGAGCTAAAGTTAAAGGAAGGAAGGAAAGTAGCGGTAGGAGTGATGTATGCTAATCCTGAGGGGGTGAGGACTGATGACACAGAAGATCAGTTTGAAGAGGTGCAGGAGGAGATAGGTAGGCTACAGGAAGAAGGATATGAGGTTGTTGTAATGGGTGACTTTAATCAACATATTGGGTTGGGTGTTGAGCAACAACCAAACAGAAATGGTCGGAGACTTTTGAACCTGGTATGGGCCGGTGAACTGATCATTGGGAATGAACTTCCACAGTGACAGTCAGGGGAGGTGGACTTGGGAGTGTGAGCAAAAAAGATCAGTAATTGACTATATACTGTTCTCAAGGGGACTAGTTGTGGAGAAAATGCAGACTGAGGATTCAGAGAGGAAGGAGATAAGGTCAGACCACAATCTCCTATGGTGTGAAGTGAGACCAGGAAACCTAGAAGAGGTGGTGTTACAGGATCGGTACAAGTGGAGAATTGATGGGAAAAGTGACTGGGAGGAGTACCAGGATGCAGTTATGGCAGAGTTCGCAGACTGGGACGCCCAACTTGGTGAGCTGAACCAGAACCTTGAAGGAGAACAACTAGTTGAGGCAGAATGGGAGAGTTGGATGAAGAAGGTCATTACAGCAGCAGAAAGAGGGATCGGGAAGAAGAAGATCAGAGAGAACTCAAAAGGTTGGTGGTCAAAAGAGATTGAAACAGCTATCCAAGCAAGAAAAGAAGCATGTAGGAAGGTCAGAGAGGCAAGACAAAGGAAGACTGCTACCCTTAATATTAGATGGAAGGACTATAAGGACAAGAGGAAGGCTGTGAAGAAACTGTTGAGGAGGGAGAAGAAGGAGATGAGAAAGACCTTGAAGAAAATTAGGGAACAGGGGGGAGCCAGCAGTAAACTATTCTGGTCAGATCTTGTTAGAAGAAAAGGGAAGAGAAGGAGCATACCAAGATTGAAGAGCAAGATGGGACGAGTAGTGGAAAGCCAGGAGGAAGTGGTAGAGGAACTAGCCAAGCATTGGGAGGAGTTGGGAAGAAAGAAAGAAGGAAAGAGAGTGAAAGTACTATGGAAGAAGACAGAATGGAGGGTAGTGAAGTACGGTCAGACATATGTGAGATGGTGACATTTGATGAAGTGGTTGGAATCCTGAAACAGTTGAAGACGGGTAAAGCCACTGGACCAGATGGTATTCCCAATGAGATGATGATGTATGGTGGTACGAGGATGGTGGTGACTATGGTGCAGTTGTTCAACCTTGTTGTACAGCAAGCGTGTTGCCCGAAGGACTGGAGGAGGAGCTACGTAGTGCCACTTTACGAGGATGGGGACCCAGAGACAGCGAGCAATTATAGAGGAATTGCATTGGGAAGTTGTGAGGCTAAGGTGTTGCTAAGTTGCGCTTAAATAAGCTTTTAGCGTACTTGTGGTGAAGTTATACGGCTTTTGCTAAATTATTGCATATATTGCGCATCGGCGCCATCCCTACATAGAGAGTCTACCGACTCTCTGATATATATATATATATATATATAATAATGTATATAGACAATTTTCCCGTTTTCACCACAAGTGTGGGGCTCGCTGCACTCGCCCCAATTACATAACTGTTCTGTAACACACTCTTGCATGGATACAAAGCATTTCTTGCAAGACTTAGACACTCCTTGGACACTGTATCTGTACAAGACTTGTGCACTGTGCATTTCTAAGGCCAATGCACTAGCTACTTGCACATGTGGCCAGTGGAGTGCACACGCCTGTGCTTGCTTTCACAAGCTGGCATTATGCACTACTCACAGCTATATGGCACTACACCACTCTACTAAACTCCCGGTGTAGTGTCATGTAGCTGTGAGTAGTGCATAATGCATGCTGTGAAAGCAAGTCTGTGTGTAGAGGCAGCAGAAAGATCACAGTAGCTAAGACTGTATATTAGTTGGGTAGCTAGGCCCAGGTCTCATGGTTGTATGCCAAACCTAGTAGGTGACAGTGGCCTTGTCAGGATTGTAATATAAAAACGGTATCACCTTGGCAACATTTCAAGTCTGAAGCCATGCTCCGTCGATTCTATAGAGGCAGACCCAATACTTTAACAAATAGAGCTCTGTAGAGTGCATGCCCGGGCTCCTCATAACTATGCATGTGCTTCCATGAGAATCTGTACAAACCGTTTTTCCACAAATGCACACTGTACCCCTTGTGGATGTGTGTGGGCCTGTAACCAAGTGGTTACACTGGCTCGCAGACAAGCAAATGAGGCAGTGGTCACGTATCAAAGCTTTGTAGTTTGGCTAATTACATAACTTAAGACAACCAGCTGACCTGGACTGTCTTTAACCACGATCCTGCAGATAGATAATGACCACTGGACATCTGGCCTGCTCAAATCAGGTGTCAGTGGCTCGGTTTACATTCTTTTGTCAGCAGATAGTAACCATGCACTGAACATCTGATCTGAGAAAGATGGTCAGATCCAGCTGCTCTCTGGTTGTTTATGCAATTAGCAAAGTAAACCTCTGATGGCTAACCCTTGTCCTTTTATTTTTATATAGGTTGCCTGCAACCAGGGTGACTTTGCTCCGGGATGCTGCCAGACTATTGCCTACTTTGTTTGGTCCTTTTTGAACTGTTAGTGGGTCAAGTTGGATGTGCCTCTTTAGATCAGTGAGGTTGTACCTGAGCATGAATACTATATGAAGTAGTGATTTACACAACCTGCAAATGTACCTTGTCTCTCAAGTCACACCCCTACACCTGTAACATATGTGATGCATAGATGATTTGCAAATGTCAATCAGTGTCACACTTCTAGAGGGCAGAAACTTGATCTAGAGATTTACTCAACCTGCAAATGTACCTTGTCTCAAGTCACACCCCCCCTACACCTGTAACATATGTGATGCATAGATGAGTTGCAAATGTCAATCAAGTGTCCCACTTCTAGAGGGCAGAAACATGATCTATAGGCTGCATGCTGTACAGTGGAGCATTCACCTTCTTTTATCTTTCGACACTAATGGTAAGAACTCACAAAGCTGCACGCTATTCAGACTGGGAGACCCTTCCCCTCCAGAAGTGACGCCACACACCATAAAACAATCTATACTTAAGCTATACTTCAGCATGTAAATTTGGTTTATCTCTGATGCAGAAATACCATAGCCTCGGTCCCAGGCTACTCCCAGATTTTATCTCACAGCTGTGGAGAAAAATTTCACTACGGCTGTGAGAGAAACTCTGGGAGTGGCCTGGGAACGAGGCTAGCTAAACCATGTGTTGTGAGTACTAGAAATCCCAATGGGATACACTACATTGCATGAGCTGTGCATATTCATAAATACACAAATTTGCTGTATAAACACACAGATCATTGTGGTTGATAGCTTCCGCTCATCACAGCCGTAGCTACAGATTAAACTCACACAGTCTCTTCAGCTGCCACTCTGTCTACAGCTTAGTCACTTTTGTTACAAGGAGATTCTCATCTGAGAGACTGGGTCACTCAAATCACAGAAGCAAAGGTTTGCAATACTAAACTATATTGTCTGTCTAGCACTTGAGCTGTTGCACTTGTTTCTAGCACTAAATTGTTGCACTGCAGCCTAACACAGACTACTGTACTGCACTGCTGTCTTGAGCTCTCTTAACTGCTTCAATGCTGTCTCTAGCACTATAATCAGCTACACATCTGCATTAATCTGCATGCCTACAACTATATATGTTAGCTTTTTTTGAGCTTACGTATAGTTTACAAATAGTGTAACGTTGCACTTGGCACGTAGTTTAGGAATGTGAAGTCAAGAAAACGGAAGCTATGCTGTTACATAGGCGTAGGAAGCAAATTTGAAGTGTAGAGGCAATGCTATGCCGCGCGAAGCGCTGCTAAGAAAATGGAAAGTAATTGGTTCCTGTTAGGTACAGGCCGAATGCCGCATCCGGTGGGTGGAGCTATGGGCGTGATCTTGTCTCACCGCGGGACAACTTCGCGGCGTGGCTGGCATTTGCATGGCTGTTGTACTTTGACCTCGACTGCTGACTTTTGCTTGCTTGGCAAGGCACCCAGCCAACTGTTCTACAGCTCTTCCTAAGCAAGGTATTCAGTAGAGATTTACAGGTGTGCCAATGCATCAGAACTCAAAAGTTGATGTAAAACTCAGCAGTAGTCCATGTGGGTTGCATAAATTATAGCCTACTCTGGTACATGTACACATAGCTACTGAAGTTCTTTAGACTCTCCATCCTGGGGCGACAGGCCTGTGTTTCATTGTGAACGGTTTGGTTGGTGACCGTGATTGACAGATGAAAATGTGTTGGCCAGCATTTAATATCGGCACATGTCAGTGGATCTTCGTCTTTATCACAGTGAAGGAATTATGCCTATGGAGTGAACTGAAATGGCAGTAAATAGTGAAATCCTGATAAAAACGTTGACTTTTGTCAGTATAGGAATGATCTCTGTCCAGTGATGGCTACCTTCTTGGTGATGGCCCGGCTTACTAGTTTTTATATCTACAACTCTACAGTCATGTATTATAATTCAAATTGCTTATGTGCATGTTTGGTCTGCAGAAAAGCAAAACCTGACCTCCTGAGTGCTTGCTATGGCCATGCAATGTTTGCATCTTAACCATTGCAGAGAAATGGGTATGATTTTTAAAGCAGAATTGTCAATTTCAGCATTGTGACTACAAGTAGTGATGTCAGTCTCCAGATGTACGCTTCTCCACAATGTCTGACCTCTGGTGGTTTGATTCAATGCTATTGTCATTAGGATGCTTTCCAACTGGAATATCGACAAAATCAAAGAGTGTATAATCAAATAGGGAACTGTATGCATCAGTGCTCCATTCCTGTTTTGCTGGACATGCCTTCTTGACTATAGGAATTTGAATCAATCCACCAGAAATTTTCATTGGGAGGCCTGGATGGCTTGACATAAGACTATTTGCTGCTGTCTTGATCAGGAATACATGCACGTTTTTCTGACAAGTTGGAAGTACTAAGTAATCCTATTTATGATTGAAAAATTTCACATGGAAATACCATTTCTGCATAAAAATGATTTACTCAATGGTATAGTACAGGTTTCTGAATGGAACTTTGATCCAACTTCCCTGGAAATGCTATTAATAATGGCCATGAGTAGCGAGAGTGCATCTGTAAATTTGAGGGTGGCCTGAGAACAAGGCTAGCGGACTTAAAGGCACTGGAACTGGTATGGCTGATCAGACCATGGCCAGATTTTTTTTCCAGCCGACTTGTCCAACTTGGTGCGATTTATGCTCATCTTATGCGTGTTCTTATTCCTGGACTAAAGTCGGGTAGATTAGCTGTATAGTTGTGATCATGTAAAACAGTACATGGGAACCTCCAGGCTGGATGGGGAGACATTTACCTCAGTACAAGTGTTCAACCCTTTGGTGTATCATCATGTACACTTTGACAGTGTAGTTTGTTTAGAATGTACATTCATCAGTCAGGACAGTAAGTTGTTTCCAGGCAGTGGCTGAGTGTTTTCATCAGCACAGTTGGTGGCTAGAACCCAGTCTTTTTCATACTGGGTGCTGCAGTGCATTTTGACCTCAACAAACTTTGCAAGGTGCCCAGCTAACCATTAGCATTTGTCTCACAAGGTTGGGTGCTTGTACTACGGTAAAAATGACCGAAATGTAGATGACAGGTATTTATCAAGTGAGTGAAATCTCAGTAACCTGGTTGTGGAGATGCAAACGTTACCAATATCTTCAACCAACTTTTAGAATACACATGCCACTCCAACACAGGCCTGTCGCCCCAGGATGGAGAGTCTAAAGAACTTCATGTACATGTAACCAGAGTAGGCCATAATTTATGCAACCCACATGGACTCCTGCTGAGTTTTACATCAACTTATGAGTTCTGATGCATTGGCACACTTGTAAATCTTTACTGAATACCTTAGGAAGAGCTGTAGAACAGTTGGCTGGGTGCCTTGCCAAGCAAGCAAAAGTCAGCAGTCGAGGTCAAAGTACAACAACCTTGCAAATACCTGCGCAAAGTTGTCTTGTGAATATTTAGATAGATAGATAGATAGATAAATTTTAATTTTTAACAGGAAATGTCTCATCAGCCAGTGGCTGGTCTCCCTGAGAGTCCTGCATAATTAAGGTACAGAAATCATCACAGAATTAATGTCTCCAAAATAGCTACAAAAATAAAAATTGATATACTAACAAGCACAAACATGGACACAAGGTCATAAAAATTATAAAATGTTCATAAAGTACTGTTGTTTCATATGGTCCTTCAGATATGATTTGAAAGTATTTGCTGAGTTCACTACCTTCAAACCACTTGGCAGGCTATTCCAGTCCTGTGAGCCCTTGAATTTAAAAGAACTTCTAAAGAAATCGGAATTGATTTGTGGCAAGAATAGGTTGTCCAGGCCTCGTGTTCTCCTGTGTCCCATCTCCCTATTTGTCTTGAGGTTCTCACTTAGGCATTGAGGTGCCTTCCCTGTAACACATCTGTGCACTAGGAATAAACGAAACATCTTCCTCCTCCTCTCCAGTGGAACCCATCTCATTGCCTTTCTCAATTTAATGCTGGGAGTTCTAGGTGGGTTTGAGAGAATAAGCCGCATCCCATAGTTCTGAATCGATTCTATCTTCCTCCGCAACTCCAATGAGCATTCCTGCCACACTACACAACAATAGTCAGGATGTGGTAGCACAATTGCATTATAAATCTTCCTCTTAGTGTCTGAAGGCAATATATCCCTAACGCTTCACAATTTTGCCAGACCAGCAAAGCACTTTCTCCTGACATTTACAACCTGCTCCTTCCACGTCAGACCATCATCCAGCACCACACCTAAACACTTCACCTTCTTGCTCCTAACAAGCTCCTGATTGTTCACTTTCACCTTTACCTGCTGCAGCTCCTGTGCCCTTTGCTTCCTGCTCATGAGTAATAGATTAGTCTTTGTCACATTTAGTCTCAGTTTGTTAGCTTCAACCCACTTAGCCACTCTCTCAACATCATTCGTTAGCCCCTTTTCTAGGTCCGAGACGTCACCACACATGCACGATAGGGTGGTATCGTCAGCATACTGCCTCACCCTGCAATCCTGAACGCTGTAAGGCAGATCATTCACATACAGGATAAAGAGTAACGGCCCCAAAATCGACCCCTGAGGAACACCTCTCTTCACATCACTCCAACATGACTTTGCATCCCCCACTAGCACTCTTTGCCTTCTCCCATCCAGGTAACTTTTTAATGAGATGACGTCAAAAAGCGGGTGTATCCTTTCACGGCAGTGCGACAAGGTCACGCCCATAGCTCCACCCACCGGATGCGGCATTCGGCCTGTACCTAACAGGAACCAAAGTAATTTCGCCGCGCGTAGCGCGACGGCGAATTTTTCAAAATGTGCACCCTTAGACTGCAAAATAAAGCCTTCTTCAACGGTGTATAATATTCTAGCCTCGTTCTATGTGGAAAACAGATTTTACTGACTTCGTCGTCGCTGACCGCCCGGCTAGCTTTCGTCGCTTGTAGTAGTCTCTTTGAAAATCTGCATTAGCTTCGTACCGAGCCATCTCACTGCCAAGATTTTAATCGAAAATGTACGCATGTAACTGCATATGAGACTGATGCAACGAAGAGGCTGCTTGACCTTACCTCGAAACTCCAGCGCTCGGGGTAGAAACTACAAGCCTATATAAAGCTCGTTTTTTTTGATGGTGGACTCCTCCCCACCTCTGTCCACCAGGGTAGATACCGACGTCCAGGCTTTTCCCCTCCGTCTTTGTATACTGCAAGCGATCAAAAACTGGATGGACGAGGCTAGCTTGAGCTAAATTATAGCATGCAGGTTATGAATATTAAGTTACGGCGTAAAAACTGTAGCGGCCAAAGCCGCTACGGCCGCTACGGTTCCTCCTCTACTGTGTTGGGAGTTGAAGTTTTAGCCAGAGGACGTTTAGAAACTGCCCAAGAATTGTAAGGCTCCAGCGATTGTAGCTATATCAAAGTGTTGAGTGAGACGTAAATTGTAAACAAACTTGTGAGTAGATCTGTGCGCTACTAGCTATTGTTCAGAAGTGCGAGAAAAATGGTTACCTTCCTCACAGTACGCAGCAGAACTATGAGCAGCAGCTACGTTCTCAAGCTTAAGACAGAAGCCGGGGGTTATAGTCGTTCAAATTACCGACGCCAAGGATCACTGTCCCCTGTCAAAGTTCATTCATGATACGGACCCACAAGGATACGGCAAACATGCATGTACAAATACAACACAAAACACACATTAATATATAAATTTAGATGGGCATACACAGTGGCGTAGCCAGGATGAGCAAGTTAGCGGGCACAGCATGGACACAGCATGGGCACACTCTGTGCGTGCGTAACACGCATCTGCTAAAGGATCCGGCATGTTCCCGCCATGTAAAAATTTTTAATTAGACACTCTGAGATCGCTTCTGAGGCAGTTCTCGGCCACAAATACCATTCCTTCAGTCTTACGTGTATGCCTGCTTCACGTCCACATGAAATTTCGATCGCACATGCTAACACAACTGATTATTGACCTTAGCTTTCTACATTATTTTTACCTGGGCACCAGTGAATTTTACGTGGGCACAGGTCGGGTATGCCCAGGTCGGGTATGCCCGGGTGGCGAATTTCTCCGACATAGTCTTTGCACGAAGTTCATGCTAACAAACTGCGCATGCGTGGATGGGTGGAGTTAAACTCTTGAACTCTATCAAGCGGCATAGTATATAGCGTACAGCGCCGCGCTTCTGCTACCAGCTAAGCCTGCCAACCTGTGAATTTTCAGCACATGTAGTAGAGCCGTCCAAAAATGCCAGCAATATAGTTAATCTGGATTATATTGTATCTCTGACTGTGAATGCTCACAATACTTATCGACTTATGCAACAGACTAGTACATATTCTTGCAGCCACACCCTTCACAAAGAGAGGAAGAGTCTTGTCACACTACAACTGATGAGTCGTCACTGAGAAATACAATTATTGTACTGCACGGCTAAACCTGTCTTTGCTATCATGTCTATGTGAATGGGTACCATCTACAAAAAGCACGATTGGTCGTGGCAACATTCTGCTGTGGCAGTGACTTGATGGTTGCAGTTTGACCATGCAGATTCGTCCCCATATTGTGAAGGTGTGGCGTGCAAGTCTAACTAGGGATTTGGGTTCATAAGGAGTGCAGTATATCCACTATGGCAAATAATGGCATCCGTGTCTGACTTTGAAAATCAGAAAATGTCCTTGGTTGCAGTTTTTGCATAAAATGGCCCTGCAGTTGATTCACCATTCTCTCTTCAGTCACCTGTGTTCACATCTTCAACATCAAACAATGACTTTGGGAGGAAGGGACAGTTTTCTTGTCTAATTGTCATTTGTGTCCAAGAGTCCAATAGAAAAGGACAGCAATTTGGTGACAATAGGAACTTGCGCAGGTTCATATCAACAAAAATAAGACACTTTTGTGGACGCAATTTCATCATTCGATCACTTTGAGGGCGGCCTGGGAGATTTTCCCCATCAGAAAGGTACAAGGATTCTCCACACCCCTCCTCTTCCTAGAAAGTCATTGATGTCTCTCATGATTGTGGTAAATTCTCCCAGCCTGGACTTGTATACAAACTTCAAACACAGCCACAGTGCACCTGCATATACAGTGGGAGAAGGTGTGTGAGATCTCATCACATGTGGTAATGTCTGTAACATCAGGTAGACAGAATGCAGTTAGACAAGGGGCGGTACTCGATCATTACAATATACTTGGGTTGTGTTGATCAGTTCTGAGTGTACCAAAGCAGTGCATGATGACACTGCCTTACAAATATTTGCACTTCGAACAGAAATAGGATTTAGAAGCCGGAAGGGTCTCAAGACTTTTCATTGAGCAGAGCCTTCTGTGTGCCTACTGTCTGTCTACATGAAATAATCGCATGTGATGACATTTTCAGGGCTTATTCCACTGTATTTGGATAGAAATATATACAAATACTGCATGGAGATATTGGAGATTGGCTACTTTCAGTTTGCAGTGAAATCAAGCTGTCAAGTACCCAAATGGTCAAAGTTTTAAGACCTTTGTCTTTACTGTGACCATTAAAAAATAACATATATAGTGGTTGACCAACTAATTGCTTTTGTCAACCACAACACTAGTTCAGTCACCGTGGCAAACTTGAACTTTGCTATTAGTAGCTATAGCTCACCTTGCTGGATGTCAGCTGATGAAGATATAGACCTTATTCAAGGGGTGTGGCTTCAAGGTTAGCAACCGTTATTTATGTTGCCATGGTAACACCAATTTTATATGACAATTCTTATAGTCCAAATGACTCAAATCTCAAATATGAAAGTTATCGGCCTTATGGTTGATTTTAAAGAAATTGTCAAACTTTGGCATTTAAGTATTGAGTTCTATGGTGAGTGGCAACTTTTTGCCACTCACCATGGAACTCAATACTTAACGGTCAAAGTTTGACGATTTTTTTAAAAAATCAACCGCAAGGCCGATAACTTTCATGTTTCAGATTTGAGTCATTTGGACTATAAGAATTGTCATATAAAATTGGTGTTACCATGGCAACATAAATAGCGGTTGCTAACCTTGAAGCCACACCCCCAGAATAAGGTCTATTGTAGGGTTCATGGGTACAACTCCACCCACTCACGCATGCGCAGTTCGTTTCCTGAACTTCGGTGCAGAGACTAGGCCCTGATGGATTATGCTAGCATAATTTTGAGAATAATTGGTAGCAAAAAGAATTAAGAATTATTCAAGAATAATAGGTAGTGATTTTGGTCCCCAAAAGAATAATAGGTACATTTTGGGGTCACATGAATGATGAGTCACATCCCTTTCCAGATTATTATTAATTATTAATTCTACGGTAAAGAATCTATACTTATTGGCAGTTATTGCTTCACTACCTGTATTGCTTGAATCGCTTCTTCTGGGCCAGTTGCGATTTAAAGTTATTATAATGTCATTAAATAATTATATATTTTAATGAGAATAATAGGTGCAATAATAGGTAGAATGAAAAGAATAATAGGTAAGACTTTCAAGAACAAAGAATAGAATAATAAGTAGGAAAAAAAGAATAATCCATCAAGGCCTAGCAGAGACTAAGGTCGAAAAGGGTGCGTCAGATAGAAATTCACGCCCGGGTGTAGCTACGCCACTGGGCATACATGGCAGATGATCAAATGCCCTGCTGGAGACGGAAACGTTATGTCATGGCGAGAAGAATAGCCCCCTTAGTGCCCATTGCCGACAGCGCAACTCCAAACAGTCTTTTATATCTGGCTTGACGAAACACTCATGCACCTATGGAGTTGTGTGGGACCCTGCAGCCTTCTCTGTAGCTATACTGTGGTCCTGGAGCAAATAATTTACTAGGCCTTGAGAATTAGTGGAGGTGTACCCAGCATGAATGTAATGGATTTCTCATCCCATATTATGTTATATAGTGCTAAACAACCTGACTTCAGCGAAAGAGGTCATCATTACACCATATTAGCATACTACATGTAATACTCTGGCTCTGGAAACTGTTCTTGTATGCATGGTATAGCTGGCACTGAACTGCTGTAATAGTTGTTCTCTGTATACTAGGGGTACTAGTAAACTGAGGAACAAAACGAAATGGCGGAACCAAACGAAACGGAAGTCGCGCCCACAATACTTTTCGGTAGTATCTATACAAATGCGAACAAGCACCAGCACTGGAGTCAACTGTCAGCGTGTAGCAAAATGACAAGAACTACGTAAGAAACTTAGAAAGAGGCTGTCGCAGCACAGACTTGCCTTCCTTACCTTACCGTTCCTATTCTTTAGCCGTTTCGTTTTGTTTCTCGATTTACTACTCAGGTACATTCCCTTTAATACCAAAAATAAGATTCTTATTCAACGTTTCTCACCACCTTCCCGGTATATGGTGATACACTGCGCTAAGCGCTTTCCGGTGGTCAACTGAACTTGGGGGACTTTCCTCACAGTTATCAGCAATCCCGAACGCGCTTTTATCTTAACAGGAAAGGTTGGAGATGAACGAAGCGGAGCCAATTACGGACCTAACCGCATGCGGGATGCCATTCGAACAGCTGTACAAAAGCGCTCATTCTCTCAAAGGATACAAAAGTTCGTTGATTTTTATTTGGCTGACGGAGAGAGGGGACCCACAGGGACTCGTAACTGAAGCGCTATTTCAGGTAAGCTTAGAACGAAGGTAGCATAAGCCTTTTTAGTCATACCGTTCGAATGGTCAGCAATGGCGAAACTCGTTGCTGCCCGATGAGCTACCCGCCGTGCTGCTTAGGCCACACAAACTAGATTGTTAGTTTCTCGTCGCCGCCCGCGTGTGTGAAAACTACCCGCGTACTGGTTCATTATTGGCGAATTTGCAGTCTCCACCCTCTTATTATATAAATTGGCTATCACGTGAGCTGCCACCTGAAAGTTTCCTTCTTTCCAGCTAGCTTCTGCCATGGTGGCTTGTCAGAATGCCACTCGTGAACTTGACCCTTGTGAGTCCCTGCCGAACTCACATTGCATGGACGGTTGTTCAAGTAGAGGATGGGTTAACTTTTGTGACGCTCTTCCAGAAGATTTTAGCGGGTGCTCATCCACGGCTCCAAGTAGATGAACAGTTGTCTCGTTCAACGCTGGACAAAGTTTTTGTTGGCCACTCGAAAGAGTCCATGAGTGTTGTGGATGAAAAACTTGTCGTGAATGATGTATGTTCTATGTTTGGCTCCCATATAAAGTACTTGGTACAGTTAAATAATGAATAATGACCTCCCTCACGCATCCGTTTTCATCAGGATGTGGGCGAGAAACTAACAATGTACTTTGCGTGGCCTTAGCAACACAGCCCGCCTTTACCACCGTAGTTATAGGATGTGGGGATACTTACCTACCGCCTAGAGTAGTATCAATCTCTCCCACCTCACGTCCAGGGAGAACTATTGGTGTTAAAGAGTTTTAAGGCCTGACTCCAGTTACTCTAAGGATTCACGTTACACTAGCGAATTGCGCTGGAGCGCAAACCAGTGTTATAAAATTTCACTTTACATAGCACGCTTTAGTGTTGCCCGCACGTCCGCTTCTGCTTTGTACAGTCAAGGGCGCGTCGGTGAGAGAGCATGCAACGTACAGTCATAGACCGCAAAATGCTGTGTTACTAAATACAGCTTTCCAATGTATTTCCGGTGCGTGTAAACATGTTGAATTGACTGGAGAAAGTAGTGGCTTTCAATGTTTGATTTTAGTGCATGAATTTAAAGTCATGTGCCTACAGTGCTATTCAGTGGTAAAAAAACATATCAATGTTCCGTCTTGCTATATAGAGTTAGCTATTACTTTTGTTATAGCTACACCTTATTGTAGCTATTATGAGACACCTACAAAAATTTATTGTTTGCTTTTGAACAGCATTTTACCATGTAATCATATCCCAGGTTTTTCAGCAGAACAAATCTTTCATGCTATTCAAAATGTGTTGAAAAAATGTCTCAAAATTTAAGCCACAATAAAATGTGAATAACATAGGTGTTACAACCAATTCATATTAGAATGTGAGAAAGGACATTATCACTAATGTTTAGCCAGGGTATCAACATCTATCATTTCTGATAGTCATTAATCCATAATTGGTGTCGTCCCAACATCTACCCTATTGCGTAATTCTCGTGCCACGTTTTTCGCTAGAATGGGGTCTGCAGCGTTCGTCTTTAGGGAAGACTTAGCGTGCGAACGGGATTTCTTGGACACAGAAGGTGCCATATAGGGTGGCATACATTGAGCTGTAGTTGTGAGCGGCGATTTTTTGAGCTGCATCCGACGATAATTGCGCTGAATTTGTCCCACTACCCCGGTTGGTGAGTTATCATGCTGGAAGAGACGGTCTTCCTCCGCTTGGATGGTGCTTCGTAGGTACTACCGATATCATTGTCTTGCTGTTCCCGTTTGAACGTCAGTGTTCTTACCGTATACCATTTTTCGCGTGCTTAAACGTTCTTTTTAACAACACTCAGCCCTACGCCATCTATACGTAACTATATGGGCATAGATAGTGCAGTAACTAAAGAAGAAGCTCCTCAATGAACTTTCAAGAAAACCTATTTGGTAGCATTCCTTGAACATACTGATGCAACTGAGACAACCTATAAGTGTGGTTAAAGTAACCCAAGTGTTTTTGCAGTGCATGACCTTTGGATTTGCTGCTTCACAAGAAAGTTACAATACAACGATCACCTACAGTGAGATAAATAACACACTTGCTCTGGTGTGTAAGACACCGTGGACTCACATCCTTCTTGAACAGTCCCATCCTGTGAAGATATCATATAGCTAAGTGTTCATATGCAAATTGCTGTACATATAACCACGCACATATACATGTAGGGTTGTAGTTAATTGCCCTTGACAATGCCCTCCGGAAATGAATTATTCCTGACTGGATTATTAGAGCGTGCTATTTTGTGAGTTGATTCACGATCCTGACGATCGTATCCTGCAGTTGGAATATTACTAACAGGTCAGTGATAACACCTAACTGTTAATATATGGAGTCGGTGTCAATAGCCAGTTTGTGGCTTTATTACCACCGATTCGGTGTCAATAGCCATTCAGTGGCGGTAATCGCCACCGATTATCCGGTGGCAATAGCCACTCCGTTTGTAATAATCTCTGCCAGATCTATAGTACTTGTGAAACGCAGAACCAGTTTGGCTAAGTGGAAGACGGTCGCCTTGACGAAAGTTTATTGAACGAGTGCGCGAGTTTGTCGGGAAATTTATTTACCATCGTGACATCATAGGCGGTGTGGTTGCACCCACAAATGAAGCAATGTCCATTCTAACATAGTTGAAAGTTTGGGCTCAAAAGCTTGAACAGTTTTGTAAATAATAATTTTACTAGGCCTCGTCTGAGGCCTAGTAAAATTTCTCCCGTACGACGCGTAGAGCCCCGCATATCTCCTTGAGTATACAATGGCTGCCAGTCCCGGTCTCTTCGAGGAGGATGGATGGAGTCTTCTGATTTACATCGATACTTGCCAGGTGAACGCGTCTAAAGATCTACTGCACACTCATGCCCGCCGCGCCTGTACGTGTAGGGCGTGGCTTTCATTGGATCCCTTATTTAGCGCATATCCTTTGTTAGGCGCATATTTGCTTACCACTTACACTTATAAGCGCATGCGCTTATTAACCAGAGTCTACGGTATGACGCTTTAAACTTCAGCTAACATTTTGTATCACTACTGCACTGTTGCCTGCACACTAGTACTAAGCCTGTACTCCTGTACATCTAGCACAGTTATTCTTGCACTGTCTATATGATGACGCGGGAACACAGCCACTTCGCGAAAATTGACATGCAGCTGCACCCAAAATTACGCTTGAAATTTTATGGTTATGAATTAATAGGCTTGTGTAACTGTAAACATGAACTATGGACTATGTATTACTTAGGGCATTGTCTTATAATTAGTACCTTATTTACATCTAGTTAATATGTTACTTACATGTCTTGTTAGCTTCTTACTTCAGGGCCGTAGACAAGTTTTTTAGTTTGGGGGTGCTAACTTTCACTACACATCATAAGCAGTTGTGTGTTGTGGCTGTGTGCTATATCCTTCAAATACAAATGCCAAAAATTTGGGGGTGCTTCAGCACCCCCAAGCACCCACTTGTCTACGGAGTGTTATTTTGGTTGCTATGCTTGTTAGTATTTAAGCTAGCCATGTTTTGTGCGATAGCAGTCTGAGATTATATGATATTGATTGAAGTGAGAAGTTTGAACAGTCATTGTTTAACTGAGAGGTACGCAGGGATTGTTACGCTCTTTATTTTATTGTTTGTTTTTCAGATGTTTGCAATTAGGCTGTGGGTTTCAGTTGCCTTCTTAAGTTTTCTCAATCTGCACAATGCTGCTGCCCAGTCACAGATGTGTGAGGAACCATTCAAGGCTGTGATGACAGTTTTAAGCAATGTGACACTCCCCACTTCAACCGACTTCTTGGATTCTGATCTTGTCTTCTACAAGAAAGTCCTTCGTTTTACAGAAGAAGAGATTGATCGAGATAGAGAGGCTGCAATGCAGTTCTTTAGCGATACCTATGGCCTTGACTTTACCAACATAGAACCTAACGAACAGGGACAGAGAACCTTGGGAAACGCAACATTTGAAACTTTTACATTTCCATTCAACTTTACATACGTTTTTAACAGCTGGTTGGTAAATGGAAGAGCAAGGACAAGATGCTTTCCAGTAGGGGAAGGTGGCTATCACATACGATTTACAGGTACAATGATGCTGCATGGAGAATATGGTGGAGAAGAAGGAAAGTTAGTTATTGCAACTGATCGTGTTTTCTACCGACATCAATATGTTTATGAAGCTTGCAAGCAACAGGGAATTATCTTCCAAGTAGAATCAATTGCTCCAATTCAAATAACAGCGAGTAACCGAGGTGGGTTTGTTGTTTACAATTTTCGAGTTCGCAATCGTGTTCTTGGAGAAGGGACAGTTTGGGGAGTTGGCCGAGGAACTGCTGTAGACTCAACAACCTATCGACTTGAAGTTCGTTATGTTTACACATTTCTATAAACCTGGACTCAGACAGTTTTGTTGTGTAAGTCATCTACCAATATGAAGTTTGCTGATAACACAGGTAGCTACAATGATGCATGGTATGTACATATTTGTTAAGAAATGACATTTCAAGTTCCACATGCTAAAAAGTGTGATCGTTGGTCATTTTATTAGCATTGCCGTGGATAGTCTAAGAGTGCCCATGGGTTCGTGTACTCATCTATGAAAGAGTAACCACCTTTGTTAGCAGCAAGCACTTGCAAGATTTATGATACCGACAGCATTTTGTTTATGCAACGTAACATTGCTAAAATACATTTTCAAGATAGATCACCTCTCTTTCATGTGTGCATGCTTGCACATCCTGTAATCTCAGTAAAATACACCAATTGACAGTAAATATGTATATTATCTCAAAACAGGACAGGTTTGTGTGTACATTCATTTGAGAGTTTGATAAATCTCTGTCAAAAAAGTTACACCCACCTCAACACAATCAGTCTAGATCTATAGATGTACACATGCAGTGACTCTAAATTTCTATTGTTGCCATGCACCTGTTTATGCATTAGCAGCAAATATTGGGCTGTATGGAGGCAACTGTTTATGCTGGTAAGGCCATGGTGATGTGTACATGTATATGCTAGAAGAGTCAGTTCCCCCATGGACATTTTTTTTTAGACTCTCTGAGATTGTTGATCTGGCTTCTTTTTTGATGTTTATCATCTTTTACAGATACTACCAACTAAACCTCTTATGTTACATGCAACTCCAACACAGGCAGTTATGCACCCAGGATGGAGTTATATTGTGAAGACCTTTAGTGCATGGGATGAGTACACAGCTCACTTTGCACCCAACATGAACTCCTGCTGAGCCTTTTGTCAACAGATGGTTATGATTCTGATTTACTAATCTCTACTGAATATCTTAAGAAATTAGAACAGTTACGTGGCTACTTGCCATTTGAGCAGTTGAGGTCAAAGCACAAGTTACATCGTAGTAAGGCAGCATGAAGAGTTACGTAGTACTACGTAGAACCAAATACAAATACGTGACTTATAACAGAACCATTTTAGGGTGAATTTAGCCTACCCCAATAGTAACAGGGCTAGTGTGTAAATGTGCATGGCTTGATGAAGCTTACATTTATCTCTGGTAGAGCTTTTGGGGAATTGGCATAATGTTGGAAAGCTTCCAGTGAGCTGGAAGGCGGCCAGATGCAATTGATGGAGCGATATCTTGAGCAAAGTTACAACATCTAGACAGTAATTCCATCAGGCCCAGGAGCAGAATGGATATTCAATTGACTGGGGAGGAGTTAGAACAATTGATCAATTACTCCATAGAGGTGCAATGTGCTATATTTGTATAGTGCTTCAAATTTCTTCATTTTGTCCAACACAACTGTGAGTTGGAAGAACAATCATGCAAACTCAGGAGGAGCCATTTATTTTGAAGATAACCATTTCATTGCATTTCAAATTGCCCCACATATGAATTCAGCTCCCTGTCCTGAATCTGCTCGATGGTATCCAACTTGTTTTTAATAGCAACTCTGCTGATACTGCAGGAAGGTTTTATATGGTAGATAAGTACAAACTAGGTGAAAATAACCATCCAAACTGTGGCAAGTGAAACATGGCACTATCAGTCTACCCTGGTGAAACATTTCAAGTTACAGTTGTTTCAACGGGACAGAGAAATGGAATACACCCAGCAAAAGTCAGAGAAGTCATAGGAGTGGCTTATGAGGTCCCAATATGTCCAGCAAACAACTTTAATGTGTACATACCCACAGCAGAATGTGACCCTAGAGTTGTGTGCACATGCATGGCCCATGTTCAGCTTTTGGGGATAAACACTGTTCTTCATATTGATTGTTCAGACCTGCCCACCAGGATTCAATATTAGTCAAGCAAACAGTTCATATGTCTGTGATCAAATACTTCAAAAGGGGAGAGTGGTTTCTGCGTCTATTTGTGCTAACATGGTGAGAAACAGTCCAGCCAGCGCCGACCAAGGCTGTTCTACAGCCAGCCAAGGCAGCCACCATGTGCACGACATGGGTGCTGTGCACTGCACATGGCAGCTGCTGCATCAGCAGAAAGGGTGGGACAGGGGAAGTCGGTGGTGCCATCCCCTTTTCTACTGACGCAGCAGCTGCCATGTGCAGTGCATAGCACCCTGTGGTTGACCCCACCTGTCCCACCAACAACTTCAACAACTCCGCACAATACTGTGGTGCAATCTTAGCCTCGTTCCAAGGCCTCCCCCGTTTGTTTTTTTTCCGATTTGCGATAATACACGGAAGCGGAAGAGCGGCGAAAAAACGGGGAAGGCCTGGAACACCTATCACGTGAATGAGGTCGAAGTGGAAGTAGGGGGCGTGGGGGAGGGGTCCACATTTCTCATCGTCGAGGCTCCAACGATAGCCAGGACCCCACACGTTCACGAGATGGACAGTACTCGACTTCATCGGTAAGAAAGTCACTCTACTGTCAGTTATTAACCCTTGGCGCGTATGCGCGAGGGTTAAGGTAGTTACTGTGTGCGTGTGTGTCTGTGCGTCCGTTTTCTCTATTCTGTCTTCTCGCGCCTTTAGGCGTCCAACGAGAGGTATCAGCGGGTACAGCGCGGAAAATGCAGTAAAACCAAAAAGCCGTTTTGTCTAAAATTGCTTAGTTCAAAAGTTAGAAGCGTTATAAACTGACGTATACCGCGACAAAGTCAGCCATTTTCTTCACGTGCAATGTTTCCGTGTACCTCTCCGTAACACGTACGTAACGGTAATGTGTGATCACGTAACTTGGAGCAGCTATCAGCCTGAGAACGCAATGAAACGTAGAAAAGCTTTACTGTCTGAGGAAGAGTTATTAGTGAGGAAAGAGAGAGACAAAGTCCGCGAAGTGAGTAAGAGAGCTCCTGAAACACGTGAGCAGACTTGATTGCACAGGCAAGAACAGAACCGAACACACATGGCAAGCATAAACACTTATCATATGAATGAATGAATGAATTTTAATGACGTTTTAGGCCGGGGAAGCCATTTGTCAACCAAAAGACTAAAGAAACTATGTGACATACTACTATAGTAATAACTGTCTCTGCTTCATACACACATGCACAAACTGAGCCAATTGATGTACTACAGGTATTTCCTTACAGCACATTAATAATTCAAATTGTCTATCAAAGTCATTCTCTTGAAAAGAGGGGATGTGGGCTACCGCTATATTGAACAATTTGAGTCGTTCCTCTGCATAGGTGCTACAGGACATCAGAAAATGCTCCTCATCTTCCACTAGCTTTTTACCCAGTTGTAGACAGCTCGGACAGTAACGCTGATCTGCAGGTCGAGGTTGCGGTCTCTGGTATCTGCCTCTCTCGATCTCTAACAAATGACAGCTAATACGGAATCTACATAGCGCTGTTCTCAACAGAGGACTCTTAACATAGGTTAGATATGGTTCCCATTCGAAACTATGTTTAAATCTCCTGTATGTTCTGAGTTTGTTTCTGCCACCGTGCCTTCTGTGCAAGTCATTTCCTAGGGAGGCATGCCATTCCTGTACAAAGCAGTCTTCACATCGTTGGCCAAGCTCGCTGAGAAACTGACGGGACTTGGTTTCGTCTATGTCTTCCATGATGTATGCAAAACCATACTTACTAACAATGGCATTTATCTTCATGTACCATGATCTGTAGTTGTGCCTGGACATCAGCTTTGATAATTCCATTGCCTCCATAACCAACTCTGGTGCTTCCCCCACGGAGCACCTAACCCAGTACTGCACTGCCCGAAACTGCGTAACTAGCCACAATGGGAATCTACCAAGTTCTCCCAGAACTGCATCAGTGGTTGCCGAATTCGGCACTTCAAGTACTAATTTACAGAACTTCAATAAGGTCTTTTCCAGGGAGTCATAGCACTTGGTCCCCCATACCTCACAGCCGTATGTCAGTATTGGAGCAACCAAAACATCAAACAGTCTGCACTTAATATCTATATCCAGACCACCTAAAAGATCAGCTCTGCTCAGCATTGCCATCATAGCTTTCTGTCCACTTTTTGTCAGGGTGTCCACACACAAGTCAAAAGAGCAAGAACTAGAGAATATCACACCAAGGTACCTAAAGCTATCCACCCACTCCAACTCCAACCCTTTGTACGTAAACTGTAGAACATCCGAATCAGACCTACTACCGAATACCATAACCTTAGATTTCCTGGTGTTAACACTCAAATTCCATTTGTCACAATAACCAGAGAGGGAATCTAGCATGGCTTGCAGGTCAGCACCCGACTCATACATCAGACCTTTTACATTCTGGTTTACAAGCTTCACACCAAGGCCACTCATCTCTGACATTAGGTCATTTGTGTATAATGCAAAGAGAGTTGGGCTGAGGGGACAGCCTTGTCTCACCCCTTTATCACACTGGATTTGCTCTGAGCATCCTCTGCTGGTGCAGACCACAGACTGTGCTTGGCTATACATGCTATGTAATATTGTACACATTCGTGAACTAAGCCCCAAATTTGACAACTTCTTCCACAGCAGCCCATGTGACACCGAGTCGAAAGCTTTCTGAAAATCAATGAAGCAACAGAACAACCGTTTGCGTATCTTCTCCAGTAAGCTATTCAGCACGAAAATCGGATCTGAAGTCCTGTGACCCTTCCGAAAGCCAAACTGATAAATTGGTATTATTCCTTCTTCGGTAGCCCATGTCTGGATTCGTTTTTCCAGTACAGCAGAAAACAGCTTTGCAATAACGGGTAGGAGGGTGATACCTCTGTAGTTATTTGCACAGTCAGGTTCCCCTCCTTTATAGATTGGAATAATCAATCCCTGGGCCCAGGATGCAGGAAATTGGCCAAGTTGAAATACTTTGTTAAACAGTTTGGTCAGTGTATGCAGTGTTATCTCATCTAAATTCTTAAACAACTCTGCACAGAGACCATCTGCCCCCGATGCTTTACCATCCTTCATTCTGTCTATGGCCAGGTGCACCTCTTCTGTAGAGATGTCTGTGTCCAGTTGTGTGACCATATTTACCAAGAAGCTGGGTGACTCGTGATTTGTTTCCGTCTCTTGGTGTATTCCAACAAAGTGCCTAACCCAGTCTCCCTGACTAATCTTATCAGATATCATATAGCTTGCGCCGAGGGTTCTGCACTTCAGTGCTGTTCATTGCGCAGGAATTTGTATTTGAGCACCGCCCCCTCTACGTCCACCCCGTGTCCACCAGACGTCATTCACGTGATAGGAGTTCCCAGGCCTTCCCTGCTTTTCGCCGCTCTTCCGCTTCGATCTATAATGAACGCAAACCGAAAAACAAAAATACGGGGGAAGCCTGGGAACGAGGCTAGTGCAATCTATACATAAGGCAAGACTGTTCTCACCTTCATTGAAACTAAGTTCAGTGGTAACTCAGCAAGGTAAGGAGGTTGTGCAACGTTTGTGCAGAAACCAAAACCTTATTGAAACTAGTGAAATCAGTAACTCAGAAGAATTTAGTGGTGGCACAATAGTGGTACATGCAGGCTAGTAGCGATGTTTTGCTTTATAGGGAGCATGATATGAATCCATAAAAGGTTTCACCCTGGCGCTGTTGGACCATGAGAAGAACTTCAAATTAATGTGATATGACCTGCAGCCACTGACCATGTAACACTGGAACTTGATATGAGACTATTTCACCAACAACTGCACAGGACGAAAGTGAAGTCTGAGCTATTTGAATGACCTGCTGTGTAATGGTTGCTGCATGAAGTTTCTATATTTCTCTGCTATTGAGAACAGCAGCTATGTGAAATGAATTTGGTAAAGAAAGATCAGCTAATATCCAGTACCTTAGCTACCAATCACAGCTTTTGCAAACTTGTGTAAAATGTAAAATAATAAATAAAAAATAAAAAATGCACAACGTTGCTGATCATAAGGTGTTGTAAAACAGATCCTAACAAGCCAATCTTGATTAGAATTGCATGGTAGACAAAGCAGCCAAGGTGTTTGGTAAGGACTCATTTGTTGTGAGGAAGAACAGTCTCAGTGATAACTACAATAGCACGTACTGTTGGCTCTAAATCCATTCGATGGTATCCTACTTGGTATACACAAATCCAAACTATTTCCCTGGGTTGATTGACAAATGGCCCCACAGTCCTCAAAACTAGAGCATATCTTTTTTTGGATATTATGTACTAAACTCTATATCGGCCAAAACAGTTATAATGTTCCAGAAAGGCACACAAGACTGGAGTGAGCCTTTGAACCTTGATAGTTTTGCTACCACTGTATTTGGTAGTAAGAGTTTAAAAAGAGTTGCCTTAGCTAACTAACTTTCAGAGTTCATCGTACACATATTTATTATCATTCCTTTATAATTGGCACAAAAATTACCAAAAGCAAAATTAAAAAACAAGTAATATTTTTGAGAGTACAAAGTCAGTGATATAGAGCTCAAAAAGCATGGTGGCTAGTCTGTGGCTGCTCATCAAGCAGAGGTTCAGGAAGCTGATCAAAATCTCTGTGATTGTTTGTAGAAGTTTCCATTAGTGTTCTGTTTATTCAACTGGAGGGTACATTTAGGAGTCTTCTTCCACAGCTTAGTGTGTGTCAATTGCTGGAGAAGGTGGTAGGTGATGATGCCATTAAATGTTACAAATGCTACTGTGACCGACGTGTACCCAACTGCAAGCTTGTTTCCTTCTGTGAGTTTGATGTAATAAGTGGCGGCACCTAGTATGGTCAAGTTTAGAGCAAATGAGCCTTCCAATGCATCTAGACACCAGGTCTTGTATATATAGACCCCACCACTGACCCAGGCCCACAGCTGAAGAATCCCAGCTCCCACTGCAATTGCAAGGAGGTTAATATTGGGGTCCTGCTGAGGAGCAAATACCAGAAGAAGAATAGAGCGAAGCACAAGCAGTAGTCCAGGCCAGTAGCGATGTTTTGCTTTGTAGGGAGCATGGTATGAGTCCATGAATGGTTTCAGTCTGGCACTGTTGACCCATGAGAAGAGCCTCAGGTATGATACAGCCTGTAACCACTGACCACAGAGAAGCAAGAGTGTGTAAGGAAGAAAAAGGAAGAAGACAAGCACTGCCACTAGAAAGAGTGGAATGTGTTTACCAACAAGATAGTCAATACTTGCATCATACAGCCAAACCCCTGTAGAATTGATATTCAAGGTAGGTGATATAAAATACAGCAATGAGTGTGCGAAGAACTTTAAGCATATGAGAGGAGGATAAGTGTTGCCAAGACAGAAACTGGATTACTGCCTAACAAGTTTGCAAACATTTGTGAGTAATGGCTAACGAGAATTACTAGTCCTACTAGCATCCAAAGGTATACTGGAAAAACAAACTGCAACCATGTGTTGCTAGCTATAAGCATCCATTCCATTGTAGAAACATGTCTCAATACCAAAGTCAAGGTTTAGCCATGCAATGCATGAAGCACCAGTACATTCCCCTTGTAGAAAGATGGTGTGGTTGGATCCAACAATATTAGCATAGAACACTAGGCCACTGAGTGTTCCTCTTGCAACTGTCAGTTTGCAGACAAGGACCAAGAAAGAAAGACCTTCGCATCAGTAACACAGTAGTCAAATGGGCGATGTGGGTGGAGAATTAGTGTATGAGATAGAATATCATATCCAACCCAAAAGTGTTGATTTGAATCACATGTTATTTGCCCTAATCCATTTGTAATATTGCATTGATGTGTAGCTATACTGTGCAAGTCTTGGCTCACAGACACATGATCTTTCTGACTCAGAAATGTTAAATCCAGGTGGGCAAGTCTGATGTAAGTATACTAAATAATTCAGTGTTTGACTACTGCAATTCGAACATGGGCTACCTTCAGGACGCAGCTGTATGTTCAATTCCTGGGACAGTGAAAACACAGTGTAATTGAGTTTGCTGCAAGTGTTGTTTGTTTGTTGGAGGTGTTGATAAGGGTTTATTGAGTGTAAGTCAATAACACTGGTTCTTGCTCTGGTCCTCACTGTATAAACATCTCACTGTCCAACTGAAACCACGGAAATTTGAAATATTTGCATCATACAGCCAAACCCTTCTAGAATTTTCTGGATATTCAAGGTAAGTGATATAAAAGAACTTCCTGGAAAATAAGAGAGTGCAAGGGACCTGCTACGCTTCTAAAGTTTGGCACAAACTGGCGGTAGTAACCCACTGGACCAAGGAACTATCTGACTTCCTTCAATATAGACACTGCAATATTCACCAACACCTCTGAGAGTCTGCTGCATGAGACATTGAATCATCGGCGAATTGATGACATGTTGGATCAGCTGGAAGGCAAAAATGTGTTTTCGACCCTTGATGCACGTACTGGTTACAGGAAGATTTCAATAGGTCCATCTTCCCAGGAGAAAACTGCATTTGCTACCCATGATTGACTGTATGAGTTCAAGGTAACGTTTTTTGGGGTGTGCAATGGGCCACTGGCATCGAAAAAAACATCCTTCCAGGTGACTGCATTCAGTGATCAATAATCAACACAAAACTTCATGCAACGAGTCCCCATCTTTCTTCTTTACCAACACAACCGGACAAGCCCATGAGCTCTTGGACTCTTCCACCATATCTTCCACCATCCTGCTGATCTTGGGTCAAAGAAAGAATGGTACTCACCTGGGTGGTTGGCAGATGGGTGGGCTATCTCTTGTGTCAATCTCATGCATTATCTCGCCAACCTCTCCATGTTCCAGCTCTGACTACAAAGATGTCATGTGCATCAACAACACAATCTTGGATGCTCTGCTTCTCATCTGTGGTCAAACCTTTACCACTAACTCTGATTAACTTATCCAACATCTCCTTCCTTGCATCAATCACCAACTCCAATCCACCACTTCCCATTCAGCATAACAGTTGCTCACTACCACTTATAGCCTCTTTCGTCATTCCTTCTGGCAAACCACGACCATCCATACATTCCACCTCAGCCTCAGCATCACCAACCAGTTCCTCTGATTCCACCAAATGGTCAAGTTCCTCAGGTTATGTGGTCAGTGTGACATTCACGATGGTGTGCTGAAAGCAGCTCAACTGAGGGAAAACATCAACAGAGAGCTGGGAATTCCACATCATTAAAATAATTTATATTGTAGACTTAGTCTCGTTCCAAAGCCTCCGCCGTTTTTTGTTCATCAATTTGCATTCAGTATGATACACAGAAGCAGAAGAGCATGAAAAACCTGAACACAAACAAAAGAACAAAAAATGGGGGAGTCCTGGTAACGAGGCTATTGTAGATTCACAAAATTGTTGATAGGTAATTACAACAGAACTGCAGTGATGTTATAGTTCGGAAAGTGTCATTCTTATAGTGGTGTATTTTTACGGACACAAACACCATGACAGTTGTTACTAGAAGTGAGATATTACTTCAGCTTTAAATAGTAACAAATTATGGTAGTCGTGTGTCAGTTGCCACATCGATGTTCATCATGTGAAAAATTCCACACATACATACACATGTAAAGTGTAAAGTTAAAACATACTGGGATATGGGGATGGGGCATTTATGGCTTAAATGGGTGGGGCAGTTATGGAAAGTGAGTTATTGTTTTTTTGGGAGATATGCTCAGAAAACACTGGTCTTCAGTGGAGTACCCTTTCTGGTCATCACATGACCACAGGTTTTGGTCCCTTTGAACTCCCGACCCATGACCTACTACAGAAAGGGCGGGACCAATCCCGCCTAAGGCTTGCTTTGAGTGAGGAGCCCAGCTCTCGGTTGGCATTCACAGAGCTATGAATATTCTAATTACTAAGCAAATTGTGGGTAGGACTCAATGGGTGAAGTTATCATAAGCCAGACCTACTTAATGTTTTGTTGCTCGAGGCCGGCGGGTCAAAAGTTTTCGTTTTCGAAATAAAATTAAATTTGATCATGTGATTGAATTAATGCACACGCGCACGTGGCTTCGTCACAGATGGCTCGTTTGGCTCAGCGTGAAAGTCGTTCGGGTCCAGTTTGTCATTTACACCTGGAAAAGGAATAAAATAATTGGTCGTGTGCCTTTTTTTTTTTTTTTTTTTTTACCGTCCACCTGGGTCTACTTTGTGATTAACCCTTTAAACACTGAATTTTTTTCACTGGAGATTAGTTTTAGCCTAAACATACCTTTAACGCACCGTATCTCCATTTGTGTCAAAGCTCTGACTCCAAAACTGAGCCCAACTCCACTTCCAGCCTTAGCAAGCAGACACGTGACCTTAACCACGCCCCCTCATTAGCGAGCATGCAATGGTCAGCACTCTCCATTGGCAAACACCCGCTTAGAGCCCAAGAAGCCTTCCCTGCCAGAAATGAACCCCCTGAAAGGTGAGAGTAGCATTTTCTAAGCCTGCTCATGCAGCCAGGCCAAGAGTTGGCCCACCCGGTGCCAACCACGGTCCTTTTGCAGCCAAGCCTAGCAGCTGCCATGTGCACAGCACCCTGCACATCACCCTGCGGGTGACCCCACCCACCTCCCCCTGTCCCACCCTTTCGCAAGCAGACACGTGACCTTAACCACGCCCCCTCATTAACGAGCATGCAATGGTCAGCACTCTCGATTGGCAAACACCCGCTTAGAGCCCAAGAAGCCTTCCCTGCCAGAAATGAACCCCCTGAAAGGTGAGAGTAGCATTTTCTAAGCCTGCTCATGCAGCCAGGCCAAGAGTTGGCCCACCCGGTGCCAACCACGGTCCTTTTGCAGCCAAGCCTAGCAGCTGCCATGTGCACAGCACCCTGCGGGTGACCCCACCCACCTCCCAACCACGGTCCTTTTGCAGCCAAGCCTAGCAGCTGCCATGTGCACAGCACCCTGCGGGTGACCTGCGCGCCAGCGCGCAGTGACTATCTTTTCTGCGCAGTGCGCAGTATGACGTTATCAAAAGTGTACTATAGGGTTTAAAGGGTTAAGCTAGTCGAGCAACAAAACATTAAGTAGGTGGTCTGGTCTAACATTAACTAAGGGGATGGGCGAACTAACGTGATGTCTCTCGCAGACTCGCTGTCGTCTTGTCTTGGTGGGGCATTTGGGAGGCTTGTTCGGTGGTAGGCGTTTCTGTACCTAAGATTCCTTTGCTGACCAAACTTCACAGGTTCTGTGGTGTTACGGAATTATCCACCTGTTTGGTGTTCAGTTTCTTGAACTCAAATTCAGCCCTTTAATCCCTGAATTTTTTCACCTGAGACTAGTTTTAGCCTATACATGCCTTTAACGCACCGTATCTCCATTTCTGTCCAAGCTCTGACTCCTTAACTACGCCCACTCATTAATGAGCATGCAATAGTCAGCACTTTTGGTTGTCAAACACTCGCTCAGAGCCCAAGCAGCCTTCCCTGCCAGAAATCAACCCCCTACAAGGTGAGAGTAGCGTTTTCTAAGCCTGTCCATGCAGCAAGGGCAAGAATTGGCCCACCCGGTCCCAACTATGACGCTTTGACAGCCAAGCCTAGCAGCTAGGGCAAGAATTGGCCCACCCGGTCCCAACCATGACGTTTTGACAGCCAAGCTAGGCAGCCACCATGTGCATGTCACCCTGCGGGTGAACCCACCCACCTCCCCCTGTCCCACCTTTTCTGCTGACACAGAACCGTGGCACGCAGAGACTATCTTTTCTGCGCAGTATGATGTAACCAAAAGTGCACTATATAGGGTTAAGTTTAGGCAGTTTTCATAGATTGGTTTGTCTCAATTGCTGTAGAGTGTGGTAGTGCACATTTGTTCCCTTGTGAGTTTGACATAGTAAGTGACGGCAGCTATAGTATGATCAAGTTCAGATTTTCCATTTGATATAGACAACTGCAATTTGTTACAACAGTTCCCACATGCAGTAACAGGATGTGTTATGTGGTCAGTGTGACATTCATGATGATGTGCTGAAGGCAGCTCAACTGGGGGGAAAGAACAATGGAGAGTTGGGCATTCCACATCATCAAAATATATTGTAGTACATTCACAAAATTGTTAACATTGCATCAGAACTGCAGTGATATTATAATTCAGAAAGTGTCTGGGCAGAAGAAGAATCTGGGCAGAGGCCTGGCTACCCCATGTGTATTGCACAATTATAATAACACTGAATGACTGAAGATCTTCACGGAAAGGTACCTTAGATATAGGCTCAAGACACTTAATAGACTCAAATGTGCTTTAAGGTACACATTTGTGTGCTGTGCTTGTGTGCAATTTCATATATAGTTTGTACACATTGAAATGCACATGCAGAAGTGTGCTAAACATGATTTGTAGTAGTGCAGTTCAGCACAAACACTGTGCTACATGTGAAATTCAGCACACATGGTGCAGTTTTGGCACACTTTGTACAATTTTAGCACACTAACCCTAGCCAAAATTGCATACTTTGTTTTTCTTTGTATCTACGCTCTTCTCCCACTTGAGCTTGCAGTATGTGCGTGCAAGTGGGCTAGTACAATGATAATAATGTGGATTGAGAATATAGTATATATGGTGTATATATGACCATATCAAAGTCCATAGTTAAGCTCCATTAACAACAGTGAAATAAATGCCAAATAGTGTTTTTCTTGTACATGTAAACAGTGCAAAAAGTGTAATAGCTCACTGATTGGCTGAACAACAGTGCAAAAAGTGTAATAGCTCTCTGATTGGTTGAAAAACAGACCATCAACAGTGAAAAGGTGTAATAGCTCTCTGATTGGTTGAAAAACAGACTGTCAACAGTCCAAAAGTGTAATAGCTCACTGATTGGTCAGTAACTTGTAAGTACCAACAATTTGCTGTAAACTATCTAATGTACTATAAACTTGTAAACTTGTACGTAAGTAATAACAATTTGCTGTAAACTATACAGTGTACTGTAAACTTGTATACAATAAACTTGCCTATCTCATACATACTCATACTTAATGTAGTGTACTGTCAACTTGGCAAGGTTTATGATTAGCAATCAATAGCATGTTTTCTCGTAAAATTTGGGATTAATAGCACTCCTGATTGGCATAATTGCACTCGGCTTCGCCTCGTGCAATTAATAGCCATTCACTCGTGCTATTAACCCCAAATTGCACTCGAAACCATGCTATTAATTATACAAATAGAGCCAAGTGATCATTTAAGTGCTCAGTGTGTCATAAAGAAGATACGCATTTCAAGAATACTTTGAGTGTCCAACTTGAAGCTCTGAAAAATAAACTAATTTCTATCCATTTGCCACATTCACTAACAGTACATAGACATAAACAGACGTCAAATTAAAGGTATCATGTGGACATGGCCTCATTCCCATGCAGGCTCTCCCCTTTTCTTATGAACAGACATACACATTCTATTGTTATTGGTTGATTAGTTGTTCAGGTTTTGACTATTAGCAGACTGCCATGGCCCTTTGATTGCCATTAGGAAAGTTAAGTAACTGATGGCCTGAGCTGGAATGCCAAAATCGGCTTTTCTCAAAGCCATCTGCATGTGAAAAATTGTCACCTACTTGCCTGCTGTTGTTATCATTCCCGGTACAGGGAGCAGTCCCACAGTAAAGGGTGGGCAGATACTATATTGGGCCGAAGAAGGGGGTGGGCGGATAATACATCATGGATGGATAATACGTAGAATAGGGTAATAGTGTCAGGCAAAGTATTGGTTCTCATAGCATAATTTCTATTCTCAGCTATACAACCAACATAGGTATATACCAGCTAGCCTTGTTCCCAGCTCTCGTGCACAAGAGCCTGAAAACAAGGCTAGGGTATCAGGAAGCCAGCAGGATGCCCATGAACTCCTAGTATGAACATTTAGAGTGTTGATCACAAGTTTTTAAGAGGAGTGATGTAGGTCTACACTACAGTGCCTGGACCTAGGGTAATATTGGAAACAGAGCAAAAATGCAAAAAGATTTTTGGGGTATCCTTTCACAGATACAAATGTGCAATTTTCTGTATAGCCAGCCATGGTATACCAGTTGACACTGTCGGATCATAGTACAACAGGCAGGTAAAACGTGATTTAGTATATACAGGTCATATTAGCCTTGTTTCCAGGCCCCACTTAGCTTTCTGGATGGTAAAAGCAAATGGAGATGGCATAGATGCATGGTAAAAGGCATTCCTTTAGAGAATCACACGTCCACGTGAAATTTGTTCTGCAGGTGCTCAGTCTGTGACAGCAGAATTAAAATGTCTGAAACTTTCAATGTTACCGGGCTTTTTCAAGGGGAGGTTCGACACGAGTGACGTCAAAGACATTTGATGTGATCTTGATTGCCAAGTATAAATTGCTAACCTGCTGCATTCCTTCGATTCAACAGTGATGCTGGGCATCAGAAGTTTCTACCCTGCTAGGATCATTCGGGTTGGGGGGATGTTAGACCACGCTGAATCTGCCTGTTTTGGTTGAGATTGATTACCATCGCTCATCTAGCTCTCAACAGTCATGTTAGTGCCATTTGGAGGTCATAAAAGGTGGAAAGTTCCTTTACACTAGCAAATGGTGTCACCTCCGTAACCCTCCCCTGGAACTCATCATACTCTTAGCTTTAGAGCATTTCCAACTCTCACAGTCACAGTCAAATGAGCCTGGTAAGTGGTAACGAGGTTAGGATTGACTCACTATGTGAATATTTATTGGTAAAACTGAGCTTACTCTCCACTTCAGGTAATGTGTGAACTTTACATCAGAACTGTATAGGAACGGGTTTTGCCAACTTTGTATACCTTCAAATTTATAGAGAGACAGTCACTTTTATGAAATTACTACAGCTAGCATCATCTATGTACCCTACATTCACAGTACTACTACTAGAATACTGACCTCGGCACCTTACACTGCCCGCCTGCCACCTTCCCACGGTCTGCATAGAACAAGGCTTACACACTGGTTTGAAACCGTGGCGTAGAAGATCAAAGTTCACCAATGGATATATTCCTGCCCCTAGCCGCTAGTTTAAAATGTCCGCTAGGCGGTTGAAAATCAGACGCCTTGAACGTCACTTTGAGCTGTCAAACTGGCGATCGTGAGGCTCCAAAATCATTTTGATCCCTTGATTGTCGCTTGATTTCATTTTGATTGCAGTCACCAACGCTTCAAGGGGCAAGATATACGTGACTACCCATTGCAGCTGCCAACTGCTTTTTTGCCATGGTTGCCCACCACCAATTCACTGCAAAAGCAAGTTGGTTGTTTTAACCTCAGAGTGGTTACCATGGTTGCAGACAAGCTGGAGAGACAATGGTTATGTTAGGTATGGAAGACTATTTGCATAAGGCAACTCAATAGGCAGCTGCCCAGTTCATCTTACAAACACAATACACTGACAACCCTCAGAACATCTGTGAAGGAGTCGTTACAAATGCACTTCAAAGTTGCAGTATAAGGAACTTTCATGTAACCAGATGAGGGAATCAAGGATGTTATGAGGGTTTTCAGTGTATTGTGGTTGTAAGATGAACTGGGAAGCTGCCTCTTGGGTTGCCTTATGCAATTACTCTTCAATACCAAAGTAAAGCTCTCATAACCACTGTTTCTTCACTTTGTCTGCAACCAGGGTAACCATTCTGTGGTTAAAACAACCAACTTGTTTTTGCAGTGATTAATGTAGGGTTTGCACGTGCTCGCTATACTCTTATCGCTAATTAATGGGGGAGCCCATGCCCACCGCCAGCCAGCCAGTGGTTACTATATTTGGCGATTTATACTACAGGCTAGCGCAGTTACAGGATATACATGAGGCAGTTATTCAACTCAGCTTACTAGTTTCTAGATGGATCCCCCCCCCCCCCCCCCCCGAAACAGCGCTAGCCTGTAGTATACCTAGCTTGTACTAAACATGGCTTCATTGCCTTCTAACTGCCTTAATTGGAACTTACAAGAAGGCGTCTAACTACCCTAATTGGTACTTGTAAGTACTCCTTGTGGTTTGCAGTATATAAACTACGCGGCGGTGCCTTTAATCCACCCACGTAGTGTAGTACTATCCCCTTTTTGGCAAACACTGGCATGTGAAAATCATGTGCTAAGTTCATCCTTCTGTGTGGTAAAGTCAGCATAGACTGTCTACATTTTGAGCAAGTCCTGCAGGGTTACCTGGGAAAACTTCATCATTGGTGAGTTTATTGGTAGCGATGTCAGAGTCTCCAGAAGTATGCCAGTTTTCGTCTACAGAGGCCATATCTACACATTGCTACAACGCATCTGCATCAAATTGAGTACAGAGGTTTCTTAGATGCTTAGGTACATTTGCACTTACTAATTTTGTGAAAATGTCTGCCTTAGTCAAGAATGCATGCACTTTTTTCGTCATATTTCATCCCTTTTCTGTGTATTTTTGAGGTAATAACAGACTTTGTACTCCTGCTCACAATGACTTTCAATATTCAACGATGAACAACTATATTTGTATACCGGACTGGTTGCCCAAGGGGACAGTGCAGGTTTTTGATTGCAACTTTGATCCAACTCCTGCGGAAATGCTACTATTTACAACCGAAAAACGCCGTTTTTTAAGCGTTTATCAAGCCTAGTGCAGGCATTACACTAGGTATTCAAAATGAACAACCTTCACTGGACTGAATAGGTACTGACTAACCTTCACAGCGAGTTTCATCTCAATTGGACTAGCAGTCGCTTGCGGAACGTGTACCGGACGCATAATCACGCAAAAACAACGTATAAATTTTCTGCAAATCACTTGCATTTCTAAGCTCATACAACCTGCTATATGGACTCAAAGTTAATGATATTGGTACCGTTAGAATCGCTGTTTCATGCTCTTTTCAAAAATCATAGCTGTTAATGTGATAAATTAATTTCAATTTTTACTCCGATATCGCTATTATTGGACTCCAATATTCTCCCAATTTTTATATTTGTCTCCCGTAGCCAGGCTCTCAACACAGCATGAAAGGAGTCCGTTTACAAGACTATACAAGCTTTGTGAATACAAGAGTACAAGCTAATCTACAAGTTTTAGATGGACTCTATTATTTCACTGTAAGAATCCATCTACAAACTAGTAAGCTAAGTTGTACATTTGCATTTACAAAGCTTGTACACTCTTGTAAATGAACTCATTTCGTGCTGTGTAACTTGAGTTGAGATCACTAAGTTGTCTCGGATCCTTCGATCCCAGACATCACTTTTGTTAGCGACAGAAGGTTGGCCTCCCCATAAACAGTGTTTTCTAGCCTTCCTATAACTGTTCATCTAAGTATGTATATACTCTTCTGTTTGTTTCCACTAGAATCTACTTTACTTTGAAGTACTGATGCAATGAAAGTGGAGGATCTGTTGAAATACGTTGGTGTACATCCTGAGAAATTGAATAAGCGCATCAGTGATGATCACATTTGTGAAATAGCTTTATTTTTGACTGAATGGAAAACAGTTGCACCATTTTTAGGCCTTGATGAGAATGAACTGGATGCTATTGAAGAAGAAGAAAAAAAGAAAGAGCAAGTAAAGAAGTTAAAAGCACTCCAGAAATGGAAGAGCAAAACTGGTTTCCAAGCAACCTACAGGAAGGTAGTGCAGGTTCTGTTAAAGCTGGAGAAGGTAGATGTTGCTGAGAAAGTATGTCGCCTCCTAAAAGGTATATGTCTTCTACATACTTGTACTTCACTTTATAGTACCGCGTGGTCTCGTGCTTATAGTACCGTAGAGCGCCCACCCCCTACTTTTGGCCCAATTTCCTGTATAGGGTCAAAGTTTCCTCAAATGAGTGCCCACCCTGGAGTGAGTATTTCACTGCGCACGCATGGAGTTTGAGAAGCACAATGTCAAGTGCTACCCATATCTGACTAGAGGTAACAAACTTTGTGTTATATTTCACCGAAGGTTATTACAAGGCAGCTTTGTGTAGACAGACATATCTAATACGGCACACACTGCGGTGACATGGTGCCATTCAGTGTTGTTGTGCCAACAGGCCTGACTTTGAAGCCACTGGTGGCTTCATTGTACGTTATTGTTTGTCTAATTATTTGCTACCAGGGCATCGAGTCGCTGTAAACATGACATGGGCGCTCTTTCGTGGTTAAATGCAGAAACACTAGAAAGAGCACCCACCCAAAGTTTCCTCAAATGAGTGCCCATCTGGAGTGAGCGTTTTGCTGCGCACTCATGGAGGTTATTACAAGGTTGCTTTGCGTAGACAGACGTAGCTAATGTGGTGCACACCGCAAGCTACAGTGTGCTCATGGTGGCACGGTGACTGTGACAGTGGCCTTCAGAATGTTGTGTGCGGTCAGGACTTGACTTCAAAGCTGCTGGTGACTCTGTTGTACGTTATTGCTTGTCTAATTCTTTGCTTCAAGGACATCGAGTTGCTGTAAACATGACATGGGCGCTCTTTCATAGTTAAATGCGGAAACATTCGAAAGAGCAATCACCCCCCTCTTTGTAAGGTGATCTGCCCATGGGTGCTCTTTCACGAGACTACGGCAACTGCACTCTTAATGATGGAGTAGTGAGTCGTAGTCTTAAAATGGTACTTCTGAACATGGCGACCACCCAGATTTTTGGCAGTTAAATAGGATATTGTTGAGTACTTATGGTACAAGATGTAAAATACTTATGTGTTCTGTGATGATGCCATTCTACTAGTCCCAAATTGTCCCACATCATGAAGTTCAAGGAATGCTTTCAAATAATTATGACAGAATGTTGAGAAGCTTCTCCTTTAATTAAATCAGTCTTTCCTTCTGACGACCTATTTCGACTATAATGTAACCATGTGACCTAACCTCCACAAATGATGATTTATATAATTATTGTAGTCAACATTTCTGGAGAAGGTTTGGTTATATGGATATGGTAGAACTATTTCCTTGTGGACATTGCACTGTTGTTGGTCACAATCCAACCCATGTGTTGCAAAGACGACTCTCAATGTTTGCTGATAAGGTAGCAGCATGAACAGGAAGGACCTAGCTACCATCTATTTAGAATGAGTGTCTACCACTCAGGTAAACTAAGGCATGCATTCTCTTTTTGTGAAGAATTCATGAGACCACAGTCGTGGTAAAGGCTATCGAGACATGTCGTTTTACACTAGATACACAGATATTGACTAGGTATACGCATGCGCATAATGTGCCTCACGCAGAGCACGTGGGAAGTTGGTGGTGGACGTCTAGACAGAAATTGTGGCAAAGCGTGGTCTTGACGAAGTCGAAGATTTTGAGGACGTGAGCGAAGCGAATTGCTTTGTTGCTGGTGCGCAAGTCTTCTCCTTTCACTGTCGTATTGTTGTCTTTCATCACTTAAACGTCTTCTGTACCTCTGGACGCGTTCTCTGGCGTGGCGTCGTTGTCTCTCCTCTAAGTCTTCCATCGTATCGTGAGCTCAAGCGCACCAAGGAGGGCACGTGCCGGAGGGTACGTAAACTATACGTAAAATCAATAATGTGTATGTAAAGCTAAAAGTCCTGATTTGTGTATAGATGGTTTTCATGGGGCGTGGCTTCACTTCCGGAGGGCAAAAGTCGGTGTCTGGGTTTAGTGCAGCTGCATGGAAAATACAGGCTAATAAGTGCTACACCGAGTCCTTACCATTAGTACTGAAAGATAAAAGAAGCTGCTTCTCTCAAGGTGGAAGGTCCGCCGTACAGCTGCCTATCGATCGCGCGTTTGCCCTCCGGAAGTAGGGCGCTTAATTGACATTTGGAAACCATCTATAGATGAAGGCCTAAGCTATATGTACGGTACCATGGAAACCGTATTTGTGGGCGTGGCTATCAATTACCACTAATATCCATTATACTAATTATTGAGAATATATCGTCAAAGTCAGAGCAGAAGACGACGGTTGCTCGCTACCAAACTCACTGTACTAATTCAACTGAAGGTTCTATACATGGAAGCATTTGGAAGAACTTGCAGCCTCTTACGGTATTCCCAGTGGTGGCAAACATATCCTGGATGAAACAATGGTGTTGTTTCTGTAGCGTGCATAGTGTCTCACCGCTATCCAATATTTATTATCTGGTCATATATATATATATATATATATATATACGGACAAGAAATGGCTATAGTGCATTTAGCTCATAATTATGCTGTACTTTGTTATTGTGTTGTATGCCCTATTGTAGCTGTTGAGGCAATCATGCAGCATAATTATTTCTTTTTTTTGGGGGGGGGGGAATTCCAGTGCCCTCTCTATGAAACTTGCATTGTATGGTTACGCCCACTTCTTTTATTCACATGAGCTTTACATTGAGGTTACGTGAACGTTAAATCCCATGCCTTAATCGCCCTGAGCAGTACTCAGAACATCCATCCAAGAAACAGGCCAACATAGGTGTAATCTCGTCCACTCCCACGATCGAAGTGGGGCTATGCATGGTACTGGGCAACAGGTCTGATATTCTGTACACCCTTTCACCTTTGCTTCCAGACCTGAATTCCAGTGCCCTCTCTATGAAACCCTGAACATCTTCCAGAAAGTTTTGGTATTCTCTGATAGTAAGCAATCCTTCAAGCCATGTCCAACTGTTTTGTTTGACATTCTTCTGTTCCACCTTGACACAAACAGTTCTCACACACACGGTTAGCAATACAGAGTACAAAGGTCACTTGAAGTTGAAGCGCTCAACCTCTGAATGGCATATAAAGACCACGCTTCTGTGTCCTACGTGCAGCTTACAGGCTACAGAACTCATTCACCTGGATATGATGATATAGTCGCAGAGCACGATGTAGAAAGCCGCGATACCTTGCTTGCATTGTATGGTTACGCCCACTTCTTTTATTCACGTGAGCTTTACATTGCGGTTACGTGAACGTTAAATCTGATGCCTTAATCGCCCTGAGCAGTACTCAGAACATCCATCCAAGAAACAGGCCAACATAGGTGTAATCTCGTCCACTCCCACGATCGAAGTGGGGCTATGCATGGTACTGGGCAACAGGTCTGATATTCTGTACACCCTTTCACCTTTGCTTCCAGACCTGCACAGACCTTCACATAAGTTTGGCCACCAGATGTAACTCCTTGCCAGATACTTCATTTTGATAGTGCCAGGGTGTGTATCATGCAACGGAAGCCAGATTTGAAATTATTTAATTGTCTACCGGTCTATTAGAATAGTGACGGTATTCCCCAGTTGCATCATGTGTCTCACAGGATCTAATTGAGGAGATCTCTCGCAATCTCCACTTTGTGACTAATGACACCCTCCCTAAGAGAGGCTAGCCCGGTTACCATGGTGATAGTCATCCTCCACTCTGTTTAACTGGGAAGGGAGGAGAGGATGATTGTTGTTAGTCTCATACCCAGACCCAACTTGCGAGGAGAGGGTCTGGTGAAATTCAACTGATTCCTTGGGCTTCATAAAACATTCATAACTTACTGTATGCATAGTAGGAGTAAGCTGGGCTCTTGGACGTACAGGAGAGAGCTGGGTTCTGGGACTCACAGGAGTGAGCTGGGTTCTGGGACTTACACGAGTGAGCTGGGTTCTGGGACTTACACGGGTGAGCTGGGTTCTGGGACTCACAGGAATGAGCTGGGTTCTGGGACTTACAGGAGTGAGCTGCGTTCTTGGACTTACACGAGTGAGCTGGGTTCTTGGACTTACACGAGTGAGCTGGGTTCTGGGACTTACACGAGTGAGCTCGGTTCTGGGACTTACACGAGTGAGCTAGGTTCTGGGACCTGCAGGAGTGAGCTGAGTTCTGGGACTTGCAAGAGTATAGTGGGTTTTGGGACTCACAGGATTGTGCTGGCCAACAGGAAGATGCATGCTGGTTCATTCACAAGGAGCTAGTGACCACTGTGCATGCACAGTTTCTAAAGTTAAAATTCCCACTCCCCGGGGGATTTATCAGATTCAAAATCCCCAACTTCCCCATACTAGTCGCATACTGGCATAACATTGATCGGTGCATAACATTGTACACATCATATGCACAAGCAGGCATGGATAAGACAAATAACACAACCATAGGAATCCAATTACACATGTTACTCAAGATACGATTATACATTTCTGGCAAAGGTTTGGTTGTATGGTTAGAAATACCAGTAATGTAGTCAAAATAGGGGTTCTGAAGGAAATACTGATTTAGTTAAAAGAGAAGCTTCTCAACATCTTCATTCAATACTCTGAAAACATATTATTTGGAAGCAATCCTTGAACTTGTCACAAATAATTATGCAACTGAAATAACCAAAATGTGGTTGAAATAACCCAAAAGTTATTACAGTGGCATGCATGCACATCTGTGTGTGTGTGTGTTTGTGTGTGTGTGTGTGTGTGTGTGTGTGTGTTTGTGTGTGTGTGTGTGTGTGTGTGTGTGTGTGTGTGTACACTGTGTTCCTGCACCCTGCATAAAATGTAAACTCATACATTTAGTATTCAGTAGATATATGCAGTTTATCATATATCCCTGCTATGGATAATTAGCTAAGCATGTATTATTTCAGTTGTTTCCAGACATCTAATACTTGGTTATAGCAATCAAAATCTGTGCTTATTTTGATAGTTTTGAACATACATGTTCTTTTTTTTTCTTACCCACAGAAGATGATAGGGGCGTCACAAGCAGTGACAGTAAGGAATTACAGTCTAGATTGACAGTGGATGGAAACAGTACAAGCGCAGGGCTAACCAGTGCCCTTGCTATTCAGCCTTCATTCCAAAAACTAAGTTCTAGTGAGCAAGACGAGCTCATGGCAAAACTGTACGATGATGAAGAGAGCATGAAACTTCAGTTTGGGTCCTTAGTTACAGAAACATGTTATTCAGTTCAAAGGAATGTCTCAATAGATATTTTTCGTGCAAGTATCCTAGCACTGAGGACGTATGAGCCAACTCCTGGAGAGAGAGATCGATCACTACTTGGTGCTCACAGTGGAGAAATTCAAGCAGCAAAATCAAATGCAGAAATCTTTCCTATCCTGTACCCATACATGAATTATCTCAATTATGAGATCTTAGAGTATATCATAAATGGCCATGGAACAAGTGATGATCATGTGAGACTGAAGAATTATAAACAAAAGCTTAGTATATTCTGTGAGCGTCGGATTTTTGAAGTTCCTATGCTTGGCAGGGACACCAACAGCACATCCCCAAACCAAGTGAAGTTTGTTGTAAAGTTTGATAAACCTGAAGGTATTACTGTTAAAGAGTCGCTTCAGATCAGAAAACAAATTGCTAAGATTCTTCACATCACAGTGGCTGCACTTGTAATTTACCATGTGGATGTGGGATGTGTGCAGCTAACCTTTCTGATTCCTGAATTTGTATCTCAAGAGATAATTCCATTATCCAGTGAGCAAACATCAGTACTCTCCAAAGATGTGTCAGTGATTTGGCTGAAATGTGGGCAATACATATATAAGGTATATGCAAATTTCTGTACATTTTTTTGCTTTTGTGGTAGATATCTGAAAATAGAAATTATTGTTGAAGGGTTTATATTGTTGTTCACAGAATATCAGTGAGAAGTACAATGAGGATGCTGTCACTCAAAACACTGCATTAGTAGGAGTGGAAGACGTTTATAGTCAGATTCAAAAAGAACCACATGCCGAGTGGCTAGAAGATACTGCCCAGCACAAGACAAGTGGAGGTTGGTACTGAGTAAGCTATAAAATCCGGAATGGCAATGGCAAAGATAAACAAACTGAAACCACGCCAACCATGCCTTTCCCTCGCTTTTCCAACACAGCACATGCACACAACTGCACGGTTGGTTGTAGTGAAAAGTGCCATCTGGGAATAAGTTGCACCACAGTTGAGCAGGAAAGTTATGTCATGAGTGGACGGGTTCACTGCAAATCATGCTTGTAGTTCGACTTTGCTTCTTCACATGATCTTACCAGTGAGAACTGGAAATTATATGTTAGCCCATGAGTTGTGTAGGTAAGGAGCTAGCTTTTCGAGGTGGCATGCAACCATTCTAGTTCCCCATGTAACCATCGTCTTCGTGGGTGCAAACTCAAGGTGTTCCTCACCTCTAGCTTCAGGGCAGTCTGAAAAGGCTTTTCCTTATGTCAATATCTCCTCTATACATTGCTCTCAAGCAGTTGCACATTGAGAAAGTACAAGCTTATTTCTTGCCTCGACCCCCATTTACTTCATGTGTGACTTCTGGTTTTGTTTTGTTTTGTTTCATCGTTTCCATTCCGGGTTTTACAGCTTGCCCTAGTATGGAGCTAGGGTAATATTCTGCAACAAACCAGATTTATATGGTAGATAATGCATCGTAGGCTGGGATTTATGGTTAATACCACCTGATTCCGAGTGCAGAGCCCGAGGAGAAGGGTGGTTATTGTAAACCATATATCCCAGACTACCATGCATTATGTGTAATATTGTCCACTCTAATTGGTCCTTGTTGTTATTAGTAAACATACAAGGTAGTTTACAATGTAAACAAAGTAGCTTATAGGAATCATCATTTTACAACTTCCTGTGGTATATGGAACAGAATCTACAACTTTCTGTCCATATATGGAAAATAATACCCACCTGTTACCATGCACAGAAACAATTAAGGGTGAAGTGAAGAATATAAATATTTAGACTTGGATATGTGTATACAACCTTACTCGCAGTGATCTGCTAACAGGTCAGTGGCTGTCATTTTAGTTGGTAACCTGTGGTACATATCAATTACTCCTGCAAGAAGTGTGATGCATTTGCGTCATAGGAAGCACATATACGTAATCATACATTGCAAATGATCGTCCATTGCACAAAGAGAGTAATCCTTACCTGAGTAGTGATATGTAAAGACCAAAACTTCCCTCTTAGCAGTTAATAGCTATTACACACATAATTTCAAATAGGCACATACTTCCTGTTATTGCCAAACACCTTAGCGTGAGGTTCATAATCGTGCAGGCGCTGCACGCTAGTGGTGTCTTAGTCTGATGTTGTGCTTGTATGTATGTATGTCTGTCCATAACGGGTTTACAATTGAATTATATAGGTTTACTCATAGTTTACGTACCTTTTTGGCACGTGCCGCTCATAATGCCATCGCGATGGAGGTGGAGGACTGGGAGGACAGAAGACAACAGCAGGCTGGAGGACATGTACAGAACTATAGAAGACGGTTAACTGCTCAACAAATAGATGAAAGACAAAAGGATAATGGTGACCAGAGACGACTTGCACATCAGCATCTGAGCGATTTACTTTGCTCACTAACCCGTGAATGGGATAGGCGGAGGACAGCACGGCGTTGTCTTGTCCGATCGAACCTTCCACGTGCGCTGCATGAAGCACATGATGCACATGCGTATACCTAGTAACCTACTACTTAATTTGTCACATCCATTTGTTGCTAAATTGTGTGCACAGTGCACAGTTATTTGAACTTGTCTAACATGCAGCATGCATGGAAGTACTCTGCGCTCTCCAAGATACCCTCAATGCCGAATTTGTACTATGGCTCATGAGGGATCTGGCCTACTAGCTACCACCTATCCCATCACTAGGGACACAGTTTTCTATGCATATGTAAGTTTAAGAACTTCACCAACAGTAAAGAACCATGTTCATTCAGGAAAGACAGGAAGGGTGATCTTGGTATAGAAATGGGTGTGAAGTTGGCGAAAAGCAGATTGGTTCGAGGTCCACAATCCAGCTCATACAGAAATATTAAACACAGCCATTGCTTGTAGAGTGAAGTGACTTTGGATCAATTGCTAATTGAAGCCACATAGATGATAGATACATAAAGCCAGCTACTTCCTGGCTATGGCACCTTCAATGTTTGACGGGCTGGACAGGAGATTGCCACATAGCCCACACTACTGCTACCAATATGTTAGTTGTGTAGAAGCTAAACAACAGTATGCAAACCCTTTTAAGATAAATATCTGTCAGTGAGGTACAAATCACCATTGCCATCAAAAAGTGTAGTTGGCACACAGAATTTGCTGCAGTGCAGCAAGCCATTACTGAAGTATCAAAGTGAGTTGTAGCTCAGTGTGTCTGTGCTGGATTGGTAATTTGGTTCCTAAATCTTGTAGCTAGTAGATGTAGCTTGTCCTACCTTAGTCTTTATACAAGGCTCCAGAACTGCTAGTGAGTTGTTTGTGTGGTCACTAAAGCATCTACACTGTTGTTCATACCTCAGGTTAGCAGTGGTTTATTGTAGTACAAACTTGAATCCCGTTCTGACTCATGAATATTAACACTTTGCGCGCGCGGAAATTATAAACGTCACCGTTTATTAACGCGGAAATTAAAATTATCTGTCTGAGGTCAAAGTAACAAGCGCTTGCTTGGCGCCAAAAAATTTGCAAGCTGGCTATTTGTGATGCATAACACAATTTACTTTACCTGATTCATGCGACAACATGCCAATACGCTCGTATGTAGGGATGAGTCTATTATGCTTTTTACACCTCCTATTATGCTTTTTACACCTCCTATTATGCTTTTAAGCAATTCTCAAGAAATTATGCTGAAGAAAGTGCCCATTATGCTCGTTTCTTTCTCAACAAAATGCCCTTTTCTCACAATTACAACCACGTTAGCCGCGATCTTACGCTTTCGCGCGAAGTCAGAAGGCCTAGGCGATTTTAGCTTGCTCAATAATGAAACGACTCAAACGTCAACTTCTTGGCCGGGCTCCTGGGAATCCTCTGGCTCGCTTCTGGAGCTGTCGACAACTGCTGGGCCACTACTACTACTAGTACTAGGCCCGCTATCTATGCTGCTGCTCGGATCTGCAGTCGACGACTCCATTTGACGAGCACTACACGTGCATTATTCCCGTAAAACTGCCCGATTATTCCCGAATTATGCTTTATGCTTTTGCGGACTGATTATTCCGGAAATTATGCCGGCATATTAGACGCATCTCCTACTCGTATGATTACGCCCCAGTTTTACCAACAGGAAGGGATTTACCCCCAAAAGCTCGCTTGGCTTCGCTACTTACAAGCGTAAACTCTCCCGTGCCAATATATTGGCGCATCACGCTACGCATGGATAGCCCATGCGCCAATATAGAATCTCGTTATGTACAGACTTGCTCATGAGGAAAAAATTACGGGTTTACCCCCAAATTAGGCTTTAACCCTCTCTTTACGAGATTTAACTTCACCGAATTTCTGCATACACGCATGCATTCAGAGAGTATGCAGCACATCAAGGGAGAAGAGAACAAGTAAGCATGGTATCGGTATAGTATTAAAACAGTCAGTATTGAATATCAGAGAAGGGATGCATTTCTGGCAGCTGTGTAGCTAGACTGACATTTCAGAGCAACCCTCACAGCCTATTAATTGATGATCAGTATGGAGGCCTAAGTTTTGTGTTCTCATGGGCAACAAAAAAAGCTTGAATTATTTCTATCCATGATCCTTGACTGATCAACACTGTTGTATTTGGTGCATATAATTAGCAAACCTGCTGTCCAATGCTGTGGTGTGCATTTGTCCGAGTATAATATTGTTTATAAACATGATGGAGTGGACAAAATAAGAGTTGACTCTGCATGACAGTATGTGCACATGCAGATCAAAACGTCTGCATGCTAGCTGGCATGTTCGGTGATAGAACATACAAAGAATCCAAAGAAGCAAGTTGAACCTACCTCATAAGTCAGGAAGATAGTTTGAGGGAGTGCTATATATATAGGGGTAAGTTTATCTGTCATTGAGTTGTGTAGCCACACACTACAAACTGAGCACGGGGCAGGTAAGGCAAAGTGGTTGCTGAAATATACAATCATGCATTTATCAAACATCATTACTGAGCATACTTGTATGCTAAACATACGTATACTTACTTCATCAAGTTGAATTTTTTGTCGAGTACATGCATGTACTAAGTCTATGACATCAATTGAACAAGTAAATATCTGTAAAGTAAATGTGCACCCAGCCTCTCTTTGATTATGCAGTGCTCAAAGAGAGGGATGCTAGGGGAAGGTCATCTGTGCGCAGTGTGTCAACTCCTCTGGTGCTCTGAAAGGGGTGCTAGGAGAGAACTATATGTAGTCTCTGAGAAGGATGTCTGTATTCACTGCTGTGTGCATTGACCTTGCAAAATACAAACAAACAAAAAAATTATTATTTTCCCATTTAGCCTGTAAAGAAGTTTACCACATAATTATATTCACATGCACAGCTTGTTTGTTTCATGGTCAAGCAAACAGCAGTAAATTTGTACATGTAGTCTTTACACTGGAAATAAATTGGGGAAGTGTATCATAGTCTCCTACCAAGGCTCTCCTCACACCCTGAGCTTGCAGTACGAGACTGGTTTTGTATGCAAGTGCAACAGTACGTATAGAAATGAGAATTTTGCTCGATATGTAAAACAAGAACACAGCATTAACGGTGCAATTGAACCAGGTAAGGATTTTAAGTATATTAAGACATTGCAGAAGGTATGCATAGGTGCATGCATGGTGAGGGTTCAATTTGAAGCTCTTAAAGCATTTACAATTTCACAATTTCTGCTGCTAGAAATTTGTCACATGCATGGATTACACAAATATAAAGGACTTCATCGGAACATGAACACATTGAACAGACATAAAATAGCTTCATTTTTAAGTCTGATTTCAACACACAGTGTTGACAATTTCAACAATGTTTGACCCTTGGTGCATAGTTAGATTGCAGTGTACAGCAACGTAGCGCACAAATGCACACTGCAGCAATGCACAGCAGATTTGCAAATTATGCACCAAACACAAGAGTGTTGATCAATCATGGATAGAAATAGAAAATACAATTCAAGCTCATTTGCTGCCCATGAGAACACAAAACTTGGGCGTCCATACTGATTAATAGGCTGTGAGGGTTGCTCTGAAATGTCAGTCTGTTTCCCCCTAGCTACACAGCTGCCAGAAATGCATCCCTTTTCTGATGACCAGTTTTAATACTATACTGATACCATGCTTACTTGTTCTCTTCTATAAATTTGGGGGTAAACCCGTAATTTTTTTCTCATGAGCAAGTCTGTACTTAACGAGATTCCCAATATATTGGCGCTTCGCGTCCTAAGTGTTAATAGAGTCACGTGACCATAATGGCACTGTTAAGATTCATTGCCTTGTTTTCCCACGGCAGCAACTGGAATCAACAAGGGGGTGTGTCCCTTTGATTGGGCATGGGGCACTTCTTTTTATGTTGCTGAGCAAAAAGCGTTAAAAATTTGTTTTCTAGCTAATTAAAATGTGATGCTTGGCTCTTTTGTGTGTGTATGGCTAGCTGGAATGGGCTTGAATGTGAGCATTCTAGAAGGGCTGAGAGCCATCCCAGAAGACAGATGTCATCACACAGTTCTCTGGCAAGGCTACTGTAGAAAGATGTTTTAGCTTTGTAGGTTCCACCCTTTTTTAAGCTAGTTGGAATGTGTGTAACTTCGCTCCAGTCCAGGAGTTATGACAGGGAGTTGGTTTGTGGACATAACCACTGGTCTAAAAGTGAGCAGGTAAAAGCATACCTAATTTTGTAGGGATGGGTTGAGCTTTCTGAAATTGGGCTCAATTTTAGTTGGTTTTAGTGATGTTGTGTTAAATTTTTATGAAAGCCAACGTGCCCAAATTGCTTTGTTTTGAGGTTAACTTTGAGTTTTGCCCTGTAGACTGGAATTAAAGGTGCCCCATGACATTTGTGCCCTCTTCAAGACTCCACCCACAGTTTGAGCACATCAACACACCAACAAGTGAAAACTTCACATATGAACTTTGGGGACTTGATTTTTTTTTGGCATAGTCAGGTAGAGGGAGCAGTTTGGTACAGTTTTTTGTGTACACTTTGACCTTACCCATTTAGCTCTCCACATGATTCAGAGGTTTGTGATCAAGGGTTGTCCTACCTTAAATATAAATGTAAAAAAAATTCGTATGCCCATGTTCTGCAACACACGTACCTTCATGTTAAGATAGCTAGATGGTCACTGTGAAATCCTATGTGGCCGTAGGTCCCATTGGTGGGTGGCAAAAATATTTCACCTTATACACTCACCAAGGATTAGTTCTTGAATTAGACGTATCACATTACCCATTTATTGACTTGCAGTACATAGCCGAGTGAGAGCTTTTCAAAAGTTAGTGGTTTAAAAAATATGGTATAGAGAACACAAAAGTACAAGTGTCGGAGATGTGGACCAGCAGATGGTACAACACGGAATCCTACAAATGGGGTACCTGAGGGCAATGTACTATAACCATAGGTACTTCAATGATAACTGCTTCCAGTCTATGCTCAAATTTGCGTAGGCCCTATTAGGCTGAGAGAGAAGGCTAATATATATTATGTACTCATTGGGATTTTCTAACATCACATTATACCGTAAGCTACCGAAATACGCCCCCCCTTTTTACACACTACTTTAACTTTGAAGCAAAAGTAGGGAGGGGCATTTGCTTGAATTCATTTCGTCTTGTGCGAATGCTCCTCCCACCGTTCCTCACATATACGTGCTCGACAATCGCGTGACGACTGATGCGGCTTTCTGGAAGAATGGCAGCTTCGATGAACATGTACTACAGGAAATCAGCAGTGCTTGTGTTGATACTAAGCCACGAGGCATCGAAGCAACTTGCATCGTCAGCGGTGACAGGGGACGACCCCACATAAGTTTGTGTTTTCAGTGCGAGCAACAAAACCATTGGTGGTGGCCAGTGAACAAGGCTATAGTAATTTGTGTGTATGTCTTTACGAACACAAATCGACGACGGAAATTAGCCAAAAGCTCACTAAAAGCATGCCCAGAAGGCACTCGATACGGGGCGTTTATACAAAATACCTATGTAAGAACCTGGGGGTTGAAGAGGGGGAGTATTTTCGGGAACTTAATGCGCTAGAAAATTGTGTACATGTCACCGTTTATTAACGCGGAAATTAAAATTATTTGTCTGAGGTCAAAGTGACAAGCGTTGCTTAGCAAGCCCTAGGCCTTGTCAGCTGCCTGATTTGTATAGATAGCATGTAACAAGGCAGGACTAGTTCATCTAAATTGCTGATCACGCTAGGTAAGTGATTTGTACCTGTTTGAAGCTATTATCTGTAGGTGTATATCGTAGCTTACCAGCAATTTGAAACGTCGCCGATTTTCTCATTTGTTACATACGGCTCTGACAGGCTAAGCCTTTTTCCAAGTTATTTGATCCAGCCTTATGTGAAATCTAGAAGCCACTTGCTCCCTATGTTCAAGGAAAAGCTTCGCCTTGACGGACTAGTGTGCTACGAAGTTTGGAAGCCATACAACTGCTAAGGGCCATGCCCACATGTCTTGTGACGTATCACGTGACTCAATTATTGACTTGCAGTACGTAGCCGAGTGACAGCTTTTCGAAAGTTGGTGGTTTTTAAAAAGAAAGCAGTAGAGAACACAAAAGCACAGTGCCAGAGATGTGGACCAGCAGATGGTACAATGTGGAATCCTACGTTATTCTCAAAGAACTTGAACTGTTGCGATTCTCAGCCACCATACTTATGCTTGCTCCTCTATGCCATTTTGTTAGGATATAATATTCTCAACAATTACGTCATCAGAAGTTCACTGAGCATGCACATGTTTGGGTAGCTTTCTGTGTGTGATAAGAAGGCAACAGCTGACGTGAAGACTGCTGAAGACAGTATCAGATAATGCAAAACATAGAGAGTATAATTATGTGGGCATTTGAGCCACCTGACTGCATTTTGTGCATGAGATAGGAGTCCCGATCTCCTCATCACCTCAGTGCAGCCGATGAAGCCTGGTAGTTACCAAAATGCATCTTGTGCAGTGCATGGGTGACTTTGCATAACATCTGGGCCTGCCTCTTTGAAGGGAAATGTGGTTTATTATAATTGAACTTTCAGGAGAAATATTGCAAGGTATGTATTGCTAAGGCTGCTGTATATGAGTGCTCCAACACAACTACCTATGTGCTTGCAACAACTTTAAGACCTGGATCTTGTTAACACAATACACATGCAGACCTCTTACCTAAAATAGGAAAACAAAGCAAAGTCATCCTCATATCACTACTCAATACTCATGCTGTATCACAGAACCACACTAAACATTCACACCTACAGAGTTTTTCTATGTCTAATCTTATAATTATCACTTAAACTTGCAGAACACAGTGTTAGGTATGAATAAGAATGTGAAGATGGATACAGTATGGTTAGTAATTTTGATGGGTGCAAATTTTCATGAAATAGGCCAAAATCCTGGTTTCCGAAATTATGGTTTCGGAAGGTAACTTACTGATATTTGCTATCCTGCATGTTAGCTAGCTCAACAGCTCAAAGCTAGTACCAAGTCTAGTAGTGTCTATGGAAAGAAATGACAATCTCAACCCTTGTTTGTGGGTGAAGCATTACACAGGCACAGTCAGACTAAGTATGAAGGCAATCATTTGCACTCTTGGCTTAGCACTATATCAACATTTGCATCTGTGCTTACTGCAGCACTTAGATTCAATTGGTTTTAGCAGTTTTCATTAAAGGCACACTTGCTGACTGGCTTCTACTACAGTTTGAAGTACAGCATTCTTCGCCTGCAGTACGAAATTTGCATACTACAGGCGTTGAACTACTTCGGAAAGTTGGCAACAAGGCTACAAGTCAGTCCGCTTTCTAGCACGATAAAGCTTTCTCCACTGTCGGGCTGGCCTCAATGAAGCACGGGTGAAGTGACGATGCAGGTCGATTCGGTACACCCTGGTAGCCAACTTGTGCTAAATTGAAACATGATTCACTTCCCGCAGGCAACGAAAAATGCTAAAATTACCAACTATACTGTATGAAACTGTTTACAAGCTAGTACCTTGCTGTGCGATTACCAGAGTACAACTTGTACATCATAAACTGGCCACAGATTCCCACAGGACAGAGACTAAGGTTCAGGAGGAGGATACTGAAATGAAGAGGCTGCAAATACTGTTACAAGCACTGAAGGTACATGATTTGTAGCTACAGTTAGTAGCATAGCGACGCTAGGGGCCATACCCCACCAACCTGTCAATTATCAGCTCCAATAGTACCTTTGTCAATTATGAATTGAGCACTAAAATGCATATCAAGATTCTGAAACAAATATTACACAGTATTGATATCTGTATCAGCGGAATAACACTGTCTTGTGTGCTCTCTTGACCTCACTGTGAGCTTGCAATCACTGGCATAGATCTGCTGCATGCACATATACCTACCTGTTTCTAAGTAATGGCCTAAATGAATCCTAAAAACTGACATATTAGAGGATCTAAGATTTGAAAAATAAATTCTAGTGGGCCCCCAATCTCCTCAGATGCTTCTGCACAGTATGCCAATGGTTCTGTGCCTTGGCATCTGTGTCATGGCTACGTTACTGGCTATGTCACTGTGTACAATTATAGTATCACTGGAAGTGTAACAGTATAGTATCTACATTGCAGTATTCTCTCTCAATTGCTACAGGTAGAGCTTCACCAGAAAGATGACCAAATCCAGGTACAAGACATGGAAATTCGGGAGAAGGTTGCTCAAATAAACAGGCAACAGAGAGAGCTACAAGTATTAAGAGTAAGTTTGAGGATATTCTACTGTAAGAACAGAAATGACCAACTCATTATCTGGCTCTTAGGATGACAGAGAAAGGCTGCATACAGAGATGGATGCTAGTTTGGCAAAGAAGGATCTTACAATCAGCAGACTGCAGGAAGAGCTACAAATGCTGAGGGTATGTAGCTGCATAAACTTTACTATCTGTGTGATAACAGTGTCCTGTTCTGACTAGGGCCAAAACACAGTTAAAGGTGAGAGACTTGCTGAGGTGCAGTCTCAGCTTCAACAACTGCAAGTAAGTCTGACACGCAGATTTGTTTGCCTACTGCCATTGTTGCTTATCTAAAACTAGTGAGATGATTCATCATCGTGGGGCGAGCCTGAGCAAGCAGCAAAGTGCTGATTTACTACTTTGTCATGGCACACAGCAGGATTTGTCACTGTCAACTGTTTAAGCAAAATTTGATAATGCATAGGTAGCTAAGTCCTCAATATAAGTATTACATATGCCAGCCATTTCTCCAGCCAGGGCAGCTAATGTAGCTACACATGCATGGACTAAGTTACACTGAAATCATGAGCTAAATTTCTGGCATTTATGAGTGCCGTTTATGCATGGCCCTACCTGAAGCGACCCAGTCAACCACTGTCCATATTGAGTTTGTACCGTCTGTGAGCGGCCTGCCGTCGTCAGTAAAGCACAAACCAAAATTAGGTTGCCACGCGTGCTCAAACTTCAGTCGTCTTCACTCTGGGTTGCCGACACTGCACTCTGACAGTCAGACTTCCACTGGCCTTCAAATGCTTCACAGTATCGATCTTTGTGAAATATTTGAATGCGCTCATTTAAAATTTATTGTAAGTGGTCAGTCCAAGCAAGCAAACATACACATGTGCACAATGAAGTCACACTAGTGTGAGGCTTGCTCAGGCTCGGCCCAACTATCATGATGTTGTTTTTGTGTATGGTAATTGGTGCGAGCCTGAGCGAACCCCACACTAGCGAGACTACATTGCACATATGCATGCTGGATTGCTTGTTTGCTTGCTTGGACCGCAAATTTCAAATGAGTGTATTCAAATATTTCACAAAGATTGAATATCCACATATATTTTAGCTCAGCTGAGCATAAGTGAAAAGCTACTGCCAGACTGTAGCATTGGTGTGAAAGAGACCAGGAGTGAAAACAATTTGAGTTGAATAGGTTTGCAGCGTGTGTGACAACTTATACTTCCAGGAAAGTCTGTGCTATGACTCTGATGGCTGTATGACAAGGTAGGCTGCAAGCCACATACAGTACAAGGCATTGTGACAGATTTTTTTTCATGTAAGCAACAGGCATGAATGACCTGCTAGACTGCTCATATACAGCAGAGATTTACCTCAAGGCTTGAGTGTGCAGCTTAGCATATTGCCATGCAGCTGGACAAATAGCTGCATGTCAGTATGTGTGATCACCCACAAATGGACTTTTTAATATTCAAAATATTTGCTTAATCAGCTACTCACTCAGGCTCGCCCTTGGATGATGCAGCATCTCCCCAATTAATGTTTGGGGTGAGCCTGAGCAAGCACCACACAACCATGACAGCATTGCACATGTGCGTGTGTATACTTGCTTGCCTGCTTGCTTGGTTGCTTGCAGCGACTAACCGTAAGTTTTAAATTGTAATATTTCACGAAGATTGAAGGTTCATGTGTACTGTCGGAAGGGCTGCTGCCAGAGTCCAATGTAGGTAGGCCTAAGCCAAGTATGCTGGCATAATTTTGGTACTTACTGGCATTGAGCATATTTTTAGAATATTGAGTGCTATTTTTAGGAATAATAGGCACAGCCCAACCACATTAGCAGGCATTAAAAATTTGCTGCTATACACACGCAGGGTCAGTACATGTAGCTATGAGCGGTGCTGCAAGCACTAGCAACCTTTGTAGTCCCTAGTTCCAGCTCTGAATTTCAAAATGAACCTGAAAAAGCAACAGAGGGACACAGCGGTCTCCACAAGTGAGAATGAAGTGGTATCATTGTTGTACCTATCCATAATGTGTGTTCATGTCCATTATTATGAGATTATTGACAGATATGGAAAGAGTAATAGGCACATCTTGGAAGAACAATAGAGAGAAAAGTTATGAATTGCAGAATAGAATAAAAAAGCATAGTTGACTCAGGCCTAGTGTAGTGTCCATGTGAAAGAGACCCTGAGTGAAGACCAGTCAAGTTGAAGCACGTATTGCAACTTCTGGTTTATGCAACTACAGACCATGACAGACAAGGTAGGCTGCTTATAGACAGTAGAAAGCATGTACAGAGGTGAGTTCCTTTTCAGGAAAGGGCCATGCATGAATGACACTCATAAATGGCAGGATTTAAGTCTGTGTACCCATAATGCCTTGAGTGGAGAAATGACTCTAGATTGTGTACATATGTGATAACCTACCTCTGGTGGGGACTTATACGAGTTTGGCTTAACTGTGCCTCAGCACACTCATACAGCAGCAGACAGTGACAGACACTGCTCCTTTCCATAGTTTGTGCAGTGTGCTGCTCGCTCAGGCTCACCCCATGATGATGAAGCATCTCCCTAGTATTACACAATAGACCCTTAGACCCTTGTGTTCACGCTACCATGCCAGTTCATCAAACTTTGAAAATTTGGTTTGAACAACCTATCCATGATAGGAATTAAACAAGGTGTGAGTGGTTACTAACCCTTTACTGACTTGAAACTCCTTGATGCGACTTTGAACACATGATATCAGTTGGCACAATTCATTTCAAAGAGAGATTTTGTACTAGAAGAACTGATTTATACATTATGCAGGCAGAGATGAATACTAGGAATTCTCAGGTTCAGCAGCTCCAAGAAAGTAACAGACAGTGGACAGTAAGAGTACACACGATTAGCACAGGTTATTGACAGCAAGTTTAAAGCATACACATTTGCATCTACAGAATCAAACTACGTCTAGAGATGCGAGTATAGCTGCATTGTGGTCTCCACTTGAGGAACTCCATGTGAGTTAAACTGTGATCTAGTATGTAGCAGAAATTAGGATACACAGCTTTGTAAGGCATGATTTGGAGAAAGTAGCAATGTTCAACACTTTCTAAATGTAAAATACCACCATATAATGCACATGATTGTGTGTATACTCAGTTTATTTACTGTACATGATGTCTAAGCCTGCATTCCAACATAGAATATGCAGTTATTGCAGGTGTCATTCTCTGTTGTTTTAAGTTTACATTTGCATAATGAAGCTCTTGCTCTGCAACTATCATTAATATGCTAGAGATAGCCTTGTTTCCAGGCCTTCACTGCCTTCAATATTCTGGTATGCGAATATCGTGGATCAAGGCCACGGAGATCACATTGTGTGTCGTGATCTCAGGTAGCATCAGGTAGACACAAGTTAGTACCTGTCCATGAATGTTCATATTTTGTATAGATCAGTCCAAACGCCTATTTTTACACTGCCTTGTGAGCTCTCAATTTATAGAGCTGCTAAAAAGCATGCTTTGAGCACTAAGTACTCTCTGAAGTGGCTGCTGCTATGGTACTAAGTATGAAGAGGAAGTTATTATGTGCACCACACAAGGCAGTATTTTGCAAAAAAAAGCGTTTTTAGATAAGACAAAAATGTTTGCATAATGAAATTTCCCACCAAAAAACTAGCCTTTTATCAAGGCTTTGTTTGTACAAGAGCCTGGGAATGAGGCTAAGAAAATAGACTAGATGTTTCTAACCCACATTCCCAGGAACTTAGATGACAAAATATGTAGCTTGCTGGTGTTGCATTAGCAATACAGTTGATTGTAGTAGCTACTTGTTGGGTAAAAGCCTACTTCATGGCACAATGTCATCATGATAGTTCATCTGTTTCAGCAATACACCCCTAGTGACCTGAGACTGAAATGCAGGCAGCTAGCAGACATGCCAGAAGCAATGGAGTGGCCACAATCAGTAATTGTTCGTGGCAACATATATGTCAGAGAAGGATTCAGTTACATTATACACAGATATAACCCTCAAACACAACGATGGACAAAACTACCAAATTATCAGTACTGGAATTTTACTATGGCGGAGTTCAACCACCAACTTACACTGGTTGGTGGTTGGCTCCCTGGCAAGACAAGCAATGCAGTAGCTGTATACTCAATCTCACAGAGAAAGTGGCAACAACCCTACCCACCAATGCATGCCCCTCGTGCATTACCAGCAGTAGCTACTTACCACCAACACCTGGTGGTGTCAGGTGGGAGTGATGCTACTTGGACTGACCTAGCTTCCGTGGAAATCCTCAACGTGTCTACCCACCACAGCCAGTGGCTCAATATCACTCCACTCCCCATGAGCTGCCGTCTAATGTCATCTGCCATTATAGATGATTCATTGTACCTACTTGGTGGCTCACTAGGCAAACAAGTACTCAGAATGCCCCTTACAGTTTTTGCACAAACTGGGGAGCAACCTGCACAGTGGTACATCCTCTCCAATGCTCCACTGGAGGATTCTGCTGCTGTCACTGTCCATGGATCACTACTGACAGTTGGAGGAAGCCATGATGAACAACTTAGCTCAGCCATCCATGTCTACCACCATGAAAAGAACATGTGGTCAAAGGTGGGAGACTTACCTACTGAACGGGAGGATTGTGCCTGCTGTCTGTTATCAAATGGGGAAATCCTTGTTGCTGGAGGGCATGATTGCAATGGCTGGTCTAAACGAATGGACATAGCAGTAGTGATTTACTAACTATTGTGTAGTAATCTTGCCAATTTTAGTTGGCCTGTAAACAAGGCTATTTCTCATTTAGGGGACCAATGGCATTCAAATTTAGACTTTGTGAAGTGAATTGTGGGATTTTCCTAATAGTTCAGCCAAAAGACAAGGAAGTGTATGTACATAGCAACATAAGCTAATACTAGACATTCAGATTGTATCTTAACTGAGGTAGAATGTACATGTAAATATTTGGTATAGGCATGAACAGAAGGGGCACACACAATACGGAATAATGTAAGTTATTACAAGTAGTGGTAGTAGTAGTAGACTTCATTTTGTCTCCCTTCAATCTGAGGCTGATCTACTAGAGTCGTGTATTTGCAAGCAGGATAAAGAGTGATGCAAAGAAGAGCTACTTTGACATCACAGTAAGACATGAAAATAAGGTACAAGCTACAAATCAATTATAAGGACAGAATCTTTGCCACACCCAAGCACAATGTAGTGTTGTCATGTTTGTTTGGTAATTAAGGGGCTGTGAAGATGTTACTTTCTACAGAGGCATATAATTAGGTGTGCTACATTACAAAACCATGGCCTCAGCAATGCCGACTAACTGGAACACAATGTAGTGTTCACATGCATTTGAAATTTCGCAAACCCTGCACCAAGGACACATCAAATTAGCTAGACAGCATTATCAACTGCACAAAAGGATTGAGCTCCTGCATAGACTGTACCACTATACTGTGATTGTGCCATCACTAAATTCTTCTGAGTTGATTTCACTAGTTTCAATAAGGTTTTGGTTTCTGCACAAACATTGCACAACCTCCTTACCTTGCTGAGTTACCACTGAACTTAGTTTCAATGAAGGTGAGGACAGTCTTGCCTTATGTATAGATTGCACTAGCCTCGTTCCCAGGCTTCCCCCGTATTTTGTTTTTCGGTTCGCATTCATTATAGAAGCGAAGAGCAGTGAAAAGCTGGGAATGCCTGGGAACACCTATCACGTGAATGACGTCTGGTGGGCACAGGGTGAACGTCAGGGGGATGGTGCCCAAATACAAATTTGTGTGCAATAAACAATAGAGTGACTTTTTTGTCTGGTACTGTCGATCTTGTGAATGTGTGGGATCCTGGCTATCGTTGGAGCACTCAACAATGAGGAATGTGGACCCCTCTCCCCCTATGTCCAACTCGCCTCCACAGACGTCATTCACATGATAGGTGTTCCACAACTCCGCACAATACTTACTGTGGTGCAATCTTAGCCTCGTTCCAAGGCTTCCCCCGTTTTGTATTTTTCGAGTTGCACAGAAGCGGAAGAGCAGCAATCGAAAATGGGAAGGCCTTGGAACGAGGCTAAGATTGCATCATAGTATTGTGCAGAGTTGTTGAAGTTGGTGGTGGGATAGGAGGTCAACCACAGGGTGCATGCACTGCACTGCACATGGCAGCTGCTGTGTCAGCAGAAAGGGGTGCCACCACCCACTTCCCCTGTCCCACCCTTTCTGCTGACACAGCAGCTGCCATGTGCAGTGCACAGCACCCATGCTGTGCACATGGTGGCTGCCTTGGCTGGCTGTAGAACAGCCTTTTGGTTGGACTGGCCAGACCGTTTCTCACCTTGTTAGCACAAATGGCCACTGAAACTACTCTCCCCTTTTGATCACAGACATATGAACTGTTTGCTTGACTAATATTGAATCCTGGTGGGCAGGTCTGATTTATAATCAATATGAAAAATAGTGTTTATCCCCAAAAGTTCAACATATATGCCATGCATGTGCACACAACTCTAAGATCATATTCTGCTGTGAAAAACACAGTATAGTTAAGTATGATACACATTTCAGTTGTTTGCTGGACATATTGGGAACTCATAAGCTCCTATGACTTCTCTGACTTTTGCTGGGAGTGTTCCATTTCTCTGTCCTGTTGAAACAACTGTAACTTGAAATGTTTCACTAGGGTAGACTGATAGTGCCTTGTTTGACTTGCCACAGTTTCCTGCAGTATCAGCAAAATTGCTATTACAAACACGTTGGATACCAATAAAGGTGCAAAGGTGCAAAGGCCTGGGAAAGAGGGTAGGCTAGCAAAGCAAGCAATCAAAAACTGGATACAAGATCTCTGGGATGCTTAGGAACAAAACCCAACAATACGCGAATCTTTCTAGGACTACAACATCTTCAAGGTCGTGTTTCCATTTCTGTTTCCAGTTTCCATTTCCAGTTTCCATTTCCAATTTCCATTTCATGTCCAATCCCTGCTTTTTCATATGCCCACTTGGGTTTGTTTTGGAGTCAGATCTCAGACAGAAATGAATATGTGGTGCGTTACAGGCATGTGTATACTAAAAGTAGTCTAAAGTGAAACAAAGTTAGGTGTGTTAAAGGGTTAAAATAATTACAATATTTCCTGATGTGCATGTAAATTGCACCACCTGCACACTGCCTGCAGAGTTATGACAAAAAATACTAGCACCAACGAAACTCAATGATATGTTGACTTCTGCACATATTGCACCACCACTACCATAAACTACTAAGTTGCCAATATTAAAAGTATAAAATCATTGCGTGTATTGAGCGCGCTACCGTGCTCCGGGCTGATATTATGCGCGTAATGCGCGAGTATAAAGCACGTAAAGGGGTGCCTGGACATTCACGATTTGACAAACTGATGTCTGGCTCCTCCTTTGAGGATGAAGATTTATTTAAAAAGCCATGAAGCTCTGAACTCTAAAATTACGGCTTTTTATGAACTGCGGGCAGCTGCAAGGCTTCCCCATTGACTCCCATACATTAGCGTGAGTTAGAAGTGTGATAAAATATTATTCCTTTAGAATTTGCACAAAAATTACCAAAGCAAAAAAGGAAATTTAAAATTGTAAAACATAATTTTAAGAGTACAAGTCAGTGATGTAGAGTTCAGAAAACATGGTGGCTAGACTGTGGCTGCTCATCAAGCAGAGGTTCACGAAGCTGATCAAAATCTCTCTGACTGTTTGTAGACTTTTCCATATTTGTGTTCTGTTTATTCTGGGTACGTTTAGCAAGCTTCTTCCACAGCTTCGTGTGTGTCAATTGCTGGAGAAGGTGGTAGATGATGATGCCATTAAATGTTACATGTGCTACTATGACAGAGGTGTACCCAACTGCAAGCTTGTTTCCTTCTGTGAGTTTGATGTAATAAGTGGCAGCACCTAGCACGATCAAGTTTAGAGTAAATGAGCCTTCCAGTGCATCTAGACACCAGGTCTTGTAGACCCCACCACTGATCCAAGCCCACAGCTGAAGAATCCCAGCTCCTACTACAATTGCAAGGAGGTTAATATTGGAGTCCTGCTGAGGATTCAAAGCAAATACCAGAAGAAGAACAAAGCGTAACACAAGCAGTAGTCCAGGCCAGTAGCGATGTTTTGCTTTGTAGGGAGCGTGGTATGCATCCATAAATGGTTTCAGTCTGGCACTGTTGACCCATGAGAAGAGCCTCGGGTCTGATAAGCCTGTAACCACTGACCACAGAGAAGCAAGAGTGTGTAAGGAAGAAAAAGGAAGAAGACAAGCACTGCCACTAGAAAGAGTGGAATGTGTTTACCAACAAGATAGTCAATACTTGCATCATACAGCCAAACCCTTGTAGAATTGATATTCAAGGTAGGTGATATAAAATACAGCAATGAGTGTGCGAAGAACTTTAAGCATATGAGAGGAGGATGAGTGTTGCCAAGACAGAAACTGGATTGCTGCCTAACAAGTTTGCAAACATTTGTGAGTAATGGCTAACGAGAATTACTAGTCCTACTAGCATCCAAAGGTATACTGGGAAAGCAAACTGCAGCCATGTGTTGCTAGCTATAAGCATCCATTCCATTGTAGAAACATGTCTCAATACCAAAGTCAAGGTTTAGCCATGCAATGAAGCACCAGTACATTCCCCTTGTAGAAAGATGGTGTGGTTGGCTCCAACAATATTAGCATAGAACACTAGGCCACTGAGTGTTCCTCTTGCAACTGTCAGTTTGCAGACAAGGACCAAGAAAGGAAGACCTTCGCATCAGTAACACAGTAGTCAAATGGGCGATGTGGGTGGAGAATTAGTGTATGAGATAGAATATCATATCCAACCCAAAAGTGTTGATTTGAATCACATGTTATTTGCCCTAATCCATTTGTAATATTGCATTGATGTGTAGCTATACTGTGCAAGTCTTGGCTCACAGACACATGATCTTTCTGACTCAGAAATGTTAAATCCAGGTGGCAAGTCTGATGTAAGTATACTAAATAATTCAGTGTTTGACTACTGCAATTTGAACATGGGCTACCTTCAGGATGCAGCTCTATGTTCACTTCCTGGGACAGTGAAAATACAGTGTAGTTGAGTTTGCTGCAAGTGTTGTTTGTTTGTTGGAGGTGTTGATAAGGGTTTATTGAGTGTAAGTAAATAACACTGGTTCTTGCTCTGGTCCTCACTGTAGTATAAACTGTTCCATCTCACTGTCCAACTGAAACCACGGAAATTTGAAATATTTGCATCGATGATACAACCAAACCCTTCTAGAATTTTCAAGGTAAGTGATATAAAAGAACTTCCTGGCAAGTAAGGGAGTGCAAGGGACCTGCTATGCTTCTAAAGTTTGGCACAAACTGGCGGTAGTAACCCACTGGACCAAGGAACTATCTGACTTCCTTCAATATAGACACTGCAATATTCACCAACACCTCTGAGAGTCTGCTGCATGAGACATTGAATCATCGGTGGCCCTTTGCACACCCCCAAAAACGTTACCTTGAACTCATACAGTCAATCATGGGTAGCAAATGCAGTTTTCTCCTGGGAAGATGGACCTATTGAAATCTTCGTTGATGCACATGACATCTTTGTATTGTCAGAGCTGGAACATGGAGAGGTTGGCGAGATAATGCATGAGATTGACACAAGAGATAGCCCACCCATCTGCCAACCACCCAGGTGAGTACCATTCTTTCTTTGACCCAAGATCAGCAGGATGGTGGAAGATATGGTGGAAGAGTCCAAGAGCTCATGGGCTTGTCCAGTTGTGTTGGTGATGGGGACTCGTTGCATGAGGTTTTGTGTTGATTATTGATCACTGAATGTAGTCACCCGGAAGGATGTTTTTTTCGATGCCACGAATTGATGACATGTTGGATCAGCTGGAAGGCAGAAATGTGTTTTCGACCCTTGATGCACGTACTGGTTACAGAACACAACCTTGGATGCTCTGCTTCTCATCTGTGGTCAAACCTTTACCACTAACTCTGATTAACTTCTCCAACATCTCCTTCCTTGCATCAATCACCAACTCCAATCCACCACTTCCCATTCAGCATAACAGTTGCTCACTACCACTTATAGCCTCTTTCGTCATTCCTTCTGGCAAACCACGACCATCCATACATTCCACCTCAGCCTCAGCCTCACCAACCAGTTCCTCAGATTCCACCAAATGGTCAAGTTCCTCAGGTTATGTGGTCAGTATGACATTCACGATGGTGTGCTGAAAGCAGCTCAACTGAGGGAAAACATCAACAGAGAGCTGGGAATTCCACATCATTAAAATAATTTATATTGTAGATTTAGTCTCGTTCCAAAGCCTCCGCCATTTTTTGTTCATCAATTTGCATTCAGTATAATACACAGAAGCAGAAGAGCATGAAAAACCTGAACACAAACGAAAGAAAAAAAAAACAGGGGAGTCCTGGTAACGAGGCTATTGTAGATTCACAAAATTGTTGATAGGTAATTACAACAGAGATGTTATAGTTCGGAAAGTGTCATTCTTATAGTGATGTATTTTTACGGACACAAACACCATGACAGTTGTTACTAGAAGTGAGATATTACTTCAGCTTTAAATAGTAACAAATTATGGTAGTTGTGTGTCGGGTGGGTGAGCACCAACACCAGTTGCCACATCGATGTTCGTCATGTGAAAAAATCCACACATACATACACATGTAAAGTGTAAAGTTAAAACATACTGGGATATGGGATGGGGCATTTATGGCTGAAATGGGTGAGGCAGTTATGGCAAAGTGAGTTATTGTTTTTTGGGAGATATGCTCAGAAAACACTGGTCTTCAGTGGAGTAGCTACCCTTTCCGGTAATCACATGACCACAGGTTTTGGTCCCTTTGAACTTCCGACCCGTGACCTACTACAGAAAGGGCGGAACCAATCCCTGCCTAAGGCTTGCTTTGAGTGAGGAGCCCAGCTCTCAGTTGGCATTCACAGAGCTATGAATATTCTAATTACTAAGCAAATTGTGGGTAGGGCTCAATGGGTGAAGTTATCATAAGGCCAGACCTATACTTAATGTTTTGTTGCTCGAGCCCGGCGGGTCAAAAGATTTTCGTTTTCGAAAAAAAAATTTAATTTGATCACGTGATTGAATTAATGCACACGCCCATGTGGCTTCGTCACAGATGGCTCGTTTGGCTCAGCGTGAAAGTTGTTCAGGTCCAGTTTGTCATTTCCACCTGGAAAAGGAATAAAATAATTGGTCGTGTGCCTTTTTTTTTTTTACCGGCCACCCGGGTCTACTTTGTAAGCTAGTCGAGCAACAAAACATTAAGTAGGTCTGGCCTAACATTAACTAAGGGGATGGGCGAACTAACGTGATGTCTCTCGCAGACTCGCTGTCGTCTTGTCTTGGTGGGGCATTTGGGAGGCTTGTTCGGTGGTAGGCGTTTCTGTACCTTTTGCTGACCAAACTTCACAGGTTCTGTGGTGTTATGGAATTATCCACCTGTTTGGTGTTCAGTTTCTTGAACTCAAATTCAGCCCTTTAATCCCTGAATTTTTTCATCTGAGACTAGTTTTAGCCTATACATGCCTTTAACGCACCGTATCTCCATTTCTGTCCAAGCTCTGACTCCAAAACTGAACCACTCGTGACCTTAACTGCGCCCACTCATTAACGAGCATGCAATAGTCAGCACTTTTGGTTGTCAAACACTCGCTCAGAGGCTCAGAGCCCAAGCAGCCTTCCCTGCCAGAAATCAACCCCCTACAAGGTGAGAGTAGCGTTTTCTAAGCCTGTCCATGCAGCAAGGGCAAGAATTGGCCCACCCGGTCCCAACTATGACGCTTTGACAGCCAAGCCTAGCAGCTAGGGCAAGAATTGGCCCACCCGGTCCCAACCATGACGTTTTGACAGCCAAGCTAGGCAGCCACCATGTGCATGTCACCCTGCGGGTGAACCCACCCACCTCCCCCTGTCCCACCTTTTCTGCTGACACAGAACCGTAGCGTGCAGAGACTATCTTTTCTGCGCAGTATGATGTAACCAAAAGTGCACTATAGGGTTAAGTTTAGGCACCATCTTTCATAGATTGGTTTGTCTCAATTGCTGTAGAGTGTGGTAGTGCACATTTGTTCCCTTGTGAGTTTGACATAGTAAGTGACGGCAGCTATAGTATGATCAAGTTCAGTTTTTCCATTTGATATAGACAACTGCAATTTGTTACAACAGTTCCCACATGCAGTAACAGGATGTGTTATGTGGTCAGTGTGACATTCATGATGATGTGCTGAAGGCAGCTCAACTGGGGGGAAAGAACAACGGAGAGTTGGGCATTCCACATCATCAAAATATATTGTAGTGCATTCACAAAATTGTTAACATTGAAAGTGTCTGGGCAGAAGAAGAATCTGGGCAGAGGCCTGGCTACCCCATGTGTATTGCACAATTATAATAACACTGAATGACTGAAGATCTTCACGGAAAGGTACCTTAGATATAGGCTCAAGACACTTAATAGACTCAAATGTGCTTTAAGGTACACATTTGTGTGCTGTGCTTGTGTGCAATTTCATTTATGCTATATATAGTTTGTACACATTGAAATGCACAGAAGTGTGCTAAACATGATTTGTAGTAGTGCAGTTCAGCACAAACACTGTGCTACATGTGAAATTCAGCACACATGGTGCAGTTTTGGCACACTTTTGGCACACTTTGTACAATTTTAGCACACTAACCCTAGCCAAAATTGCACACTTTGTTTTTCTTTGTATCTACGCTCTTCTCCCACTTGAGCTTGCAGTATGTGCATGCAAGTGGGCTAGTACAATGATAATAATGTTTCATATGTGGATTGAGAATATAGTATATATGGTGTAATCATATGACTATATCAAAGTCCATAGTTAAGCTCCATTAACAACAGTGAAATAAATGCCAAATAGTGTTTTTCTTGTACATGTAAACAGTGCAAAAAGTCTAATAGCTCTCTGATTGGTTGAAAAACAGACCATCAACAGTGAAAAGGTGTAATAGCTCTCTGATTGGTTGAAAAACAGACTGTCAACAGTGCAAAAGTGTAATAGCTCACTGATTGGTCAGTAACTTGTAAGTACCAACAATTTGCTGTAAACTATCTAATGTACTATAAACTTGTAAACTTGTAAGTAACAACAATTTGCTGTAAACTATACAGTGTACTGTAAACTTGTATACAATAAACTTGCCTATCTCATACATACTCATACTTAATGTAGTGTACTGTCAACTTGGCAAGGTTTATGATTAGCAATCAATAGCATGTTTTCTCGTACAATTTGGGATTAATAGCACTCCTGATTGGCATAATTGCACTCGGCTTCGCCTCGTGCAATTAATAGCCATTCACTCGTGCTATTAACCCCAAATTGCACTCGAAACCATGCTATTAATTATACAAATAGAGCCAAGTGATCATTTAAGTGCTCAGTGTGTCATAAAGAAGATACGCATTTCAAGAATACTTTGAGTGTCCAACTTGAAGCTCTGAAAAATAAACTAATTTCTATCCATTTGCCACATTCACTAACAGTACATAGACATAAACAGACGTCAAATTAAAGGTATCATGTGGACATGGCCTCATTCCCATGCAGGCTCTCCCCTTTTCTTATGAACAGACATACACATTCTATTGTTATTGGTTGATTAGTTGTTCAGGTTTTGACTATTAGCAGACTGCCATGGCCCTTTGATTGCCATTAGGAAAGTTAAGTAACTGATGGCCTGAGCTGGAATGCCAAAATCGGCTTTTCTCAAAGCCATCTGCATGTGAAAAATTGTCACCTACTTGCCTGCTGTTGTTATCATTCCCGGTACAGGGAGCAGTCCCACAGTAAAGGGTGGGCAGATACTATATTGGGCCGAAGAAGGGGGTGGGCGGATAATACATCATGGATGGATAATACGTAGAATAGGGTAATAGTGTCAGGCAAAGTATTGGTTCTCATAGCATAATTTCTATTCTCAGCTATACAACCAACATAGGTATATACCAGCTAGCCTTGTTCCCAGCTCTCGTGCACAAGAGCCTGAAAACAAGGCTAGGGTATCAGGAAGCCAGCAGGATGACCATGAACTCCTAGTATGAACATTTAGAGTGTTGATCACAAGTTTTTAAGAGGAGTGATGTAGGTCTACACTACAGTGCCTGAACCTAGGGTAATATTGGAAACAGAGCAAAAATGCAAAAAGATTTTTGGGGTATCCTTTCACAGATACAAATGTGCAATTTTCTGTATAGCCAGCCATGGTATACCAGTTGACACTGTCGGATCATAGTACAACAGGCAGGTAAAACGTGATTTAGTATATACAGGTCATATTAGCCTTGTTTCCAGGCCCCACTTAGCTTTCTGGACGGTAAAAGCAAATGGAGATGGCATAGATGCATGGTAAAAGGCATTCCTTTAGAGAATCACATGTCCACGTGAAATTTGTTCTGCAGGTGCTCAGTCTGTGACAGCAGAATTAAAATGTCTGAAACTTTCAATGTTACCGGGCTTTTTCAAGGGGAGGTTCGACACGAGTGACGTCAAAGACATTTGATGTGATCTTGACTGCCAAGTATAAATTGCTAACCTGCTGCATTCCTTCAATTCAACAGTGATGCTGGGCATCAGAAGTTTCTACCCTGCTAGGATCATTCGGGTTGGGGGGATGTTAGACCACGCTGAATCTGCCTGTTTTGGTTGAGATTGATTACCATCGCTCATCTAGCTCTCAACAGTCATGTTAGTGCCATTTGGAGGTCATAAAAGGTGGAAAGTTCCTTTACACTAGCAAATGGTGTCACCTCCGTAACCCTCCCCTGGAACTCATCATACTCTTAGCTTTAGAGCATTTCCAACTCTCACAGTCACAGTCAAATGAGCCTGGTAAGTGGTAACGAGGTTAGGATTGACTCACTATGTGAATATTTATTGGTAAAACTGAGCTTACTCTCCACTTCAGGTAATGTGTGAACTTTACATCAGAACTGTATAGGAACGGGTTTTGCCAACTTTGCATACCTTCAAATTTATAGAGAGACAGTCACTTTTATGAAATTACTACAGCTAGCATCATCTATGTACCCTACATTCACAGTACTACTACTAGAATACTGACCTCGGCACCTTACACTGCCCGCCTGCCACCTTCCCACGGTCTGCATAGAACAAGGCTTTCACACTGGTTTGAAACCGTGGCGTAGAAGATCAAAGTTCACCAGTGGATATATTCCTGCCCCTAGCCGCTAGTTTAAAAAGTCCGCTAGGCGGTTGAAAATCAGACGCCTTGAACGTCACTTTGAGCTGTCAAACTGGCGATCGTGAGGCTCCGAAATCATTTTGATCCCTTGATCGTCGCTTGATTTCATTTTGATTGCAGTCACCAACGCTTCAAGGGGCAAGATATACGTGACTACCCATTGCAGCTGCCAACTGCTTTTTTGCCATGGTTGCCCACCACCAATTCACTGCAAAAGCAAGTTGGTTGTTTTAACCTCAGAGTGGTTACCATGGTTGCAGACAAGCTGAAGAGACAGTGGTTATGTTAGGTATGGAAGACTATTTGCATAAGGCAACTCAATAGTCAGCTGCCCAGTTCATCTTACAAACACAATACACTGACAACCCTCAGAACATCTGTGAAGGAGTCATTACAAATGCACTTCAAAGTTGCAGTATAAGGAACTTTCATGTAACCAGATGAGGGAATCAAGGATGTTATGAGGGTTTTCAGTGTATTGTGGTTGTAAGATGAACTGGGAAGCTGCCTCTTGGGTTGCCTTATGCAATTACTCTTCAATACCAAAGTAAAGCTCTCATAACCACTGTTTCTTCACTTTGTCTGCAACCAGGGTAACCATTCTGTGGTTAAAACAACCAACTTGTTTTTGCAGTGATTAATGTAGGGTTTGCACGTGCTCGCTATACTCTTATCGCTAATTAATGGGGGAGCCCATGCCCACCGCCAAGCCAGCCAGTGGTTACTATATTTGGCGATTTATACTACAGGCTAGCGCAGTTACAGGATATACATGAGGCAGTTATTCAACTCACCTTACTAGTTTCTAGATGGATCCCCCCCCCCCCCCCCCCCCCCCCCCCCCCGAAACAGCGCTAGCCTGTAGTATACCTAGCTTGTACTAAACATGGCTTCATTGCCTTCTAACTGCCTTAATTGGAACTTACAAGAAGGCGTCTAACTACCCTAATTGGTACTTGTAAGTACTCCTTGTGGTTTGCAGTATATAAACTACGCGGCGGTGCCTTTAATCCACCCACGTAGTGTAGTGCTATCCCCTTTTTGGCAAACACTGGCATGTGAAAATCATGTGCTAAGTTCATCCTTCTGTGTGGTAAAGTCAGCATAGACTGTCTACATTTTGAGCAAGTCCTGCAGGGTTACCTGGGAAAACTTCATCATTGGTGAGTTTATTGGTAGCGATGTCAGAGTCTCCAGAAGTATGCCAGTTTTCGTCTACAGAGGCCATATCTACACATTGCTACAACGCATCTGCATCAAATTGAGTACAGAGGTTTCTTAGATGCTTAGGTACATTTGCACTTACTAATTTTGTGAAAATGTCTGCCTTAGTCAAAAATGCATGCACTTTTTTCGTCATATTTCATCCCTTTTCTGTGTATTTTTGAGGTAATAACAGACTTTGTACTCCTGCTCACAATGACTTTCAATATTCAACGATGAACAACTATATTTGTATACCGGACTGGTTGCCCAAGGGGACAGTGCAGGTTTTTGATTGCAACTTTGATCCAACTCCTGCGGAAATGCTACTATTTACAACCGAAAAACGCCGTTTTTTAAGCGTTTATCAAGCCTAGTGCAGGCATTACACTAGGTATTCAAAATGAACAACCTTCACTGGACTGAATAGGTACTGACTAACCTTCACAGCGAGTTTCATCTCAATTGGACTAGCAGTCGCTTGCGGAACGTGTACCGGACGCTTAATCACGCAAAAACAACGTATAAATTTTCTGCAAATCACTTGCATTTCTAAGCTCATACAACCTGCTATATGGACTCAAAGTTAATGATATTGGTACCGTTAGAATCGCTGTTTCATGCTCTTTTCAAAAATCATAGCTGTTAATGTGATAAATTAATTTCAATTTTTACTCCGATATCGCTATTATTGGACTCCAATATTCTCCCGATTTTTATATTTGTCTCCCGTAGCCAGGCTCTCAACACAGCATGAAAGGAGTCCGTTTACAAGACTATACAAGCTTTGTGAATACAAGAGTACAAGCTAATCTACAAGTTTTAGATGGACTCTATTATTTCACTGTAAGAATCCATCTACAAACTAGTAAGCTAAGTTGTACATTTGATTTACAAAGCTTGTACACTCTTGTAAATGAACTCGTTTCGTGCTGTGTAACTTGAGTTGAGATCACTAAGTTGTCTCGGATCCTTCGATCCCAGACATCACTTTTGTTAGCGACAGAAGGTTGGCCTCCCCATAAACAGTGTTTTCTAGCCTTCCTATAACTGTTCATCTAAGTATGTATATACTCTTCTGTTTGTTTCCACTAGAATCTACTTTACTTTGAAGTACTGATGCAATGAAAGTGGAGGATCTGTTGAAATACGTTGGTGTACATCCTGAGAAATTGAATAAGCGCATCAGTGATGATCACATTTGTGAAATAGCTTTATTTTTGACTGAATGGAAAACAGTTGCACCATTTTTAGGCCTTGATGAGAATGAACTGGATGCTATTGAAGAAGAAGAAAAAAAAGAGCAAGTAAAGAAGTTAAAAGCACTCCAGAAATGGAAGAGCAAAACTGGTTTCCAAGCAACCTACAGGAAGGTAGTGCAGGTTCTGTTAAAGCTGGAGAAGGTAGATGTTGCTGAGAAAGTATGTCGCCTCCTAAAAGGTATATGTCTTCTACATACTTGTACTTCACTTTATAGTACCGCGTAGTCTCGTGCTTATAGTACCGTAGAGCGCCCACCCCCTACTTTTGGCCCAATTTCCTGTATAGGGTCAAAGTTTCCTCAAATGAGTGCCCACCCTGGAGTGAGTATTTCACTGCGCACGCATGGAGTTTGAGAAGCACAATGTCAAGTGCTACCCATATCTGACTAGAGGTAACAAACTTTGTGTTATATTTCACCGAAGGTTATTACAAGGCAGCTTTGTGTAGACAGACATATCTAATACGGCACACACTGCGGTGACATGGTGCCATTCAGTGTTGTTGTGCCAACAGGCCTGACTTTGAAGCCACTGGTGGCTTCATTGTACGTTATTGTTTGTCTAATTATTTGCTACCAGGGCATCGAGTCGCTGTAAACATGACATGGGCGCTCTTTCGTGGTTAAATGCAGAAACACTAGAAAGAGCACCCACCCAAAGTTTCCTCAAATGAGTGCCCATCTGGAGTGAGCGTTTTGCTGCGCACTCATGGAGGTTATTACAAGGTTGCTTTGCGTAGACAGACGTAGCTAATGTGGTGCACACCGCAAGCTACAGTGTGCTCATGGTGGCACGGTGACTGTGACAGTGGCCTTCAGAATGTTGTGTGCGGTCAGGACTTGACTTCAAAGCTGCTGGTGACTCTGTTGTACGTTATTGCTTGTCTAATTCTTTGCTTCAAGGACATCGAGTTGCTGTAAACATGACATGGGCGCTCTTTCATAGTTAAATGCGGAAACATTCGAAAGAGCGATCACCCCCCTCTTTGTAAGGTGATCTGCCCATGGGTGCTCTTTCACGAGACTACGGCAACTGCACTCTTAATGATGGAGTAGTGAGTCGTAGTCTTAAAATGGTACTTCTGAACATGGCGACCACCCAGATTTTTGGCAGTTAAATAGGATATTGTTGAGTACTTATGGTACAAGATGTAAAATACTTACGTGTTCTGTGATGATGCCATTCTACTAGTCCCAAATTGTCCCACATCATGAAGTTCAAGGAATGCTTTCAAATAATTATGACAGAATGTTTCTCCTTTAATTAAATCAGTCTTTCCTTCTGACGACCTATTTCGACTATAATGTAACCATGTGACCTAACCTCCACAAATGATGATTTATATAATTATTGTAGTCAACATTTCTGGAGAAGGTTTGGTTATATGGATATGGTAGAACTATTTCCTTGTGGACATTGCACTGTTGTTGGTCACAATCCAACCCATGTGTTGCAAAGACGACTCTCAGTTTCTCAATGTTTGCTGATAAGGTAGCAGCATGAACAGGAATGACCTAGCTACCATCTATTTAGAATGAGTGTCTACCACTCAGGTAAACTAAGGCATGCATTCTCTTTTTGTGAAGAATTCATGAGACCACAGTCGTGGTAAAGGCTATCGAGACATGTCGTTTTACACTAGATACACAGATATTGACTAGGTATACGCATGCGCATGATGTGCCTCACGCAGAGCACATGGGAAGTTGGTGGTGGACGTCTAGACAGAAATTGTGGCAAAGCGTGGTCTTGACGAAGTCGAAGATTTTGAGGACGTGAGCGAAGCGAATTGCTTTGTTGCTGGTGCGCAAGTCTTCTCCTTTCACTGTCGTATTGTTGTCTTTCATCACTTAAACGTCTTCTGTACCTCTGGACGCGTTCTCTGGCGTGGCGTCGTTGTCTCTCCTCTAAGTCTTCCATCGTATCGTGAGCTCAAGCGCACCAAGGAGGGCACGTGCCGGAGGGTACGTAAACTATACGTAAAAACAATAATGTGTATGTAAAGCTAAAAGTCCTGATTTGTGTATAGATGAAGGCCTAAGCTATATGTACGGTACCATGGAAACCGTATTTGTGGGCGTGGCTATCAATTACCACTAATATCCATTATACTAATTATTGAGAATATATCGTCAAAGTCAGAGCAGAAGACGACGGTTGCTCGCTACCAAACTCACTGTACTAATTCAACTGAAGGTTCTATACATGGAAGCATTTGGAAGAACTTGCAGCCTCTTACGGTATTCCCAGTGGTGGCAAACATATCCTGGATGAAACAATGGTGTTGTTTCTGTAGCGTGCATAGTGTCTCACCGCTATCCAATATTTATTATCTGGTCATATATATATATATATATACGGACAAGAAATGGCTATAGTGCATTTAGCTCATAATTATGCTGTACTTTGTTATTGTGTTGTATGCCCTATTGTAGCTGTTGAGGCAATCATGCAGCATAATTATTTCTTTTTTTTGGGGGGGGGGGGGGAATTCCAGTGCCCTCTCTATGAAACTTGCATTGTATGGTTACGCCCACTTCTTTTATTCACATGAGCTTTACATTGAGGTTACGTGAACGTTAAATCCCATGCCTTAATCGCCCTGAGCAGTACTCAGAACATCCATCCAAGAAACAGGCCAACATAGGTGTAATCTCGTCCACTCCCACGATCGAAGTGGGGCTATGCATGGTACTGGGCAACAGGTCTGATATTCTGAACACCCTTTCACCTTTGCTTCCAGACCTGAATTCCAGTGCCCTCTCTATGAAACCCTGAACATCTTCCAGAAAGTTTTGGTATTCTCTGATAGTAAGCAATCCTTCAAGCCATGTCCAACTGTTTTGTTTGACATTCTTCTGTTCCGCCTTGACACAAACAGTTCTCACACACACGGTTAGCAATACAGAGTACAAAGGTCACTTGAAGTTGAAGCGCTCAACCTCTGAATGGCATATAAAGACCACGCTTCTGTGTCCTACGTGCAGCTTACAGGCCACAGAACTCATTCACCTGGATATGATGATATAGTCGCAGAGCACGATGTAGAAAGCCGCGATACCTTGCTTGCATTGTATGGTTACGCCCACTTCTTTTATTCACGTGAGCTTTACATTGCGGTTACGTGAACCTTAAATCTGATGCCTTAATCGCCCTGAGCAGTACTCAGAACATCCATCCAAGAAACAGGCCAACATAGGTGTAATCTCGTCCACTCCCACGATCGAAGTGGGGCTATGCATGGTACTGGGCAACAGGTCTGATATTCTGTACACCCTTTCACCTTTGCTTCCAGACCTGCACAGACCTTCACATAAGTTTGGCCACCAGATGTAACTCCTTGCCAGATACTTCATTTTGATAGTGCCAGGGTGTGTATCATGCAACGGAAGCCAGATTTGAAATTATTTAATTGTCTACCGGTCTATTAGAATAGTGACGGTATTCCCCAGTTGCATCATGTGTCTCACAGGATCTAATTGAGGAGATCTCTCGCAATCTCCACTTTGTGACTAATGACACCCTCCCTAAGAGAGGCTAGCCCGGTTACCATGGTGATAGTCATCCTCCACTCTGTTTAACTGGGAAGGGAGGAGAGGATGATTGTTGTTAGTCTCATACCCAGACCCAACCTGCGAGGAGAGGGTCTGGTGAAATTCAACTGATTCCTTGGGCTTCATAAAACATTCATAACTTACTGTATGCATAGTAGGAGTAAGCTGGGCTCTTGGACGTACAGGAGAGAGCTGGGTTCTGGGACTCACAGGAGTGAGCTGGGTTCTGGGACTTACACGAGTGAGCTGGGTTCTGGGACTTACACGGGTGAGCTGGGTTCTGGGACTTACACGAGTGAGCTGGGTTCTTGGACTTACACGAGTGAGCTGGGTTCTTGGACTTACACGAGTGAGCTGGGTTCTGGGACTTACACGAGTGAGCTCGGTTCTGGGACTTACACGAGTGAGCTAGGTTCTGGGACCTGCAGGAGTGAGCTGAGTTCTGGGACTTGCAAGAGTATAGTGGGTTTTGGGACTCACAGGATTGTGCTGGCCAACAGGAAGATGCATGCTGGTTCATTCACAAGGAGCTAGTGACCACTGTGCATGCACAGTTTCTAAAGTTAAAATTCCCACTCCCCGGGGGATTTATCAGATTCAAAATCCCCAACTTCCCCATACTAGTCGCATACTGGCATAACATTGATCGGTGCATAACATTGTACACATCATATGCACAAGCAGGCATGGATAAGACAAATAACACAACCATAGGAATCCAATTACACATGTTACTCAAGATACGATTATACATTTCTGGCAAAGGTTTGGTTGTATGGTTAGAAATACCAGTAATGTAGTCAAAATAGGGGTTCTGAAGGAAATACTGATTTAGTTAAAAGAGAAGCTTCTCAACATCTTCATTCAATACTCTGAAAACATATTATTTGGAAACAATCCTTGAACTTGTCACAAATAATTATGCAACTGAAATAACCAAAATGTGGTTGAAATAACCCAAAAGTTATTACAGTGGCATGCATGCACATCTGTGTGTGTGTGTGTTTGTGTGTGTGTGTGTGTGTGTGTGTGTGTGTTTGTGTGTGTGTGTGTGTGTGTGTGTGTGTACACTGTGTTCCTGCACCCTGCATAAAATGTAAACTCATACATTTAGTATTCAGTAGATATATGCAGTTTATCATATATCCCTGCTATGGATAATTAGCTAAGCATGTATTATTTCAGTTGTTTCCAGACATCTAATACTTGGTTATAGCAATCAAAATCTGTGCTTATTTTGATAGTTTTGAACATATATTTTCTTCATGTTCTTTTTTTTTCTTACCCACAGAAGATGATAGGGGCGTCACAAGCAGTGACAGTAAGGAATTACAGTCTAGATTGACAGTGGATGGAAACAGTACAAGCGCAGGGCTAACCAGTGCCCTTGCTATTCAGCCTTCATTCCAAAAACTAAGTTCTAGTGAGCAAGACGAGCTCATGGCAAAACTGTACGATGATGAAGAGAGCATGAAACTTCAGTTTGGGTCCTTAGTTACAGAAACATGTTATTCAGTTCAAAGGAATGTCTCAATAGATATTTTTCGTGCAAGTATCCTAGCACTGAGGACGTATGAGCCAACTCCTGGAGAGAGAGATCGATCACTACTTGGTGCTCACAGTGGAGAAATTCAAGCAGCAAAATCAAATGCAGAAATCTTTCCTATCCTGTACCCATACATGAATTATCTCAATTATGAGATCTTAGAGTATATCATAAATGGCCATGGAACAAGTGATGATCATGTGAGACTGAAGAATTATAAAGAAAAGCTTAGTATATTCTGTGAGCGTCGGATTTTTGAAGTTCCTATGCTTGGCAGGGACACCAACAGTACATCCCCAAACCAAGTGAAGTTTGTTGTAAAGTTTGATAAACCTGAAGGAATTACTGTTAAAGAGTCACTTCAGATCAGAAAACAAATTGCTAAGATTCTTAACATCACAGTGGCTGCATTTGTAATTTACCATGTGGATGTGGGATGTGTGCAGCTAACCTTTCTGATTCCTGAATTTGTATCTCAAGAGATAATTCCATTATCCAGTGAGCAAACATCAGTACTCTCCAAAGATGTGTCAGTGATTTGGCTGAAATGTGGGCAATACACATTTAAGGTATATGCAAATTTCTGTATACCATATGTATATACACATTGTTTAGCTTTTGTGATACTTATTTTATGATATCTGAAAATAGAAATTATTGATGAAGATAGGGTTTATATTGTTGTTCACAGAATATCAGTGAGAAGTACAATGAGGATGCTGTCACTCAAAACACTGCATTAGTAGGAGTGGAAGATGTTTATAGTCAGATTCAAAAAGAACCACATGCCGAGTGGCCAGAAGATACTGCCCAGCAGAAGACAAGTGGAGGTTGGTACTGAGTAAGCTATAAAATCCGGAATGGCAATGGCGAAGATAATCAAAATGAAACCACGCCAACCATGCCTTTCCCTCGCTTTTCCAACACAGCACATGCACACAACTGCACGGTTGGTTGGAGTGAAAAGTGCCATCTGGGAATAAGTTGCACCACAGTTAAGCAGGAAAGTTATGTCATGAGTGGACGGGTTCACTGCAAATCATGCTTGTAGTTCGACTTCGCTTCTTCACATGATCTTACCAGTGAGAACTGGAAATTATATGTTAGCCCATGAGTTGTGTAGGTAAGGAGCTAGCTTTTCGAGGTGGCATGCAACCATTCTAGTTCCCCATGTAACCATCGTCTTCGTGGGTGCAAACTCATGGTGTTCCTCACCTCTAGCTTCAGGGCAGTCTGAAAAGGCTTTTCCTTATGTCAATATCTCCTCTATACATTGCTCTCAAGCAGTTGCACATTGAGAATGTACAAGCTTATTTCTTGCCTCGACCCCCATTTACTTCATGTGTGACTTCTGGTTTTGTTTTGTTTTGTTTCATCGTTTCCATTCCGGGTTTTACAGCTTGCCCTAGTATGGAGCTAGGGTAATATTCTGCAACAAACCAGATTTATATAGTAGATAATGCATGGTAGGCTGGGATTTATGGTTAATACCACCTGATTCCGAGTGCAGAGCCCGAGGAGAAGGGTGGCTATTGTAAACCATATATCCCAGACTACCATGCATTATGTGTAATATTCTCCACTCTAAATGGTCCTTGTTGTTATTAGTAAACATACAAGGTAGTTTACAATGTAAACAAAGTAGCTTATAGGAATCATCATTTTACAACTTCCTGTGGTATATGGAACAGAATCTACAACTTTCTGTCCATATATGGAAAATAATACCCACCTGTTACCATGCACAGAAACAATTAAGGGTGAAGTGGAGAATATAAATATTTAGACTTGGATATGTGTATACAACCTTACTCACAGTGATCTGCTAACAGGTCAGTGGCTGTCATTTTAGTTGGTAACCTGTGGTACATATCAATTACTCCTGTGGGTGCAAGAAGTGTGATGCATTTGCATCATAGGAAGCACATATACGTAATCATACTTTTTTGCAAATGGTCGTCCATTGCACAAAGGCTTCTGAGTAATCCCTACCTGAGTAGTGACCAAACCTTCCCTCTTAGCAGTTAATAGCTATTACGCACAAATGGCACATCCTGTTATTGCCAAACGCCTTAGTGTGAGGTTCATAATCATGGAGGCGCTGTAGCCTCGTTCCCAGGCTCTCCCCGCGCCGTACTACAAGCGACGGAAAGCTGGGGGGGGGGGGGGGGGGGGGACTGGGAACGAGGCTAGAGGCACTGCACGCTAGTGGGGTCTTAGTCTGAGGTTGTGCTTGTATGTATGTATGTATGTCTGTCTGTAACAGGTTTACGATTGAATTATATAGGTTTACTCATAGTTTACGTACCTTTTTGGCACGTGCCGCTCATAATGCCATTGCAATGGAGGTGGAGGACTGGGAGGACAGAAGACGACGGCAGGCTGGAGAACGTGTACAGAGATATAGAAGACGGTTAACTGCTCAACAAACAGATGAAAGACAAGAGGATAATGGTGACCAGAGACGACTTGCATGTCAACATCTGAGCGATTTACTTTGCTCGCTAACCTGTGAATGGGATAGGCGGAGGACAGCACGGTGTTGTCTTGTCCGATCGAGTCTTCCATGTGCGCTGCATGAAGCACATGATGCACATGCGTATACCTAGTAACCTATAGTACTTAATTTGTCACATCCATTTGTTGCTAAATTGTGTGCACAGCGCACAGTTATTTGAACTTGTCTAACGTACAGCATGCATGGAAGTACTCAGCGCTCTCCAAGATACCCTCAATGCCGAATTTGTACTATGGCTCATGAGGGATCTGGCCTACTAGCTACCACCTATCCCATCACTAGGGACACAGTTTTCTATGCATATGTAAGTTTAAGAACTTCACCAACAGTAAAGAACCATGTTCATTCAGGAAAGACAGGAAGGGTGATCTTGGTATAGAAATGGGTGTGAAGTTGGCGAAAAGCAGATTGGTTCTAGGTCCACAATCCAACTCATACAGAAATATTAAACACAGCCATTGCTTGTAGAGTGAAGTGACTTTGGATCAATTGCTAATTGAAGCCACATAGATGATAGATACATAAAGCCAGCTACTTCCTGGCTATGGCACCTTCAATGTTTGACGGGCTGGACAGGAGATTGCCACATAGCCCACACTACTGCTACCAATATGTTAGTTGTGTAGAAGCTAAACAACAGCATGCAAACCCTTTTGAGATAACTATCTGTCAGTGAGGTACAAATCACCATTGCCATCAAAAGTGTAGTTGGCACACAGAATTTGCTGCAGTGCAGCAAGCCATTACTGAAGTATCAAAGTGAGTAGTAGCTCAGTGTGTCTGTGCTGGATTGGTAATTTGGTTCCTAAATCTTGTAGCTAGTAGATGTAGCTTGTCCTACCTTACTCTTTATACAAGGCTCCAGAACTGCTAGTGAGTTGTTTGTGTGGTCACTAAAGCATCTACACTGTTGTTCATACCTCAGGTTAGCAGTGGTTTATTGTAGTACAAACTTGAATCCCGATTCTGACTCATGAATATTAACACTTTGCGCGCGCGGAAATTATATAACGTCACCGTTTATTAACGCGGAAATTAAAATTATCTGTCTGAGGTCAAAGTGACAAGCGTTTGCTTAGCAAGCCCCTGGCCAGCGGCCTGATTTGCATAGGTAGCATGTAACAAGGCTGGACTAGTTTATCAAAATTGCTGATCTCCGCTAGGTAAGCGATTTGTACCTGTTTGAAGCCATTATCTGTACGTGTATATCGTACCTTACCAGCAATTTGAAACGGCGCCGATTTTCCCATTTGTTACGTACAGCTCTGACGGACTAAGCCCTTTTCCAAGTTATTTGAAGCTAGTACTCCAGCCTTATGGAAGCCGCCCTATGTTGAAGAAAAAGCTTCGCTTTGATAGTCTCGTCCCCAGACCTAATTTTTCGCACGCGCCCTGCGGACTCGTCGAAAAATAGGGTCTGCACTACGAAAACTGGGGCAAGTTTACATTTACATACGGCGGTCAGTAAATTGGGTAATTGTAGGTGTTAATTACATTATCAGCTACCGACAGCATTTGCTTTGGCGCCAAAAAATTTGCAAGCTGGCTATTTGTGATGACGCATAACACAATTTTACTTTACCTGATTCATGCGACAACATGCCAATACGCTCGTATGTAGGGATGAGTCTATTATGCTTTTTACACCTCCTATTATGCTTTTAAGCAATTCTCAAGAAATGTACCGATTATGCTGAAGAAAGTGCCCATTATGCTCGTTTCTTTCTCAACAAATTTTCTCACAATTACAACCACGTTAGCCGCGATCTTACACTTTCGCGCGAAGTCAGAAGGCCTAGGCGATTTTAGCTTGCTCAACAATTAAACGACTCAAACGTCAACTTCTTGGCCGGGCTCCTGGGAATCCTCTGGCTCGCTTCTGGAGCTGTTGACAACTGCTGGGCCACTACTACTACTAGTACTAGGCCCGCTATCTATGCTGCTGCTCAGATCTGCAGTCGACGACTCCATTTGACGAGCACTACACGTGCATTATTCCCGTAAAACTGCCCGATTATTCCCGAATTATGCTTTATGCTTTTGCGGACCGATTATTCCGGAAATTATGCCGGCATATTAGACGCATCTCTACTCGTATGATTACGCCCCAGTTTTACCAACAGGAAGGGATTTACCCCCAAAAGCTCGCTTGGCTTCGCTACTTACAAGCGTAAACTCTCCCGTGCCAATATATTGGCGCATCACGCTACGCATGGATAGCCCAAGCGCCAATGTAGAATCTCGTTATGTACAGACTTGCTCATGAGGAAAAAATTTTTGTCGAGTACATGCATGTACTAAGTCTATGACATCAATTGAACAAGTGAATATCTGTAAAGTAAATGTGCACCCAGCCTCTCTTTGATTATGCAGTGCTCAAAGAGAGGGATGCTAGGGGAAGGTCATCTGTGCGCAGTGTGTCAACTCCTCTGGTGCTCTGAAAGGGGTGCTAGGAGAGAACTATATGTAGTCTCTGAGAAGGATGTCTGTATTCACTGCTGTGTGCGTTGACCTTGCAAAATACAAACAAACAAAAAAATTATTATTTTCCCATTTAGCCTGTAAAGAAGTTTACCACATAATTATATTCACATGCACAGCTTGTTTGTTTCATGGTCAAGGAAACAGCAGTTAATTTGTACATGTAGTCTTTACACTGGAAATAAATTGGGGAAGTGTATCATAGTCTCCTACCAAGGCTCTCCTCACACCCTGAGCTTGCAGTACGAGACTGGTTTTGTATGCAAGTGCAACAGTATGTATAGAAATGAGAATTTTGCTCAATATGTAAAACAAGAACACAGCATTAACGGTGCAATTGAACCAGGTAAGGATTTTAAGTATATTAAGACATTGCAGAAGGTATGCATAGGTGCATGCATGGTGAGGGTTCAATTTGAAGCTCTTAAAGCATTTACAATTTCACAATTTCTGCTGCTAGAAATTTGTCACATGCATGGATTACACAAATATAAAGGACTTCATCGGAACATGAACACATTGAACAGACATAAAATAGCTTCATTTTTAAGTCTGATTTCAACACACGGTGTTGACAATTTCAACAATGTTTGACCCTTGGTGCATAGTTAGATTGCAGTGTACAGCAACGTAGCGCACAAATGCACACTGCAGCAATGCACAGCAGATTTACAAATTATACACCAAACACAAGAGTGGATAGAAATAGAACAGACAATTCAGGCTCATTTACTGCCCATGAGAACACAAAACTTGGGCGTCCATACTGATTAATAGGCTGTGAGGGTTGCTCTGAAATGTCAGTCTGTTTCCCCCTAGCTACACAGCTGCCAGAAATACATCCCTTTTCTGATATTCAATACTGACCAGTTTTAATACTATACTGATACCATGCTTACTTGTTCTCTTCTATAAATTTGGGGGTAAACCCGTAATTTTTTTCTCATGAGCAAGTCTGTACTTAACGAGATTCCCAATATATTGGCACTTTGCGTCCTAAGTGTTAATAGAGTCACGTGACCATAATGGCACTGTTAAGATTCATTGCCTTGTTTTCCCACGGCAGCAGCTGGAATCAACAAGGGGGTGTGTCCCTTTGATTGGGCATGGGGCACTTCTTTTTATGTTGCTGAGCAAAAGCGTTGAAAATTGGTTTTCTAGCTAATTAAAATGTGATGCTTGGCTCTTTTGTGTGTGTATGGCTAGCTGGAATGGGCTTGAATGTGAGCATTCTAGAAGGGCTGAGAGCCATCCCAGAAGACAGATGTCATCACACAGTTCTCTGGCAAGGCTACTGTAGAAAGATGTTTTAGCTTTGTAGGTTCCACCCTTTTTTAAGCTAGTTGGAATGTGTGTAACTTCGCTCCAGTCCAGGAGTTATGACAGGGAGTTGGTTTGTGGACATAACCACTGGTCTAAAAGTGAGCAGGTAAAAGCATACCTAATTTTGTAGGGATGGGTTGAGCTTTCTGAAATTGGGCTCAATTTTAGTTGGTTTTAGTGGTGTTGTGTCAAGCCAACGTGCCCAAATTGCTTTATTTTGAGGTTAACTTTGAGTTTTGCCCTGTAGACTGGAATTAAAGTTCCCCCATGATGTTTGTGCCCTCTTCAAGACTCCACCCACAGTTTGAGCACATCAACACACCAACAAGTGAAAACTTCACATATGAACTTTGGGGACTTGATTTTTTTTGGCATAGTCAGGTAGAGGGAGCAGTTTGGTACAGTTTTTTTGTGTACACTTTGACCTTACCCATTTAGCTCTCCACATGATTCAGAGGTTTGTGATCAAGGGTTGTCCTACTTTAAATATAAATTGAAAAAAAATTCGTATGCCCATGTTCTGCAACACACGTACCTTCATGTTAAGATAGCTAGATGGTCACTGTGAAATCCTATGTGGCCATAGGTCCCATTGGTGGGTGGCAAAAATATTTCACCTTATACACTCACCAAGGATTAGTTCTTGAATTAGACATATCACATTATCCATTTATTTACTTGCAGTACATAGCCGAGTGAGAGCTTTTCAAAAGTTAGTGGTTTAAAAAAAATGGTATAGAGAACACAAAAGTACAAGTGTCGGAGATGTGGACCAGCAGATGGTACAACACGGAATCCTACAAATGGGGTACCTGAGGGCAATGTACTATAACCATAGGTACTTCAATGATAACTGCTTCCAGTCTATGTTCAAATTTGTGTAGGCCCTAGGCCCGAGGCATCGAAGCAACTTGCATCGTCAGCAGTGACAGGGGACGACCCCACATAAGTTTGTGTTTCCAGTGCGAGCAACAAAACCATTGATGGTGGCCAGTGAACAAGGCTATAGTAATTTGTGTGTATGTCTTTACGAACACAAATCAACGACGGAGATTAGCCAAAAGCTCACTAAAAGCATGCCCAGAAGGCACTCGATACGGGGGGTTTATACAAAATACCTATGTAAGAACCTGGGGGTTGAAGAGGGGGAGTATTTTCGGGAACTTAATGCGCTAGAAAATTGTGTACATGTCACCGTTTATTAACGCGGAAATTAAAATTATTTGTCTGAGGTCAAAGTGACAAGCTTGGCTTAGCAAGCCCTAGGCCTTGTCAGCTGCCTGATTTGTATAAATAGCATGTAACAAGGCAGGACTAGTTCATCTAAATTGCTGATCACGCTAGGTAAGTGATTTGTACCTGTTTGAAGCTATTATCTGTAGGTGTATATGGTAGCTTACCAGCAATTTGAAACGTCGCCGATTTTCTCATTTGTTACATACGGCTCTGACAGGCTAAGCCTTTTTCCAAGTTATTTGATCCAGCCTTATGTGAAATCTAGAAGCCACTTGCTCCCTATGTTCAAGGAAAAGCTTCGCCTTGACGGACTAGTGCGCTACGAAGTTTGGAAGCCATACAACTGCTAAGGGACATGCCACGTCTTGTGATGTATCACGTGACCCAATTATTGACTTGCAGTACGTAGCCGAGTGACAGCTTTTCGAAAGTTGGTGGTTTTTAAAAAGAAAGCAGTAGAGAACACAAAAGCACAAAGTGCCAGAGATGTGGACCAGCAGATGGTACAATGTGGAATCCTACGTTATTCTCAAAGAACTTGAACTGTTGCGATTCTCAGCCACCATACTTATGCTTGCTCCTCTATGCCATTTTGTTAGGATATAATATTCTCAACAATTACGTCATCAGAAGTTCACTGAGCATGCACATGTTTGGGTAGCTTTCTGTGTGTGATAAGAAGGCAACAGCTGACGTGAAGACTGCTGAAGACAGTATCAGATAATGCAAAACATAGAGAGTATAATTATGTGGGCATTTGAGCCACCTGACTGCATTTTGTGCATGAGATAGGAGTCCCGATCTCCTCATCACCTCAGTGCAGCCGATGAAGCCTGGTAGTTACCAAAATGCATCTTGTGCAGTGCATGGGTGACTTTGCATAACATCTGGGCCTGCCTCTTTGAAGGGAAATGTGGTTTATTATAATTGAACTTTCAGGAGAAATATTGCAAGGTATGTATTGCTAAGGCTGCTGTATATGAGTGCTCCAACACAACTACCTATGTGTTTGCAACAACTTTAAGACCTGGATCTTGTTAACACAATACACATGCAGACCTCTTACCTAAAATAGGAAAACTAAGCAAAGTCATCCTCATATCACTACTCAATACTCATGCTGTATCACAGAACCACACCAAACATTCACACCTACATAGTTTTTCTATGTCTAATCTTATAATTATCACTTAAACTTGCAGAACACAGTATTAGGTATGAATAAGAATGTGAAGATGGATACAGTATGGTTAGTAATTTTGATGGGTGCAAATTTTCATGAAATAGGCCAAAATCCTGGTTTCCGAAATTATGGTTTCGGAAGGTAACTTACTGATATTTGCTATCCTGCATGTTAGCTAGCTCAACAGCTCAAAGCTAGTACCAAGTCTAGTAGTGTCTATGGAAAGAAATGACAATCTCAACCCTTGTTTGTGGGTGAAGCATTACACAGGCACAGTCAGACTAAGTATGAAGGCAATCATTTGCACTCTTGGCTTAGCACTATATCAACATTTGCATCTGTGCTTACTGCAGCACTTAGATTCAATTGGTTTTAGCAGTTTTCATTAAAGGCACACTTGCTGACTGGCTTCTACTACAGTTTGAAGTACAGCATTCTTCGCCTGCAGTACGAAATTTGCATACTACAGGCGTTGAACTACTTCGGAAAGTTGGCAACAAGGCTACAAGTCAGTCCGCTTTCTAGCACGATAAAGCTTTCTCCACTGTCGGGCTGGCCTCAATGAAGCACGGGTGAAGTTACGATGCAGGTCGATTCGGTACACCCTGGTAGCCAACTTGTGCTAAATTGAAACATGATTCACTTCCCGCAGGCAACGAAAAATGCTAAAATTACCAACTATACTGTATGAAACTGTTTACAAGCTAGTACCTTGCTGTGCGATTACCAGAGTACAACTTGTACATCATAAACTGGCCACAGATTCCCACAGGACAGAGACTAAGGTTCAGGAGGAGGATACTGAAATGAAGAGGCTGCAAACACTGTTACAAGCACTGAAGGTACATGATTTGTAGCTACAATTAGTAGCATAGCGACGCTAGGGGCCATACCCCACCAACCTGTCAATTATCAGCTCCAATAGTACCTTTGTCAATTATGAATTGAGCACTAAAATGCATATCAAGATTCTGAAACAAATATTACACAGTATTGATATCTGTATCAGCGGAATAACACTGTCTTGTGTGCTCTCTTGACCTCACTGTGAGCTTGCAATCACTGGCATAGATCTGCTGCATGCACATATACCTACCTGTTTCTAAGTAATGGCCTAAATGAATCCTAAAAACTGACATATTAGAGGATCTAAGATTTGAAAAATAAATTCTAGTGGGCCCCCAATCTCCTCAGATGCTTCTGCACAGTATGCCAATGGTTCTGTGCCTTGGCATCTGTGTCATGGCTACGTTACTGGCTATGTCACTGTGTACAATTATAGTATCACTGGAAGTGTAACAGTATAGCATCTACATTGCAGTATTCTCTCTCAATTGCTACAGGTAGAGCTTCACCAGAAAGATGACCAAATCCAGGTACAAGACATGGAAATTCGGGAGAAGGTTGCTCAAATAAACAGGCAACAGAGAGAGCTACAAGCATTAAGAGTAAGTTTGAGGATATTCTACTGTAAGAACAGAAATGACCAACTCATTATCTGGCTCTTAGGATGACAGAGAAAGGCTGCATACAGAGATGGATGCTAGTTTGGAAAAGAAGGATCTTACAATCAGCAGACTGCAGGAAGAGCTACAAATGCTGAGGGTATGTAGCTGCATAAACTTTACTATCTGTGTGATAACAGTGTCCTGTTCTGACTAGGGCCAAAACACAGTTAAAGGTGAGAGACTTGCTGAGGTGCAGTCTCAGCTTCAACAACTGCAAGTAAGTCTGACACGCAGATTTGTTTGCCTACTGCCATTGTTGCTTATCTAAAACTAGTGAGATGATTCATCATCGTGGGGCGAGCCTGAGCAAGCAGCAAAGTGCTGATTTACTACTTTGTCATGGCACACAGCAGGATTTGTCACTGTCGACTGTTTAAGCAAAATTTGATGATGCATAGGTAGCTAAGTCCTCAATATAAGTATTACATATGCCAGCCATTTCTCCAGCCAGGGCAGCTAATGTAGCTACACATGCATGGACTAAGTTACACTGAAATCATGAGCTAAATTTCTGGCATTTATGAGTGCCGTTTATGCATGGCCCTACCTGAAGCGACCCAGTCAACCACTGTCCATATTGAGTTTGTACCGTCTGTGAGCGGCCTGCCGTCGTCAGTAAAGCACAAACCAAAATTAGGTTGCCACGCGTGCTCAAACTTCAGTCGTCTTCACTCTGGGTTGCCGACGCTGCACTCTGACAGTCGGACTTCCACTGGCCTTCAAATGCTTCACAGTATCGATCTTTGTGAAATATTTGAATGCGCTCATTTAAAATTTATTGTAAGTGGTCAGTCCAAGCAAGCAAACATACACATGTGCACAATGAAGTCACACTAGTGTGAGGCTTGCTCAGGCTCGGCCCAACTATCATGATGTTGTTTTTGTGTATGGTAATTGGTGCGAGCCTGAGCGAACCCCACACTAGCGAGACTACATTGCACATATGCATGCTGGATTGCTTGTTTGCTTGCTTGGACCGCAAATTTCAAATGAGTGTATTCAAATATTTCACAAAGATTGAATATCCACATGTATTTTAGCTCAGCTGAGCATAAGTGAAAAGCTACTGCCAGACTGTAGCATTGGTGTGAAAGAGACCAGGAGTGAAAACAATTTGAGTTGAATAGGTTTGCAGCGTGTGTGACAACTTATACTTCCAGGAAAGTCTGTGCTATGACTCTGATGGCTGTATGACAAGGTAGGCTGCAAGCCACATACAGTACAAGGCATTGTGACAGATTTTTTTTCATGTAAGCAACAGGCATGAATGACCTGCTAGACTGCTCATATACAGCAGAGATTTACCTCAAGGCTTGAGTGTGCAGCTTAGCATATTGCCATGCAGCTGGACAAATAGCTGCATGTCAGTATGTGTGATCACCCACAAATGGACTTTTTAATATTCAAAATATTTGCTTAATCAGCTACTCACTCAGGCTCACCCTTGGATGATGCAGCATCTCCCCAATTAATGTTTGGGGTGAGCCTGAGCAAGCCCCACACAACCATGACAGCATTGCACATGTGCGTGTGTATACTTGCTTGCCTGCTTGCTTGGTTGCTTGCAGCGACTAACCGTAAGTTTTAAATTGTAATATTTCACGAAGATTGAAGGTTCATGTGTACTGTCGGAAGGGCTGCTGCCAGAGTCCAATGTAGGTAGGCCTAAGCCAAGTATGCTGGCATAATTTTGGTACTTACTGGCATTGAGCATATTTTTAGAATATTGAGTGCTATTTTTAGGAATAATAGGCACAGCCCAACCACATTAGCAGGCATTAAAAATTTGCTGCTATACACACGCAGGGTCAGTACATGTAGCTATGAGCGGTGCTGCAAGCACTAGCAACCTTTGTAGTCCCTAGTTCCATCTCTGAATTTCAAAATGAACCTGAAAAAGCAACAGAGGGACACAGCGGTCTCCACAAGTGAGAATGAAGTGGTATCATTGTTGTACCTATCCATAATGTGTGTTCATGTCCATTATTATGAGATTATTGACAGATATGGAAAGAGTAATAGGCACATCTTGGAAGAACAATAGAGAGAAAAGTTATGAATTGCAGAATAGAATAAAAAAGCATAGTTGACTCAGGCCTAGTGTAGTGTCCATGTGAAAGAGACCCTGAGTGAAGACCAGTCAAGTTGAAGCACGTATTGCAACTTCTGGTTTATGCAACTACAGACCATGACAGACAAGGTAGGCTGCTTATAGACAGTAGAAAGCATGTACAGAGGTGAGTTCCTTTTCAGGAAAGGGCCATGCATGAATGACACTCATAAATGGCAGGATTTAAGTCTGTGTACCCATAATGCCTTGAGTGGAGAAATGACTCTAGATTGTGTACATATGTGATAACCTACCTCTGGTGGGGACTTATACGAGTTTGGCTTAACTGTGCCTCAGCACACTCATACAGCAGCAGACAGTGACAGACACTGCTCCTTTCCATAGTTTGTGCAGTGTGCTGCTCGCTCAGGCTCACCCCATGATGATGAAGCATCTCCCTAGTATTACACAATAGACCCTTAGACCCTTGTGTTCACGCTACCATGCCAGTTCATCAAACTTTGAAAATTTGGTTTGAACAACCTATCCATGATAAGAATTAAACAAGGTGTGAGTGGTTACTAACCCTTTAATGACTTGAAACTCCTTGATGCGACTTTGGACACATGATATCAGTTGGCACAATTCGTTTCAAAGAGAGATTTTGTACTAGAAGAACTGATTTATACATTATGCAGGCAGAGATGAATACTAGGAATTCTCAGGTTCAGCAGCTCCAAGAAAGTAACAGACAGTGGACAGTAAGAGTACACACGATTAGCACAGGTTATTGACAGCAAGTTTAAAGCATACACATTTGCATCTACAGAATCAAACTACGTCTAGAGATGCGAGTATAGCTGCATTGTGGTCTCCACATGAGGAACTCCATGTGAGTTAACCTGTGATCTAGTATGTAGCAGAAATTAGGATACACAGGTTTGTAAGGCATGATTTGGAGAAAGTAGCAATGTTTATGGCAGTACAACACTTTCTAAATGCAAAATGCCCCCATATCATGCACCTGAATGTGTGTATACACAGTTTATTTACTGTACACGATGTCTAAGCCTGCATTCCAACGTGGAAGATGCAGTTATTGCAGATGCCATTCTCTGTTGTTTGAAGTTTGCATTTGCATAATGAAGCTTTTGCTCTGCAACTATCATATGCTAGAGATAGCCTTGTTTCCAGGCCTTCACTGCCTCCTATATTCTGGTATGCAAATATCGTGGATCAAGGCCTGGGAGATCACATTGTGTGTAGTGATCTCAGGTAGCATCAGGTAGACACAAGTTAGTACCTGTCCATGAATGTTCAAATTTTGTATAGATCAGTCCAAACGCCTATTTTTACACTGCCTTGTGAGCTCTCAATTTATAGAGCTGCTAAAAAGCATGCTTTGAGCACTAAGTACTCTCTGAAGTGGCTGCTGCTATGGTACTAAGTATGAAGAGGAAGTTATTATGTGCACCACACAAGGCAGTATTTTGCAAAAAAAAGCGTTTTTAGATAAGACAAAAATGTTTGCATAATGAAATTTCCCACCAAAAAACTAGCCTTTTATCAAGGCTTTGTTTGTACAAGAGCCTGGGAATGAGGCTAAGAAAATAGACTAGATGTTTCTAACCCACATTCACAGGAACTTAGATGACAAAATATGTAGCTTGCTGGTGTTGCATTAGCAATACAGTTGATTGTAGTAGCTACTTGTTGGGTAAAAGCCTACTTCATGGCACAATGTCATCATGATAGTTCATCTGTTTCAGCAATACACCCCTAGTGACCTGCGACTGAAATGCAGGCAGCTAGCAGACATGCCAGAAGCAATGGAGTGGCCACAATCAGTAATTGTTCATGGCAACATATATGTCAGAGAAGGATTCAGTTACATTATACACAGATATAACCCTCAAACACAACGATGGACAAAACTACCAAATTATCAGTACTGGAATTTTACTATGGCTGAGTTCAACCACCAACTTACACTGGTTGGTGGTTGGCTCCCTGGCAAGACAAGCAATGCAGTAGCTGTATACTCAATCTCACAGAGAAAGTGGCAACAACCCTACCCACCGATGCATGCACCTCGTGCATTACCAGCAGTAGCTACATACCACCAACACCTGGTGGTGTCAGGTGGGAGTGATGCTACTTGGACTGACCTAGCTTCCGTGGAAATCCTCAACGTGTCTACCCACCACAGCCAGTGGCTCAATATCACTCCACTCCCCATGAGCTGCCGTCTAATGTCATCTGCCATTATAGATGATTCATTGTACCTACTTGGTGGCTCACTAGGCAAACAAGTACTCAGAATGCCCCTTACAGTTTTTGCACAAACTGGGGAGCAACCTGCACAGTGGTACATCCTCTCCAATGCTCCACTGGAGGACTCTGCTGCTGTCACTGTCCATGGATCACTACTGACAGTTGGAGGAAGCCATGATGAACAACTTAGCTCAGCCATCCATGTCTACCACCATGAAAAGAACATGTGGTCAAAGGTGGGAGACTTACCTACTGAACGGGAGGATTGTGCCTGCTGTCTGTTATCAAATGGGGAAATCCTTGTTGCTGGAGGGCATGATTGCAATGGCTGGTCTAAACGAATGGACATAGCAGTAGTGATTTACTAACTATTGTGTAGTAATCTTGCCAATTTTAGTTGGCCTGTAAACAAGGCTATTTCTCATTTAGGGGACCAATGGCATTCAAATTTAGATTTTGTGAAGTGAATTGTGGGATTTTCCTAATAGTTCAGCCAAAAGACAAGGAAGTGTATGTACATAGCGACATAAGCTAATACTAGACATTCAGATTGTATCTTAACTGAGGTAGAATGTACATGTAAATATTTGGTATAGGCATGAACAGAAGGGACACACACAATACGGAATAATGTAAGTTATTACAAGTAGTGGTAGTAGTAGTAGACTTCATTTTGTCTCCCTTCAATCTGAGGCTGATCTACTAGAGTCGTGTATTTGCAAGCAGGATAAAGAGTGATGCAAAGAAGAGCTACTTTGACATCACAGTAAGACATGAAAATAAGGTACAAGCTACAAATCAATTATAAGGACAGAATCTTTGCCACACCCAAGCACAATGTAGTGTTGTCATGTTTGTTTGATAATTAAGGGGCTGTGAAGATGTTACTTTCTACAGAGGCATATAATTAGGTGTGCTACATTACAAAACCATGGCCTCAGCAATGCCGACTAACTGGAACACAATGTAGTGTTCACATGCATTTGAAATTTCGCAAACCCTGCACCAAGGACACATCAAATTAGCTAGACAGCATTATCAACTGCACAAAAGGATTGAGCTCCTGCATAGACTGTACCACTATACTGTGATTGTGCCATCACTAAATTCTTCTGAGTTGATTTCACTAGTTTCAATAAGGTTTTGGTTTCTGCACAAACATTGCACAACCTCCTTACCTTGCTGAGTTACCACTGAACTTAGTTTCAATGAAGGTGAGGACAGTCTTGCCTTATGTATAGATTGCACTAGCCTCGTTCCCAGGCTTCCCCCGTATTTTGTTTTTCGGTTCGCATTCATTATAGAAGCGAAGAGCAGTGAAAAGCTGGGAATGCCTGGGAACACCTATCATGTGAATGACGTCTGGTGGGCACAGGGTGAACGTCAGGGGGATGGTGCCCAAATACAAATTTGTGTGCAATAAACAATAGAGTGACTTCTTTGTCTGGTACTGTCGATCTTGTGAATGTGTGGGATCCTGGCTATCGTTGGAGCACTCAACAATGAGGAATGTGGACCCCTCTCCCCCTATGTCCAACTCGCCTCCACAGACATCATTCACATGATAGGTGTTCCACAACTCCGCACAATACTTACTGTGGTGCAATCTTAGCCTCGTTCCAAGGCTTCCCCCGTTTTGTATTTTTCGAGTTGCACAGAAGCGGAAGAGCAGCAATCGAAAATGGGAAGGCCTTGGAACGAGGCTAAGATTGCATCATAGTATTGTGCGGAGTTGTTGAAGTTGGTGGTGGGATAGGAGGTCAACCACAGGGTGCATGCACTGCACTGCACATGGCAGCTGCTGTGTCAGCAGAAAGGGGTGGCACCACCCACTTCCCCTGTCCCACCCTTTCTGCTGACACAGCAGCTGCCATGTGCAGTGCACAGCACCCATGCTGTGCACATGGTGGCTGCCTTGGCTGGCTGTAGAACAGCCTTTTGGTTGGACTGGCCAGACCGTTTCTCACCTTGTTAGCACAAATGGCCACAGAAACTACTCTCCCCTTTTGATCACAGACATATGAACTGTTTGCTTGACTAATATTGAATCCTGGTGGGCAGGTCTGATTTATAATCAATATGAAAAACAGTGTTTATCCCCAAAAGTTCAACATATATGCCATGCATGTGCACACAACTCTAAGATCATATTCTGCTGTGAAAAACACAGTATAGTTAAGTATGATACACATTTCAGTTGTTTGCTGGACATATTGGGAACTCATAAGCTCCTATGACTTCTCTGACTTTTGCTGGGAGTGTTCCATTTCTCTGTCCTGTTGAAACAACTGTAACTTGAAATGTTTCACTAGGGTAGACTGATAGTGCCTTGTTTGACTTGCCACAGTTTCCTGCAGTATCAGCAAAGTTGCTATTACAAACACGTTGGATACCAATAAAGGTGCAAAGGTGCAAAGGCCTGGGAAAGAGGGTAGGCTAGCAAAGCAAGCAATCAAAAACTGGATACAAGATCTCTGGGATGCTTAGGAACAAAACCCAACAATACGCGAATCTTTCTAGGACTACAACATCTTCAAGGTCGTGTTTCCATTTCTGTTTCCAGTTTCCATTTCCAGTTTCCATTTCCAATTTCCATTTCATGTCCAATCCCTGCTTTTTCATATGCCCACTTGGGTTTGTTTTGGAGTCAGATCTCAGACAGAAATGAATATGTGGTGCGTTACAGGCATGTGTATACTAAAAGTAGTCTAAAGTGAAACAAAGTTAGGTGTGTTAAAGGGTTAAAATAATTACAATATTTCCTGATGTGCATGTAAATTGCACCACCTGCACACTGCCTGCAGAGTTATGACAAAAAATACTAGCACCAACGAAACTCAATGATATGTTGACTTCTGCACATATTGCACCACCACTACCATAAACTACTAAGTTGCCAATATTAAAAGTATAAAATCATTGCGTGTATTGAGCGCGCTACCGTGCTCCGGGCTGATATTACGCGCGTAATGCGCGAGTATAAAGCACGTAAAGGGGTGCCTGGATATTCACGATTTGACAAACTGATGTCTGGCTCCTCCTTTGAGGATGAAGATTTATTTAAAAAGCCATGAAGCTCTGAACTCTAAAATTACAGCTTTTTATGAACTGCGGGCAGCTGCAAGGCTTCCCCATTGACTCCCATACATTAGCGTGAGTTAGAAGTGTGATAAAATATTATTCCTTTAGAGTTTGCACAAAATTACCAAAGCAAAAAAGGAAAATTAAAATTGTAAAACATGATTTTAAGAGTACAAGTCAGTGATGTAGAGTTCAGAAAACATGGTGGCTAGACTGTGGCTGCTCATCAAGCAGAGGTTCACGAAGCTTATCAAAATCTCTGTGATTGTTTGTAGACTTTTCCATATTTGTGTTCTGTTTATTCTGGGTACGTTTAGCAAGCTTCTTCCACAGCTTCGTGTGTGTCAATTGCTGGAGAAGGTGGTAGATGATGATGCCATTAAATGTTACATGTGCTACTATGACAGAGGTGTACCCAACTGCAAGCTTGTTTCCTTCTGTGAGTTTGATGTAATAAGTGGCAGCACCTAGCACGATCAAGTTTAGAGTAAATGAGCCTTCCAGTGCATCTAGACACCAGGTCTTGTAGACCCCACCACTGATCCAAGCCCACAGCTGAAGAATCCCAGCTCCTACTACAATTGCAAGGAGGTTAATATTGGAGTCCTACTGAGGATTCAAAGCAAATACCAGAAGAAGAACAAAGCGTAACACAAGCAGTAGTCCAGGCCAGTAGCGATGTTTTGCTTTGTAGGGAGCGTGGTATGCATCCATAAATGGTTTCAGTCTGGCACTGTTGACCCATGAGAAGAGCCTCGGGTCTGATAAGCCTGTAACCACTGACCACAGAGAAGCAAGAGTGTGTAAGGAAGAAAAAGGAAGAAGACAAGCAGTGCCACTAGAAAGAGTGGAATGTGTTTACCAACAAGATAGTCAATACTTGCATCATACAGCCAAACCCTGGTAGAATTTGCTGGATATTCAAGGTAGGTGATATAAAATACAGCAATGAGTGTGCGAAGAACTTTTGCATATGAGAGGAGGATGAGTGTTGCCAAGACAGATACTGGATTACTGCCTAACAAGTTTGCAAACTTTTGTGAGTAATGGCTAACGAGAATTACTAGTCCTACTAGCATCCAAAGGTATACTGGGAAAGCAAACTGCAGCCATGTGTTGCTATAAGCATCCATTCCATTGTAAAAGCATGCTTCAATACCAAAGTCAAGATTAATCCATGCAATGAAGACTGAGAAAACGTTGGTAGTTTTCGCTGGTAGAAAGATGGTGTGGTTTACTCTAACTATATTAGCATAGAACACTAGGCCACTGATTGTTCCTGTTGATACTGTCAGTTTGCAGATAAGAAGCAAAAAGACCAGTGCTACTCCCATCACTGCAAAAGCTACCAGCAACAAAAGGTAGATATTTGTGCATTTTCTGCATTGTGATGTGCCTAATGCCAGACTGTAACCTTCCTTACAACGTCCACACAAGAGGCCTGACCTGTTATATGCACACTGAACATCTGTATTGTTGAGAGGAAAGACCTTTGCATCATTAACACAGTAGTCAAAGGGGCAGTGTGGGTGGAGAATTAGTGTATGAGATAGATTATTATATCCAATCCAAAAGTTTTGGTTTGAATCACGTGTTATTTGTCCTAATCCATTTGTTATATTGCATTGATTTGTATATGGCGCAAGTCTTGGCTCACAGACACATGATCTTTCGGACTCAGAAATGTTAAATCCAGGTGGGCAGGTCTGATTTAAATTTACTGAAATATTGAGGGGTTGACCATTGCAATTTGAACATGGGCTACCTTCAGGATGCAGCTGTATGTTCACTTCCTGGGACAGTGAAAACACAGTGTAGTTGAGTTTGGTGCAAGTGTTGTTTGTATGTTGGAGGTATTGATAGGAGTGGAAGTGACTTATAATGTTGCTTCTTGCTGTACTCCTCACAGTACTAGAAACTGTTCCATCTCTCTGTCCAACTGCAACCACGGAAATTTGAAATGTTTCACCAGGATACACTATAGATGAATATCGAACTGCTGCACCGGAGGTACTACAGTCTGGAAAGTTGTGCTTACATGGGCATATGAGAAATGGGTCAGAGGAAATGTTTGAAATTGTGTTGTAATCAGTGTCATTGTTGTGGAATAACATGTCAAACACTTCACCAGATTGATATGATTCCAGGCCAGTAAGTTTGCAGTTATCTATTGTGCCACCATATAACAGACTTCCTGCATCATCAGCAGAGTTGTTGATGAAAACAAGTGTGACATTAATAGAATTAGCATATTTCTGGCCAGGGAGTTGAAAGAAGCATTCTTCTCTTGATATAAATGTGACAATCTGAGTGCAGTAAATCAAGGGGTTGACATCATAGACATAGATAGCTCCTCCTAAATTTGCGTGATTGTTCTTCCAACACACTGTTGTGTGAGGCAAAATGGAGAGGGTTGTTCTAATCGACAGATATATTGCACCTCCACGGCTAACTCCAGTGTCTTCACTCAATTTGTTTGCATTGTTGGTAAAGCTGATGCTTCCATTGAATATAAGTGTGCTGTTTAAATTTGCATAGATGGCTCCACCTTGCATTGCAAAGTTGTTGCTAAAGCTGCTAGTACCAGTGAAATTCAGTGAGATACTTCTTGCTGCATAGATTGCACCACCACTACTGTTCGCTGAATTGTTGGTGAAACTGTCAGAATCACTGAAGCTAATGACAGCATTATTAAATGTGTAAATTGCACCGCCACTATCTTCTGCTGTATTGTTACTAAAATCACTAGTTCCAGTGAATATCATTGAAACACTGATTTTTGCATAGATTGCACCACCACTTGCATCTTTTGCAGAATTGCTACTGAAATCGGTAGTTCCAATGAATTTCAATGAAGTGTTTGTTACTGCATAAATTGCACCACCATTATGGTTTGCTGAATTGCTGATAAAGTTGTTGCTTCCACTGAAGTTAAGTACAACATTGTAGGATGTTCTGATTGCACCACCACTAAACTCTGCTGAGTTGTTAGTAAAGTTGTTGGTTCCATTGAAGGTGAGTACAATGTTGTTCATTACAGAGATTGCACCACCATTAAACGCTGAGTTATCTCTGAACTCACTAGTTCCAGTGAATGCTAATGAGGTTGTCATTTCTGCATAAATTGCACCACCCCCATACTTAGCTGAGTTGCTACTGAATTTGGTGGTTCTAGTGAAGATAAGTACAGTATTGTCTGATGCATAGATTGCACCACCATATCGCTCTGCTGAGTTGTTGATGAAGCTGTTTGTACCATGTAAAGTGAGTACAGCATCGTTTGTTATGTAGATTGCACCACCACCAACTCCTACTAAAGGGCCACCACCATTACTTACTGAGTTAATATTGTTAATGAAGTTGTTAGTTCCACTAAAACTTAGTGAGCTGTTTATAGCTAAAAGTGCTCCAGCACCTACTCGGGAAGGTCCTAAACTCTTGTATCTGTTCCCAGAAAAGGTAGTGTTCCCAGTGAATGTAAAGGTGCTGTTGAGAGCAGTGATACCACATCCTAATCTACATGTGTCAGTGAATGACTCACATGCACAATGGTTATTAATGAACTCATTTTTTGCAGTTAAAGAAATGTTGGTGTGATGTACTGTAAGTGCAGTGCCAAGGTTGTTGTGGAAGGAACAGTTAACCAGTATAGCATATTGTGTGGATTGTAAAAGTAAAGCAGAGTTACTGGCTGGACGACTACCATGATCCCAGGACTTGTTGTAAGAGGTAAAAGCTAAAGAATAAACGTTGAAGTCCACCATATTTGTGAAGCTAAAGCCAACAGACCCATTGCGAACAATTGTTGCTATCTTGTCTGAGGAAGATTCTCCACGTATAGTAAGCCTGGTTACATTGGCAACTGTGATATTGGTATCAAGATCATGGTGGCCTGGCAAGAACACCATAGTAGTGTTGGAGGCAAAATATAACATAGCTTCTTGTGCATACTCAGAGAGTGTGGCACAGTGGGTATTGTGAGGGCAGGATGAGCATGAGGTGGCAGTGGGTGTAACACAGTACACATTTTCAGCAGAGCAGAAGGAGAGAGTGTTAATGAGCAGTGCTGCCACAAGAACAATGAACGATGCGGACTGAGTCATTATGTGAAATGGCTGCAGAAAATAAAGTTTCATAGGTGTATTTGTAATAGTGCAAGGTATTTTACAAGCTTTCTTTGTGAATAAATACAGTTATCCAACATGCCTTGCTTTTTAGTGAGCTAATTGAGTTGCAAACTTTTACCCTGAACCTACACCCAGGCCTCCACCCCAACTTTTGTCACTTGCTGCATGTAACAAAATTATGATAGGTAAGTTTGATTCACACAACATACCTTTACTTTTGCCCTCATTGTCACTTGATACACACTTGCACTCAAAGTAAAGTGATCTCAAATTTTCAGCCAACAATCTGCTGTCAGAATTCAGCATGCAGCAAAGACTGTTGTGACAAAGCAGTTTGGGCTTAAAAATTAGTTACTGTTTTTTTCGTGTGACTTGTGTACTAAAAATTGTTTTCAAATGATGTTATTATCTTGTGAAGACTTTACAATACTGATTATTCTTGTATTTCTTCAACGCTATTGTTCCACTGCATGACTATATACATGCATATGGATACATGTTGAGAATAAGCATAGGGTTGTATTTGGATATCTATGCAATTCAGCTAGCTAACTGAAAGTATACAGATCGAGTGTTTTTAAATCATGAAAATTGTTTTTAACAAAACATACTGTACCGTAACATTTCGCGTAGTTTGTGCTTAATCTACTTGATGAAAGTATATACCAAGGTTCACAGATTCTGTGGAATTATTTAGAGGATTGTTCACTGCTTGTCTGGTTTTTAGTTTGCTCAACTCAAGGTTGAGTTTAGGCACCTTCTTCCACAGCTTGGTATGCCTCAGTGTCAGGAAGATGTGGTAGGCAAGGATGCCAAGGAATGTTGCAAAGTGCTATAGAGACAGAGGTGTTCCCAACACCAAGCTGATTTCCCTCTCAGTGATTGACATGGTAGGTGGCAACACCTAGCACAATCACGTTTATAGTAAAAATGAGCCTTCCAGTGCATCTAGATACCAGTTCCTGTAGACCCCACTGACCCAGGCCCACAGTTGAAGGATCCCAGCTCCCATTACAATTGTTAGCAGGTTAATACTTGGGTCTTGCTGAGGATCAAAGCAAACACTAGAAGAAGAACAAAGCGAACCAAAAGCAGCAGTCCAGGCTAATAGCGATGTTTTGCTTTATAGGGAGCATGATATGAATCCATACAAGGTTTCAGCCTGGCACTGTTGGACCATGAGAAGAACTTCAAATGAATGTGATATGACCTGCAGCTACTGACCATGTAACACTGGAACTAGATATTTCACCAACAACTGCACAGGACGAAAGTGAAATCTGAGCTATTTGAACAACCTGCTGTGTAATGGTTGCTGCATGAAGTTTATGCCATTTTCTCTGCTATTGAGAACAGCAGCTATGTGAAATAAATTTGGTAAAGAAAGATCAGCTAATATCCAGTACCTTAGCTACCAATCACAGCTTTGCAAACTTGTGTAAAATGTAAATTAGAAAAATAAAAAAAAGAAACTGCACAACGTTGCTGATCATAAGGTGTTGTAAAACAACTAGAACAGATCCTAACAACCCAACTTGATCCAGAACTGGTATAGACAAAGCTGCCAAGAAGTTTGATAAAGACTCATTTGTTGTGTGGAAGAACAGTCTTGGTGACAATTACAATAGCACTATTGGCTCTAAAGCCATTCGATGGTATCCTACGTGGCACACAAATCCAGACTATTCCCCTGGGTTGATTGACAAATGGCTCCACAGTCCTCAAAACTATAGTGCATAATATCTTTTTTTTGGATATTATGTACTAAACTCCATATCGGCCAAAACAGTTATAATGTTCCAGAAAGGCACACAAGACTGGAGTGAGCCTTTGAACCTTGACAGTTTTGCTACCACTGTACTTTGTAGTAAGAGTCTAAAAAGAGTTGACTTTGTTACATAACTTTCAGAGTTGAGCTCATCGTACACAATTTATTATCATTCCTTTATAATTGCCACAAACATTACCAAAAGCCAAATTAAAAAAAATATTGTATAACATAAAAGTAATATTTTTGAGAGTACAAAGTCAGTGATACAGAGTTCAGAAAACATGGTGACTGGACTGTGGCAGCTCATCAAGCCGAGGTTCACAAAGCTGATCAAAATCTCTGTGATTGTTTGTTGAAGTTTCCATTTGTGTTCTGTTTATTCAAATGGAGGGTACATTTAGGAATCTTCTTCCACAGCTTAGTGTGTGTCAATTGCTTGAGAAGGTGGTAGGTGATGATGCCATTAAATGCTACTGTGACCGAGGTGTACCCAACCGCAAGCTTGTTTCCTTCTGTGAGTTTGATGTAATAAGTGGCAGCACCTAGTTTAGAGTAAATGAGCCTTCCAGTGCATCTAGACACCAGGTCTTGTAGACCCCACCACTGACCCAGGCCCACAGCTGAAGAATCCCAGCTCCCACTACAATTGCAAGGAGGTTAATATTGGGGTCCTGCTGAGGAGCAAATACCAGAAGAGGAATAGAGTGTAGCACAAGCAGTAGTCCAGGCCAGTAGCGATGTTTTGCTTTGTAGGAAGCATGGTATGAGTCCATGAATGGTTTCAGTTGGGCAATGTTGACCCATGAGAAGAGCCTCAGGTATGATACAGCCTGTAACCACTGACCACAGAGAAGCAAGAGAGTGTAAGGAAGAAAAAGGAAGAAGACAAGCACTGCCACTAGAAAGAGTGGAATGTGTTTACCAACAAGATAGTCAATACTTGCATCATACAGCCAAACCCTGGTAGAATTTGCTGGATATTCAAGGTAAGTGATATAAAATACAGCAATGAGTGTGCGAAGAACTTTTGCATATGAGAGGAGGATAAGTGTTGCCAAGACAGAAACTGGATTACTGCCTAACAAGTTTGCAAACTTTTGTGAGTAATGACTAATGAGAATTACTAGTCCTACTAGCATCCAAAGGTATACTGGAAAAACAAACTGCAACCATGTGTTGCTATAAGCATCCAGTCCATTGTAGAAACATGTCTCAATACCAAAGTCAAGGTTTAGCCATGCAATGAAGACTGAAAAAGCACCAGTATATTCCCCTGGTAGAAAGATGGTGTGATGGGGTCCAACTATATTGGCATAGAACACCAGGCCACTGAGTGTTCCTGTTGCCACTGTCAGTTTGCAGACAAGGAGAAAGAGGACTAGTGCTACTTCCATCACTGCAAAAGCTACCAGCAACAAAAGGTAGATATTTGTGCATTTTTTGCAATGAGACGTACCTAATGCCAGACTGTAACCTTTCTTACAACGTCCACACAAGAGGCCTGACCTGCTATATGCACACTGAAGATCTGTATTGTTGAGAGGAAAGACCTTTGCATCATTAATACAGTAGTCAAAGGGGCAGTGTGGGTGGAGAATTAGTGTATGTGATAGATCATCATATCCAATAAATTCTTGTGTTATGCAGAATAGAAAGGTAAGAATTAATAGAAAGATACAGTGCACCTCCACCATTGTCAGTAAAGCTAATGTTTCCGTTGTTTGTAAAACTAATGTATCCGTTGCATGTTAGTATGCTGTCATAATTTGCAGAGATGGCTCCACCTTGCATTGCAAGGTTGTTGCTGAAACTGCTAGTACCTGTGAAAATCATTGAACTGTTGGTTGCTGTGTAGATTGCACCACCACCACCATTGTATGCTAAGTTATTGAAGAAGTTGTTGGTTCCAGTGAAGGTAAGTACACTATTGCATGATATGTGGATTGCACCAGCCCTAAATTGAGCTGAATTGCCAATGAAGTTGTTGGTAACCATTGAAGTTATGCACAACATTGGAGTCTACCATTATTGCACCACCTGATTTTGCAAAGAAATTACTACTTCCAATGAATACCAGTAAAATTTCATTTCCTGCATAGATTGCACCACCTTCAAGAATATGTGCTGAATTTTTAAAGAAGTTGTTTGTTCCATTGAAGGTAAGTACAACATTGACTACTCCCCAGATTGCACCACCACCTGCTTTTGCAAAGTTATTAGTAAAATCACTAGTTCCAATGAATAACAATAAAATGTTATTTGATGCACAGATCACACCACCATCACTAAAGTCAGCTGAGTTGTTGAAGAAGTTGTTCATTCCATTGAAGGTAAGTACAACATTGTATAATGCAGAGATTCAAACACCTCCATACATTGCTGAGTTGTTGATGAACTGGTTGGTTCCGTCAAACGCAAGCACAGTATTGTCATGTGTGTCAATTGCACCACCACTACCTCTGTTTGCATGGTTGTGAATGAAGTTGTTGGTTCCAGTGAAAGTGAGTACAGTATTGTTTTGTGCATAGATTGCACCACCATTGTCTGCTGAGTTGTTGATAAAGTTGCTGATTCCATGCAAGCTAAGTACAGCATTGTTTGTTATGTAGCTTGCACCACCAATACGACCATCACCATTGTTTGCTGAGTTAACATTGTTGAAGAAGTTGTTAGTTCCAGTAAAATGTAGTGAGCTTGCTACTGCCAAAATTGCTCCAGCACCTACTTCAGAAACTTTTAAGCTGTTACACCTATTTTTTGAAGAAGGTAGTGTTCCCAGTGAATGTCAGGGTGCTGTTGAGAGCAGTGATACCACATCCTAGTTTGCAAATGTTTATGAGTGACTCACAACCACACAGGTTATATAAAAACTCATCCTCTACTAGAGTAACATTGGTGTTAATTACTGTAAGTGCATTGCCAAGGTTATTATGGAAGGAACAGTTAACCAGTTTGCCATACAATGTAGCTTGTAAATGTAAGGCAGAGTTGATAGTTTGACAATGACCACAATGTTGGTCGTAAGAGGTAAAAGCTAAAGAGTAAATATTGAAGTCCACCATATTTGTGAAGCTGAAGCCAACCGACCCATTGCGAACAACTGTTGCTATGTTGTCTGAGGAAGTCAGTCTGGAAGCATTGGCAACTGTAATATTTAGATCAAGAGCATGGTCACCTCGCAGGAACACAATAGTAGTGTTGGAGGTAAAATACATTTGTACTTCTTGTGCATACTCAGAGAGTGTAGCACAGTGGTTTGACTTGTGTGGGCAGGACGAGCATGAGGTAGCAGTGGGTGTGACACAGTACACATTTTCAGCAGAGCAATAGTAGAGAGCGCAAATAACCAGTACTCCCACAAGAACAGTGTTGACTGACCCATAATCTGCAGAAAAAAGTGTACTTGTTTGCTTGTGGTCCTACAGTTTGTAATGTGTGTTCTTAAGAAAGTCACTGTTTTATAAACTTTGTCATAGCCTTATATTGCAAGTGTTAGTGTTCATGTGACCTATACCTTACCAAGCCCTCAACCCCACCATTACAATGTAACTTTATGAGCACATTAAGGTTCATGCAGCTATATACAGTGAGACTTATAAAACTACCTTGAAAGTGCTGGGTACACAGGTAAGGTGTATAGACACAATTACATAACATACCTTTACTTTTTGTAGAGAATACACACGCTGTTATTTGCTTTATGTACACCCACAGTTTATGCAGTCAAAACTGAATAGTATAGTGACCTGACAAATAGTGGGATCAAGTTCACTTCAGTACAACCATCACATGTAGCATCACATATAGCATCACATATTACACCGTTGTAGTAAACAGTCTAGACCTGCAATTATTATTTTTTTCAAGTAACTCATGCATACTAGAAAGTATACTTCTTTCTTGTTCTTTTTTTTTTTGTTTGTTGGGGGGGGGGGGAGGAAGGGGGGACTTTTATATAAATGCTTGAGAACAAGGACCTGTGTTTGTGAAACTAGGCGATCTATCTTGCACAAATTGAAAGTAAACAGAGGGATTGTTTTGACAACTCCATATCTAGTATTGATAACCACAGCTAATCTATAAGTTTTGTAAAAATATGTATGCTATTAACGAGCAGTGGATTTATAGTATGCTATGTTTTAACTATAATAGTTGTGAATCATCACTTGTGTGTTTCATCAGTGCTGTTTACACTTTTATGTTGGCTGGATTGGTTTATGTATACATACTTAAGCGTTCTGTACTTAGAATCTAAAGCAGTGTCTTAACATGTTTTTAGCTGTCACTAGAGCTGAGGAACATTTCATACTTGTATAAGCATGAGAAGCTTAGTTTTGCCAGTAAGGCTAGTGCACTCAGCTTGAAGTTCACTCATACATTTTATGGTCCAAAATCTTGATATAAAAAAGACATGACTCGTGTACAATGTATGTACATAATACCCCACAAAGCACCATGGCTTGGATATGAAAGATCATCAAGCAAAGATTCACAAAGCTGATCAAAGTTCTCTTTGAGACTGTTTATGTCACTGTGTCAGTTTCTTGAACTCAATTCAAGTTCAGGTTAGGCAGCTTCTTCTACTCTAACAGCTCTAGTGCTGGAAGATATGATATGCAGGCAAGAATCCCAACAAAAGGAGTATGTGCTATGGATGCAGTAGTGTGACTAGCTACAAGTTGATGTCCTCTTGAGTAGTTGACATTGTATAGGTGGCAACACCTACATGTAGCATGATCGAGTTCAAAGCGAACATGCTTTCCAATGTACTCAGACCCAGTTGTACTGTTTGTTTTTGCATGTAGTTATCAGCATAAAAATTATGGGGTAACCTCACTAGCACAAATATATATTAGAGACATGCTAGTATAGGAAATTGGTTTCAATTCTAAACCATATCCCAACATACATTTAGTGATCTTTGCTTACACATCTCAATAATAATTTCACTCAAAAAAAAAGAAAAAGTTGTCTAATTTTGCCTAAATTAGCAAGATACGTCACTAGAACAAATGCATATGCTCCAAACAGGAATTGGTCAAAACATAATCCACAATCCACTACATTCCAATGCATAAAAATTATCACTGCCCATTCTGGGCAATGTGAATAAATAGCACAAGTAATGCCCTACATACTAATAGTATACTATTTGTATACTATGAAGTGTGCTATAATGAATATTAGTGTAGGTGGTGGAATGGGGGGGGGGGGCATGCTCCCACAAAGTTTTATGTGGGGGATCAGTGCCCCCACAAAATTTACAGCAGCAGGTGCATTATTCAGGTATCTGATCAATGAAGAGGCAAGATGGCCTAGTCAGCTTCTGTCCACACCGGCTAGCAAGCAAGCTCAAGACAAGCGAGTGTCTTAGTCTTTAGTCTAGATTCAGACGGTGACAATATTTGTGAGGTGAGTGAGGACGAAAACACATGAGCCCTGGGAGCAAGGCTGATACCTGGACCAAACGACACCCCGAGCTATCAAGTGTGGTAATAACTAATGCTGTGAAGATGATTAGTAGCAACTTTTGATTCAAAAATGGTCTCAGAAGTGATCTCAGAACATCTAACATTGTAAAGAATACAGTTCTAGGCGTGATTTTACCTCTCAGATTGCATCATAATCAATTTCAGAGGACCTAAAATTCCGAGGCCAAATAAACTCAAAATCCTAGATAGAACCCTGCTAATGTTAGTATACTTTTATGCACCCTGGCCAGTATACCAACTTTTGCACAGTAGACAATGTGATTAGTGTGCTATTTCATAGAAAATGGCTGAAATATTCCATGGACACTGTGTGTACTATTATTGTTGAAATTTGCACTGCTGCATTAATTGTAGCAATGCACTGAGTGAAATGTCAAACCTGTGTTTATCACTGCCCAATTCACTGCCCAAATGGGCAGTGATACCCCCATATTTTAGGCACTGACTGAAGGTCAATGAAAGAAACTGCTGCGATGAATGTGTGGAGGACCTTTGCATATGAGAGGAGAATGAGTGTTGCCAAGACAGATACTGGGTTGCTTCCTAACAAGTTTGCAAACAATTTGTGAGTAATAGAATGTAAAGCATTAAAGTCCTACAAGCAACCAAATATATGCAGGAAACAATATACTGCAGCCACGTTTTGTCATAATGCATCCATTCCATTGTAGAAACATGTCTCAATACCAACGTCAAGGTTTAGCCACGCAATGAAGACCGAAAAAGCATCAGTAGATTTCACTGGTATTAAGATGTTATGGAACACTAGGCTACTGAAGCTACTGTAAATTTGCAGACAAGGAGCAAGAAGACCAGTGCTACTCCCATCAGTGCAAAAGGGATGAGCAACAAGAGATGGATGTTTGTGCACTGTTTGCAATGGGAAGAGCCCAATACCAAACTATATCTTGTAGTGTTGCAAGCTAGACTATTGTTGCAAAGCTCCACACAGCAGATGGGGCAGTATCATACCCAATCCAAAATGTGTCACTTGAATCACGTGTTATTTGCCCTAATCCATTTGTTATATTTGTACACTTTTGAAGTGCTTGAACACAGATACATGCACTTTCTTCTTGACTAATATTATATCCAGGTGTGCAGGACTGATTTACATCTAAATTAAGTTTATCACCAAATGTTGAACATGGTCCACCTGCATACAACTCCATGTACACATTGTAGTTGAATATGGCGCACACTTTAATATTTGTTTCTTGTTTTGGACATATTGAGAACTTAGAAGCCTGCCACTTTCTATATGACATCTGGAACTATTACATTTCTCCATCCTGTAGAAACCGCTGAGACTGATTGCACCTTGTTTGACCTGCTGCATTTTCACATGAACATATCCAAAATGGGTCTGAAGAAATACTTGAAGTCATGTTATGAGCGCTAAAATGGGCTAAGATGTTAAACAGAGTTATAACTCTAATTACACAGTAACTAGAGTTATACCAGTTTGATGTAATTACCATTGGACAGTTCCTGGCTAGGGGTTAATTGGAAAAAGCATTTTTCTGTTGGCAGATACTTGGCAATCTGAGCACAGTCGTTAACAATAAGAACATAAATTGCTCCACCAAAGTTGAATGATTCAGTGCTGTCCCAAAACATGGCACATGAAGAAAGTTGACATGAGAAGCTTTACTAGCACTTGTGTGCATACGCATTATGGCTGGTAAAACTTCTTGTGTCTCAGAGGTGTACTCAGCTGCAAAGTACAAAATACATGAGCAACCAATGAACCACCTCTCCCTGAAGAAATAAAAAAGGCAGGCTTAGATGTTATGCAAAGTCACCCACTGTGCAGGATGCATTTCAGCCAATACATACCAAGCCTCATCAGCTATACACTGGGGTGCCTGAGGGATGGGGACTGCTATTTCACGCGCAAAATGCAGTCAGGTAGAAGCTCCTCAAACATAGTGTCTCTTTGTGCAACTGCCTTCGAAAATTGTTGCTACCATACTGGACACAGTATTTGGACCTTTTTGTACAAACCAATTTATAGTCACATTGCATAATGTATTTTACTGAAGCTATCGCAGAGTACACTGGTATATTTCCCATGACTGTATCGTAAAGAATGCAAATGTGCAAAGTTTGACAGGACACTCCAAGGTATGTTGTCATTCATGATTTAACTACTTGCATACAGCATAGGTAGTTTTAGGGGTGTTTGCTTACCCATGCAGCAACCGGGACAAAGATGCATGCTAATATTTTGCATGTGCTTGCGCGGATGATTTGGGGTCTGAATGCATACCTGCCATTCCAGGGAATTTTTGACTCTCTAAGATACAATTTTGAACCATCTGATACCAGAATGTGCACAGGGTAGCTACTACTGTGGATAATCAGTGGCGATTCCAAAAGAGGATTCTAACAAATATCCCACTGTCTTTGTAGATTAAAAACCTCTCTCATTGCTGTTCAGCCTTATAGATAGTCTGCAGAGTTGTTGTTAGTTAAGGTGGTACTCCACCCTGTATTTTCAAGGTCGACAAACCTGGAATCAAAGCTGATAAACTTCTTCGCCTTCTTAATTTGTTAGCAATTGGTCAGTTTTGAAAGTCTTCAACCTTTCACTGTCCATGGGATTTTTATAGCTTCTGGTTGGCATTGGCAGCAAATAATGTGTTCATAATTAAGTTAGTTAAGATGTGGCCTAGCAGAACCCCTGATGTGGTGGTCGGAACATTGAAGATAAGCTTAGATCTACTTCTTTTTTTTTTACATCGTAACCACACCCCAAGTAGAAAGGAATTAGTGACTGAATAGCCCAGTTTGTCTTACCACATAATGACTGCCAATCAGCGGCATAATGGCTATTGGGAAACTTTAGTTACAAAGAGTCACTTGTGCAACAGAAATTGAATGGGTGGTGGGTAATCCATTCCTGTGGTCTGGTTTATTGGTACTAGTTGCTTTGCTGTTGGTGAGGAGGGTTGTATAGTAATGCATATACAGTGAGGTCAGGCTATGAAGATTCCCTTGTGTACGTATGCAATCATGTATCTATGAAATCTCTTTCTTACTAAGCATGCACACTGTAAAAACTAAATGTTGAACGTCACTACCAGGAGCGAATACCAAGCTGGCATCTTCGATGGGCACTTTGAATTAAAATTGCATGCAGAGCATAAAAGCTATCCATCACTGGACAGACATCATTCCTATACAGACAAAAGTCAATGTTCCATCAGGATTTTGCACTATTTACAGCCATTTCGGTTAGTTAGTTAGTTAGTTAAATTTTCATTTTTAACAGGAAAAGTCCCTTCAGCCTGAAGGCTGGTCCACCAGGGAGTCCTGCATAACAAGTACAAACAACAACAATTTAGACTATAATAATATTACAAGTTATAAAAAATATATATCTACTATAAATCCTGTATAATTAGTCATTGTTCTAACTATAACTTGTCCAGGAGGTATTTCTTCAAACATCTCTTGAAATTGTCCACCGAGCCCAGTTCCTTTAGTTCAACTGGCAGTTTGTTCCAGCGGTTCACTCAATGGGTTTAATAATTCACTGTGACAAAGACAAAGATGCAGCATGTTGCCTGTTGCTGTCCAACACGTTTTCATCTGTCAATGTCACCAACCAATTCTTTATATGAAACACAGGCCTGTCGCCCAGAATGGAGAATCAGAACAACTTAAAATCAGTAGCTATGTGTACATAGCTAGATATAGCTACCAGAGGAGGCCATAATTTTGCAACCCATGCACATGGACTCCTGCTGAGACTTATGAGTTTTGGTGCATCGGTGGACTTGTAAATCTCTACTGAATACCTTAGAAAAAGCTATAGAACAATTGGCTAGCTAGGTGCCTTGCCAATCAAGCACGTCAGCAGTCAAGGTCAAAGAACAACAGTCATGCAACGATTAAATAAGATGACATAATTATCCGTTTCAAGCAGGGTGAACTTATATTAGCCTATCCCGTGGTCGATGCAGAAGGGCGGCAGAAGCCTGGGAAGATATGACTTATCAGGGGCAGATCCAGAGATTGAAGAAGGGAGGGCATACATATAGAGTGGGGGTTGGTGCGGCGCGTGTATAGCACGCAGCATTCTGGGGGGATCTACATCTGGGGGCATGCTCCCTGAGGAAAATGTTTTAAGTTAGAGCATATGAGAGTGCTTCTGAGGCCATTGGAGACTATACACCATAACCAAGCAAAAATTATGGCAACTGGACTGTAACTAAGGCGATTCATCATATCATCGTATCTCGGAGCCCCTTTCCTTCAGAATCAGCCTTTGCATTTGAGGCACTGCCACGAAACTGTCTCTTGGGAGCCCCCCGTGCCCCCCATGCCTTCCCCCTGCATGGATACATGCCACTGCTTATTTTATGAAGTCACATAAAAGTTTTCTGAATGAAAACAAGTCCATGTAGGGATGGAACCCTCAAAAACCAAACAAACTAGATGGGAATGACACCACAACACTTACACACCATCCCTACATCTTGTGCCATTTTGCCAAATATGCTTTGTGTTTGTCAGTTGTGTGTATAGGAGGGTTGTGGAAGACAGTGGGGTGGGAAGTGCTGGGTGTGTAGTGCATGTTCATGTGCATGGGGATTGAGTTATGTTGTGGGTGGCTGCAATGTAGTTGCTACTGGGCATGGCAGATACAGTCTGTCTTGTATGCAGAAACTGTGGAGTGCATGAGCAGTGCTGGGTCTGTATGGTATGTTGGAGTTTAAGTTATCTATGTTGTGAAGTTTTATTGCTGCTGAACATGGCAGATATGGATTGTCTTTTATGTGGAAGGCTGTGGAGTGAGGAATACTGAGTTCCGTGTTCATTTAGTAAGTGTGAATAGGCTAAGTGCATGTACAGAGTTTTGTAGTGTGCATAGTTGGCAAAATGGCACAAGATGTGGGGATGGTGTGAAAGTGTTGTGTCATTCCCATCTAGTTTGGTTGGTTTTTGAGGGTTCCAGCCCTACATGCACTTGTTTTCATTCAGACAACTTTTATTGTGAGTTGTTCCTTTTGTTTTTTTTTGTATTGTTTTAGGAATGGTAAGAAAGAAGAGAGGTGCATGGGAGGCGAAGATACATGGTCTGTAAAGTATAAAAGTATATAGAACTTTGTTGTTCACAAAGGACAAAGAATCATCATAAATTCTTCCAAGTGAAATTGTAAATGCAAACATCAAACTTCGTTATCTATGGGGTTGTCTAGCAAGCCAAAGCAAAGCCTCATGAAACTCAAGTGCAAAGCACATGGGTTTTATGAGGCTTTGCATGCGGGCTTTCTACACTGTGGTGTCAAACCAATTTAGACTATAGCTACTCACCGTAAAACTGTTGCTGTAATGGTGTCTTACGACTCAATACTATGTGATCTCTGTTGGGACGAAGTCTACAGAGAGTTTCTATATAGTAGTCCACATGAAATGAGTGGGGGCTGAACAACCCCAGTTTCTGTAGCCGCCTCCTCTAGTGCAGAAGTTTTTGAATGAAGCCACCATTGACTCAGTGCTACAAGCTGCACTAGAGCAATTCGAGTAGCAAGCTACCAATAGGCTGCTACTTGCTGCATTGGAGGAATATGAAGACTCATGCACAACACAAAAGAAGGAGGATGTTAAGAAGACACCAGCCAAAATACTACCACCAACTCTAAGTAAACATTGTAGGTGTATTAAATGCATTTTTGTTGTAAATGACCATAACAAGCAAATTTGGCTAGTGTTCTAAGTTGCCAGCTAGTGTTTTAAGCATCAAGTATACCTCGTATCTAGGTGAGTTACAACTAACAACTGACCAGATTACAGAAGACTTCAGCTATAGACTAAACGGAAGTAGAAACTGTTGCACTTGCAAAATACACATGCTCGGTGTGGGAGTCCTCACATACACTTTCATTTACAGCAGCTCTAGCAAATTATACATAGCTACTTTATAATACTTCTCCTGGAAGCATGCACATCCCCTCTCTATGTTTCATGTTATACCACCTGACCTTGGCTGCTGCAGTCTTCATATTTCACGGTGAGCTATATTTAAACACGCGCTCGGTTCAGCTTCCGGGCGCGTACTTGCTATGAATAATGTTGTTCTAAAAATGGCGTATAGCACTAAGCATTAAGACCCTAGAGGAGGTTGGAAGCTAGTTAATGATACGCGCGAGGTAGCAATTAGTGCTACGCGAATGACGTAATCATACTGACTGTCATAGAGGCCCGTAGTGAAAGGTCAACTCGATGTACACAAGCAGCTATCGTTTGTTTGGGACAAAACTCACTCAGTGGATACTGCCAGGTGCGCTCTAGATCGACCGCTATTATAATAGCTCTTCCTTACGCGCGAAGCGTTTGAGTGTGTTCTTGGGAATCCCCACGGAAAATTCTGCTTATCATAAAATGCCATAGAGGTCGATCTAGAGTTCACCTAGCAGTATCCACTGAGTGAGTTTCTTCCCAAACAAACGAAAGCTGTTTGTGTAAATCGAGTTGACCTTTCACTATGGGCCTCTATGGCAGTCAGTATGATTACGTCATTCGCGTAGCACTAATTACTATCTCACGCGTATCACTAATTACTAGCTTCCAACCTCCTCTGTTAAGACCCTAAGTCTAAGTTTAGACTTATGGTCTTAACATCGGAGTGCTTGAGAATCACTGATCATAGTACGAGTTCTAGGATAACGATAAGTAGTGAGTGCAATACCCAGTGATTTATGCTGTTTGTTCGCGTTTGAATCGTTGGAATAGCTTCACCCGTAATCGTGCTAGCCTGGCTTACACTCAAAAAAGAAGTCAGAAGATTGACTTCTGTGACTTCTGTGACTGGTGACTTGTACTATTTCCCCGTTTTAGCGCCAGTTGAACACGTTCAGCCAAGCAATCACGAACTATGTGACAACGACTGCCCAAGGGAGGGTACCTACTCCCACAGGCAACACTTAGTAAGTGACAGTGGGGGGATGGGGGGAGGGGGGGAGGGGGAAAAGGGAAGTGGGGATGGAAGCCTAGGTGGGGACCAACTGTTGTTGGGTTTTGTGAACTGCAGAGGTTGGTGGTGAAGAGAGGTAGATATAAAGCTAACGTTGCAGGAGTTGAAGCTAGATGTTCTTGGTTTGGCTGAGACTTTCTTGAGGGAAGAAGAGGAGGCATCAGTAGCAGGTTATGTGTGGTATGGACATAATAGAGAGGGGTGCAAACGAGCAAGCGGGGGAGTGGGAATGTTAGTACGGAAAGAGTTGCAGTCTAGGTTGTTGTCATGTCAGAGGGAAGGAGTAGTGTGGATGGAGCTAAAGTTAAGGGAAGGAAGGAAAGTAGCGGTAGGAGTGATGTATGCTAATCCTGAGGGGGTGAGGACTGATGACACAGAAGATCAATTTGAAGAGGTGCAGGAGGAGATAGGTAGGCTACAGGAAGAAGGATATGAGGTTGTTGTAATGGGTGACTTTAATGCACATATTGGGTTGGGTGTTGAGCAACAACCAAACAGAAATGGTCGGAGACTTTTGAACCTGGTATGGGCCGGTGAACTGATCATTGGGAATGAACTTCCACAGTGTCAGGGGAGGTGGACTTGGGAGTGTGAGCAAAAGAGATCAGTAATTGACTATATACTGTTCTCAAGGGGACTAGTTGTGGAGAAAATGCAGATTGAGGATTCAGAGAGGAAGGAGATAGGATCTGACCACAATCTCCTATGGTGTGAAGTGAGAACGGGAAACCTAGAAAAGGCGGTGTTACAGGATCGGTACAAGTGGAGAATTGATGGGAAATGTGACTGGGAGGAGTACCAGGATGCAGTTATGGCAGAGTTCGCAGACTGGGACGCCCAACTTGGTGAGCTGAACCAGAACCTAGAAGGAGAACAACTAGTTGAGGCAGCATGGGAGAGTTGGATGAAGAAGGTCATTACAGCAGCAGAAAGAGGGATCAGGAAGAAGAAGATCAGAGAGAACTCAAAAGGTTGGTGGTCAAAAGAGATTGAAGCAGCTATCCAAGCAAGAAAAGAAGCATGTAGGAAGGTCAGAGAGGCAAGACAAAGGAAGACTGCTACCCTTAATATTAGATGGAAGGACTATAAGGACAAGAGGAAGGCTGTGAAGAAACTGTTGAGGAGGGAGAAGAAGGAGATGAGGAGAAAGACCTTGAAGAAAATTAGGGAACAGGGGGGAGCCAGCAGTAAACTATTCTGGTCAGATCTTGTTAGAAGAAAAAGGAAGAGAAAGAGCATACCAAGATTGAAGAGCGAGATGGGACGAGTAGTGGAAAGCCAGGAGGAAGTGGTAGAGGAACTAGCCAAGCATTGGGAGGAGCTAGGAAGAAGGAAAGAGAGTGAAAGTACTATGGAAGAAGTCAGAATGGAGGGTAGTGAAGTACGGTCAGACATATGTGAGATGGTGACATTTGATGAAGTGGTTGGAATCCTGAAACAGTTGAAGAGGGGTAAAGCCACTGGACCAGATGATATTCCCAATGAGATGATGATGTATGGTGGTACGAGGATGGTGGTGACTATGGTGCAGCTGTTCAACCTTGTTGTACAGCAAGCATGTTGCCCGAAGGACTGGAGGAGGAGCTACGTAGTGCCACTTTACAAGGATGGGGACCCAGAGACAGCGAGCAATTATAGAGGAATTGCATTGGGAAGTTGTGTGGCTAAGGCGTTGGCAAAGCTGCTTTCAAGGAGGCTGGGCATATTTGCTGAGGAGGAGATCTTAACAGAGGCCCAGGGAGGATTTAGATCTGAGAGGAGGTGTGCTGACCAGATATTGATTCTGAGGGGTGTGTGTGAGCTGAGGAGGAAAGAAAAGAAGGGGACATACATGGCATTTCTGGATGTAAGCAAGGCGTATGATACAGTCTGGCGTGATGGGTTGTGGAGGAAAATGCAGCAGTACGGGGTAGAGGAGAAGTTTGTCCGCATCTGTAGAGGATTGTATAAAGGGATTGAAGCAAGTGTGGTGTTGGAAGGGGAACAGTCAAGATGGTTTCCGGTTGAAACAGGGTTACGCCAAGGTTGCCCATTGTCACCGCTGTTATACAGCATATACGTAATGGACATGATGAAGCAGCTAGAAGAAAAAGGTTTGGGAATGATAATGGATGGAATTTGGTGTGGGGGTCTGATGTATGCGGATGACATTGTACTGTTAGCGGAGACAGGTGATGAATTGCAGGAAATGCTGGATGTGGTAGGTCACTATGCACAGGAGTGGAGGTTTCGTTTCAATGCACGGAAGAGCAAAACGATGGTAGTTGGAGCAAATAGTGAAGAGAGCTGGTCGATTAACGGAGAGCAAATGGAAGAAGTGATAGCATTCAAATACCTAGGTGTTTGGCTGGATCGGAAGATGAGAGGGAATGTGCAAATGGAGAGAATGAGGGAGAAGGCTGAGGAGTGGGCAGGAAGGACCGAGTGGATGAGTCGAGTTAATGGCCAGATAGAGGTAGAACGAGGAAGGTTGGTATGGGAACTTCTGGCTCGTCCAAGCCTTGAACATGCAGCAAGTGTATGGTGGACAGCAGGAAAGGTAGCCAGCAAGCGGTTAGAAGCTGTCCAAGACAGGGTTGGCAGGAAGCTACTTGGAGCAAGCAGGTCTGTGGCAGGAGTAGCAGTACGAGGAGACCTAGGGTGGAAGAAGCTAGCGGAAAGGAGGGAAGAGAAGAAGGTGCTCTATGGAAGGAGGGTGGAGAGGCTTGATGACAGTAGGTTGGTCAAAATGATAATGGAGAAGATGCAGGATTGTGGAAGTGTTAGCTGGCAGGGTGAGTATAATCTGTTGTTAAGGAAGTATGGGTTGGAAGGTAGTGAGACAGGGTCAGCAAAGGAGTGGAAAGAGAGGGTTCATGAGAAAACCTGCAGGGATTGGATGGAAGAAATAGAAGGAAAAAGTAGCCTGAAGTGGTATCAGATGGTGAAGGAAGAGGCAGGATTGGAGGAGTACACAAGGTCTTTGGTAGGTCAGGAAGGGGTAAGGCTCCGGTTTAGGCTGAGAACAGGATCAGCAGGCCTCTTCGAGGACAAAAAGCGGTGTAGGATGTGTGATGATGAAAGGTGCGTGTTGTGTAACAGTTGCAAAGTAGAGGATGTGGAACACTTTCTGGTGAGATGCGAGGAGTTTAGGTGGGAGAGGCAGGACTTGTTAGAGAAGATAAGGCAGATGGAAGGAACACAAGAGTGGATAGATGAGTATGGAAGGGTAGGGGATGAGGGAAAGATGGCACTGCTGTTGGGGAGGAGCGTAAAGAGTTTGGAGAGGGAAGTGGGAGATAGAGTGGATGAGTGTGTTATGGAGGAAGTGAGGAAGTGGTGGCAGAGGAGGAAGGAACTGGTTTACGGTGGAAGTCCCCATGAACCTGGACCCCTATAACCCCCAAACTCGGCCCCCCCTTAACCATCAATAACCATGTCATGGTAGTCATAATTATTCAATTACCCAGTTTGTATCGAGTGCTGTATCTGTACTATATCTGTGCTGTACTAGTATAGCCACTACCATGCATGCTCATGTACCTGTGATGGCCCAAACGGGCTCAACTATTCCAATTAAATCATACCTGATATGGCTCGTGGAGGCTTTTGACTAATCTAACGCAGACATTTCGAGCGTGTCATGTATGTGGCCACCATTTTTTTTCGGGGTCATCCCTACATATGGCGTGCTACCGTATGCCATAATACTAGCTTGGCGAGTAACTAAACTCTCGTTGTTCGCGAAATACAGCAATGCGACTATAAAATACTATAATACAATTTACAATATATACACTTGCGCATGCATATCTTGCCAGCAATAGCGCAGCAGGATTGCTTGTTGGAAGCTTCCTTGCGACCTTTTCTGTTCGAATTTCGCACATTTGCTACACGTGATCTACTCATGCTTGCTAGTAACCCACAGCGTGTGAATTTGGCTCGTTCCTGACGATGCAGCTAACCAAGAGCGCTACCCCTCAGCGTTTAAATTTGACTTGTTCCTGACGCCGCAGCAAAGCTTGAATTTGACAAATTTTCTGCAAACCAATTTGGCCAATACGAATGCTAGTCTCGCGTGGCCACACCCATTTCTTGCGGAAAGGGGTGTGGCCACGCGAGACTATACGAATGCTACACTACATTGTGGTTTAGCATGACCTGTTGCTAAGGTACACAAACTGCATGGTGTTACAGATGTTATAGATCACTGTGGTTGATATACATCTCTCGCGCGCGCGCAGTCATACCAGGATAACCACAGCTTCTTCAGCTATCACTCATTCTGCAACTCAGAGATTTTCTTCTGTGACTGGTGACTTGTATCAAGGTACTCAAATAGGAACAGAGTTTGGATTACTGAACTACTATCTGTATAGATATGGAGACACGAAACTATTCTGCTAGCACTTAACTGCTGCACTGCAGTCTGAATGCTAGCACTAAACTGCTGCAGTCTGTACACTAGTAATCATTACTGTCTGTGTATGAGCTAGCACAAAACTGCTGTGGTCTGTATGCTAGTACTAAGGAGCTGTATGTTCAGCAGGGTCGGCGGAGCAGGTCCGGCAGACCCGGCGACCATCGGACCAATATTTTGACTGAGATGGTGTCGCCGACCCTTCGCTTGTGGACGAGAAACACGCATATCATCTGGGAAACCGCGTGAAGAAGCGTCGCACGAAAGCCAGTCAAAGTTTTGCTTCGCATTTAGTCTGAACCTATTCCAAGCCACGCCGGTCAAGAATGTATGGCCACCGCACTCAAAATCTGCTCGTTCTCAGGTCTCCAATGTTGTCTTTTACGCTTGGACCGCGACGTTCGTGTGGGCACGAATCTGTGCGAATGCGCGATGGCGTCGGGACGCGAAGAGAATCAAAATTATGTTACCATGCCAGGACTAAAGCGAAGACTTCAAGTGATCTTTTAGGCCCAAAAATGACCTCAGAAGCCATGTATCTCAGAGCATCCTGGGGGAACATGCCCCCAGACCCCCTAGCTTAAATCTACGTAGTAATTCAAGCACTCAGGTACAGGTACCGTGGTAAGCCGGATCAATGCACTTGCGCTTCCGCCGAGCCTGTATCGCTGTCTGTGATACTAGCACTGAACTGCCGCCGTACTATGGTTGTGGGCTAGCACTAAGACATATCCGAATGTGTTTGGTCATTCGTGAACCCCATCATTTTTCAGAGATTCAGACAAATCGTTCACGTGCAATGTGTTCCGAAACGTGAGCCATGAGAATCAGTTAGACAGTATTGAAGCAGCATTCCAGCTGCTTTCAGGAGAACGTTGATTTGAGTTTACCATGTACTTGTCATTTCTGAGCTTGTTTAACAGTTCATTGCTTTTGTTTGGCAGATGTTGCCAGAATGGGTGTGGATTTTAGCTGCATTCTCAAGTATTCTGATGCTGAACAATGCTGCTGCCCAGTCACAAATGTGCGATGAGCCATTCCAGGCTGCGTTATCGCTTGTGAACAATGTGACATTTCCCAGATCAACCAGCTTTTTGGATTCTGAACTTGTCTACTACAGGAAAGTTCTGCGATTTACAGAAGAAGAAATTGATCGAGAGAGGGAGGCTGCAATGCTGTTCTTCAAAGACACCTATGGGCTTGACTTTACCAACATAGAGCCTAACGAACAAGGACAAAGAATTTTGGAAAATGCAACATTTGAACCCTTTATGTTTTCCTTCAACAATACATATGTTTTTAACAGCTGGTTGCTAAACGGAAAAACAAAAACAAGGTGCTTCAAGGTAGGTGATGGTGGCTTTCGAGCACGATTTACACGTACAACGATGCTGCATGGACAATATGGCGGAGAAGAAGGAAAGTTAGTTTTAGCACGTCAACTCGTTGTATACGGACATGACTACCTTTACGATGCTTGTAAGCAACAGGGAATTATCTTCCAACTAGAGTCACTTACACCACTTCGTGGAACACCGATTGATCGCTTTATTGTTAGGACATTTCGAGTTCGCAATCGTGTGCTTGGAGAAGGAATCGCTTGGGGAGTTAGCCGAATAACTTCTGTGAACCCCACAACTTTGCGATATGAACTTCGCCAAGTTTATACATTTCTGTAACTCTAAATTTGGACAGTTTATACTTATGTTAATTCTCTTTGTAATGTATTGCCCTGTATTTTCAGAAGCCATATAATTTGTAAGTTGTGTGAAAAATTCCCAACAATGTTAATGGTGCAACGAGGGATGGTGTTTGTTAGAAAGTAAAGGTACCAATAACATAAATGGGTCTAGTAGTATCACTGAGGTAAACCTGACATTGCACCCCATGCAACTCCTGAGTCATAAATGTTCATTGGTTTCATTATTACCAAGCGGCTTAGTGCTATGCTACTAATCCTGTAGTGTCTGTTTTTGTTTATCAGGCTTGCATAATTACATGCTAATATCCATCATGGAAACCTCCTTCACACTTAAGGTTACGGGATACAGTTTGCTCATTAATATTCATGAAAAAATATTACCTTCCTTTTCTTCGTACAGGATCCAGGCATGCACGCGCTTAACTTTACCGCTAAAAAAGCCTGTAACAGCTGTGCTGGTTGGGTGGGCGGAGCATGCAATTTGATAGCAGTGCCTGCGGTTAACAATCCGCATACGAACTACTGAATTCGGCGTCAGTTATTTCCTGTTGGAAGAACATCTTACCGTATATTACACTGTATTTGAATTCTACGAAGACAGGCACAGGGCGGCTCGAAGAGTTTTCGCCGAGACGACTTACCGTTTTAGATATACGCCTAGATTTAGTCGCTTGGTCGGTGGAAAACCACTGGGGTTTTGGATAGAAACACATGTCACTCGATTCCCCTGGCACACAGCGACGAAGTTGCTCCGAGCCGCCCTCAAGTAAGTTGAGTATTACCCGTAGGTGTTGAAAAGTTGTACCTGCAATCCTCTCTGAAGACAAAATCTGACGCCAAAAGTCACGAACTTTGTCATCGCCGCTCGCCTTAGTACGCTGTACACAAGAATTAATACTATACTGGTTAAAAGGTACTCATAGTACTGTTATATGTCGCTTCTATTGCGTGCTGTACACTGGTTCCTGCACGGAGAAAAGGAAGGTAATATTTTCTCATGAATATTAATGAGCAAACTATCCCGTAACCGCTTAGGAATACAATTCGTCCCCAGCACTGCAGTGGCACTTGCGATCTCAAATCGTTTCACACCAGGATCAGGAGAGTGCAGCCAGCACATGCCAGTGTCAACAAAGCGAAGGCAGAGAGCTACACAGAGAGGAGCGAAAAGCAGAGCCTCAAGAAGTGGAGTCCGAGGGGCCAATAGAATGCAGTCAATGTTTTGCAACAGTAAGGGAGCAAAGGCAAAGAGGCAAGCAGAGTGAGGCGAAAAGACAGCAATAGTGAAGTTACTATGCCATGCCATTTTGAAGCTAGCTAGGCAAAGGCTGCAACACTTTGCTAATGTCTGCCAACCCTCAAAAGCACCCTTTTCCATGCACCTTTCGCCCATACCTCAAGCTCTGTCCTCTTTATACATGTCACAAAAGAGTATTCTGAATGAAAACAAGTGCATGTAGGGATGAAACCCAAACAAAGTAGATGGGAATGAAACCACAATACTTTCACACCATCCCTACATCTTGTGCCATTTTGCCAACTATGCCTTGTGTTTGTTAGTCGTGTGCAACGAAGGGTTGTGGAAGGCAGTGGGATGAGTAGTGCTAGGTGTTTGGTGCAGGTTGATGTGCATGGAGAGGGAGTTATGTTGCGGGTGGCTGCAACTTAATTGCTACTGAGCATGGCAGATACAGTCTTGTATGCAGAAGCTGTGAAGTGGATGAACAGTGCTGAGTCTGTATGACGTGGTGGAGTGTGAGTTATGTTGTGAATTAACGTTTGTAGCTGCTGAACATAGAAGATATGCATGGGTTATATTCTATGCAGAAGGCTGTGGTGTGTGTTGTGCCGAGTGCCTTAATTGTTGATGCATAGTTATGCATTTATTTAGTGGGGTGTGAACAGGCTAATGTGCATGTGGAGAGTTTTGTGGTGTGCATAGTTGGCAAAATGGCACAAGATGTACGGATGGTGTGAATTGTGGGCCCGCAAGTGGCTACATGCTGGAGTTCACTATATGAGAGCGAGCTATGGTTAGTGAGTCCAAACAAAAAACAAAATTTTGCAATCAAAAAAACTTAGTAATACATGCTTAAAGAGCAGCCTTAGAACAATTTAACCATATGCATATTGCCTGGGTTTCGTAGATTTTACCCCAAGATATGGCTTTCCAAAGTCCAATGGTACCGTACCCACTTTTTACAACAAAATTCAATGGAGAGGGTGGCACCGCGCAACATCATTTAAAGAGCAAGTGCATACAACACCTCATCCAGTTTTAAACTTTATGGGGATCTAATGAGTCCTGTGCTATGATATCCTAGCCTCTTTTTTTTGGAGCACAACAGCTCACAGCAGTGGTATCAGTGCATATCATGGTATATCACTTCCGCTCCGAAAAGGGTTACGCAATTTTTCACTGTCATTTGGATTTGCTACTATGGTGCCACCAGGATTGCAGAGCACACTCAGTTAAAATCTTCTTGACTTGACTTGCCCAATTATCTTGGTTTTGTTCTTGTGAAAGCCTCTTGCATTCTATGTACACTTTCTTGCAAATTCTGATGTCGCCAGAATGCCACTGCGGCCAGTTTATGTCTGCATGAAGTTGGCATCCAACACATATCTCCAGATACAGCTGCCAGCGGATGTTTGCTACTGACAGCAAGAATGTACCTGTAAACTTGGTTTTGCACTTTCTCTACTCCTTAAAGAACAGAATCTGGATGACACAGGTGCTCCATAATCCAGTATGGGAACTACCATCGAGTCAAAGAAGTTTTGTATAGATATTATAGGATGAGCTACCTGTTTCCATTAGGTAACCTACTAGGGCATAAAAGGAGCAGAGGGCTTTTCAATTCGTGTATGTACAGCCATCAGGAAAGTCACGGGTAACCATCCAAAGGCATGCCTAAACAGTGGCGGTACTACGGGGGGGGGCGGAGGGGGGCGTACGGCCCCCAAACCGCCCGTCTGGCCTGGTCGCGGGGCGGGCGCCATGCTACACGGCCACAGCTAGCTAGCTAGGTACGTAGATCAGACATTCTTTGTAACTCAAGATAGAGAGAAGTCCACTCATCCAGTCGAAGGAGCAGCAGCCCAGGAGTCCATTGATTCAGTCGAAGGAGCAACAGCCCAGGAGTCCACCGATTCCGTCGAACGACCAACAACCCACTCAGTCCCTTCGTCAAGCGGACGTTCAGCTTCTACTCTGAGTGGTGGTGCCGCACATCATAAATTTTGTGCATGCTTCTCCTCCCCCCCAACCCTCTACTGCTGTGCACGCCTATGTGCCTAAATATATATACAATGTCATGTAGTGATTGGAGATTGGAATAACCAGCTCTCCTATAGTGTAAAGCTTGCTGTAGCTAGAGGAGGAACTGTTGCACTGCAATGCTCTATAGATCTCGAGGCACTGTGCTGCAGTCTTCTGGAGGTGGAACTGTAGCACTGTGATATTTGAGAGGTTCTGTGCTGCAATCTTCTGGAGGTGGAACTGTAGCACTGCGATACTTGAGAGGTTCTGTGCTGCAATACTTTGGAAACAGAGGCACAAGAATACATACAAATTGACATAATGTTCTGCGTATGCTTGTATGCTTAAATGTTGTGGTGATTATGCCACTAATAGTGCGTTTATGTACCAAAAAGCTTCTTTACAGTCAGGACACAAAACTATAGATCCCTCACGTTGCTACATCCCACCGGCGACTTGGTACTTAGACTCTGGACTCTGGACTGGACTAGTGGACTGAGATTTGGACTGAGATTTGAACCTCACATGCAGCAACAAAATGGCTGTTGGAGTGGCTCAGCTTTGCATGCCCCATGATGCATGTTGGTGTTTTAAGACCTACTTTTAAATACCCGAGAGCATTGTGCCTATCAATGTTATGCCCCAATAATGAAAGGCATTATACAGCGGTTGACCAAAAGAGGCTTCTCCTATCTTTGGAAATTGTGTTATCTCTGAAGATGTCTTAAATACTGCAATGTTTTACATGTACTGCATGTATTGTTAAATCCCCAGTAATCTCCCACCTTCTGGAAGCGGATTCCATTATAGGAGCTCTGCATTGATCAGTCCAAACCTCAGTTCATAATTCAGTCTATAGGCATCGCATCAAAGTTATTGGGAACCAAATATTGATACTGTAAGTATTGATATTGGTGGTATCAATATTTGTCCATGTAATTGTATCGCCCATCTCTCCAGACCCTGCACAGCTGGTACAGGTTTGTAATCAAAAGCGCTTCAGAGTACAGGATATAGACATCACAATCGCAACATCCTGTGTACACATTCATAACAAGTATGCCACTGAAAAAACAATACTTTAACAACAGACTGGTTACCCTGGCTGCAGACAACACACATATCAAAGGTCACATATCAAAGGTTTGTACTTTGTACTTTGGCTAATTACATTAACTTAAGACAACCAGAGTGGCAGCTGGCCTGGACTGTCTTATAACCACAATTCTGCAGATAATAACCACTGGACATCTGGGCTGCCCAAATCAGATGATCAGTGGATCATTTTACATCAATGGATCAGGTGATAGTAACCTCTGAACATCTGGTCTGAGAAAGATGGTCAGATCCAGCTGCTCTCTGGTTGTTTATGAAAAATTATGTAGCAAGAACAAACCTTGTCCTTTTAGCTTGCAACCAGGGTGACCTCTCTGGAATGCTTATAAAGTATTGCATGTCATTGTTTGGTCATTTTTCCTGAGCTCTCAGTACATTCAGTTGCAAGAGTCTCACTAGAGTGGTGAAGTTAGACTTGAGCACAAATAATTGAGTAGTAATTTGCACAACTGCAGATTTACCTTTTCTCACAAGCTACATGGACCCTATGCAGGGCTGTGACTTTCGAGACTACTTGTACTCTAGGTCTCACTAGTAGCTATAAGCTTTTGTATCGCTGGGATAGAGAAGCTAGTCAGCAATGCTCACCAAACTACAGATAGTTTATCAGCTGGTAAATTGGTTACTATTTTGCAGTAACTGGGGGTAATCCAAATTGGGCCAAACTGTCAACAACATACATTACATTGTGATGCAGCATGAGTTGTACAGATTGCATAACTAATGAAATTTGCTGTATATACACTCAGATGGTTGTGGTTGATAGCTTACACTTATGTGTTACATGTAGTCAGTAGTATAGCTACCACAATAAAAGTCAGTAGCAGTTACCACAATAAAAGTCAGTAGTAGCTACCACAATAAAAGTCAGTAGTAGCTACCACAATAAAAGTCAGTAGTAGCTACCACAATAAAAGTCAGTAGTAGCTACCACAATAAAAGTCAGTAGTAGCTACCACTATAAAAGTCGGTAGTAGCTACCACAATAAAAGTCAGTCTCTTCAACTGTCACTCTGTCTACAACTTGCATGGCCGTTTGTGTTACTAGGAGATTCTCATCTAAGTCACTCAAATCACAGGAGTAGAGGTTTGCAATAATAAAGTGTTGTCTCTCTGTCTATACCCTATTTAGTTGTTGCACTGCTAACTCTAGCATTACAGCTCTCTGTATGCTAGAACTAAACTGCCACATCTTCACTGTCTGCATATACTAACATGCACTATAATATAATGTAGTATGTTAGCTGTAGCTACTGCTGCTGTCTGGATCATACGGGGACATCCACTAAAGTTACCACTTTATTTCTCACAATAGGTGCAATCACGTTTAAATTTACAAATGACTCAGAACATGTGGATTCAATACGTACCACAGCCTACTCATGAATTCTGCCTACTCTTATAGCTTAGTGCATTTGTTATGTGAAGTAAAGAGACAGGAGTTATGCTGTTGACAAGGGTCAAATGTTAGTCAGAGGATATTTGGAACCTAGAATTGTAAGCCTCCAAATGTGTGTTACTATATCACTGAAGTGTTGAGTGAGGCATAAATTGCGAACAGACTTGAGTAGAGTAAGTGACCAATTGTCGGACGGACTAATATTCGGACGCTTGTTTCAGGCAAACGAAAGGTTTTCTGCATTTCGATCTTGCGCCAGTTTGTAGACGTACTTGTGTACTATTTGCAATCCAAAGATGAACTTGCTGCGGTATTGCTTCGCGGTACTACAGGCTAACGAAATTAGCGTCCGAAAACTGCAGATTTCGGACGATACGATCAATTTTCGGACTTTGCTTATACATAAGCTGGAGAAAAGCGTAGAGTTACCAAATTCGGTAGGCAGGTACTCCTATCCTTCCCCTCACAAATCTCCAGGGCAGAGGATGGCGGCACAGGCAGGAGGGCAGAGGGTGGCGGCATAGGCAGGAGGGCAGACGATGGTGGCACAGGCAGGAGGGCAGAGGGTGGTGGCACAGGCAGGAGGGCAGAGGGTGGTGGCACAGGCAGGAGGGCAGAGGATGGCGGCACAGGCAGGAGGGCAAAGGATGGCGGCACAGGGAGGAGGGCAAAGGATGGCAGCACAGGCAGGAGGGCAGAGGATGGCGGCACAGGCAGGAGGGCAAAGGATGGCAGCACAGGCAGGAGGGCAAAGGATGGCGGTACAGGCAGGAGGGCAGAGGATGGCGGCACAGGCAGGAGGTAGAGGGTGGCCGTACAGGCAGGAGGGCAGAGGATGGCAGCACAGGCAGGAGAGGGCAGAGGGTGGCGGGTGGCACAGGCAGGAGAGCAGAGGGTGGCAGTACAGGCAGGAGGGCAGAGGATGGCAGCACAGGCAGGAGAGGGCAGAGAGTGGCGGGTATAGCACAGGCAGGCGAGCAGAGGGTGGCACAGGCAGGAGAGCAAAGGGTGGCGAGTAGAACAGGCAGGAGAGCAGAGGGTGGCGAGTGGAACAGGCAGGAGAGCAGAGGGTGGCAAGTGGAACAGGCAGGAGAGCAGAGGGTGGCGAGTGGAACAGGCAGGAGAGCAGAGGGTGGCGGGTGGAACAGGCAGGAGAGCAGAGGGTGGCACAGGCTTGAGAGCAGAGGGTGGCACAGGCATGAGAGCAGAGAGTGGCACAGGCAGGAGAGCAGAATATGGTGGCATAGGTTACAAGTCTACGGCGGCAGAGGAGTCAGTCTGGTGCTGTTTTGCTTGCAGCTGATGATCTTCTTCAGTCTGCCTTTTCCTATAGGGTCTCTTCTCTCTGTGCCAGTCAGTTCTTAAAATTTCCAACCTCTCATCTGCACGCACAATCTCCGCTGCAGCATCATGCCTGTTGCTAGAAAAGTAGGCCGCTTGCTATCATCGTTGTTCTTCTCGACACCTGAATGGGAAACAGATATCACAGGTTCAATGTGGTGGGAACTATGTATAATCAATGCAAGTGACAAAGATTATCTTGGGAAACCAAGTACAACATTATTTACAATAGCATGAACACACTATTCTGCTGTACTGCTGAGACAGTTTGGCATACAGGAGTAGCCGTGCAGTCTATACAATCATATAACTGAATAGAAAAATGTGTGTGTGCTTAATCATAAACTAACCTTGTCCTGAGAACTGCTTGAGGTTGCCAAACCTCCGTAGCATGGAGGGCACATGGTCCACCATGATATGTATGTATGGCGTGATGGACCGCCGCTGAAACCCCTCACACTGGTCCCCAAGGGCCAGAAAGTTGTTGACCCAGTCCTTCGCCTGCAATGTATTATCCACAGTGTACACTTGTACATGTATAACCACTTATCTGCAGTATGCTACTTATCAGTTGCAAGCACATTTGCAACCACTTATCTCAAGTATGTCCTTGTCATCTAATTACCTGTTGGTGAAAACCTTCCTTGTCTGTCTCAGATGGCTTCCACTTGGAAACTATTGCATGCAAGGAGGCTAAATCCTGCATGGAGGGTAAATACAATACACTTTATTGGTTTGGCTCAATGTATACAGAATCAGTGTATTTCTCTTTGGATGTATGACCACCACCTAGGTAGGGCCAACCTGTTACCTAGGCAACATCACTGCACCCTATACTGTGCATGGTATTGCTATTTTACACAGAAGGTTCTTTGGATTCAAATGTTAGAAATGTAATACAGTGGAACCTCCGAACAAAGGACACTTTGGGAACGGGTCTTTTGTCCTTTGTTCGGAGGTTGTCCCTATCTCGGAAGTTCCATTGTATAATCCCCAAATAATGTTTTATGGACCCAAGCCTTAAATAAATGAATTGGTGGACTCCTTAACAGCATCTGGACTTGTATAGGCCCCACATCTAGACTAAATCTTAAAAACTTCTTGACAACAACGTATTATTTACTGTGTGTGAAAAGTTTAATATGGAAGTTCAGCTGTCTACATGCGTTCATGCGTATGCGTGCGTGTTTATCTATAAATCGCACGTGGTTAAATTCCTGATTGTACTCTAAATGTGTGGGTGTGCTACAATTTTATAGGTGTGGTTTCCTGGGTGTCCGTTATTTAGAGGCAACTTTGTATTGAAAGTCACATTGGGAGTTCGAATCTTGTCCGCTGTCCGGAATCAAGAAGCGTCCGTCTCTCGGAGGTTATTTATGTATTAGTACTATAGTAATTTCAATCCGTAACACAGCGTTTGTCCGCTGTAGAGAGGTTGTCCGCTTCTCGGAGGGTCCGTTATGGGAGGTTCGACTGTATACTTCCACAAAAAAAGTACCTATAACATTGGAATCATAAAACCAATCTTTGATGGTGCAATTCAGTCAAGTAGATGATTTTCGAGAGGGTCACATATGAGTATCTGTTGCTTACCAATCTACACACCCTCTCTAAGCTGCATGCTCCTTAAAAAAATGTATTACACATTCACGGAATGCACTTACATTCCAAAGTCGTGCCATGGGTACAGCCAAGTCACTGGGGAGGATGGTATCAAACTTGGCTGGAAGGGTGCGGAGGACACGCAGCCTGTCAGTGCCATTGAGGGAAGTACAGTCATACTTCCCTGGCTGAGGTCTGCCGTCACTATTAACACGTTGCCAGATGGTAAACGTCACTTTGCAAGACTGGACAGCCAGCTCCAGTTGACGAATATGGTTGCTGGCTTCTCCCCAACGTTGTTCCTCGTGGTCTCTGCTGGCAGCTAGGCTGATCAGGTTTTGGATGAGTACATCCGTCACCCGCAGCAAAAGGTGGAGCTCATCAACGACCACCTTTGTCAGCTCAATGTTGAGAAGTGGAGAGTGGATGCTGCCAAGATGTTGGTGACAGGGTTTGTTGGCAAAGTGGGACTTTTGCTGTAAGGTCGATAACAACCTAGCCTTCTTCTCAGTGTACATGGACTCCTCAACAGACATGTCCCATCTAATAAGGTATACACATGACAAGATTACCAGTGGCAGTGAAGTGAACATTGGCATAACATGCACAACTACAATTATCATGTACACACCTTGTAGTCAGACCCAAAGACAATGTCTAACTCCCACTCCACTCCATCAACGATAATGTATGGGTCCGCAAGAGCTTCATTGAGTTCCTCAAATACAGGGAAAAAGGCTGCACTCAACAGCTCATAGCTTTGATACCCCCTCACTGCTGTAAAGGTGTGGTTTCCTTAAAAGAAAAGCGGAACCATTTGTAGTGAGCACAGGAGTTAGTAGAGAGTTGTAGCATGAAATGAAAAAAAAAAGGCTGTTATGCCATAGTATATGGTATGTATGTACGTACTTACCTCTTAAGTGCAACTAACCTTTATTCCCAGGCTCCTCCCATGTTTTTCAGTCACATAACGTACGACCACACAAGTTAAAACCTAGGGAGGAGCCTGGGCACACAGCTACATGTATGTATGAACACAGTCAGGGAATCTTGAGTAAAACACTTACCATATCCAGAAAGGACATTCTTGGCTGTCCCCGGGAAGGAGAAACTGAAGAGAATGAAGCTTGAGGTGTGTGAGAACTTGGCCCCATCTCAACCTATCTTCACCTGAACCCTTTTCTCATGACAGATGTCAGGGTTTTTCTGAATCTGTGATGTCATAAGATAAAACACAACCCACTAGCGGCAACACAAAATCTATTTCTCTTGTACAGCTGTGTAGCCTAAGCATTAGTGAGTCACAAGTTACATATCAGTGTCTGCGTGCGCCTAGTATAATTCTCATAATACAAGAAATACCCCACGTTGCAGTGCAGCCACCACAGCTGGCTTGAAATGGCGATAAACGCCATGAAATGGAGCAGGTACCCGTTCAAGCTCGATGTCTTTTCCGGTCTCCTGCCGGGCTTGCTTGACTTGGTAGCTCCGCGCCAGCTCAGGGTATACCTGTACACACAAGTGAAAATAATAATAAATACACATTTCAGCACCCAAAAACATTTTTAATCTTACCTGTGTCAGCTCATGGTAGAACTTGTCACTGACTCCAAACCGCTCCAGCAGATACAAGGTTTGCATCACATTGGAGTGGGAGTTCCTGTCGGTTGGAGCTGTTGACGTGGCTGGCACTACGGAGGGATGGTTGCCTTGCTGAGAGCTCAATGGAATAACCAACTCATTTCCATCATTGCTCGCTCTTGCAGTGATTGACTTGACCTCAAGTCCAAAAGTCTCAGCAAACCACAATGCCTTGGTTGCTGATTGTTTGAACTTGGACAGCTTCCTCCGCTTTTGGCGATCGTTAATTGGCTTGGCGCTGTTTGCCATCACCTCTCGATTCTCTGCCTCTCTTTCCTGCACCAGATGTTCTATGGCCTGTTGTAGGACTGCCACTTCCTGCTCCTTTGACCTCATCACCTCCTCAATGTCAGTCACCTGCATCTCAAGTGACTCAATGTCACTCGTGAGATCAGCACAGCTCTCTAACTCCCCTGCACAGATTGCAATTGTATAGTGCCCTCTCCTGACTTTGTTCCGATTCTCCCCTGAAGCAGCAGAGTACTTCGATTGGAGAGAACCAGCACGCTTAGCCAAGTTGTCCTCTACCCTCCTGCTACCACTCCTAACCTGAAGAGCTTGCTGGCAAATGCTCTTATTCAGGCAGGCAGTGTATGGCACTCCAACCCTCTCCTTGTGCCACTTGAGCAGAAGATCGTTGGGAATCTGCAGGCTACAGACTGGCTTTTCTAGCTTGCTCAGGTGGTTGCAGCTAGAAAGCGAGGCTGCTGCACCCGGTTTATTCCCACTTCGTCAATTCTCACTTTGTCAATTCCCACTTCGTCAATTCCCATTTGGTCAACTTCCCACTTTGTCAATTCCCACTTTGTCAATTCCCATTTGGTCAATGTTGACAAAGTGGGAATTGACAAAGTAGGAATTGACGAAGTGGGAAGTTGACGAAGTGGGAAGATTTACCAAATTATATACTTTTAACCACCATTATAGATCAGTGAATTATTTTAGCACATCAGTCAAATCTACTGTCAGGAGATGACCAAACTGTATGGTGGCCCTGGGCGTGATGAAACAGCTGTCAATTTGTCTTCATTCCAAAACCTTAAGTCATCGCTCTATCGCAGCAGGCTTCAGAGGTTTCCAACATTGCCTCAAATACGAGAAGAGATTGAGTTCAGGGGAGAGTGGACTCGAACAGCCCCTTAGGAGGACTTCCTTCTAGTGGACACTGGGCAAAATGATCAAAACCGCCTTGTTCCCTTTGCAACAGTTGGCAATTAGAGAAGTTCGAATTCTGCGAAGCTGAAACCATCTATATAGATAGAACTTTCAAGGCCAGTTGTTCTATCAGCTCTTCATGGTGCATGCTGTGTATAATGGTCAGCACATCCGTCACACAGTCAACCACATCCCAACATCTAGTTCATATAGACAGCATCATTTTATATACTTTATCAATTCCCACTTCGTCAACTTCCCACTTCGTCAATTCCCACTTTGTCAATTCCCACTTTGTCAACATTGACCAAATGGGAATTGACCAAATGGGAATTGACGAAGTGGGAAGTTGACCAAATGGGAATTGACGAAGTGGGAATTGACAAAGTGGGAATTGACAAAGTGGGAAGATACCCTGCACCCTCTGTCAGCACCTCCTCCTCAAAAGGCTCCACCTTCTCTACAGGTCTCTTCCTAGGCCTCCCACGGGCCCTCTTTACATCTTGCTGCTTTCCCTGGTTCTTACTGGACTCACTAGCACTACACTCGGCCATAGCTTTAGCTGTCTCTGAAAGCAACTGCAATCCAACCCGCCAAAAATATCTTGTACTACCCAAGTTTCATGTAAACAACCTGGCTAGCCAGGTTGTATCGGCGTCAGAAAAGCGCTCTGACAATGCATTAGATCTAACTTAAAACAACTTACCTGCTTGTCTCTCCCACTGAGACAGATGAAACAAGGCCGCTGGGCTCATAGGCAGTTGTAGTACGGGCGCGAACACGACAGTTCAGGGACATCTAAGCGAGATAGAAAGCCATGAGCGTATAGTTCTCCATTGAAGCAATGATTATCTAAGATTGTTGACCTGGCTTCTTTTATTTATGTTTACCATCTACAGATATCACCAACCATAGGCGTGCACAGCAGTAGAGGGTTGGGGGGGGGAGAAGCATGCACAAAATGTATGATGTGCGGCACCACCACTCACAGTAGATGCTGAACGTCCGCTTGACGAAGGGACTGAGTGGGTTGTTGGTCGTTCGACGGAATCGGTGGACTCTTGGTAGCGTGTCCAAACAAAAAACAAAATTTGGCAATCGGAAAAAGTGAGTAACACAGGCTTAAAGACCAGCCTTATAGCAATTGAACGATATGCATATTGCCTGGGTTACCTATATTTTACCCCAAGATATGGCTTTCCGAAGTCAAATGGTACCGTACCCACTTTTTACAACAAAACTCAATGGAGAGAGTGGCACCGGGCCACCTCATTTAAAGATCAACTGCATACAACACCTCACCCAGTTTTAAATTTTCTGGGGATCTAAATGAGTCCTGTGCTATGATATCCTAGCCATTTTTGGAGCACAACAGCTCACAGCAGTGGTATCAGTTATTATGGTAGATGTTTAAAAGTTTGTTTCTTTCAAGAGCTGGCTATGGGGATGACTCTTATGATGAAAATGACATTTGTTTTGGCTAATGAGTCTAAGTGTAGCTACCAGTGAGTCTCCAAACCTGCAGACAGGAGTCACCAACATGCATGGTCATCGTAATCTGCACTTTAGTGCCTGGAGTCTCTAGGAAGGGCAGTACAGCTTGTCCACCTATTCCCTTCAACCCAGTCACTGGTCATTCACCATCACATTCTTGTTTGTCCATCTCTTAATAGTCCATCTTCTTTGCAACTGCAAACACTCCCTTCTCTCCTTCATCATTCTGTGGGCCCACTTATCTCCCAGCAGCTACAGCTGTGGATTTCATGCACTCTTTAGCTCTATTATACATGAAAAGACTCGTTGCCACACACACAAGCATATGCAGTTCTTATGTCAGTACACAGCCTCCACCGCTCAGGTATCAGGAGTGGGATGTTTGTTTCTGAGGTCCTTTGGTAATCCTAATGGGAATAAAGTAAGTTGCAGCAGCAAATGACTGTACTGGAGTGACACTCGCTTGCAATGTCCTGAGCTTTTGCTGGTTGCCTTTATTTGCAGAGTTGAATGATAGCGAAAAAAGACATTGAGATCCAGCCAGGATTCGAACCTGGGTCCTCTGAATTCCGGTCAGATGCTCTTACCAACTGAGCCACTGGAGCTCTGGCGTTGGAGCAGAGGATAGATGGCATTTATCCATAGATACTGTTCGATTCTCAGGCTGGATCTTTAGGCTAACTCTAACTCTGCATGGTTAGTACCGAGGTACTTTTGCTGCCACCAGCAAGCTGGGTAATAGCAGCAGCCACTTTGTATGTGCCGTCAGAACCCCCATTTATAGGAGCCGACCAGAAGCATTTCTCCTTCCAAAGAAATATCTCAATGTTTGAGCCTAAGGCTGGCATAAACACTTTGTATGGCTTTTCTTCGGAAGTCATCTACCTCACAGTTAGCTGTTCCAAGTTTGTCTACCTTTGAGTCACTTTTACCATTACTTGCTATGTTGCCACACTGACTTTTGACCTAGATTAGTTTATCACTTGTTAAACAGATTTTCTAACTGACTTCTTTTTCTGAATCAGAAATACCTTAGTAATCCCCCAGTATACCATCTTCGCAGTTGAACAGAATTGTCTTATACCTATATTTTATGGGAATTCCAGTGAAATAGAGCAATCTAAAATTTATGAACAGTTGTATACATCATGGTAGATTGAAGTGGATTGACCACACAGTTGTTACGCTGGTCTGCCAACATGCATCATGGGACACTGGTCTGCAAACAAGCTTGAAGAGACACTGTTTTATTTTGGTACTATAGATGCTATTGTAATTGTAAACAACCTGAGAGGCAGCTGACCCAGATCATTACCATGGAGACTGCATGACAACCATCAGATCATCTGCGATGCTACAAACAGGTGACTTCCTCAGAGGGTTTGAAATTCACAGATGTCCAGATGTTCCATGGTTACTATCTACAGATGTTCTTATTGTGCAAAGTCAATGGTTACTATCAGCCAAGGTCATTGTTGTCAGGTGATCTGAGCCAGCCCAGGTTCTGAGGCCTTCTGTACCACAATAAAGCTTATGGCAACCAATGCGTAAACAATATCATTTATGCTATAGGAGTGTGTACACACTGTTGGAAGTAAAAAATTTCTAGCACCAAACAGCCTGCATGTAAACTGCTGTACTGACTCTAACCACATACACTACTCTCGACCAGTGAACACCCATTCAGACTGAAAACTGGCAGGAAATGGTGTGACTAACTACAAAGTGTGATGACCATTTGTGCAAAAGAGAAAATCAATGGATCACCTAGCTGGTCCAAACAAGAACGTTCTATGTATAGACAACAATTGCAAAATAAACCATGCAGCCAAGGGACACCCTAACCCTTATTTGATGCAGTTTAAGCCGTTGCATTCACCTCCAGATGTTAAAGATCATTGTGGTTGATAGGTTCCACTTATGCATGCAGTAGTGACAGGATAAAAGTCTTCCGCCGCAGTGTCTTTATATTAACTGTCACACTGTCTGCAACTAGCCGGTAGAGCAACTGTTGTTACAAGGAGGCATTGAAACCACAAAAACAGAGGTTTGCATAACTAAACTACTGTCTGTACGGTAGTTAGTACTACACATGTACTTGTATGCGCGGTAGCTACGTAGCACTAAACTGCTGTAATACTTGCTCTCTGTATAATAGGGGTGAGAGTAACGAAACGAACGGCAGAACGAAACGGCGGAACGAAATTCTCTTTAATTCTCGGTGTATAGTAGCTAGTGGTACATAGGGCTAGCTTTCGTTTGTTTTGCTGACCAACTTGGTCTAATATATTCTACGGAATCGCTGACTCGCACAGAGAATATTTTACGGCCGGAATGGTTTGTTCTTTGCCGACGCAGCATGTGAAACAATTATCAGAAAAGATGGACATGCTACTGCTATCTCCATCTGCACGAGTTGTGTAGGCGCTAACAACACTAAGTACATGAGAGGCGTCGACGATTCTGTAAATAAGCGTCTTTACCGTTGACAAATTGTGAAGGCATGGGAATGGTTTTGCAGTAGGTAAGTGCACATTTCAATGTATAGTTTGCCACACTCCCAAAGCTTAAACGTTCTTTTCTAGACATCGAACAAGAATTTATTGACGGAAAGCTCTCAGCGTATTTTTGCAGACATATCAACCCTGCTTGTGCAATTGCTAGAAGCACATTAGTCTAATACAAAATCTGGCTTGGATTTGAGGCTAGTCTGGCTACGCAGACTAGCTGGAACGTGGCTCAACCTGTGGTTGATACGTGGACTACTTCCAGTACCTGTGGACTCTCATCGGCTTCATAGCTATACTTCTTGGGAAACTATCAAAGTCTCTCACAAGTCTTGCTAACGTTCACAGCTCCTCTACAACTCCAGTAGTCCTTGGTTCGTTTGATAACTGTTGCACGTGCATTATCAAAGAACAAAGCATTGCAGCCATAAAATTATTTCCTGTGTGAGTCCACGAGTCCGAGTCTGCGAGTCCGCAGTCCGTAGTCCGCAGAATACATTCCGGGCCGACAAACTCCGGACTTTGGTCCATGCCTGTTTCCTCTTTCCAATAGTCACACACGCGAGGAGTTTGCTTAGCTGTAGCGTTGCGCTGTTGAGAAGTAGGCTATGACACGACCAGGAGGACTAGGAAGCAAGTGTTTAGCATTTACCAAAGTCTGCTATCTGTAGCCATTGGTAGCGAACTACTCAGGGTATAGAAATGGAAACGAGCGCTCAGTACTGAGTCAACTGCCAATGTGCAGCAAAATGACAAGCACTACATAAGAATGCTGGGAGGGAGCCATATAGCTGTGGTGCGCGTGCGTGAAATTGGTGTGATTTGTGGATGCGGGCTTTCGGTTCGTTTGGTTTTTGATGACATTTTATTTTTTTCTCCTCGAGTACTATAGTCTATGCTTGCACTGCTCTGCGTTAAACCTCCGTTGCAGTTACGATGCCGCGGGAACTCAGGAACTAGGGCGGTCAGGGTCCATGCTCCCCCAAGAAAATTCTCTGCATGTAGGATGCTAATTCACGGAGGCAACTTTGAGGCAAAGTTCCACTAAATGTTTCGTTCTGTCCTACCTGTATAACCACCCTGACGCCCGCAAAAACGATGAAGGCCACGATCCTCGTCCAGTGGCGGCCACTAATGACTGCTTAAACAAATCACACTCGAAATTTTATGGGTTATGTGCAGTGGAGTAGGAACCAATTTTGGATTGAGGGGGCCAAGGTGTATTGGGAGGGGTGGTGTTAGGGTTATATAATAATCAGCATGACATAGTATAATATATACAATAACATGGAGCCTGATTATTGGGGGTTAGGGTTAGGCCAGCCCCCCCCCCCCCCCCCCCCCCCCCGCTTCCTACTCCACTGATGTGTTATTTTTAGCTTGTGTAACTAACTTTAGTGCTCACACTGCATTTATTTATTTATTTTTCAGATGTTGGCAGCATGGGTGTGGACTTCAGCTGTCTTCTTTAGTTTTCTCAATCTGCACAATGCTGTTGCCCAGTCACAGATGTGCAGTGAGCCATTCCAGGCTGTGATGACACTTGTAACCAATGTGACATTTCCCGCTTCAGCCAGTTTTTTGGATTCTGATCTTGTCTTCTACAGGAGAGTCCTGCGTTTTACAGAAGAAGAGATTGATAGAGACAGGGAGGCTGCAATGCAGTTCTTCCGCGATACCTATGGCCTTGACTTTACCAATATAGAACCTAACGAACAGGGACAGAGAACCTTGGGAAATGCAACATTTGAACCTGTTATGCTTCCATTCAACTTTACGTATGTTCATAACAGCTGGTTGGTAAATGGAAGAGCAAAGACAAGGTGCTTCCCCGCAGGGGAAGGTGGCTTTCATATACGATTTACAGGTACAATGATGCTGCATGGAGAGTATGGTGGAGATGAAGGAGCATTAGCTTTGGAAAATGACCGTGTTTTCTTTCAACGTCAATATATTTATGAAGCTTGCAAGCAACAGGGAATTATATTCCAAGTACAAACACTCGCTCCATTTCGTACATTGGAGGCTGAACCAAGTGGATTCATTGTTTACAATTTTCGAGTTCGCCATCGTGTTCTTGGAGAGGGGACAGTTTGGGGAGTTGGCCGAGGAACTGCAGTAAACTCAATGACCGAAAGATTTGAAATTCGTCTAGTTTACACATTTTTGTAACAGACAGTTTATGATTAGTATTGTCGTATAGGTAAATGTGTACGAAATTGCCAACACGGGTAGTTACAATGTTTTTGTTGGAAAATTACTTTACAACTTCCATGTTGTAGTCTGAGAGACTCCTTACATTATCACTAACAAATGGAGGTGGTTACTCTTCAAGTGCTTGTGCACACATCTATGAAAGTGTCCACCTTTGCTAGCAGCAAGTACTTGCAAGATTTTTGATAGGTGTCCTACTGTACATTTTTTATGCAACAATGTAGAATTATTTGTACACACTCAAGACAGGGCTCTATTGATGTACACATGCAGTGGCACTATGGGGTCTCATTTGTCATGCACCTGTTTATGTAATAGCAGCAAATTTTGGTTAGAGTAGTAAGGCTATGGTAATGAGTGCATGTGTATATGCTTGGGGGGAATGGCTACATGCAATTTATCTATCTGTTGGAGGACAATGTTTATTTTGCACATCACTTCTGATTTGTGTGGATACTCTTCAAGGGCATGCAGCGACCATTCAAGGGTGGCATCTGATCAAGGAATCAAGGAATTACAAGCTACCAGATGATTTTGCATGGACAGCTGGCATAAGACTATTCATTGCCTGATCAGGAATAGTCACATATTTATTATTTCTTCCAAGCAAATTAGAAATAGCTTATGGCTTACATACAGAGTTAGACCTAGGCTCACAGTTCAGTTCAACTTTAGCCAGCCAGCTACTTATGAACTGCCTCACAAGCACCTAGTATTAGGTTCATACCCAGCCACTAACACTAACTCTGATCCTAATCCCATGTGGTCTGTATATGAGCCTACCTCAATATGTAAAGCTAAGGGTATAAGACTGCAATGCTACATAGCAAAATGTCAGTATATCCCTAACCTACAAGCATTTTATGTTTTGTGCAACCCTGAGGTCAAAATCTGTGGTCAGGTTACTAGAACACAGGGGGAGACTTTAGGCCCTTTCCCAATCTGACACTGGCCCATTTTTGGAACTCTACATAAAATTATCACTTTGTTTACAAATACACAACCAATATTGATATTTTTTGATTACCTCTACTTTACTAGATCATGCATCACTGTACACATTAAATGTTGGCAATCTTGGATTCACACAGCCTCAACAACTCACAAACTTTGTGGCCTCAGAAAATACATACTAACATACAAAGAACCTTAATACATACTATACAACAATACTAAGTATTAACTGTCCCAGTTGAAAATTACAGAAATGTAAAAACTTGCCGAAGTTCAAGCCGGCGGGTTGTTGCATTTATGGTAGTAAATCGGCCAACTCCCCAAATTATTCCTTCTCCAAGCATACGATTACGAACTCGAAATGAAGTAACAAAATAGCCATCAACTGGTACACTACGACTTGGGGCAAGTGACTCTAAATGGAAGGCAAGTCCCTGTTGCTTACAAGCATCAAAAACATAATCATATCCATACAAAAGATTTTCATTTCTTGAAGCCAATTTTCCTTCTTCTCAACCATATTCTCCATGAAGCATCATTGGACCTGAAAAGCGTACATGAAAGCCACCACCCTCTGCTGGAAAGCACTTTGTCCTTGATCTTCCACTTACCAACCAGCTGTTGAAAACGTATGTAAAATTGATGGCACTCCTAGTGGTTTCAAATGTTGCATTACCCAAAATTCTCTGTCCCTGATCATTAGGTTCTATGTTTGTAAAGTCAAGACCGTACATATCATTGTAGAAGCGCATTGCAGCCTCTCTGTACCGATCAATCTCTTCCTCTGTAAAGCGCAGAGTCTTTCTGAAGTGGACAAGATCAGGATCAAAAGAGCTGGCCGAAATGGGAAGTGTCACATTGGTTACAACTGTTATCGTAGCCTTGAATGGTTCCTCACACATCTGTGACTGGGCAGCAGCATTGTGCAGATTGAGAAAACTTAAGAACACAACTGAAATCCAGAGCCACGCTGCGGACATCTGAAAATGAAACAGAAATAATAATCAAAGTTGTTACACAAACTCAAGAAACAACACATCAAGTTAAGCTACAAAATGCTTTGCATCAGCACACGCATCGTCCGCAACCCACAATTCTCAAGTTTAAGCCAGTCATCTACTTCGCAGCTAGCTGTTCCAAGTTAGTCCACTTTTGTGGCTACGTTTGTGGTTATATGTCACCACATTCCAATTTTATCAGTTGGTGAACGAATTTTTCGACTGACTCTTTTTTTTCCCATGCAAGTACTGTCTTTGCAGTTTTCGCAAGTCGAAGTTCACAATTTAAAGCCTTTTTACGCATGCGTAATAGCGCACTCATCACTTGGATGGGAGGTCTCGCTTGTCTGTGAAAGTTGTCCTGTGTCTCAAATTTACATACAGGAACGAAGCCACAGCGATGGATATGCTGCGCACCATGGGGTAAAGGTACGTATTTGTCTTGCACTTGTAAACAGTAGTAGCGCACGGATGCATGCAGCTACTCAAGTCTGTTCAAAGTTTACGCCTCACTCAACACTTCGGTATAGTTACACACAGTTGGAGGCTTATAGATACAGTTCTAGGGCAGGTTCTAAATATCCTCAGACTAACAATTAACCCCTGTCTACAGCATAACTCCTGTCTCTTGACTTCACATAACCGTAATGACAATTGCACTAAGAGCAGGCAGAATTCATGTGGAGATTGTGGTATTGGATCCACATTCTCTGAGTCCTTTGGAAATTTAAGCATGATTGCATCTATTGTGCGAAATAAAGTGGTAACTTTAGTGGATGTCCCATATGATGCAGACAGCAGCAGTGCATGTAGCTACAGCTATAACAATTACATATGCAGACAGCAGATACAGCAGTTTAGTTCTAGCATATAAATAGCTGAAGTGCTAGAGACAACAGGGCAGCAATTTAGTGCTAGATGCAAAAGCAACAGTTGAATGCTAGACAGACAACAGTTCAGATTTTTGTGCATATTTGACAGTCTATGACAAGTTAGGTATAGACAGAGAGACAACACTTTAGTATTGCAAACCTCTACTCCAGTGATTTGAGTAACTTAGATGAGAATCTCCTTGTGAGAAAAGTGGCCAAGTTTTAGACAGAGTGACAGTTGAAGAGACTGACTTTTATTGTGGTAGCTACTACTGACTGATTAAATACATACGTGTAAGCTATCAACCACAATGATCTGGGTGTCATGTGTACAGCTCATGCTACACCACAATGTATAGTGTATGTAGTTGATAATTTAGCTAAATGGGTAAATACTGCTCATAGCACATGGCTTTGCTGCATTAGGGAGTGGCCAAATTTACATGCGGAGGTTCAGCTGCCTCACATATGTTACAGCTAGTCATCAAATCAGGCAAGGACAGATTGCAAATCCTAGTCACTTCTCTATACTGATTCCCTTATGAGATTTGCCCCCAGTTACCACAAAATAGCGGCCAATTTACCAACTGGTGAGCTATCTGTAGCATTGCATTGGTGAAGATTGCTGACAAGCTTCTCTGTACCAGCGATACAAATGGTTAGCTACTAGTGAGATATAGAGTACAAGTAGTCTCGCAAGCCACATCCTTCATATGGTCCATGTAGCTTGTGAGAAAAGTACATTTGCAGGTTGTATAAATTACTACTCAATTACTTGTGCTCAAGTCTAACATCACCACTCTAGTGAGATACATGCAACTTGATGCACTGACAGTTCAGGAACTTCTAAAACAAACAACCAAACAATACTTTGTAAGCATTCCGGAGAGGTCACCCTAGTTGCAGGCTAAAAGGACAAGGGTTATCAGTTGTTTGTTCTTGCTAACTGCACAAGACAACCAGAGAGCAGCCACTAACCATTTTTTTCTCAGATCAGATGTTCAGTGATTACTATTTGTGGACCCATGGATGTAAACCGATCCACTGATCATCTGATTTGAGCAGGCCAGATGTCCACTGGTCATTATCTGAAGGATCAGGTGGTTGTAAGACAGTCCAGGGCAGCTGCCTCTCTGGTCGTCTTATGCAATTAGCCAAACTGCTAACCTTTGATATGTGACCACTGCCTGCTTTGCTTGTCTGCAACCAGGGTAACCACTCTGTTGTTAATGTATTGTTGTTTCAGTAGCATACTTGTCATGTGTACAGGAGATGTTGCCATGGTGATGTTTATATCCTGTACTTCTTTATACTTCTAAAGCTCTTTTTGATTACAACCTTGTACCAGTCGTAAAAGGCCTGTAGAGATGAGTGAAACTGTACATGCATAAATTTCGACTACAAATGTCAATACTTACAGTATCAACACACAACTTTGATACAATAACTTGAACTATAGACAGAATTATGAACTGAGGTTTGGACTGATCAATGCAGAGCTCGTAGAATGGAATCCCCTTCCAGAAGGTTGGAAATACTGGGGATTTAATTTAACAATACAGTGGTAATATGCAATATTACGGAAAACATTGCCGTATTTGAGACATCTTCAGAAGTAATCAATTTTCTGAAGCCTCCTTTGGTCAATCCCCCTTGAATGTCTTTCATTATTCTGCTGGCACATTACCAGAACCTACAATGCTCTCAAGTACTACCTTAAAGCACCAACATGCATCATGGGGCATGCAAAGCTGAGCAACACCAACGGCCACTCTGTTGCTGCATGCACGGTCAAAATTCCTCTCCATACTCTAGTCCACGCATGGTCAAGTCCATAGTCCAGTCCATAGTCCAGTCCACTAGTCCAGTCCAGTTTCCAATTCCCATGCCAAGTCTCAGGTGAGAAATAGCAATGCAAGGGAGGATGAAGAGCCTTGCAAACAACATCATTTAAAAGTATTCAATACTGCACCTTAGGTAAGTTTTTGGAGTGGCCAGTATCGTTTGTTATCGGATCATATTGATACGCCATGCAGTAACTTACTCCTATGGCTGGTATCTACAGGCAGAAAATTGCATGACCAATATCATTGATATTTGTCAACCAAACCACGCCCACAACTCTAATGATGACAGGCAAGTATATAGCTACCACTGCCCTCACCACTCCTTCTATGTAATCTCGTTTGGCAGCAATGGAGAAAAGTGATATATCATGTTGACTAATAGCCTAGCTGGTCAAGGTTTGGCTGCTGTGTTACAATGCATTGTGACTGTATTAACATTGTGGCTTTCCTGAAGCCATACTGCCATTGAGAGGTTGAGGAGGAGAAGAGAACAGTTTTTGTAAGTCGAAGTTCCAAAGAGCAGATGTAGTCACAGCTAATAACTTGTACCTTGTTCTCAGGTTACACCCAGCTTTCCGTCGCTTGCACATGGTGAGACGAGGATCACCTTCAGAGTAATGCAGCACAGTGCCTCTTCAGTATTGCAATGCTACAGCCTAGGCATGAGAATTATATGCCAGCATCATATTACCGGTATATAGGCACTCGATATTAAAGCTTGTGCACCATGCCCACACACTGCGAAGACTTTCCTTACTAAGGCTGTAGTCATTAACAGCAACTTTCTCCATATGCGTCGGACCAATAGCGTCGCCGACCCTTCGATTACAGAGAGAAGTACGCAGCGTATCTGCCCGCACGAACTTCACGGTCCGGACGTAAGGCCACTCCAAGTTGATTCATTGTTTCCCATTACACTGGAAACTTGAGGACATGCGGGCGGGCGGTTCGCTATTCATTATTCATTACCAGAGAATCTGACCCAGCTAGGCGTGGTGTGATGTTAGACACGAAGAAATCGATGAACGAAATGCTCTTCATCCGCCACGGAAATGATCGTCCACGGCAGCACCGTACGTTTGGTTGATACAAAGTAAACGCAAACGTTTACAATCGTGCCGGCCATTCGAAATCAGTCACCGAACACAGGACTTCGACAGTTCACGACAGTTCTGCGCAAGCACATGGTCGTTAAGTTGTTCACGTGATCTGCAGCACCATCAATAATGAATAATATATGCATAATGAACAAAATAATGCAGCTCATAAAATGGATGCGGGCGGGAAATGGGAAACAATGAATCAACTTGGAGTGGCCTAAAGGAGAGTTGCGGAGACCAGAGAACGAGCAGGTTTTGAGCGCGGTGGCAACACATTCTTGGGCGGCGTTGCTTGGAATAGGATCCACAAAGACAAAACTCTGACCAGTTTGTGCGCTGCCAATGGACACTGATCCTCATGTTACCATGCCAGGACTAAAGCGAAGACTGGTAGTGACGTTTTAGGCCCAAAATGACCTCAGAAGCCATATCAGAGCATCAAATTTCGAATTTTTTCTGGGGGAGCATGTCCCCACACCCCCCTAGCTTCTGCGTGCATGCATGCTAACGTGCACTCACTTTAAAGTTACTGATAAGCCGTACGAATGCAATTTGGCTTCCGCTGGGCCTGCATGGCTCTTCCTAGTCTGCACCCAGCCAGGTTTCTGTGAACTATGGGCGTCTATGCTAAGTTTTATCCTTCAGTGTCAATTGTGATAAATGTCTTCACATAAGGACACGACTTCCCACCATAAGAACGTTGTGTGAAAGGAGAGGGGATGGAGGAGAGATGCTGTTAGTGACGGAACATTACCATCCATATGCTATATGCTAATTCATATGAGTTATAGATGCACTCCTGGTTTGGTTATAGAGCTGTATAAGTGCAGTATAGCATCACATGCTAATGGTATGCTGGCAAGCCTCAGAGGTGAGAGTTGAGGAAGCACACACTGAATGTGTAAGAGGAGAGGGAGGGAAGTGGGGAGACAGAAGAGTGTTGAGGATTATGAGGAAGAGGAAAGGGAGAAGCATTCCATAAAGGCTGCTTCAGCTCCACACACACTGAATGGTTAATCATTAGGCCTTGGTAGATTACACTAGCATAATTTGGGGAATAATAGGTGCTTCTGAGCGTCAAGAATTATGCTGGCATAACAGGTGAATATAATTTTCCTGATCAGATCCCATTAAGAAGTTACTTTTGTTCACAGCAAGAATTTTTCTTTGGGAGGACTACATACAACTGTTCAGTAATGCTAGAATACAATCACCGAGAAAGGCCTAACTGTAACCACTTTTGGATCGTCATTTTGTATATACATACGAACATGTGAAATTCATTTAGCATAGTTGAGAATAATAGGTGCATTGAAAAGAATAATAGGTAAAAATTATGGGAATAAAAGAATAGAATAATGGGTAGAAGTTGGAGCATAATCTACCAAGGCCTATTAATCATCACAAATTATACACACACAGGATAAGTACACTATTTTACAGTAGCGAGATGACCAACAAGCTTTTATGTCTGGGAAGATGGAATACAATGTGGTTTACCTCAATGATGTTACTAGACCCATTATTTCCACTACAAGCATTTTAAATGTCTTGTGCTACTCTCAGGTCAAAATCTGTGGTCAGGTTACTGTAGGTGATCAGAAGACAAAGGGAGGCTTTAGGCCCTTTCCCAATCTGACAATGGCCCATTTTTGGAGCTTTACATAAAATGATAATCTCTTTGTTTACAGATAAACAACAAATTTTTTTAATTACCTCTACTTTCCTAGATCATGCATCACTGTACACATTAAATGTTGGCAATCATGGATTCACACAGCCTCCACAACTCACAAACTTTGTGGCCTCAGAAAATACATACTAATGTACAAAGAACCTTAATACACAACAATACTAAGTATAACTGTCCCAGTTGAGAATTACAGAAATGTAAAAACTTGCCGAAGTTCAATCCGGCGGGTTGTTGCATCTACAGTAGTTACTCGACCAACTCCCCAAATTTTTCCTTCTCCAAGCATACGATTAGTAACTCGAAATATAGTAACAAAATAGCCATCAACCGGTACTTTACGTCTTGGGGCAAGTGACTCGAAATGGAAGATAATTCCCTGTTGCTTACAAGCATCAAAAACATAGTCATATCCATACAAAATTGTCTCACTTCTTGAGGCCAACTTTCCTGCTTCTCCACCATATTCTCCATGAAGCATCACTGGACCTGAAAAGCGTACATGAAAGCCACCACTCTCTGCTGGAAAGCACTTCGTTCTTGGTCGCCCACTTACCAACCAGCTGTTGAAAACGTATGTAAAGTTGTTGGCACTCCTACTGGGTTCAAATGTTGCATTTCCCAAAATTCTCTGTTCCTGATCATTAGGTTCTACGCTGGTAAAGTCAAGCCCATACATATCTCTGAAGAAGTGCATTGCAGCCTCCCTGTCTCGATCAATTTCTTCTTCTGTAAAACGCATGACTTTCCTGTAGAAGACAAGGTCAGGATCAAAAGAGCTGGCTGAAGCAGGAAATGTCGCATTGGTTATAAGTGTAATTGTAGCCTTGAATGGTTCCTCACACATCTGTGACTGGGCAGCAGCATTGTACAGATTGAGAAAACTTAGGAAGACAACTGAAACCCACATCTACGCTGCAGACATCTGAAAATGAAATGAACAGCAGTAATGATCAAAGTTGTTACAAAAGCTCAACAAATGACACACAAGGTCAGTAGGCTAGAAAATGCTTTTCATCAGCACACGCATCGTCCGCAACCCAAGTATATATATATTTTTTGTGGTTCTGTCATCTACCTCGCAGCTAGCTAGCAAGTTGGTCTACTTTTGCCATTGGTTATGTCGCAATACTGCATGAATTTTGATCTAGGTAAGGTCATTCAATTTTTTCACTTGCTGAACGGATTTTTCAACTGACTTTATTTCTGATTCGAAAATACCCAGTACCGGTACCATCTTCACAGTTTTCGCAAGTCGAGGTTCAAAATTTAAGGCCTTTTGCGCATGCGTAATAGCCCACTCACCCGGGAGGTCTCTCATCCCCGTGAAATTTGTCCTGCGTCTCAAATTGAAGACAGTAAGCCTTTGTGACGTCCATTTGAACTAGCCTCGTTCCCAGGCCCCGTCCGAAAAATCGGGAAAGGGGCCTGGTAGCACTTCCGTGTATTTCTGTCGCTAATGTAAACGTCATCAAACGCGTGCTACGGTAGGACACGCCTTACTGCAACCGTTGACTATCATGCAAGTGCATGCAAGAGCGAGTTGAACAAGCGATGCTGTAGTATGCTATCTTCCGTGTTTATCTATCCAGCTCGGATGCACACTGTCTATACACAAATTCCGACAGATCGTCTCAGTTGATCGCAAGTGCCAACTGACGATCGAGGAGTTTGTCTCGATAACCAGCATGGGTAAACAGCGCTCTCCGATTTCGATCTTCCGCCGATCTCTTGCAAACGCGACACCACTGCCGCACGTATGTAGAAGACACAGACGACACCATCACGAGCTAGTCTCGGAACCAGACCCTCGAAAAATCGAAAAGGAGGGTCTGGTAAACGGGGCGGGGTAAGTGTACACTTCGGAATGTTATTAATTGCTGAACCTTCCGTCTCAGGGGCATTAAGGACTGGGTCCATGGCTTTTGAGACTATATTATGGCAAAATTTGGATCAACTTTATGAAAATTGAAGAAGCTTGACATAATTGTTTACTGTTGTTACATGTAGCCCCACCCTTAATGTTTACTGTGACGTCATTTCAGGCCACGCCCATAAACAGCTTAGCCGTACCAAGCCCCTCCCTCGGGGTATATCGGTACAATAAACTTGATATGAGGACTTTTTGCGAGCAAAATTTCATGATTGTTTCTACACCAATACGTTCTATTTCAGCTGGCTCAACTTTTTATCCGTGGGAATAGTGGATATCTCTTTCCAAAGCGCTGGAACTGGCAAATATGCCACACCCACCAGGCATTTAAACATCCACTTCGAACCTTTAGCGGTAAGCTACGAACTTTTCCCACGGTGACATCAAAGACAATTCGATTTCTTCTCGATCGAACCCAACAGTATACTCCAGTTCTCTTCGCAAAAACTCCTCGTGAGTTACTTCCGGAAAAAGAGCTGCTAAGCGGCCATTATGCGGCTTATTCAGAGGTAGCTGGCACGTGCTACACTACACGGTGCACGTGACTCCACTATGTGCGCTTTGAAAGTTGCTGAAAGCGCTTGGCAGAACGACTTCTATTGTTACAGACGTGCGTCTCACATCATGCTTAAGTCGAAAATAGTAAGGACAGGACTGAGCGTTGTTGTAAGGACCGGTACGAGCCTAAGCCGTCCCTCGGTACCGTGATGGCTAAGGTGGATAATTGCATTCCAAGGTCCCGCATTGTTTACATAGATACAACCGGCTTCCTGTTTATGGTGCGATAACGCCCGCCCCAGGGGTAATTTAGGCAGCGCGCGCAAAACAGCTGGACCCAGTCCTTAATGCGCCTGAGGTAGCCAGTTAGAGCTTTCTGCTGAACCAGACACTCGCAGAAGTGTTCTAATCTTTCCCACTTGGTGTTTACAGATTCTGAAACGAAGCTAAACGCGAAGACGGCTCTCGTGCGGTTGGCATTTCTAATAAACGCACATCAGAATGCTAATCAAAAGGGATCGTCTAAGTTCACATAGCTCCATGAGGTTACGTCATAAAACATCACATGGGAGTTCCCCGTGCCCACCGAATAATCGCGATAACCCTCTTTCTACGTAATTTAACTTAACCAAAAAAGTTCTGAACTAGCATGCATTCAGAGAGTATGCAGCATATCAAGGAAAAAGAGAACAAGTAAGGGAAAATATCAGTAAGATAAAGTAGTCAGGATGAAGGTGTATATTCGTGGCAGCTGGGAGGGAGAAATGGATTGTACAGCTCAGAGCTAGCCCTCCATAAGAGGCATGTTGGATCAACTGAGATGACCATTTGAAGGTACTATTCCACACGAATTACTTTTTGATCATTTGTGTGCATCGTTCCGTAGCAAGCCCAGGCCAAAGTGAGCAGTGACAGTGTGCATTTAATATTGGCATGTACTGCAAGCTAACTAACTCTGCTGCACTCAAACTCTTTGTAGAATGTGTACCTTCTCCTTTGACATATTCTACCGCTTACTAGTTGATATGCTGCATTCTCACTCAATGTATTGTCACTAGAGTGAAACCTGTCTATAGTGGTCGCTGCATGTTAAAGACAGCCAGCTCTTGTTAGTTACGGCCACTACTCCTGGTCCCAGTTGTACTAATTGTGCAAATGACCAGTATAAAGCAACCACCTGCCTGAAACAGCACAAAAAAAATAAATGCTGGTCCCATGACGACCATTATATCACTGTAGCATACACAACAAGTCTTGATTCACAAATTACATCAACTAAAATGTAAATTAGGAGAAGGAGGGTTGATGCTCTGAGAGAAATGGTAGGGGATGGTTTGGCATGGTGAAGTCTGAGACCGTTTCAAATAGGTGAACATAGCCTTGTGTTGAGAGAGCCTGGGTACAAGGCTAAGGAAAGCCTATAAATATACGATCCATGCACCGTGAGGGACTGATCACTGAATAAATTTGCACGAGGATGCAAGATTCAATGAAGAGTTCAGCCAGACTTCTGATTTCTAATCATGCAATCACTATCACAACTTTTCTCAGCCATAAATACGGACTCAGACAATTTCATCGAGTGAATAAGTAATGGAAGTATCTGTTAAGCCCCATCCAGAACAGCACAGATAGAGATCACAGGGCAGCAAATGAGTCATGGGATGCCTGACACTTGAAGTGAGAGTTGGAACATACACCCAGGATGCTTGTCATGAAATATAGGATGTCTCCTTTTTCTCCAAGAGGGTTGCTAGAGGAAGGTCTGTTGTGTGCAGTCTGTCCCCTCATGTTAGGAAAGGAGAGGGTTCTTTTGAGTTTTGGGGGAAGCTGTTTGAAGCATTGTCTAGGGGCTCTGGGGGCATGCTCCTCAACAAAAATTTGGGTTTTAGGTGCTCTGAGATTGTTTGCGATGCAATCTGAGAGGTAAAACCTATATATAACTGTATTTTTAATTTTTTAGGTGGTCTTTAGCAAAAGCCATTTCCTGGTACTCCTCCAGGGCTCAGGTCCTAGTCTATTTCTTGGTGATCTGATAGTGGTATTAGAACTTGTGTGCATTTGTGTAGTCACTTTGTTGGTGAAGAGAGGGGAGTGCATACACAAGTTGAGCATAACCTCATAACCTCATTTCCAGGCCTTCTTTACTTAGCTTTCCATCACTTGCAGTGCTGACAGAAAGCTGGGCGGGAACTTCGCAACAAGGCTGATTTCAAACATACAAGTGTGATAAAGTAATGATTGGTATACTTGTGTGACACGGTCTTGGGCTTGGAGTGTGAGGCTCGGCCTGGCTGGCTGTGTATGCAGTGACACAGACAGTATCATTGAGTGAGAATTTAGCATGTCAAGTGTAATAGAATCAAGTAAGCAACATAAGTAGTCAGTGGAGAAGGTAGAAATTTCATGGATAGTTTGAGTGCAAGCTCACAATGCATACAGCTAAGTGTCCACAGCAGGTTTGCCATGGTACTAACAAATTATGCACACAGACACTTGAAATCTTGATCAACTTGTGTGTGACAATAAGTTACCATGCATGTACATGCTTTCACTGTCCTCATGGACTGATTGTACTCTCATCTGATCATCTTTACCAAGTATGCTGTACTCAGCCTTATATTTGAGGCTAGCTCTGTCCTGTACAGTCGATTTCCCCCGTCAACAACTGCCATGAATATATACCTTCATCCTGACTACTTCACCTTACTGATATTATGCTTACTTGGTCTCTTTTACCTTGATATGCTGCATACTCTCTGAATGCATGCTAGTTCAGAACAATTACGTAGAAAGAGGGTTATCGCGATTATTCGGTGGGCACGGGGAACTCCCATGTGATGTTTATGACGTAACCTCATGGAGCTATGTGAACTTAGACGATCCCCTAATCAAAAGCCAATCGGAAGTGCGCCTGCATACCGGGGGCAGTGTACACTTCCACCCCAGCCGATTTACCAGACCCTCCTTTTCGATTTTTCGAGGGTCTGGTTCCGAGACTAATCACGAGCTACTCTAACATCAGAGGAGGTCCGACACTAGTGATGTCATATACATCAACACGTGATCCTGAAATTGCTAACCTCCTGCATTCCATTGCTTCAAGGACGATTTCTGGGCATCAGAAGCTTCTAGCGTGCTGGGTTCACTCGGGTTGGGGGGTATTTTCAACCATACTGAAGCTGTCTATTAGGTCGAGATCGATCACCGCCGTTCATCTAGCTCTCAACAGCCACATGAATGCCGTTTGGAGGTCACAAAGGCATGCAATGTTACTTCTGACTGGCGAGACACTTTCAGCATCACGAAAACCCCCCTAAACCCATCTTGATCTTTGCCGCACAGCGTTTCCGATTGTTGTATCGATGGTTTTTAGTCCTTGGAATGTTCATTAATGCATAGCGCACGTGATAGTGTCGCACCTCCTCTGCTCTAACATATTGCATAGTCGGCCTCGTGCACACGTGACGGGATCACGTTCCGCGTGGTTTCATTCCGCAATCTGATTGGCTCCTCAAAATTTTGAGAGGTAATGGTCAACAGAAAATACATGGAAACGCTACCAGGCCCCTCTTCCCGATTTTTCGGACGGGCCTGGGAACGAGGCTACATTTGAACGAAGCCGCAGCGTACGGATCTACGGGTCTCATTACTTTCACGCCGTTTCATGTCCCCTGTTAAATGACCCACCGAGGGGGTGGGGCCAGGGTCCCGCCGCATTACGTCGCACTTACACCACATTGCCACAAGTGGCAGCGCATAAGGTGGTAGTCACTTTTTAAAGCAGAAAAAAAAAAGAAGGAAATAAAACCCATTTCCCGTCCCTACCCTTAACCTTAACCCTAACCTGTACACTGAGCCCTAACCATTAGACCACAAGCAATTTCGAACGACCATGCACACTTTTCCGTCTAATGTGTACAGCTCAACCGTCGTACAAGTGCCATACTACACTACGCATGCGCAATGCATGCTCCACCCACACATATCACGTGAGGGGGCATCAAACGACGTGAAAGTATTGAGAACCATGGATCTACTGCGTACCGTAGGGTGAAGGTACGTATTTGTCTTGCACTTGTGAACAATAGTAGCGCACGGATAGTACTCAAGTCTGTTCGCAATTTATGCCTCACTCAACACTTCAGTGATATAGTTACACACATTTGGAGGCTTACAATTCTAGGTTCCAAATATCCTCTGACTAACATTTGACCCTTGTCAACAGCATAACTCCTGTCTCTTTACTTCACATAACAAATGCACTAAGCTATAAGAGTAGGCAGAATTCATGAGTAGGCTGTGGTACGTATTGAATCCACATGTTCTGAGTCATTTGTAAATTTAAACGTGATTGCACCTATTGTGAGAAATAAAGTGGTAACTTTAGTGGATGTCCCCGTATGATCCAGACAGCAGCAGTAGCTACAGCTAACATACTACATTATATTATAGTGCATGTTAGTATATGCAGACAGTGAAGATGTGGCAGTTTAGTTCTAGCATACAGAGAGCTGTAATGCTAGAGTTAGCAGTGCAACAAGTAAATAGGGTATAGACAGAGAGACAACACTTTAGTATTGCAAACCTCTACTCCTGTGATTTCAGTGACTTAGATGAGAATCTCCTAGTAACACAAACGGCCATGCAAGTTGTAGACAGAGTGACAGTTGAAGAGACTGACTTTTATTGTGGTAGCTACTACTGACTTTTATTGTGGTAGCTGCTACTGACTTTTATTGTGGTAGCTATACTACTGACTAACACATAAGTGTAAGCTATCAACCACAACCATCTGAGTGTATATACAGCAAATTTCATTAGTTATGCAATCTGTACAACTCATGCTGCATCACAATGTAGTGTATGTTGTTGACAGTTTGGCCCAATTTGGATTACCCCCAGTTACTGCAAAATAGTAACCAATTTACCAGCTGATAAACTATCTGTAGTTTGGTGAGCATTGCTGACAAGCTTCTCTATCCCAGCGATACAAAAGCTTATAGCTACTAGTGAGACCTAGAGTACAAGTAGTCTCGCAAGTCACAGCCCTGTATAGGGTCCATGTAGCTTGTGAGAAAAGGTAAATCTGCAGTTGTGCAAATTACTACTCAATTATTTGTGCTCAAGTCTAACTTCACCACTCTAGTGAGATACTTGCAACTGAATGTACTGAGAGCTCAGGAAAAATGACCAAACAATGACATGCAATACTTTATAAGCATTCCAGAGAGGTCACCCTGGTTGCAAGCTAAAAGGACAAGGTTTGTTCTTGCTACATAATTTTTCATAAACAACCAGAGAGCAGCTGGATCTGACCATCTTTCTCAGACCAGATGTTCAGAGGTTACTATCACCTGATCCATTGATGTAAAATGATCCACTGATCATCTGATTTGGGCAGCCCATATGTCCAGTGGTTATTATCTGCAGAATTGTGGTTATAAGACAGTCCAGGCCAGCTGCCTCTCTGGTTGTCTTAAGTTAATGTAATTAGCCAAACTACAAAGTACAAACCTTTGATATGTGACCTTTGATATGTGTGTTGTCTGCAGCCAGGGTAACCAGTCTGTTGTTAAAGTATTGTTTTTTCAGTGGCATACTTGTTATGAATGTGTACACAGGATGTTGCGATTGTGATGTCTATATCCTGTACCCTGAAGCGCTTTTGATTACAAACCTGTACCAGCTGTGCAGGGTCTGGAGAGATGGGCGATACAATTACATGGACAAATATTGATACCACCAATATCAATACTTACAGTATCAATATTTGGTTCCCAATAACTTTGATGCGATGCCTATAGACTGAATTATGAACTGAGGTTTGGACTGATCAATGCAGAGCTCCTATAATGGAATCCGCTTCCAGAAGGTGGGAGATTACTGGGGATTTAACAATACATGCAGTATATGTAAAACATTGCAGTATTTAAGACATCTTCAGGGATAACACAATTTCCAAAGATAGGAGAAGCCTCTTTTGGTCAACCGCTGTATAATGCCTTTCATTATTGGGGCATAACATTGATAGGCACAATGCTCTCGGGAATTTAAAAGTAGGTCTTAAAACACCAACATGCATCATGGGGCATGCAAAGCTGAACCACTCCAACAGCCATTTTGTTGCTGCATGTGAGGTCCAAATCTCAGTCCAAATCTCAGTCCACTAGTCCAGTCCAGAGTCCAGAGTCTAAGTACCAAGTCGCTGGTGGGATGTAGCAATGTGAGGGATCTATAGCTTTGTGTCCTACTATAAAGAAGCTTTTTGGTACATAAACGCACTATTAGTGGCATAATCACCACAACATTTAAGCATATAAGCATACGTAGAACATTATATTAAATTAAAGCTGTATTGCCACTTGGACCTAGCTTGTACAGAATAAACATCAATTCTTGTTTTAGGTTTGCGTGCATAGAGGAGTGGATGCCTGGTTAAAAACATGGTCAGAGTAGCATCACTATTTTCACCTTTGTAGGAGCTATGAAGATCCAAGTCCTGCATTCCGTGTAGTATCCGATAATGTTAGCTCATTAATTTTAGGTATTCAATGTAGTCTTTGACGAGGAATTAACTTAAATTGTAAGTTTAATGTTGAATTTAGGATCGATGTTTTCAGTTATCTCTTTAGTGGGAAAGGTAGTCTTCCCCCGTCTGGACAAGGAAAATTGTACAGTTTAGATGATTTTAACCCTATGTTTTTCCCTGTTAATTGGTTTATTGTATATGATAAGTTAGGCAATGGTTGTAAAGTAGATTTTCCTGTACGCCTACAAAGCAAACTCAAGTGGTCCCCTACTCTATATGACAAACTCCCAAATGGAACAGTTGTAGTTAGAAAGATATTTAGTGAAGTACTTGTTGTAACCTTAGTTTTAAAAAGAGATGTTGATTTCTTATTAAATTTGCAGTCACTTATGGTAAAATCTTTTGTGAACTTTTGTGGGCTTGCATATACACAGAAAAAAACTGGTGTGCTATTTGGGTGAAACTGGTGTGCCAAATAAGCACAGAGTGTGCTATTGTATATCTTTAACACACTAAACAGTCAAATCCAGCACTGGAGTGTGCTAAAATGGCATGTTCTGCTGTGCTACATAACATATTAACACATGCAAGCACTAATTTCCCTATTAGCACCCTCGGTTTGACACACCACATGTGCTAGTTCCTCATCACCAAAACTGTATGACACACTACATGTGCTAGTTCCTCATCACCAAAACTGTATGACACACCACGTGTGCTAGTTTCTCATCATGATCAGCACACTAACACAACAACTGCATGGGACACACTTGTGATAGTTTGTGTATATGATCAGACTCAGATGCTTGTCATGTAATGGAAATATTGGTATAATATGTGATTGATTGTGATTGTACACACCAAATGGAACTGTTTGATACCCATTTTGTATAGTTTGGTCAAGTATTAGCTGTTTTGGGCCTGAAATTGTTAGTTACAAGTAACCAACATGTACAAGTGGTAAAATCACAACCGTACCTAGACTCTTTTTGAACCACTCGTACCAAAATGAAAACAAACATCAGATTATGAATGTACACACCAAATGGAACTGTTTGATACACATTTTGTATAGTTTGGTCAAGTATTAGCTGTTTCGGACCTGAAATTGTTAGTTACAAGTAACCGATACGTTGATAAAACCACAATCGTACCCAGACTATTTTCAGAACACTTACTCCAAAATGCAAACAAACATCAGATTATGAATGTACACATCAAATGGAACTGTTTGATACACATTTTGTATAGTTTGGTCAAGTATTAGCTGTTTCGGACCTGAAATTGTTAGTTACAAGTAACCGATACGTTGATAAAACCACAATCGTACCCAGACTATTTTCAGAACACTTACTCCAAAATGCAAACAAACATCAGATTATGAATGTACACATCAAATGGAACTGTTTGATACCCATTTTGTATAGTTTGGTCAAGTATTAGCTGTTTCGGGCCTAAAATTGTTAGTTACAACTAACCGATACGTTGGTAAAACCACAATCGTACCCACACAATTTTCAGAACACTTACTCCAAAATGAAAACAAACATCAGTTTATGAATGTACACACCAAATGGAACTGTTTGATACCCATTTTGTCTGGTTTGGTCAAGTATTGTCTGTTTCATGGATGATATTGTTAGTTACAACTAACCGATATGTACAAGTGGTAAAACCACAACCGCACCCAGACAATTTTCAGAACACTTACTCCAAAATGAAAACAAGCATCAGATTATGAATGTACACACCAAATGGAACTGTTTGATACCCATTTGGTATAGTTCGGTCAAGTATTAGCTGTTTCGGGCCTGAAATTGTTAGTTACAAGTAACCGATATGTACAAGTGGTAAAATCACAACCGCACCTACACTCTTTTTGAACCACTCATACCAAAATGAAAACAAACATCAGATTATGAATGTACACATCAAATGGAACTGTTTGATACCCATTTTGTATAGTTTGGTCGAGTATTAGCTGTTTCGGGCCTGAAATTGTTAGTTACAACTAACCGATACGTTGGTAAAACTACAATCGTACCCACACAATTTTCAGAACACTTACTCCAAAATGAAAAAAAAACATCAGTTTATGAATGTACACACCAAATGGAACTGTTTGATACCCATTTTGTCTGGTTTGGTCAAGTATTGTCTGTTTCATGGATGATATTGTTAGTTACAACTAACGGATATGTACAAGTGGTAAAACCACAACCACACCCAGACAATTTTCAGAACACTTACTCCAAAATGAAAACAAACATCAGATTATGAATGTACACACCAAATGGAACTGTTTGATACCCATTTGGTATAGTTCGGTCAAGTATAAGCTGTTTCGGGCCTGAAATTGTTAGTTACAAGTAACCGATATGTACAAGTGGTAAAATCACAACCGTACCTACACTCTTTTTGAACCACTCATACCAAAATGAAAACAAACATCAGATTATGAATGTACACATCAAATGGAACTGTTTGATACCCATTTTGTATAGTTTGGTCAAGTATTAGCTGTTTCGGGCCTGAAATTGTTAGTTACAACTAACCGATACGTTGGTAAAACCACAATCGTACCCACACAATTTTCAGAACACTTACTCCAAAATGAAAAAAAAAACATCAGTTTATGAATGTACACACCAAATGGAACTGTTTGATACCCATTCTGTCTGGTTTGGTCAAGTATTGTCTGTTTCATGGATGATATTGTTAGTTACAACTAACCGATATGTACAAGTGGTAAAACCACAACCGTACCCAGACAATTTTCAGAACACTTACTCCAAAATGAAAACAAACATCAGATTATGAATGTATACACCAAATGGAATTGTTTGATACCCATTTTGTATAGTTTGGTCAAGTGTTAGCTGTTTCGGGCCTGAAATTGTTAGTTACAAGTAACCGATATGTACAAGTGGTAAAACCACAACCGCACCAAGACTCTTTTTGAACCACTCATACCAAAATGAAAACAAACATCAGATTATGAATGTACACATAAAATGGAACTGTTTGATACCCATTTTGTATAGTTTGGTCAAGTGTTAGCTGTTTCGGGCCTGAAATTGTTAGTTACAAGTAACCGATATGTACAAGTGGTAAAACCACAACCGCACCAAGACTCTTTTTGAACAACTCATACCAAAATGAAAACAAACATCAGATTATGAATGTACACATCAAATGGAACTGTTTGATACCCATTTTGTATAGTTTGGTCAAGTATTAGCTGTTTCGGGCCTGAAATTGTTAGTTACAACTAACCGATAAGTTGGTAAAACCACAATCGTACCCACACAATTTTCAGAACACTTACCACAAAATGAAAACAAACATCAGATTATGAATGTACACATCAAATGGAACTGTTTGATACCCATTTTGTCTGGTTTGGTCAAGTATTGTCTGTTTCATGGATGATATTGTTAGTTGCAAGTAACCGATATGTACAAGTGGTAAAACCACAACCGCACCCAGACAATTTTCAGAACACTTACTCCAAAATGAAAACAAACATCAGATTATGAATGTACACATCAAATGGAACTGTTTGATACCCATTTTGTATAGTTTGGTCAAGTGTTAGCTGTTTCGGGCCTGAAATTGTTAGTTACAAGTAACCGATATGTACAAGTGGTAAAACCACAACCGCACCAAGACTCTTTTTGAACCACTCATACCAAAATGAAAACAAACATCAGATTATGAATGTACACATCAAATGGAACTGTTTGATACACATTTTGTATAGTTTGGTCAAGTATTAGCTGTTTCGGGCCTGAAATTGTTAGTTACAACTAACCGATACGTTGGTAAAACCACAATCGTACCCACACAATTTTCAGACAACTTACCCCAAAATGAAAACAAACATCAGATTATGAATGTACACATCAAATGGAACTGTTTGATACCCATTTTGTCTGGTTTGGTCAAGTATTGTCTGTTTCATGGATGATATTGTTAGTTGCAAGTAACCGATATGTACAAGTGGTAAATTAAACCACAACCACACCCAGACAATTTTCAGAACACTTACTCCAAAATGAAAACAAACATCAGATTATGAATGTACACATCAAATGGAACTGTTTGATACACATTTTGTATAGTTTGGTCAAGTGTTAGCTGTTTCGGGCCTGAAATTGTTAGTTACAAGTAACCGATATGTACAAGTGGTAAAATCACAACCGCACCTACACTCTTTTTGAACCACTCATACCAAAATGAAAACAAACATCAGATTATGAATGTACACATCAAATGGAACTGTTTGATACCCATTTGGTATAGTTCGGTCAAGTATAAGCTGTTTCGGGCCTGAAATTGTTAGTTACAAGTAACCGATATGTACAAGTGGTAAAATCACAACCGCACCTACACTCTTTTTGAACCACTCATACCAAAATGAAAACAAACATCAGATTATGAATGTACACATCAAATGGAACTGTTTGATACCCATTTTGTATAGTTTGGTCAAGTATTAACTGTTTCGGGCCTGAAATTGTTAGTTACAACTAACCGATACGTTGGCAAAACCACAATCTTACCCACACAATTTTCAGAATACTTACCCCAAAATGAAAACAAACATCAGATTATGAATGTACACATCAAATGGAACTGTTTGATACCCATTTTGTCTGGTTTGGTCAAGTATTGTCTGTTTCATGGATGATATTGTTAGTTGCAAGTAACCGATATGTACAAGTGGTAAAACCACAACCACACCCAGACAATTTTCAGAACACTTACTCCAAGATGAAAACAAACATCAGATTATGAATGTACACATCAAATGGAACTGTTTGATACCCATTTTGTATAGTTTGGTCAAGTGTTAGCTGTTTCGGGCCTGAAATTGTTAGTTACATGTAACCGATATGTACAAGTGGTAAAATCACAACCGCACCTACACTCATTTTGAACAACTCATACCAAAATGAAAACAAACATCAGATTATGAATGTACACATCAAATGGAACTGTTTGATACACATTTTGTATAGTTTGGTCAAGTATTAGCTGTTTCGGGCCTGAAATTGTTAGTTACAACTAACCGATACGTTGGTAAAACCACAATCGTACCCACACAATTTTCAGAACACTTACTCCAAAATGGAAACAAACATCAGATTATGAATGTACACACCAAATGGAAGTGTTTGATACCCATTCTGTCTGGTTTGGTCAAGTATTGTCTGTTTCATGGATGATATTGTTAGTTACAACTAACTGATATGTACAAGTGGTAAAACCACAACCGCACCCAGACAATTTTCAGAACACTTACTCCAAAATGAAAACAAACATCAGATTATGAATGTATACACCAAATGGAATTGTTTGATACCCATTTTGTATATTTTGGTCAAGTGTTAGCTGTTTCGGGCCTGAAATTGTTAGTTACAAGTAACCGATATGTACAAGTGGTAAAACCACAACCGCACCAAGACTCTTTTTGAACCACTCATACCAAAATGAAAACAAACATCAGATTATGAATGTACACACCAAATGGAACTATTTGATACCCATTTTGTCTGGTTTGGTCAAGTATTGTCTGTTTCATGGATGATATTGTTAGTTGCAAGTAACCGATATGTACAAGTGGTAAAACCACAACCGCACCCAGACAATTTTCAGAACACTTACTCCAAAATGAAAACAAACATCAGATTATGAATGTACACATCAAATGGAACTGTTTGATACCCATTTGGTATAGTTCGGTCAAGTATAAGCTGTTTCGGGCCTGAAATTGTTAGTTACAAGTAACCGATATGTACAAGTGGTAAAATCACAACCGCACCTACACTCTTTTTGAACCACTCATACCAAAATGAAAACAAACATCAGATTATGAATGTACACATCAAATGGAACTGTTTGATACCCATTTTGTATAGTTTGGTCAAGTATTAACTGTTTCGGGCCTGAAATTGTTAGTTACAACTAACCGATACGTTGGCAAAACCACAATCGTACCCACACAATTTTCAGAACACTTACCCCAAAATGAAAACAAACATCAGATTATGAATGTACACATCAAATGGAACTGTTTGATACCCATTTTGTCTGGTTTGGTCAAGTATTGTCTGTTTCATGGATGATATTGTTAGTTGCAAGTAACCGATATGTACAATTAAGTGGTAAAACCACAACCGCACCCAGACAATTTTCAGAACACTTACTCCAAAATGAAAACAAACATCAGATTATGAATGTACACATCAAATGGAACTGTTTGATACCCATTTTGTATAGTTTGGTCAAGTGTTAGCTGTTTCGGGCCTGAAATTGTTAGTTACAAGTAACCGATATGTACAAGTGGTAAAATCACAACCGCACCTACACTCTTTTTGAACCACTCATACCAAAATGAAAACAAATATCAGATTATGAATGTACACACCAAATGGAACTGTTTGATACCCATTTTGTATAGTTTGGTCAAGTATTAGCTGTTTCGGGCCTGAAATTGTTAGTTACAACTAACCGATACGTTGGTAAAACCACAATCGTACCCACACAATTTTCAGAACACTTACTCCAAAATGGAAACAAACATCAGATTATGAATGTACACACCAAATGGAACTGTTTGATACCCATTTTGTCTGGTTTGGTCAAGTATTGTCTGTTTCATGGATGATATTGTTAGTTACAAGTAACCGATATTATGTTGGTAAAACCACAACCGTACCCAGACAATTTTCAGAACACTTACTCCAAAATGAAAACAAACATCAGATTATGAATGTACACACCAAATGGAACTGTTTGATACCCATTTGGTATAGTTTGGTCAAGTATTAGCTGTTTCGGGCCTGAAGTTGTTAGTTACAAGTAACCGTTATGTACAAGTGGTAAAATCACAACTGTACCTAGAGTATTTTTGAACCACTCATACCAAAATGAAAACAAACATCAGATTATGAAGGTACACATCAAATGGAACTGTTTGATACCCATTTTGTATAGTTTGGTCAAGTAGTAGCTGTTTCAGGCCTGATTCATATTACATACATGAGCATACATGATCATGCAATAACTTTTCCAACTCCTGTAGCTTTAGTATAGAGAGAACAACCAGCATGACAGGTAGTAGCGTGTATGTAGAGTCTGTTTTGTTACAGAAACTTATACTTAGAAGTACAGGAGCCAGCCTCGCAAACAGGGTGGGGCTAATAATGACAGGGGCGTGGCTCAGTCCTTGTACGCGTGCGCAACATGGCACGCGCCATTTCGCATTTTCTCACTTCGATCGTACACTTCAAGTTCGTCTTCTTTGATATGATCCGTTCGTGAAAATTCCGCCAGCAACAAAATGGTACCTGAGCTTATTGGAGGAGAGGGCTTATATGTTCGATGTCCCACGGGAGCGAATGTCTTTCGGTGACAAGGAGTGCGGAGCGGTTACATCGCTGAGACTTCACACCACCGTGGTAAGAAGTGGCTGAAAGTCAATGAATTTATAAATGTACTTTTTTTTTACTACATATAAAATAGCTAAAGTAGCTATTTCCGCGTAAGGAAACATATAGCTAGCTATAGAGTTGTACTGCAGTAGTAAAGTCGCTAAAGAAATATTGTTGAATGTGTCATTTCTTTCTTTCTACCTTATACCTCCCTGCTTGTTCCCTTCACATCCTTCCACCAACTACCAGACTAGCTAGACCAGTTAGTCTTCCTCTATACTGATCTTGTCTGAGAGATCGTGGTGGTGATAGGTACACAGAGTGAGTCTGCGGCCTTCCCAAAGACATGTTCTGAAGGGAGGTTCTGGAGGCTGTATATGCACAGAGAGGAAAGGTACGAGATAGGGAGAACAAAAGCTTTTATTTAAAAGCCCCAGATGATTAATTCACATCACTTGTATATCCATACACAGGACCTTTGTCTCCAGGCTATTAATGCCTCATTGTTCAGAAGTACCCAGGCCACAAGGTTCAATCTCCACGCTGCCCTGCAAGTGGTTTAAACTGCTGGTAAGTAAGCTTGTACTATATACTTATTACAACTGCAGTTGTCTGAATTTGCATTTAGGTCTTCCTCCTTAATTTGTTCTGCACTGGATTGGGGGTGGGGGGAGCCATAGTACATTTCTTAATGAGGTGCGGAGAACATAAGTTGTACACAAGGCCTTGTATTTTCTGAAATGTACCTGCTGAGTGGATGACTCTTCTGGTTGGGAATTGTCCAGTGCTTGCGTTTTTGTACTCTTAAATTTGCAAACCTAGTTTGTATCATGACCATCTTCCACTATACCTTCCAGGCCTGTTTACTTCTCCTCACTACACCAACTGACTACAGAGGCCCCAGCTGCTTGAAGAGGCTCATAGCCAAGTGAGTGGTTACAATGTTTAATACATCTAGCCTTATCCCTGGTGATTACGTTCAGGGATTTCCATGTATGCATGAATAACAACAAACAAGATGAGCCTTTCTGAGATGCTGACTGTGTGATTTCTTCACATACCCCGGTAGAGGAATTGCATTTGAAATGATAGCTGCCACACTTTCGAAATATTTTCAGTACACATGCTGCCATGTTGGAAGGCAATTGAAGGAAAGCAATTATACAAAAATTACATTTCTACAGACCTGTTTCGGGCGTTTAACTTCAACTTTAGACTATGCAAAGGGTTAGTGAAGACATTTAACACACCTCTGTGAGAAATGAATGCTACTGGTAGGAGCATTGCTAGGGCGGGAAGTTCAATGCGCTAGTATGATAATCACTACTGTTTTGTCCTCCAAGATGCCCCACATGACTTGTATAATGGAATAATAGAATGATTGCAGTTCCTCTATCGCATGACCTGACTAGTATATGAATAATTATTGCATGTGCTATTCTTTCACAGATGGATGTTAACAATTGAACTCAACTAACTGATTGATAGGTACATAAAATGTATATTATATGCATAGTTGAATGCCATTTTTGTATGTATAGAGTATATTGACACATTTTTATACAATGTAGTACTTCAATCACATACGTATTTGTATAAAATGCTGTAACGTAAGTTATAGCATAACTATTGTTTGCTTGTTTTAGTATATTCATGTTTTCAACTCAGTGTATGTCACAATTATATTTTGCTTACAGTCAAGTGTTTCATTGGAAATTCCATGTAAAAGCTCCACCCACTAAGTGAGGGGTCAGCTGCATGTCAGTTGACACACTGCTAATTTTGCACACCAATTTTGACACATTGGTAGAATAACACACTTGTTATTTAGCACACTTGCTGAATAGCACACTACTAATTTGGCACACTGTCCAGTTAGCACATGTGTAGTTTTGACACACCTAAAAATTTGACATGCGTGTAGGTGTGTCAAAACTGGAGACATCACTTTTGACACACTTTTTGTGTCAGATTAGCACACTTTTTTTCTTTCTGTGTAACATTTCTATACCTAAATAGCAGTAACTCAAGACCAGTGAAATCTTTTGTGGATGTGGTTGGCTTTTAAAAAAGCCATTTTTATGGTTAGTGGTATAGGCAGGAGGGCAGGAGGGCAGGAGTGCGGCACAGTAGTGTGACTGTTTTGACGGCAAATACAACCCAAAGAATTGAAATTTGCAATCCAGGAAACCTATTTCCCATGGTAAGGGTTGCATATACCTTAGAAGTCCAGTGAAATTTGTAAAAAAGCGGCTAAAACACCAAAAAAAAAGGTAGGATTTAAAATAATAATAATTGTTCTTACCAGCAGAATTGAAAAGAAGAACGAAAGCGCTTCAATTTGATGTGCGTTGTAAGGCTATTGGCCGAAATATCGACTGTGGGTGCACGTTTTTGCAAGGCACGTACAACGGTGCCGCATTCAGTTATAGCACTTCCACTCAGAAAAGGGTTACGCAATTTTTCACTGTTATGAATATCATTTGGAATCGCTACTCCTGGGCTGTTGCTCCTTCGACTGAATCAATGTACTCCTGGGCTGCTGCTCCTTCGACTGGATGAGTGTAATTCTCTCTATCTTGAGTTACAAAGAATGTCTGATCTACGTACCTAGCTAGCTAGCTGTGGCCGTGTGTGGCCCTAGTACCGCCCCTGTCACCAACTAAACCTTTTATGTTACATGCAACTCCAACACAGGCAGTTACCATTTGAGCAGTTGAGGTCAAAGCACAAGTTATATTGTAGTAAGGCAGCATGAAGAGTTAGAATCTAAATACAATAGGAATGGGGCTAGTGTGTAACAAAATTAAATGTGCATGGCTTGATGAAGTTTGCATTTGTCTCTGCATGGTAGAGATTTGGGGAATTGGTATAATGTTGGAAAGCTTCCAGTCGGCTGGAAGGCAGCCAGATGCAATTTATGGAGCGATATCTTGAGCAAAGTTAGTCAACATCCAGGCAGTATTGAGATGTATGGGTTCTGCTGCACTTTGCCGATGTAATAGCAAGACGTCATTCGCAGGCTATCGCCTGATCAATGTTCGGACGCACGTAAACAGAATTCGTGCAGCAGTTAGCCTCGTACCCATGCAGGCACCTCCCCAGCCTGAGTACGAGACTATGCGGCAGTATTTACCGTGCTATAAAACAACAATAGTGATATAAATACTTGCTACCTCTATTCTTGTGTGAATTTGCAATTGAATCAGATTCTCAGGTACTGGGACCGTCCATTATGCAGATAGTGTGACTAGTCTGTATCAGTATTCATATCACTATATTGTGTTTTACAGCGTGGTAAATAGTCTGCATGGTCTCGTACCTAGGCTGGGGAGGTGCCTACATGAGTACGAGGCTAACTGCTGCATGAATTCTGCTCACGTGTGTCCGAACATTGATCAGACGATAGCCTGCGAATGACGTCTTGCTATTACATCGGTAAAGTGCAGCAGAACCCAAAATTTGGATCTTTGTGAGGGGAAGAATAGGAGTACTTGCCTACCGAATTTGGCAGCTCTACGCTGCTCTCCAGCTTCTATTTAAGCAAAGTCCGAAAATTGATCGAATCGTCCGAAATCTGCAGTTTTCGGACGCTAATTTCGTTAGCCTGTAGTACCGCGAAGCAATACTGCAGCAAGTTCATCTTTTGATTGCAAATAGTACGCAAGTAAGTCTACAAACTGGCGCAAGATCGAAATTCAGAAAACCTTTCGTTTGCCTGAAACAAGCGTCCGAATATTGGTCCGTCCGACAATTGGTCACTTACTCTACTATCCGTGCGCTACTATTGTTCACAAGTGCAAGACAAATACGTACCTTCACCCTACGGCGCAGTAGATCCATGGTTCTCAATACTTTCACGTCGTTTGATGCCCCCTCACGTGATATGTGTGGGTGGAGCATGCATTGCGCATGCGTAGTGTAGTATGGCACATGTACGACGGTTGAGCTGTACACATTAGACGGAGAAGTGTGCATGGTCGTTCGAAATTGCTTGTGGTCTAATGGTTAGGGCTCAGTGTACAGGTTAGGGTTAAGGTTAGGGGTAGGGACGGGAAATGGGTTTTATTTCCTTCTTTTTTTTTTCTACTTTAAAAAGTGACTACCACCTTATGCGCTGCCACTTGTGGCAATGTGGTGTAAGTGCGACGTAATGCGGCGGGACCCTGGCGCCACCCCCTCGGTGGGTCATGTAACAGGGGACATGAAACGGCGTGAAAGTAATGAGACCCGTAGATCCATACGCTGCGGCTTCGTTCAAATGTAGCCTCGTTCCCAGGCCCGTCCGAAAAATCGGGAAGAGGGGCCTGGTAGTGTTTCCATGTATTTTCTGTTGACCATTACCTCTCAAAATTTTGAGGAGCCAATCAGATTGCGGAATGAAACCACGCGGAACGTGATCCCGTCACGTGTGCACGAGGCCGACTATGCAATATGTTAGAGCAGAGGAGGTGCGACACTATCACGTGCGCTATGCATTAATGAACATTCCAAGGACTAAAAACCATCGATACAACAATCGGAAACGCTGTGCGGCAAAGATCAAGATGGGTTTAGGGGGGTTTTCGTGATGCTGAAAGTGTCTCGCCAGTCAGAAGTAACATTGCATGCCTTTGTGACCTCCAAACGGCATTCATGTGGCTGTTGAGAGCTAGATGAACGGCGGTGATCGATCTCGACCTAATAGACAGCTTCAGTATGGTTGAAAATACCCCCCAACCCGAGTGAACCCAGCACGCTAGAAGCTTCTGATGCCCAGAAATCGTCCTTGAAGCAATGGAATGCAGGAGGTTAGCAATTAACTTGACAATCAGGATCACGTGTTGATGTATATGACATCACTAGTGTCGAACCTCCTCTGATGTTAGAGTAGCTCGTGATTAGTCTCGGAACCAGACCCTCGAAAAATCGAAAAGGAGGGTCTGGTAAATCGGCTGGGGTGGAAGTGTACACTGCCCCCGGTATGCAGGCGCACTTCCGATTGGCTTTTGATTAGCATTCTGATGTGCGTTTATTAGAAATGCCAACCGCACGAGAGCCGTCTTCGCGTTTAGCTTCGTTTCAGAATCTGTAAACACCAAGCGGGAAAGATTAGAACACTTCTGCGAGTGTCTGGTTCAGCAGAAAGCTCTAACTGGCTACGGAAGGTTCAGCAATTAATAACATTCCGAAGTGTACACCGTGACCCCGCCCCGTTTACCAGACCCTCCTTTTCGATTTTTCGAGGGTCTGGTTCCGAGACTAACTCGTGATGGTATCGTCTGTGTCTCCTACATACGTGCGGCAGTGGTGTCGCGTTTGCAAGAGATCGGCGGAAGATCGAAATCGGAGAGCGCTGTCCATGCGGGTTATCGAGACAAACTCCTCGATCGTCAGTTGGCACTTACGATCAACTGAGACGATCTGTCGGAATTTGTGTATAGACAGTGTGCATCCGAGCTGGATAGATAAACACGGAAGATAGCATACTACAGCATCGCTTGTTCAACTCGCTCTTGCATGCACTTGCATGATAGTCAACGGTTGCAGTAAGGCGTGTCCTACCGTAGCACGCGTTTGATGACGTTTATATTAGCGACAGAAATACACGGAAGTGCTACCAGGCCCCTTTCCCGATTTTTCGGACGGGGCCTGGGAACGAGGCTAGTTCAAATGGACGTCACAAAGGCTTCCTGTCTCCAATTTGAGACGCAGGACAACTTTCACGGGGATGAGAGACCTCCCGGGTGAGTGGGCTATTACGCATGCGCAAAAGGCCTTAAATTTTGAACCTCGACTTGCGAAAACTGTGAAGATGGTACCGGTACTGGGTATTTTCGAATCAGAAATAAAAAGTCAGTCGAAAAATCCATTCAGCAAGTGAAAAAATTGAATGACCTTACCTAGATCAAAATTCATGCAGTATTGCGACATAACCAATGGCAAAAGTAGACCAACTTGCTAGCTAGCTGCGAGGTAGATGACAGAACCACAAAAAATATATATATACTTGGGTTGCGGACGATGCGTGTGCTGATGAAAAGCATTTTCTAGCCTACTGACCTTGTGTGTCATTTGTTGAGCTTTTGTAACAACTTTGATCATTACTGCTGTTCATTTCATTTTCAGATGTCTGCAGCGTGGATGTGGGTTTCAGTTGTCTTCCTAAGTTTTCTCAATCTGTACAATGCTGCTGCCCAGTCATAGATGTGTGAGGAACCATTCAAGGCTGCAATTACTCTTATAACCAATGCGACATTTCCTGCTTCAGCCAGCTCTTTTGATCCTGACCTTGTCTTCTACAGGAAAGTCATGCGTTTTACAGAAGAAGAAATTGATCGAGACAGGGAGGCTGCAATGCACTTCTTCAGAGATATGTATGGGCTTGACTTTACCAGCATAGAACCTAATGATCAGGAACAGAGAATTTTGGGAAATGCAACATTTGAACCCAGTAGGAGTGCCAACAACTTTACATATGTTTTCAACAGCTGGTTGGTAAGTGGACAACCAAGAACGAAGTGCTTTCCAGCAGAGAGTGGTGGCTTTCATGTACGCTTTTCAGGTCCAGTGATGCTTCATGGAGAATATGGTGGAGAAGCAGGAAAGTTAGCCTCAAGAAGTGAGACAATTTTGTATGTATATGACTATGTTTTTTATGCTTGTAAGCAACCGGGACTTATCTTCCATTTACAGTCACTCGCCCCAATACGTAGTACACCAGTTGATGGCTATCTTGTTACTATATTTCGAGTTACTAATCGTATGCTTGGAGAAGGAAAAATTTGGGGAGTTGGTCGAGTAACTACTGTAGATGCAACAACCCGCCGGTTTGAACTTCGGCAAGTTTTTACATTTCTGTAATTCTCATCTGGGACAGTTATACTTAGTATTGTTGTGTATTAAGGTTCTTTGTACATTAGTATGTATTTTCTGAGGCCACAAAGTTTGTGAGTTGTGGAGGCTGTGTGAATCCAAGATTGCCAACATTTAATGTGTACAGTGATGCATGATCTAGGAAAGTAGAGGTACTCAATTTTGGTTGTATATCTGTAAACAAAGAGATTTTCATTTTATGTAGAGCTCCAAAAATGGGCCATTGTCAGATTGGGAAAGGGCCTAAAGCCTCCCCCTGTGTTCTAGTAACCTGACCACAGATTTTGAACTCAGGGTTGCACAAGACATTTAAAATGCTTGTAGTGAAAATAATGAGGTAAACCACATTGTATTCCATCCTCCCAGACATAAAAGCTTGTTGGTCATCTCGCTACTGTAAAATAGTGTACTTATCCTGTGTGTGTATAATTTGTGATGATTAATAGGCCTTGGTAGATTATGCTCCAACTTCTACCCATTATTCTATTCTTTTATTCCCATAATTTTTACCTATTATTCTTTTCAATGCACCTATTATTCTCAACTATGCTAAATGAATTTCACATGTTCGTATGTATATACAAAATGACGATCCAAAAGTGGTTACAGTTAGGCCTTTCTCGGTGATTGTATTCTAGCATTACTGAACAGTTGTATGTAGTCCTCCCAAAGAAAAATTCTTGCTGTGAACAAAAGTAACTTCTTAATGGGATCTGATCAGGAAAATTATATTCACCTGTTATGCCAGCATAATTCTTGACGCTCAGAAGCACCTATTATTCCCCAAATTATGCTAGTGTAATCTACCAAGGCCTAATGATTAACCATTCAGTGTGTGTGGAGCTGAAGCAGCCTTTATGGAATGCTTCTCCCTTTCCTCTTCCTCATAATCCTCAACACTCTTCTGTCTCCCCACTTCCCTCCCTCTCCTCTTACACATTCAGTGTGTGCTTCCTCAACTCTCACCTCTGAGGCTTGCCAGCATACCATTAGCATGTGATGCTATACTGCACTTATACAGCTCTATAACCAAACCAGGAGTGCATCTATAACTCATATGAATTAGCATATAGCATATGGATGGTAATGTTCCGTCACTAACAGCATCTCTCCTCCATCCCCTCTCCTTTCACACAACGTTCTTATGGTGGGAAGTCGTGTCCTTATGTGAAGACATTTATCACAATTGACACTGAAGGATAAAACTTAGCATAGACGCCCATAGTTCACAGAAACCTGGCTGGGTGCAGACTAGGAAGAGCCATGCAGGCCCAGCGGAAGCCAAATTGCATTCGTACGGCTTATCAGTAACTTTAAAGTGAGTGCACGTTAGCATGCATGCACGCAGAAGCTAGGGGGGTGTGGGGACATGCTCCCCCAGAAAAAATTCGAAATTTGATGCTCTGATATGGCTTCTGAGGTCATTTTGGGCCTAAAACGTCACTACCAGTCTTCGCTTTAGTCCTGGCATGGTAACATGAGGATCAGTGTCCATTGGCAGCGCACAAACTGGTCAGAGTTTTGTCTTTGTGGATCCTATTCCAAGCAACGCCGCCCAAGAATGTGTTGCCACCGCGCTCAAAACCTGCTCGTTCTCTGGTCTCCGCAACTCTCCTTTAGGCCACTCCAAGTTGATTCATTGTTTCCCATTTCCCGCCCGCATCCATTTTATGAGCTGCATTATTTTGTTCATTATGCATATATTATTCATTATTGATGGTGCTGCAGATCACGTGAACAACTTAACGACCATGTGCTTGCGCAGAACTGTCGTGAACTGTCGAAGTCCTGTGTTCGGTGACTGATTTCGAATGGCCGGCACGATTGTAAACGTTTGCGTTTACTTTGTATCAACCAAACGTACGGTGCTGCCGTGGACGATCATTTCCGTGGCGGATGAAGAGCATTTCGTTCATCGATTTCTTCGTGTCTAACATCACACCACGCCTAGCTGGGTCAGATTCTCTGGTAATGAATAATGAATAGCGAACCGCCCGCCCGCATGTCCTCAAGTTTCCAGTGTAATGGGAAACAATGAATCAACTTGGAGTGGCCTTACGTCCGGACCGTGAAGTTCGTGCGGGCAGATACGCTGCGTACTTCTCTCTGTAATCGAAGGGTCGGCGACGCTATTGGTCCGACGCATATGGAGAAAGTTGCTGTTAATGACTACAGCCTTAGTAAGGAAAGTCTTCGCAGTGTGTGGGCATGGTGCACAAGCTTTAATATCGAGTGCCTATATACCGGTAATATGATGCTGGCATATAATTCTCATGCCTAGGCTGTAGCATTGCAATACTGAAGAGGCACTGTGCTGCATTACTCTGAAGGTGATCCTCGTCTCACCATGTGCAAGCGACGGAAAGCTGGGTGTAACCTGAGAACAAGGTACAAGTTATTAGCTGTGACTACATCTGCTCTTTGGAACTTCGACTTACAAAAACTGTTCTCTTCTCCTCCTCAACCTCTCAATGGCAGTATGGCTTCAGGAAAGCCACAATGTTAATACAGTCACAATGCATTGTAACACAGCAGCCAAACCTTGACCAGCTAGGCTATTAGTCAACATGATATATCACTTTTCTCCATTGCTGCCAAACGAGATTACATAGAAGGAGTGGTGAGGGCAGTGGTAGCTATATACTTGCCTGTCATCATTAGAGTTGTGGGCGTGGTTTGGTTGACAAATATCAATGATATTGGTCATGCAATTTTCTGCCTGTAGATACCAGCCATAGGAGTAAGTTACTGCATGGCGTATCAATATGATCCGATAACAAACGATACTGGCCACTCCAAAAACTTACCTAAGGTGCAGTATTGAATACTTTTAAATGATGTTGTTTGCAAGGCTCTTCATCCTCCCTTGCATTGCTATTTCTCACCTGAGACTTGGCATGGGAATTGGAAACTGGACTGGACTAGTGGACTGGACTATGGACTGGACTATGGACTTGACCATGCGTGGACTAGAGTATGGAGAGGAATTTTGACCGTGCATGCAGCAACAGAGTGGCCGTTGGTGTTGCTCAGCTTTGCATGCCCCATGATGCATGTTGGTGCTTTAAGGTAGTACTTGAGAGCATTGTAGGTTCTGGTAATGTGCCAGCAGAATAATGAAAGACATTCAAGGGGGATTGACCAAAGGAGGCTTCAGAAAATTGATTACTTCTGAAGATGTCTCAAATACGGCAATGTTTTCCGTAATATTGCATATTACCACTGTATTGTTAAATTAAATCCCCAGTATTTCCAACCTTCTGGAAGGGGATTCCATTCTACGAGCTCTGCATTGATCAGTCCAAACCTCAGTTCATAATTCTGTCTATAGTTCAAGTTATTGTATCAAAGTTGTGTGTTGATACTGTAAGTATTGACATTTGTAGTCGAAATTTATGCATGTACAGTTTCACTCATCTCTACAGGCCTTTTACGACTGGTACAAGGTTGTAATCAAAAAGAGCTTTAGAAGTATAAAGAAGTACAGGATATAAACATCACCATGGCAACATCTCCTGTACACATGACAAGTATGCTACTGAAACAACAATACATTAACAACAGAGTGGTTACCCTGGTTGCAGACAAGCAAAGCAGGCAGTGGTCACATATCAAAGGTTAGCAGTTTGGCTAATTGCATAAGACGACCAGAGAGGCAGCTGCCCTGGACTGTCTTACAACCACCTGATCCTTCAGATAATGACCAGTGGACATCTGGCCTGCTCAAATCAGATGATCAGTGGATCGGTTTACATCCATGGGTCCACAAATAGTAATCACTGAACATCTGATCTGAGAAAAAAATGGTTAGTGGCTGCTCTCTGGTTGTCTTGTGCAGTTAGCAAGAACAAACAACTGATAACCCTTGTCCTTTTAGCCTGCAACTAGGGTGACCTCTCCGGAATGCTTACAAAGTATTGTTTGGTTGTTTGTTTTAGAAGTTCCTGAACTGTCAGTGCATCAAGTTGCATGTATCTCACTAGAGTGGTGATGTTAGACTTGAGCACAAGTAATTGAGTAGTAATTTATACAACCTGCAAATGTACTTTTCTCACAAGCTACATGGACCATATGAAGGATGTGGCTTGCGAGACTACTTGTACTCTATATCTCACTAGTAGCTAACCATTTGTATCGCTGGTACAGAGAAGCTTGTCAGCAATCTTCACCAATGCAATGCTACAGATAGCTCACCAGTTGGTAAATTGGCCGCTATTTTGTGGTAACTGGGGGCAAATCTCATAAGGGAATCAGTATAGAGAAGTGACTAGGATTTGCAATCTGTCCTTGCCTGATTTGATGACTAGCTGTAACATATGTGAGGCAGCTGAACCTCCGCATGTAAATTTGGCCACTCCCTAATGCAGCAAAGCCATGTGCTATGAGCAGTATTTACCCATTTAGCTAAATTATCAACTACATACACTATACATTGTGGTGTAGCATGAGCTGTACACATGACACCCAGATCATTGTGGTTGATAGCTTACACGTATGTATTTAATCAGTCAGTAGTAGCTACCACAATAAAAGTCAGTCTCTTCAACTGTCACTCTGTCTAAAACTTGGCCACTTTTCTCACAAGGAGATTCTCATCTAAGTTACTCAAATCACTGGAGTAGAGGTTTGCAATACTAAAGTGTTGTCTCTCTGTCTATACCTAACTTGTCATAGACTGTCAAATATGCACAAAAATCTGAACTGTTGTCTGTCTAGCATTCAACTGTTGCTTTTGCATCTAGCACTAAATTGCTGCCCTGTTGTCTCTAGCACTTCAGCTATTTATATGCTAGAACTAAACTGCTGTATCTGCTGTCTGCATATGTAATTGTTATAGCTGTAGCTACATGCACTGCTGCTGTCTGCATCATATGGGACATCCACTAAAGTTACCACTTTATTTCGCACAATAGATGCAATCATGCTTAAATTTCCAAAGGACTCAGAGAATGTGGATCCAATACCACAATCTCCACATGAATTCTGTCTGCTCTTAGTGCAATTGTCATTACGGTTATGTGAAGTCAAGAGACAGGAGTTATGCTGTAGACAGGGGTTAATTGTTAGTCTGAGGATATTTAGAACCTGCCCTAGAACTGTATCTATAAGCCTCCAACTGTGTGTAACTATACCGAAGTGTTGAGTGAGGCGTAAACTTTGAACAGACTTGAGTAGCTGCATGCATCCGTGCGCTACTACTGTTTACAAGTGCAAGACAAATACGTACCTTTACCCCATGGTGCGCAGCATATCCATCGCTGTGGCTTCGTTCCTGTATGTAAATTTGAGACACAGGACAACTTTCACAGACAAGCGAGACCTCCCATCCAAGTGATGAGTGCGCTATTACGCATGCGTAAAAAGGCTTTAAATTGTGAACTTCGACTTGCGAAAACTGCAAAGACAGTACTTGCATGGGAAAAAAAAGAGTCAGTCGAAAAATTCGTTCACCAACTGATAAAATTGGAATGTGGTGACATATAACCACAAACGTAGCCACAAAAGTGGACTAACTTGGAACAGCTAGCTGCGAAGTAGATGACTGGCTTAAACTTGAGAATTGTGGGTTGCGGACGATGCGTGTGCTGATGCAAAGCATTTTGTAGCTTAACTTGATGTGTTGTTTCTTGAGTTTGTGTAACAACTTTGATTATTATTTCTGTTTCATTTTCAGATGTCCGCAGCGTGGCTCTGGATTTCAGTTGTGTTCTTAAGTTTTCTCAATCTGCACAATGCTGCTGCCCAGTCACAGATGTGTGAGGAACCATTCAAGGCTACGATAACAGTTGTAACCAATGTGACACTTCCCATTTCGGCCAGCTCTTTTGATCCTGATCTTGTCCACTTCAGAAAGACTCTGCGCTTTACAGAGGAAGAGATTGATCGGTACAGAGAGGCTGCAATGCGCTTCTACAATGATATGTACGGTCTTGACTTTACAAACATAGAACCTAATGATCAGGGACAGAGAATTTTGGGTAATGCAACATTTGAAACCACTAGGAGTGCCATCAATTTTACATACGTTTTCAACAGCTGGTTGGTAAGTGGAAGATCAAGGACAAAGTGCTTTCCAGCAGAGGGTGGTGGCTTTCATGTACGCTTTTCAGGTCCAATGATGCTTCATGGAGAATATGGTGGAGAAGAAGGAAAATTGGCTTCAAGAAATGAAAATCTTTTGTATGGATATGATTATGTTTTTGATGCTTGTAAGCAACAGGGACTTGCCTTCCATTTAGAGTCACTTGCCCCAAGTCGTAGTGTACCAGTTGATGGCTATTTTGTTACTTCATTTCGAGTTCGTAATCGTATGCTTGGAGAAGGAATAATTTGGGGAGTTGGCCGATTTACTACCATAAATGCAACAACCCGCCGGCTTGAACTTCGGCAAGTTTTTACATTTCTGTAATTTTCAACTGGGACAGTTAATACTTAGTATTGTTGTATAGTATGTATTAAGGTTCTTTGTATGTTAGTATGTATTTTCTGAGGCCACAAAGTTTGTGAGTTGTGGAGGCTGTGTGAATCCAAGATTGCCAACATTTAATGTGTACAGTGATGCATGATCTAGGAAAGTAGAGGTAATATCAATTTTGCTTGTATATCTGAGATTTTCATTTTATGTAGAGCTCCAAAAATGGGCCATTGTCAGATTGGGAAAGGGCCTAAAGCCTCCCCCTGTGTTCTAGTAACCTTACCACAGATTTTGACCTCAGGGTTGCACAAAACATAAAATGCTTGTAGGTTAGGGATATACTGACATTTTGCTATGTAGCACTGCAGTCTTATCCTTAGCTTTACATGTTGAGATAGGCTCATAATAGAGACCACATGGGATTAGGATCAGGGTTAGTGTTAGTGGCTAGGTATGAACCTAATACTAGATGCTTGTGAGGCAGTTCATAAGTAGCTGGCTGGCTAAAGTTGAACTGAACTGTGAGCCTAGGTCTATGTAAGCCATAAGCTATTTCTAATTTGCTTGGAAGAAATAATAAATATGTGGCTATTCCTGATCAGGCAATGAATAGTCTTACACCAGCTGTCCATGCAAAATCATCTGGTAGCTTGTAATTCCTTGATCAGATGTTGCCCTTGAATGGTCGCTGCCCTTGAAGAGTATCCACACAAATCAGAAGTGATGTGCAAAATAAACATTGTCCTCCAACAGATAGATAAATTGCATGTAGCCGTTCCCCCCTAAGCATATACACATGCACTCATTACCATAGCCTTACCAAAATTTGCTGCTATTACATAAACAGGTGCATGACAAATGAGACCATAGTGCCACTGCATGTGTACATCAATAGAGCCCTGTCTTGAGTGTGTACAAATAATTCTACATTGTTGCATAAAAAATGTACAGTAGGACACCTATCAAAAATCTTGCAAGTGCTTGCTGCTAGCAAAGGTGGACACTTTCATAGATGTGTGCACAAGCACTTGAAGAGTAACCACCTCCATTTGTTAGTGATAATGTAAGGAGTCTCTCAGACTACAACATGGAAGTTGTAATGTAATTTTCCAACAAAAACATTGTAACTACCCGTGTTGGCAATTTCGTACACATTTACCTATACGACAATACTAATCATAAACTGTCTGTTACAAAAATGTGTAAACTAGACGAATTTCAAATCTTTCGGTCATTGAGTTTACTGCAGTTCCTCGGCCAACTCCCCAAACTGTCCCCTCTCCAAGAACACGATGGCGAACTCGAAAATTATAAACAATGAATCCACTTGGTTCAGCCTCCAATGTACGAAATGGAGCGAGTGTTTGTACTTGGAATATAATTCCCTGTTGCTTGCAAGCTTCATAAATATATTGACGTTGAAAGAAAACACGGTCATTTTCCAAAGCTAATGCTCCTTCATCTCCACCATACTCTCCATGCAGCATCATTGTACCTGTAAATCGTATATGAAAGCCACCTTCCCCTGCGGGGAAGCACCTTGTTTTTGCTCTTCCATTTACCAACCAGCTGTTATGAACATACGTAAAGTTGAATGGAAGCATAACAGGTTCAAATGTTGCATTTCCCAAGGTTCTCTGTCCCTGTTCGTTAGGTTCTATATTGGTAAAGTCAAGGCCATAGGTATCGCGGAAGAACTGCATTGCAGCCTCCCTGTCTCTATCAATCTCTTCTTCTGTAAAACGCAGGACTCTCCTGTAGAAGACAAGATCAGAATCCAAAAAACTGGCTGAAGCAGGAAATGTCACATTGGTTACAAGTGTCATCACAGCCTGGAATGGCTCACTGCACATCTGTGACTGGGCAACAGCATTGTGCAGATTGAGAAAACTAAAGAAGACAGCTGAAGTCCACACCCATGCTGCCAACATCTGAAAAATAAATAAATAAATGCAGTGTGAGCACTAAAGTTAGTTACACAAGCTAAAAATAACACATCAGTGGAGTAGGAACCGGGGGGGGGGGGCTGGCCTAACCCTAACCCCCAATAATCAGGCTCCATGTTATTGTATATATTATACTATGTCATGCTGATTATTATATAACCCTAACACCACCCCTCCCAATACACCTTGGCCCCCTCAATCCAAAATTGGTTCCTACTCCACTGCACATAACCCATAAAATTTCGAGTGTGATTTGTTTAAGCAGTCATTAGTGGCCGCCACTGGACGAGGATCGTGGCCTTCATCGTTTTTGCGGGCGTCAGGGTGGTTATACAGGTAGGACAGAACGAAACATTTAGTGGAACTTTGCCTCAAAGTTGCCTCCGTGAATTAGCATCCTACATGCAGAGAATTTTCTTGGGGGAGCATGGACCCTGACCGCCCTAGTTCCTGAGTTCCCGCGGCATCGTAACTGCAACGGAGGTTTAACGCAGAGCAGTGCAAGCATAGACTATAGTACTCGAGGAGAAAAAAATAAAATGTCATCAAAAACCAAACGAACCGAAAGCCCGCATCCACAAATCACACCAATTTCACGCACGCGCACCACAGCTATATGGCTCCCTCCCAGCATTCTTATGTAGTGCTTGTCATTTTGCTGCACATTGGCAGTTGACTCAGTACTGAGCGCTCGTTTCCATTTCTATACCCTGAGTAGTTCGCTACCAATGGCTACAGATAGCAGACTTTGGTAAATGCTAAACACTTGCTTCCTAGTCCTCCTGGTCGTGTCATAGCCTACTTCTCAACAGCGCAACGCTACAGCTAAGCAAACTCCTCGCGTGTGTGACTATTGGAAAGAGGAAACAGGCATGGACCAAAGTCCGGAGTTTGTCGGCCCGGAATGTATTCTGCGGACTACGGACTGCGGACTCGCAGACTCGGACTCGTGGACTCACACAGGAAATAATTTTATGGCTGCAATGCTTTGTTCTTTGATAATGCACGTGCAACAGTTATCAAACGAACCAAGGACTACTGGAGTTGTAGAGGAGCTGTGAACGTTAGCAAGACTTGTGAGAGACTTTGATAGTTTCCCAAAAAGTATAGCTATGAAGCCGATGAGAGTCCACAGGTACTGGAAGTAGTCCACGTATCAACCACAGGTTGAGCCACGTTCCAGCTAGTCTGCGTAGCCAGACTAGCCTCAAATCCAAGCCAGATTTTGTATTAGACTAATGTGCTTCTAGCAATTGCACAAGCAGGGTTGATATGTCTGCAAAAATACGCTGAGAGCTTTCCGTCAATAAATTCTTGTTCGATGTCTAGAAAAGAACGTTTAAGCTTTGGGAGTGTGGCAAACTATACATTGAAATGTGCACTTACCTACTGCAAAACCATTCCCATGCCTTCACAATTTGTCAACGGTAAAGACGCTTATTTACAGAATCGTCGACGCCTCTCATGTACTTAGTGTTGTTAGCGCCTACACAACTCGTGCAGATGGAGATAGCAGTAGGATGTCCATCTTTTCTGATAATTGTTTCACATGCTAGCGCTGCGTCGGCAAAGAACAAAGCATTCCGGCCGTAAAATATTCTCTGTGCGAGTCAGCGATTCCGTAGAATATATTAGACCAAGTTGGTCAGCAAAACAAACGAAAGCTAGCCCTATGTACCACTAGCTACTATACACCGAGAATTAAAGAGAATTTCGTTCCGCCGTTTCGTTCTGCCGTTCGTTTCGTTACTCTCACCCCTATTATACAGAGAGTAAGTATTACAGCAGTTTAGTGCTACGTAGCTACCGCGCATACAAGTACATGTGTAGTACTAACTACCGTACAAACAGTAGTTTAGTTATGCAAACCTCTGTTTTTGTGGTTTCAATGCCTCCTTGTAACATCAGTTGCTCTACCGGCTAGTTGCAGACAGTGTGACAGTTAATATAAAGACACTGCGGCGGAAGACTTTTATCCTGTCACTACTGCATGCATAAGTGGAACCTATCAACCACAATGATCTTTAACATCTGGAGGTGAATGCAACGGCTTAAACTGCATCAAATAAGGGTTAGGGTGTCCCTTGGCTGCATGGTTTATTTTGCAATTTTTGTCTATACATAGAACGTTCTTGTTTGGACCAGCTAGGTGATCCACTGATTTTCTCTTTTGCACAAATGGTCATCACACTTTGTAGTTAGTCACACCATTTCCTGCCAGTTTTCAGTCTGAATGGGTGTTCACTGGTCGAGAGTAGTGTATGTGGTTAGAGTCAGTACAGCAGTTTACATGCAGGCTGTTTGGTGCTAGAAATTTTTACTTCCAACAGTGTGTACACACTCCTATAGCATAAATGATATTGTTTACGCATTGGTTGCCATAAGCTTTATTGTGGTACAGAAGGCCTCAGAACCTGGGCTGGCTCAGATCACCTGACAACAATGACCTTGGCTGATAGTAACCATTGACTTTGCACAATAAGAACATCTGTAGATAGTAACCACGGAACATCTGGACATCTGTGAATTTCAAACCCTCTGAGGAAGTCACCTGTTTGTAGCATCGCAGATGATCTGATGGTTGTCATGCAGTCTCCATGGTAATGATCTGGGTCAGCTGCCTCTCAGGTTGTTTACAATTACAATAGCATCTATAGTACCAAAATAAAACAGTGTCTCTTCAAGCTTGTTTGCAGACCAGTGTCCCATGATGCATGTTGGCAGACCAGCGTAACAACTGTGTGGTCAATCCACTTCAATCTACCATGATGTATACAACTGTTCATAAATTTTAGATTGCTCTATTTCACTGGAATTCCCATAAAATATAGGTATAAGACAATTCTGTTCAACTGCGAAGATGGTATACTGGGGGATTACTAAGGTATTTCTGATTCAGAAAAAGAAGTCAGTCAGAAAATCTGTTAAACAAGTGATAAACTAATCTAGGTCAAAAGTCAGTGTGGCAACATAGCAAGTAATGGCAAAAGTGACTCAAAGGTAGACAAACTTGGAACAGCTAACTGTGAGGTAGATGACTTCCGAAGAAAAGCCATACAAAGTGTTTATGCCAGCCTTAGGCTCAAACATTGAGATATTTCTTTGGAAGGAGAAATGCTTCTGGTCGGCTCCTATAAATGGGGGTTCTGACGGCACATACAAAGTGGCTGCTGCTATTACCCAGCTCGCTGGTGGCAGCAAAAGTACCTCGGTACTAACCATGCAGAGTTAGAGTTAGCCTAAAGATCCAGCCTGAGAATTGAACAGTATCTATGGATAAATGCCATCTATCCTCTGCTCCAATGCCAGAGCTCCAGTGGCTCAGTTGGTAAGAGCATCTGACCGGAATTCAGAGAACCCAGGTTCGAATCCTGGCTGGATCTCAATATCTTTTTTCGCCATCATTCAACTCTGCAAATAAAATACATCTCAATACTGCCTGGATGTTGACTAACTTTGCTCAAGATATCGCTCCATCAATTGCATCTGGCCGCCTTCCAGCCGACTGGAAGCTTTCCAACATTATACCAATTCCCCAAATCTCTACCATGCAGAGACAAATGCGAACTTCATCAAGCCATGCACATTTAATTTTTTACACACTAGCCCCATTCCTATTGTATTTAGATTCTAACTCTTCATGCTGCCTTACTACAATATAACTTGTGCTTTGACCTCAACTGCTCAAATGGTAACTGCCTGTGTTGGAGTAGCATGTAACATAAAAGGTTTAGTTGGTGACAGGGGCGGTACTAGGGCCACACACGGCCACAGCTAGCTAGCTAGGTTAGTAGGTACGTAGATCAGACATTCTTTGTAACTCAAGATAGAGAGAAGTACACTCATCCAGTCGAAGGAGCAGCAGCCCAGGAGTCCATTGATTCAGTCGAAGGAGCAACAGCCCAGGAGTAGCGATTCCAAATGATATTCATAACAGTGAAAAATTGCGTAACCCTTTTCTGAGTGGAAGTACTATATTGAATGCGGCATCGTTGTACGTGCCTTGCAAAAACGTGCACCCACAGTCGATATTTCGGCCAATAGCCTTACAACGCACATCAAATTGAAGCGCTTTCGTTCTTCTTTTCATTTCTGCTGGTAAGAACAATTATTTTTTTAAAATTCTACCTTTTTTTTGGTGTTTTAGCCGCTTTTTTACAAATTTCACTGGACTTCTAAGGTATATGCAACCCTTACCATGGGAAATAGGTTTCCTGGATTGCAAATTTCAATTCTTTGGGTTGTATTTGCTGTCAAAACAGTCACACTACTGTGGCAACCAGCAAAAGCTCAGGACATTGCAAGCGAGTGTCACTCCAGTACAGTCATTTGCTGCTGCAACTTACTTTATTCCCGTTAGGATTACCAAAGGACCTCAGCTGATCTCAGAAACAAACATCTCACTCCTGATACCTGAGTGGTGGAGGCTCATAAGAACTGCATATGCTTGTGTGTGTGGCAACGAGTCTTTTCATGTATAATAGAGCTAAAGAGTGCATGAAATCCACAGCTGTAGCTGCTGGGAGATAAGTGGGCCCACAGAATGATGAAGGAGAGAAGGGAGTGTTTGCAGTTGCAAAGAAGATGGACTATTAAGAGATGGACAAACAAGAATGCGATGGTGAATGACCAGTGACTGGGTTGAAGGGAATAGGTGGACAAGCTGTACTGCCCTTCCTAGAGACTCCAGGCACTAAAGTGCAGATTACGATGACCATGCATGTTGGTGACTCCTGTCTGCAGGTTTGGAGACTCACTGGTAGCTACACTTAGACTCATTAGCCAAAACAAATGTCATTTTCATCATAAGAGTCATCCCCATAGCCAGCTCTTGAAAGAAACAAACTTTTAAACATCTACCATAATAACTGATACCACTGCTGTGAGCTGTTGTGCTCCAAAAATGGCTAGGATATCATAGCACAGGACTCATTTAGATCCCCAGAAAATTTAAAACTGGGTGAGGTGTTGTATGCAGTTGATCTTTAAATGAGGTGGCCCGGTGCCACTCTCTCCATTGAGTTTTGTTGTAAAAAGTGGGTACGGTACCATTTGACTTCGGAAAGCCATATCTTGGGGTAAAATATAGGTAACCCAGGCAATATGCATATCGTTCAATTGCTCTAAGGCTGGTCTTTAAGCCTGTGTTACTCACTTTTTCCGATTGCAAAATTTTGTTTTTTGTTTGGACACGCTACCAAGAGTCCACCGATTCCGTCGAACGACCAACAACCCACTCAGTCCCTTCGTCAAGCAGACGTTCAGCATCTACTGTGAGTGGTGGTGCCGCACATCATACATTTTGTGCATGCTTCTCCCCCCCCCCCCCCCCCCCAACCCTCTACTGCTGTGCACGCCTATGGTTGGTGATATCTGTAGATGGTAAACATAAATAAAAGAAGCCCGGTCAACAATCTTAGATAATCATTGCTTCAATGGAGAATTATACGCTCATGGCTTTCTATCTCGCTTAGATGTCCCTGAACTGTCGTGTTCGCGCCCGTACTACAACTGCCTATGAGCCCAGCGGCCTTGTTTCATCTGTCTCAGTGGGAGAGACAAGCAGGTAAGTTGTTTTAAGTTAGATCTAATGCATTGTCAGAGCGCTTTTCTGACGCCGATACAACCTGGCTAGCCAGGTTGTTTACATGAAACTTGGGTAGTACAAGATATTTTTGGCGGGTTGGATTGCAGTTGCTTTCAGAGACAGCTAAAGCTATGGCCGAGTGTAGTGCTAGTGAGTCCAGTAAGAACCAGGGAAAGCAGCAAGATGTAAAGAGGGCCCGTGGGAGGCCTAGGAAGAGACCTGTAGAGAAGGTGGAGCCTTTTGAGGAGGAGGTGCTGACAGAGGGTGCAGCAGCCTCGCTTTCTAGCTGCAACCACCTGAGCAAGCTAGAAAAGCCAGTCTGTAGCCTGCAGATTCCCAACGATCTTCTGCTCAAGTGGCACAAGGAGAGGGTTGGAGTGCCATACACTGCCTGCCTGAATAAGAGCATTTGCCAGCAAGCTCTTCAGGTTAGGAGTGGTAGCAGGAGGGTAGAGGACAACTTGGCTAAGCGTGCTGGTTCTCTCCAATCGAAGTACTCTGCTGCTTCAGGGGAGAATCGGAACAAAGTCAGGAGAGGGCACTATACAATTGCAATCTGTGCAGGGGAGTTAGAGAGCTGTGCTGATCTCATGAGTGACATTGAGTCACTTGAGATGCAGGTGACTGACATTGAGGAGGTGATGAGGTCAAAGGAGCAGGAAGTGGCAGTCCTACAACAGGCCATAGAACATCTGGTGCAGGAAAGAGAGGCAGAGAATCGGGAGGTGATGGCAAACAGCGGCAAGCCAATTAACGATCGCCAAAAGCGGAGGAAGCTCTCCAAGTTCAAACAATCAGCAACCAAGGCATTGTGGTTTGCTGAGACTTTTGGACTTGAGGTCAAGTCAATCACTGCAAGAGCGAGCAATGATGGAAATTCCATTGAGCTCTCAGCAAGGCAACCATCCCTCCGTAGTGCCAGCCACGTCAACAGCTCCAACCAACAGGAACTCCCACTCCAATGTGATGCAAACCTTGTATCTGCTGGAGCGATTTGGAGTCAGTGACAAGTTCTACCATGAACTGACACAAGTAAGATTAAAAATGTTTTTGGGTGCTGAAATGCACTTGTGTGTACAGGTGTACCCTGAGCTGGCGCGGAGCTACCAAGTCAAGCAAGCCCGGCAGGAGACAGGAAAAGACATCGAGCTTGAACGGGTACCTGCTCCATTTCATGGCGTTTATCACCATTTCAAGCCAGCTGTGGTGGCTGCACTGCAACGTGGGGTATTTCTTGTATTATGAGAATTATACTAGGCGCATGCAGACACTGATATGTAACTTGTGACTCACTAATGCTTAGGCTACACAGCTGTACAAGAGAAATAGATTTTGTGTTGCCGCTAGTGGGTTGTGTTTTATCTCACAACATCACAGATTCAGAAAAACCCTGATATCCACCGAGAGAAAAGGTTCAGGTGAAGATAGGTTGAGATGGGGCCAAGTTCTCACACACCTCAAGCTTCATTCTCTTCAGTTTCTCCTTCCCGGGAACAGCCAAGAATGTCCTTTCTGGATATGGTAAGTGTTTTACTCAAGATTCCCTTACTGTGTTCATACATGTAGCTGTGTGCCCAGGCTCCTCCCTAGGTTTTAACTTGTGTGGTCGTACGTTATGTGACTGAAAAACATGGGAGGAGCCTGGGAATAAAGGTTAGTTGCACTTAAGAGGTACGTACGTACATACATACCATATACTATGGCATAACAGCCTTTTTTTTTCATTTCATGCTACAACTCTCTACTAACTCCTGTGCTCACTACAAATGGTTCCGCTTTTCCTTTATAAGGAAACCACACCTTTACAACAGTGAGGGGGCATGAAAGCTATGAGCTGTTGAGTGCAGCCTTTTTCCCTGTATTTGAGGAACTCAATGAAGCTCTTGCGGACCCATACATTATCGTTGATGGAGTGGAGTGGGAGTTAAACATTGTCTTTGGGTCTGACTACAAGGTGTGTACATGATAATATACATGTAGTTGTGCATGTTATGCCAATATTCACTTCACTGCCACTGGTAATCTTGTCATGTGTATACCTTATTAGATGGGACATGTCTGTTGAGGAGTCCATGTACACTGAGAAGAAGGCTAGGTTGTTATCGACCTTACAGCAAAAGTCCCACTTTGCCAACAAACCCTGTCACCAACATCTTGGCAGCATCCACTCTCCACTTCTCAACATTGAGCTGACAAAGGTGGTCGTTGATGAGCTCCACCTTTTGCTGCGGGTGACAGATGTACTCATCCGAAACCTGATCAGCCTAGCTGCCAGCAGAGACCACGAGGAACAACGTCGGGGAGAAGCCAGCAACCATATTTGTCAACTGGAGCTGGCTGTCCAGTCTTGCAAAGTGACGTTTACCATCCGGCAATGTGTTGATAGTGACGGCAGACCTCAGCCAGGGAAGTATGACTGTACTTCCCTCAATGGCACTGACAGGCTGCGTGTCCTCCGCACCCTTCCAGCCAAGTTTGATACCATCCTCCCCAGTGACTTGGCTGTACCCATGGCACGACTTTGGAATGTAAGTGCATTCCGTGAATGTGTAATACATTTTTTTAAGGAGCATGCAGCTTAGAGAGGGTGTGTAGATTGGTAAGCAACAGATACTCATATGTGACCCTCTCGAAAATCATCTACTTGACTGAATTGCACCGTCAAAGATTGGTTTTATGATTCCAATGTTATAGGTACTTTTTTTTTTGTGGAAGTATATTACATTTCTAACATTTGAATCCAAAGAACCTTCTGTGTAAATAGCAATACCATGCACAGTATAGGGTGCAGTGATGTTGCCTTGGTAACAGGTTGGCCCTACCTAGGTGGTGGTCATACATCCAAAGAGAAATACACCGATTCTGTATACATTGAGCCAAACCAAAAAAGTGTATCATGGCGTGCGGTAGTACGCCATATGTAGGGATGACCCCGAAAAAAAATGGCGGCCACATTCAAAGTGCACAAATGACACGCTCGAAATGTCCGCGTTAGATAAGTCAACGGCCTCCATGAGCCATATCAGACATTATCGAGTGCTTCCATGGGCAACAGGATCGTTAAATTTGCTGGAAAGCATCGCTAAGTATACCTGACATCAAGTCGCTAAAAAAGGCAAATCGTCTATCTTCTGACTTCTTCTTCTTCTTCTTCTTTTGCTCACCACGATAGCACGACAACGGCTGAAGCTATTACAACGATTCAAACGCGAAAGATCAGCATAAATTACTGGGTATTGTACCCACCACTCATCGTTCTCAAAGAAAGAAGTCGAATTAATCGGCGATTCTCAGGTAACCCCACGCTTATGCTTGCTGCTATACGCCATTTTGTTAGAATAGAATATTCATAGCGATAACGTCAACAGAAGTTCAACAGCTACAGCACGTGAAGTTGGCATGCAGCTGCGGTTATTCTACTTCCGTAGAGAACTTGACGATCGATTGATTCCCAAACGATTGCATATGTTGCTACTTTCATACAGCAGTTGACGTACTTGTGCTGGATTTGACAAGGAACGCAGTATGCGTAACGTCCACAAGAAACGGGCGCGGGATAAGCAGAACTATCTGCGAAACAAAGAAAGCAAAAGGCAAGCGTCCCGTAACAAGTACTGGAAGAACCCGGAAAAACAAAGGGCATCTTCCCGGGCGTACTCTCTTACTAGTTATTGGAAGAACCCTGAAAAGAAAAGGGCATCTTCCCATACCCGTTATTGGGAGGACCCCGAGACCAAGAGGGCGTCCTCCCATACCCGTTATTGGGAGGACCCCGAGACCAAGAGCGTCCTCCCATACCCGTTATTGGGAGGACCCCGAGACCACAGTGCCTTAGAACAACCACTCACACACACATGCACATACCCAATTAGACAACAGTTACACCCATGATTCCATTGTCAAGTGGATAAGTGCAAACAGCTAACATCCTCCAGAAATCCATCAACATCAACAATAAACTACATAACAAGTCATTTCACTTGGGGTGTGGTTACACAACAACAAAAAAAACACAACAGAAACAAGTCACAAAAAAGTTTGCCAAACGCAAACAAGCACATGTAGGGATGAAATCCTCAAAAACCAACCAAACAAGACGGGAACGACACCACAATACTTTTACACCATCCCTACATCTTGTGCCATTTTGCCACCTGTACACAACACAAAACTCTCTACATTTGTAATTATTAGCCCACACCAACCACAAACAAACATAGTACTTCACTCCATTCAACTATCTCACAAAATAACCCATCCTTCACAAAGCATTACAAAATTACCACTACTCACTTCACAGCCACCTGTATACAAGACAACCCATATCTATCATGCTAAACAGGCATAAAACTTAACAACATAATGCACATTCCAACATACCACACACACTCACCACTCCTCACTCACTCCACACCTTCTACACACAACTTGGACCATACCTGCTACACTCAGTAGCAACCACCAACAACACAACATACTCACTATGCACAACACACCCACGCCACACCCTTCCATCTACAAGACAACCCTCTTCTACACACAACTAAAAAACAAATACAAACACACAGTTTTGGGAAAATGGCACAAGATGTAGGGATGGTGTAAAAGTATTGTGGTGTCGTTCCCGTCTTGTTTGGTTGGTTTTTGAGGATTTCATCCCTACATGTGCTTGTTTGCGTTTGGCAAACTTTTTTGTGACTTTTGTATTTACCCTCCATGCAGGATTTTGCCTCCTTGCATGCAATTGTTTCCAAGTGGAAGCCATCTGAGACAGACAAGGAAGGTTTCCACCAACAGGTACTTAGATGACAAGGACATACTGGAGATAAGTGGTTGCAAATGTGCTTGTAACTGATAAGTAGTATACTGCAGATAAGTGGTTTACATGTACAAGTGTACACTGTGGATAATACATTGCAGGTGAAGGACTGGGTCAACAACTTTCTGGCCCTTGGGGACCAGTGTGAGGGGTTTCAGCGGCGGTCCATCAAGCCATACATACACATCATGGTGTACCATGTGCCCTCCATGCTACGGAGGTTTGGCAACCTCAAGCAGTTCTCAGGACAAGGTTAGTTTATGATTAAGCACACACACATTTTTCTATTCAGTTATATGATTGTATAGACTGCACGGCTACTCCTGTATGCCATACTGTCTCAGCAGTACAGCAGAATAGTGTGTTCATGCTATTGTAAATAATGTTGTACTTGGTTTCCCAAGATAATCTTCGTCACTTGCACTGATTATACATAGTTATGAATATTCCCACCACATTGAACCTGTGATATCTGTTTCTCATTCAGGTGTCGAGAAGAACAACGATGATAGCAAGCGGCACTACTTTTCTAGCAACAGGCATGATGCTGCAGCGGAGATTGTGCGTGCAGATGAGAGGTTGGAAATTTTAAGAACTGACTGGCACAGAGAGAAGAGACCCTATAGGAAAAGGCAGACTGAAGAAGATCATCAGCTGCAAGCAAAACGGCACCAGACTGACTCCTCTGCCGCCGTAGACTTGTAACCTATGCCACCATATTCTGCTCTCCTACCTGTGCCACTCTCTACTCTCATGCCTGTGCCACCCTCTGCTCTCATGCCTGTGCCACCCTCTGCTCTCCTGCCTGTGCCACTCGCCACCCTCTGCTCTCCTGCCTGTGCCACCCGCCACCCTCTGCTCTCCTGCCTGTTCCACTCGCCACCCTCTGCTCTCCTGCCTGTTCCACTCGCCACCCTCTGCTCTCCTGCCTGTGCCACCCTCTGCTCGCCTGCCTGTGCTACCCGCCACCCTCTGCCCTCTCCTGCCTGTGCTGCCATCCTCTGCCCTCCTGCCTGTACTGCCACCCTCTGCTCTCCTGCCTGTGCCACCCGCCACCCTCTGCCCTCTCCTGCCTGTGCTGCCATCCTCTGCCCTCCTGCCTGTACGGCCACCCTCTACCTCCTGCCTGTACCGCCATCCTCTGCCCTCCTGCCTGTACTGCCATCCTTTGCCCTCCTGCCTGTGCTGCCATCCTTTGCCCTCCTGCCTGTGCCGCCATCCTCTGCCCTCCTGCCTGTGCTGCCATCGTCTGCCCTCCTGCCTGTACTGCCATCCTCTGCCCTCCTGCCCTCCTGCCCTCCTGCCGATACCACTAACCATAAAAACGGCTTTTTTAAAAGCCAACCACATCCACAAAAGATTTCACTGGTCTTGAGTTACTGCTATTTAGGTATAGAAATGTTATATACAAGCCCACAAAAGTTCACAAAAGATTTTACCGTAAGTGACTGCAAATTTAATAAGAAATCAACATCTCTTTTTAACTAAGGTTACAACAAGTACTTCACTAAATATCTTTCTAACTACAACTGTTCCATTTGGGAGTTTGCTTGAGTTACAGGGGACCACTTGAGTTTGCTTTGTAGGCGTACAGGAAAATCTACTTTACAACCATTGCCTAACTTATCATATACAATAATCCAATTAACAGGGAAAAACATAGGGTTAAAATCATCTAAACTGTACAATTTTCCTTGTCCAGACGGGGGAAGACTACCTTTGCCACTAAGAGATAACTAAAAACATCGATCTTAAATTCAACATTAAACTTACATAAAACATTTAAGTTAATTCCTCGTCTAAGACTACATTGAATACCTAAAATTAATGAGCTAACATTATCGGATACTACACGGAACGCAGGACTTGGATCTTCATAGCTCCTACGAAGGTGAAAATAGTGGAGTATCAATGTAATCGGAAGGCGGTTGTATCTATGTAAACAATTCCGGAACCTTAGTTAAGGTGGCGGTAAAGTCTTTCGGCGGAGGTTAACGAAAACATAAACCAGGGTTACAGTCAGGACCAGGATTACTCCTAGTTTGAGGGTTAGGGTTTGCTTTAGGGCAATCTTGTGTAGGACAACTGGAAAATATTATAATTTTAAGCATTGACTATACATTTATGGTTTTGTATGGGTTGTAGCACCTTGTACTGTTTACTTTAATACTTCAGTTTTGTATAGATCTAAAGAATTCCCTTTTTGGCTAATGTGTTGGTGTAAAGGATATGGTTATAGCTCGTTACAAACTTTTCTAGATCACTGGATATAAATACATGCACTTCATTGTACCAAGATTAGATTTTGTTCTTGGATAGGCTGCCTCTGTAACACCTGCTGTAGTTTAATTGGAACAGGTCTTTGTATTCCTGCACAACTGACATAAAGCCAGGTCTTGGACATTCAGGTAGTTCAATAGTTCCTGGCTCTAGGAACATGGGGACTGCACATTCATCAATAACATCAGTGCCAGGCTGTTCAATCACAGCACTTGTGTAGCCTCCCCTTCCTGTCTTGTATATGTCTTCGTACGCACCTGGTCCCTGGCAAGGCATTCCTCGGCCAGCAATGGAGGGTGCACACGTGCAGGCTGGATTACGGCTGGTGTTTCAGCAAAATCTAACACCAACGCATTTTCATGCAGAAAGTCAACACCTAGTATCACCGGAGTCACTAGGCTCTCAACAACCACAAAATCATGCATGAATTTTAGCTCACCGAGTTGAACAGGAGCTCATATACATGGTCGCTCACGGGTAGCTCATCCCTCGAAGCTGTCACCAACCGCATTGGCTTTGCTGCGGCTGTCTGGACAATTCCCTGTGCTTGCGGAAGGACCCTACGCCGGATGAGGGACACGGACGAGCCCGAATCCAGCATCACTTCGACAGCTACACCTCCTATCCACCCGGGAGTGGTGGTCGCCCTCGGCAACGACGGCGATCGTTACAATGTTGACGTCTTGAGGGCTTACAGGGGATAGGGGAGCCTGTTGCCCTTCACAGGCACCCCCACGTCGTTTCCCTGACGACAGTCCTTGGCGATGTGGCCGATTTGGCCACACGCAAAACAACGCCGAGGGCCAGTGGCTCGGCGGCGGTAGGGACATTCGCGCTGGACATGACCTGTGCGATTCCAGCTGAAGCAACGTCTCCGATAGCGTTGCGGCTCGCTTGTTGTGCCACCCGATGATGTTGACAACATGGCTACTTGTTCCGTCAATAGTGCGACTTGTTCCCGAAGCGATTCCATTCCACTCTGTTCGTTCTTGACTGCTGCAACTGGGCTGCGATCCTCGATGGTCATCAAGAGTCTGGCTCGTTCGATGGCGGAGTCCAATTGTCGGCTTACGGCTCAGGGCCGGCAGCCCAGATAGGAATTGGTGAAGCAGCAGCTGGTCGCGGGCTGGTTTGTCCAGGCCGGGCATAGCCTGCTCTAACAGTTTCTTCACATCATGCACGAACACAGAGAGCGCTTCACCTGGTCGTAATTTGCGTCTGTGAAATTCGTCGAGTGATACGAATGCCATTGGCATCATTGTGCTAGAAAGCTTCTCCTTAGCAGTGGCATAGTTCCCCTGCTGCTCCTCGCTGAGCTCCAGCCAAACTGCAAGAGCCTCTCCCTCCAGCAGCGTCGGCAGCTTCAGCACCTTGGTCGCATCATTCCACCCGTTTGCTTTGCAGCAAATCTCGAACCGCTGGAACCACTCGTGCACGTCTCCGCTGGCGAACGGTTTCGGTAAGCTAACGTGGCGATCAACCATCCTACGTGGTTGCCTATGCTAGCAGGTCACTAACAGCTCCAGAACGACAGTACAGTGTCATCCAAAGAGAATGTTTAGCGGTAGTGTATGCCCTCAAACAGTTTCGCCACTACTTGCTTGGTCGGCACTTCCAGATTCTCACCGATCATGCCCCACTACAGTGGCTATCAGCTCAGAAAATGGAGGGAATGCTGTGTCGCTGGATGCTAGCCATGCAGGAGTACGACTTTCAGATTGTGTACCGTAAGGGCTCTTCAAACAGCAACGCAGATGCACTCTCCCATATTGCCATACCCTGTGCTGTCACACTGGCCTTGCCACACTACAACATCCGTGAGCTTCAAGCAGCCCAACATGCTGACAACATCATCTCCACCCTATTGCAAGCACGCTCTCATTCTCACACCCCTCCGCAAGGCCGTGAGTGGCGTCGACATCCCTTACAGCGTTACAAACAGCTGTGGAGCCAACTCCAGATTGTTGATGGCGTCCTCTGCCGATCATACATACCTGATCCCACAGCTGATGTTGTAACAGTTCCCATCCTTCCTACAAGTTTTCGTCACCAAGCCCTCCACCTCTGATGCAACTCCACTTCCAGATCAGACAGCAGCTCGAATTTCAGCCGAGCTTGTCAAGTTGTTCTCTGTCTTTGGTCAGCCAGAAATTCTCCACTCAGATCAAGGACGCAATTTTTGAAAGTGCCATCCTCACCCAAACCTTACAAGCATTTGGTGTCACCAAGTCCCATACTACTGCATACAATCCACAAGGTGATGGGATGGTCGAACGTTTCAACTGATCACTTCTACAACTCCTCAGGACTTATGTTGACAATCAAGACGACTGGGAGCGATATCTACCACTTGTGTTGTATGCCTACCTCACTGCTGTCCACTCCTCCACAGGGTCTTCACCCTTTCTACTTATGTTTGGCCGCCACCCAACGCTAACTCCCTTCTCGCCGTCTACAGCATTTGACTCAACTTCTTACCCAGCCCATGCATATCCGTGCCAAGCTTGCAGAACTGCAAGACCTTGTGGAATCCAATCTATAGCTGCTGCAGCACACCACCAGAAGTCGGCTTATGATCAGCATTCTTTGCCTACTGTCTATTCAGTAGGTGATCTTGTATGGCTATCTATCCCCACTGCTGGGAAACTTGACCCTCGATGGGAGGGGAGGTGGAAGATTAAGTCCATCAAAAGCCCAGTCAACATGGAAATCATGGATGGCCTACGAACCAAGATTGTACATATCAACCGGTTTCAACACCGTATCCAGCCCAGTATTCCCAAGCAACACCAGCACAAATGACAGCTGGACCCCACCAATTGTCGACCACCCATGTGTCCCTCCGTCTGTTCCGCCACAAATACGTCGATATCCCCAGCGTGAAAGACACCCACCAGACCGATTTGGAAGCTCGAAGTCGAGCTTGAACTAGGGGAGGGCATGTGTAGGACAACTGGAAAATATTATAATTTTAAGCATTGACTACATTTATGGTTTTGTATGGGTTGTAGCACCTTGTACTGTTTACTTTAAGGTGGCACGGTCGTCCCTCGGCGGAGGTTAACGAAAACATAAACTTGGGTTACAGTCAGGACCAGTGTTACTCCTAGTTTCAGGGTTAGGGTTTGGTTTAGGGCAATCTTGCTTTGCCTAATTTTAAAAAGGGTTTTAGTGGCTCATTAATATATTCATGAACCCAAAATTGCCACTCGATGGACGCATCTACACGCTCACTGTAGGTAGCGTCCCAACCACCAATGTATCTCAAATCAATCTATGCCAGCTTTTGTTCAAAGCTACTCTCAAAGTCAGGCTAGACTCATGTTTGTCACTACTGTTGGAATGGACAACTTTGACTGCACCAAAATGAATGCACATTTCGAAAAATTCACAGCTTGTCTACGGGAGGGGCTCATTCACGAGTGGAAGCAAGCATTACTAGCCCCACCTCTCCCCCTTATGTCGCTAAACAACTCACGGCTCTGTTCCACACACAGCCACCGTTCAGCTCCCTTGTCTGTCAGACTGTAGCACAAACGATAAATTGCGCATTCTAGTTAAAGCCCAGCCCAGCACTCGAAGCACCTGGCCACGGTCACCAACTAGACTAGGCATACGGCCGCGAGACCTGGGCCTACTCAACAAATACAGTCTTGGCCACTGTGGCCTTTCTGCTGCTTCTAGACACAAGCTTGCTTTCACAAGCAGGCATCACGCACTACTCACAGCTACTGACACTACAGCACTCTACTAAACTCCTTTTTTTTTTTTTTTTTTTTTTTTTTTTTTTTTTTAAGTCGATCTAAGCTTATCTTCAAAGTTCCGAGCACCACATGAAGGGTGCCGCCAGGCCACATCTTAACTAACTTAATTATAAACTGATTATTGGATGGCAATGCCGACAGGAAATGGGGAAAATCCCCAATTTTACGGACCGTGAACGGTTTGAGACTCCCAAAACGGACTGTGCGCTAAAATTTTAACAAGACAAAGAAGACTGTCAACTTGGATTCCAGGTTTGTTGACCTTGAAAATACAGGGTACCGTGCCACCTTAATACTTCAGTTTTGTATAGATCTAAAGAATTCCCTTTTTGGCTAATGTGTTGGTGTAAAGGATATGGTTAGCTCGTTACAAACTTTTCTAGATCACTGGATATAAATACATGCACTTCATTGTACCAAGATTAGATTTTTGTTCTTGCAAACCTTGAGTTGTTACACTTGCTTTGCCTAATTTTAAAAAAGGGTTTTAGTAGCTTATTAATATACTCATGACCCAAAATTGCCACTCGATGGACGCATCTACACACTCACTGTAGGTAGCATCCTAGCCACCAATGTATCTCAAATCAGTCTGTGCCAGCTTTTGTAGCAGAGCTACTCTCAAAGTCAGGCTAGACTCATGTTTGTCACTACTCTTGGAATGGACAACTTTGACTGCACCAAAATGAATGCACATTTCAAAAAATTCACAGCTTGTCTACGGGAGGGGCTCATTCACGAGTGCAAGCAAGCATTACTAGCCCCACCTCTCCCCCTTATGTCGCTAAACAACTCACGGCTCTGTTCCACACACAACCACTGTTCAGCTTTCTTGTCTACGGCAACGTAGTACCAACGATATATTGCGCATTCTAGTTAAAGCCCAGCCCAGCACTCGAAGCACCGCGCCACGATCTTAGGCTTGGCATACAATCGCAAGACCTGGGCCTGCCCAATGAGTACAGTCCTGGCCACTGTGGCCTTTCTGCTGCTTCTAGACACAAGCTTGCTTTCACAAGCAGGCACTACGTACTACTCACAGCTACTGACACTACAGCACTCTACTAAACTTCTTTTTTTTTTTTAAGTCGATCTAAGCTTATCTTCAAAGTTCCGACCACCACATGAGGGTTCCGCCAGGCCACATCTTAACTAACTTAATTATAAACTGATTAGGATGGCAATGCCGACAGGAGATGGGGAAAATCCCCAATATTACGGACAGTGAACGGTTGAAGACTCCCAAAACGGAATGTGCGCTAAAAGTTTACAAAGACAAAAGAATTCTATCAGCTTGGATTCTTGGTTGTTGACCTTGAAAACACAGGGTTCCCTGCCACCTTAAGTACCTTCGCTACTAGGTGTACGTATTCGCAGTGTATGCCTCGCGCACGCGCATCTTATTAACCTTTGAAACGACACGTGACATTACAGTTAGTAGGCGTGGCACGTTGACTGTTGGCTATGTGCAAGGAAGTGTGAGCAGTGTGAGCTGTTGTAGACGTAGTTGCTCGGCCTGTAGCCTGGCGGATCTACGGGGATGGTCGGCATTCCTGAAGACAGCCATGCGTTTTCTTTGTTTCGCTAGTCGCAGCTCCTTTCTCGCACTATCACAATCCGGACTTCACAGGGTGGTGGCTGCATTTGGACCCTTTGTCGTTGCTTCCGTTTTCGCGCCAGTCTCCTACCTCTTTCTTCCTCGCTCTTCTCACAATTCTCCGCCATTTTTACGTCGCAACAATGAGACCGCTCGCGCCGCTACAGCGCTGAATACGATAAACTTACGTAAGTGTACACAACTTTTTGGATCATTTAATTGCATTCCTAAACGGGACGGATGTTTGCGCACAAGCCACACCTTTAATTGCATGCCTGAAGCGTGACAAATTGCATTCCTAAATCGGGACGGAAGTCAAAGTCACACCCCGCCAACCGAGAACACGTACTGCAAGATTAGTAGTCTCGCGCTAAGGCGCTCGGCAATTACGGTACCGATGGACCGTTTTAGGCTTGTAATGTTCCTAACAGTCTTGTCCTTACCTCGTTCGACTAAACGTGATGCGATGCGCACGTATGTAACACTAAAAGTCGTTCTGCAAAGCGCTTCCAGCAATTTTCAAAGCGTCTGGAGTCACGTGCACATCTATGGTCGCACGTGCCAGCTATCTTGAATAAGCGGGTCTAGTCCAGAGGAGGTCGGACACGGTTGAACTTTACTAATTAAAATGGCTGAGGTCACACTAATTGATCTTGGATATTGCAAGGTAGAAAGCTTTTAAGCTTTTTCTATGACTTGCCCCAGCCTTGAATCTTGATTTGAAAACTGGGGCCCCCCTCAGTAAAAGTCGAGAGAGCTAGTCTGTTGAGATACGAAAAATCAATTAGTGTGACCTCAGCCATTTTAATTAGTAAAGTTCAACCGTGTCCGACCTCCTCTGGGTCTAGTCTAGTGCCCAGACTCCACCCAGCTCACGCGAGGAGAAGGGTCACAAGTCCGAATCCTTGGGCTAGCTCCAGAAACGTGGAGCGACCAATGAAATCGCAGAGCGGCGTTTATTGGACTAATGCGGAAGCACGAACAAGTACTTCAATCGTACCGCTCAAAGTGATGTTATGAGATTCATTATTCAACACTGACCAATTTGTAATCCTACACTAACAATTACAAGGCTTCAACACTTCCGCAAGCCCAAGGATTCAGGCTTGTGACACCAGACCCTTTCCTCGTGGGAGGGTTGGGTCTGGGGACGAGACTAAAGCGGGTCTATATGTAAAAGCTGGACTCTGGACTCTGCACTGGACTCGTGGACTGGACTATGGACTGGACTATGGACTGAGTTTTGGACTGAGGCGCTTGATGTCACCTGATGTAAAAGTGCCCTGGGCCTTGGCAAAGGCATCTTAGACCATGTGACAATATATACATGCAGCAAGAGAATGGCTGTACATGTGGATTAGTATTGCAAGGTACAAGACCCATGTTTGTATGCCTACTGTGGCGAAGGCACAATTGACTATTAGTTCAGTCTATATTCTTGCAGCAACAGAGGGGCTGTGGGTGTGGCTCAGCATTGCAAGGCCCAAGGCATTTACTTAGGAGCATTGTAGGTTATGGTAATGTGGCTGTAAACAGACAACAGCATTGATTGGTTCGTGGGTGGTCTAGTTCATTTGCTACACAGTTCAACCTCACCATCAGCCCATGCATAGATAGGGTTGACAACGTGAAAATGAAGATGTAGAGTAATACGGAATAGTTGTTCATCTGCTATTAATAAATGAGCTTTTTTTTTTTTTTGGTCCGGAATGTCTATGTTAGTGGGAACGGCAACGACTTCTCCAGGACGTGGGAGTCAAATATTGGGATTATTTAATTTGCTCATGTGCGGGAAGTTTCAAGAGAAGCATGCGATGTTCTTTTGGGGTCCTGAACGTACCAGGAATGGCCTCACAAGGATAAGACTCGTACCAGTTTAATTTTCGCGTAGATAACTGAAAAGAGTGCTATTTTGCCAAGTCGCTTGAGCTCTGTTTTCAGATATACACGTGAGTTGCAAAGACACTGCACCTTGTATATTGTGGCCTTGCTGGTGCCTATCATTGCATGTGGTCACCTTTTGAAATGCTTGTTGAAAGTCACTAGTTTAGAATACCTGTAGCTACTAGGCTCCATAGGAAAGCAGGATGTTCCCCCGCAGCCTCCAGTAGGTGTAATGAATTGATTGCTGCACTTAAAATCATGAAGTTTGCCTTGAGTGAATTGAGAATATGTGGCTCTTTCCTTGGCTGCTTTTAGAAAGTTACTTGTTCTGAGAATAAATATATATTTATGGGAGGCCATAATGCCGTACGACCTGTTTTGTCAAAACCTCAAGTCGACGTACACCCAAAGATAAATTGGCATGTGATTCTATCATATTTGAAGCTGTATAGACTTCCAAGATTTATTTTCATTTCGTAGCTGGTGATACTGGAATAGTTTCATAGTACAATGCTATACTGTAGATACAGCATACTTGTGTGTGAGGGCATACAACAGCATCTATTAAGGCATTAGGTAGCTGTTTCTGCTTTGTCACTTTGTAGATTGATGCACCTTTGACTTGGACCATAAACTGCTGGAGGCTTACATGCCCCTGAAATTGTTGTTCATATGAACATGGACTATTTGACTTAGTTGTGTATGTGCATTCAGGGTTCACAGATACTTCTGTCCAAACATTGCCTGAATCTGTGATGTATGATATTAACTACTTGACTGACTCCTGACATGACAATGCCTGCTAATGGCTTCCTACGACTTTTGGAGTTTGTCCAAGGACTAACGTAGCTGAAAATGTAATTTCAAAGCTCGGCCACCACACTTAGTACTGAGGACCAATTTTCAGAGGATTTCATCTAAACTATATGGTATTGCGGTGTAGTACAAACACATCCCATTTCCATGGAAATCAACAGATTTTCATCCAACTTTTTGCACAGTGCATGTCACCATAGGGAAGGTAAAACTATGAGGGTGTAGGTTCTCTACTTGCGAGATATATAGAAATCGACCCAGGTCTTCAGAGATCTTGATAAACATTTGTCCTACCTCCCCTCTTGTGAAAGATACTCATGCATGTCTATGCTCACTCTGCTCTGCTCTCTTGAACTGTTCTTGGGACAGAACCCAAGTCTCAGGTAACCTGTTGTCAATTAAAAACCACATTTTACATTATGTCAATATTCACAGAGAGCAACAGAACCTCTGCTCTAGCTTAGATAACTGATTGGGAGTAGGAAATGGTCGTCGTGGAGCTCCGCATCGGTCCAGAACTCAGTCCAGAACTCGGTCCAAATCTTCCATAGTCCAGTCCACGAGTCCAGAGTCAAGAGTCCAGCTTTTCCACAGACAAGCCGCATAATGGCCCCCTGGCAGCTCTTTTTCCGGAAGTAACTCATGCGGAATTCTTCAGAAGAGAACTGAAGTGTACTGTTGGGTTCGATGGAGATGTCTTTGATTTCACTGTGGGAAAAGTTTGTAGCTTACCGCTAAAGGTGCAAAGTGGAAGTGTAAATGCCCTGTGGGCGTGGAATATGCAGTTCCAGCGCTTTGGAAAGCTATATCAACTATTCCCACGGATAAAAAGTTGGGCCAGTTTAAATAGAATGCATTGGTGCAAAAACAATCGTGAAATTTTGCTCGCGCAAATTCCGCATATCGCGTTTATTACACTGATATACCCCGAGGGAGGGGCTTGGTACAGCTAAGCTGTTTGTGGGCGTGGCCGGAAAAGATGTCACAGTATACAATAAGGGTGGGGCTCCATCTAACAACACTAAACAATTAGTTTAAGCTTCTTCATTGTGATTCAAATTTTGCCATAATATAGCCTCAGATGCACTGGACCCAGTCCTTAATGCCCCTGAGTGGAGCTTGTAATGTGATTTCTTAACAAATACGTACGTAGCATGTATGCATCATCATAGCTACCTCTGTTGGCAGCAAACTTTATATTGGTAGATGACTTATACAACAAAACTGTCTGAGTCCAGGTTTATAGAAATGTGTAAACTAGACGAGTTTCAGTTCGTCGGGTTGTTGAATTTACAGTAGTTCCTCGGCCAACTCCCCAAACTGTCCCTTCCCCCAGAACACGATTGCGAACTCGAAAATTGTAAACAACAAACCCACCTGGGTTACTTGCTTGTACACGAACTGGAGCAAATGTTTCTATTTGGAAGGTAATTCCCTGTTGCTTGCAAGCTTCATAAACATAATGATGTTGGTAGAAAAGACGATCAGGTGCAATAACTAACTTTCCTTCCTCTCCACCATACTCTCCATGCAGCATCATTGTACCTGTAAATCGTATGTGATAGCCACCCCACCCTACTGGAAAGCATCTGGTCCTAGTCCTTCCATTTACCAACCAGCCGTTAAAAACGTATGTAAAGTTGTATGGAAGCGTAAAAGGTTCAAATGTTGCATTTCCCAAGGTTCTCTGCCCCTGTTCGTTAGGTTCTATGTTGGTAAAGTCAAGGCCATAGGTATCACTGAAGAACTGCATTGCAGCATCTCTATCTTGATCAATCTCTTCTTCTGTAAAACGCAGGACTCTCCTGTAGAAGACAAGATCAGAATCCAAAAAGCTGGCTGAAGCGGGAAATGTCACATTGATTACAAGTGTCATCACAGCCTGGAATGGCTCATTGCACATCTGTGACTGGGCAGCAGCATTGTGCAGATTGAGAATACTTAAGAAGACAACTGAAACCCACAGCCTCATTGCAAACATCTGAAAAACAAATAGCAATATTAGTTAAACAAAGCTTATATAAATAATTCATAACCGTTAAATTTTGGTGCAGCTGCATGTCAATTTTCGCGAAGGGGCCGCCGCATGACGGAGACTGTGACCTCAATCGTCATTGTTGCGTGCGTCAAGGCATATACAGGTAGACAGAACAAAACATTCAGCGGCGCTTTGACCCGAATTGGCCCCTGAGAATTAAGACAGCATCCTATATGCAGAAACATTTTCTTTGGAGCATGGCCCCAGACCGCCTAGAGTTGCTGTGTTCCCACGTCATCTTAGACAAGTACAAGAATAACTGTGCTAGACGTACAGGAGTACAGGCATAGTACTATATAGTAAGTGTGCAAGCAACAGTGTAGTACTCAGGTGCAGTCCTGACTCCAGGCTGAATTTAAAGTGTTATATTCTTGGTCATATTTACAAAACTGTTCAAACTTTTCATCTCAAACTTTCAACTATGTTTGAATGGACATTGCTTCATTTGTGGATGCAACCGCACCCGCCTATGATGTCACGATGGTACACAAATTTCCCGACAAATTCGCGCACTCGTTCAATAGCCAAGGCGGCTGTCTTCCACTCAGCCAAACTGGTTCTGCGTTTCACAAGTACTAGATGTGGCAGGGATTATTACAAAAATCTCTTGGACAAAGCCTGAGTACTCCGTATTCTAACGATATCGCATGCAGAAGAACATTTTTCAGCTTGAAATGTCTTCTAGGCAGCACAACTCAGGCTAAAGCTGCCGTTTCATGCACACCATGCAAAATCCCAAGAGGCCAAAAGTAAGACAAACTATTGGTTTTTCGTTTTTAGTACAAACACGACGAACAGAGATCGTTTTAATGGACCATCTAGCACAAAGTCGTGCAGGACCTGAGCGGGCATTACGCGGCCACGACAGCATGTTTGCTGTTTACTTTAGCACACATTCCAGCGGTTAGTTAGTGTATACTGTACCAAGGGCGCATCGAGCCGCCAAGGCGGCGAGAGGGTATGCAACTGCCCATAGTTACGTATAGACGGCGTAGGGCTGAGTGTTGGTAAAAATAACGTTTCCGGTTAAGCACGCGAAAAATCGTATACGGTAGGAATACTGACGTTCAAAGGAACAGCAAGACAATGAGTATATACCTACGAAGCACCATCCAAGCGGATGAAGACCGTCTCTTCCAGCATGGTAACTGACAAATTGGGGTAGTGGGCCAGATTCAGCGCAATTATCGTCAGGTGCAGCTCAAACAATCGCCGCTCTCAACAACAGCTCAACGTATGCCACCCTATGGCACCTGTGTCCAAGAAATCTTCGATTTCCCGTTCGCACGCTAAGTCTTCGCCAAAGATGAGCGCTGCAGACGGCCATTCTAGTGAAAAACGTGTCACGAGAATTACGCAATACACGTACCGGAAACACATGCATTGGAAAGCAGTAAACACTCAGCATTATTGCCGTCTATGTACGTTGCATGCCCTCTCACTGATGCGCCCTTGAAGCAGAGGCGACCGTGCGGGCAACACTAAAGCGTGTTATGTAAACTGAAGCTTTATAACACTTTCTAAGTTTCGTATGTACTTCTTGTCATTTTGCTTTTTTTTATTTATTATTTTTATTTTTTATTTTTATTTTTTATCACAAACAGGTTGTATTGCAGTACAGAGAAATAATGCTACACGCTGACAGTTGACTCAGTACTGGGCGCTTGTTCCCACTTGTATACACTGAATGGTGAGCTACGTAAGGCTAAGGGTAACAGATCTTGGTAAATGCAAAGCACTTGCTGCCTGATCTTGCTGGTCGTGTCATAACAATATAATCGCAGAAACAGCTATATTGACTCAACAATGCTGGAAGTTACAAGTGAGCTTAGGTAGCCCAGGTACTGGTAGCTACTACTGAAAATTATTGTTTGGTTCCGCCATTTCGTTTTGTTTCTCAATTTACTAATACCCCTAGTATACAGACAGCAACTATTACAGCAGTTCAGTGCCAGCTATACCATGCATACAAGAACAGTTTCTAGTACTAACTATAGCATACAGAGAGTAGTTTAGTGATGCAAACCTTCACTCTTGTGATTTGAAAACCTCCTTGAAGGAAACTTCCCTCTACCGGCTAGTTGCAGACAGTGCGACAGACTGTGTTAGTGCGGTGGTAGACTTTTATCCTGATACTACAGACTAATTGCATAGGTGGAAGCTATCAACCACAGTGATCTTGAACATCTGGAGGTCAATACAACTGCACAAACTGCACCAAATAAGGGTATGTGCTACATATATAACAGTCCTGGTGGCTGGACCAGGTGGCCCATTTCTTTTAGCCTTTTCATCATCCTTACATCTTGTAGCTATAGGGACACCATTTCTGGCCCATTTTCAGTCTGGATGGGCGTTCACTGATGATGAGTCCTGACTTAATGAGCAGTGTGTGGTTACAGTCAGTATATACATAGGCAGTTTGTTGATAGTGCAGAAACAACTATACAGTAGTGTACAGACAACAGCAACAGATTGCTCATTAATCTACTGCCCCCTATAAAAGCACTGAATTGATATGTGTGAAAAAGTTCTACGATTGTGTGCAAGTGTTAGTTTATACATCCAACAGTGTGCACCCTAGCTAGCTTACATATCGAGTAGGTGCTAACAAGCCCAGGAATTTCTGGGGGTGATAATTGAGTTAGCACAGCTACGTGTATGAATGTTTGGCTTTAACATCACTTCCGTTATTTCCTTCTCAATCGCTGTCTTGTACATCCCTGCAAGACCAGACTCCCATTTTTCATTTGAAAGTCGGCTTCGAGACACTACTCAGTTGTGGGGGTGTTCAACATTTCACTTTCGTATAATTGAAGAATTTACTTCTTGTTGGCATCCAAAACTAGCAGTCTTCAGTGAAGACATACCCCACGCTGTTTAATAATGGACAAAGTGACCCTGAGGTGATATTTAACAGTTTTCAGTGAATTGGGGAATATCATGTTTGGTTTCATATTCTCTGCTTAGTGTGTGGTTTGCATGGTGTCTGGTGTTTGTTTCAGGGAAGCTGACATGATACAATCATGTTATATCTGCTGATGTTGAATTGTAGAGGCGGTGGTTTGTATGTCGTCTGTGCATGCCAAGTATGTGACTGTTACATGTACTTCGCTGTTGTTGCAACAGGTACAGGTGTTGTCAGGCCCTTCTTTTGTAGCAAAAACTTGGGAGGTTTCCTCGATGCTTTGAATAGCAAGATACTGCTTTGTCCTTTGCTGTTTCTTTGCTGCTCTTGTTGCCTCTGCTTTGCCTTTGCTTGTTCAGTCTCTAACTCACGTTTCCTGGTTTGAAAGAGAGTGTATCACTAATGGGTCTGATGTGAATGCACAAATTGGCTATGTACCTTTTCTTGGCCTGGGCGTCTTGCTGTCTCCTCTTTTCTACCATGATCCTGGGGTGTTTCAAGTTGGCACTTAGCTGCCTGGGCCTCAGCTTCTCTCTTTCTCCTAGCCTCTGCTTCCTGGGTTGACTCAGCTTGGTGCTTAGCTGCCTGGGCCCTGGCGGCTCTCTTTCTCCTTGCCTCTGCTTTCTGGGTTGGCTAACTAAGTTCTGACAACACATTCTGAGTGGCTGTCAGGTGTGCGACTGAGGCATTCAGTACCACCTGTGCAGTTACATAAGAATTGTGAGGATTGGTGCATGGTTGTCCGGCTGTTGTCAGTGGAGTCCTGGGTTCAACTCTCGGCAACTGCCGGCGTTTTCACTTTCCTCTAGTTTCAACTAAATTCCTTTAATTCCAGTGTGAGGCAAGTACAATATGCAAAATTACATTACACCTGAATGTAAAACATGTACATTTGTCTATTAGATATACATCAAATGTTATATTGAAGTTAGATCCTATAAAGTACATTTTCCAAATCTGTAGCATGCATATAGCTAATTGTGTCACCTTGCGTGGGCGGATCAAAGAAGCCGCACGCACTTTAAGGAAGCAAGATCCCGCCTTGCCTGAGAACCGTGCTTTAACCAGGTGTGAAGGTGCTTTAACTGGGTGTGAAAAGTACAATTAACCAGCATTGCTTGTACATGGACAGTACAGTATATATGAAACATAGCTATATGACACGGAATGCATGCACGAAGCAGCAAGACAAAAAGAAAAAAGCAGCTTGCGTACTCCTAGAACAGCGCTCAATCGAGGCATATTCAAATTTGTTCGTAGCGCTACACAGCGGACTTTCGAACACTTTTTCATTTCAACTACTCTTTTCTAAGCCTCGCAGAGAGAGCAGCAACGCTTTAAATACGCTAGAACTGCACACATTATTACGCCCGACCTAGCTACTCACGCTTACATGCGGTGAGCTGCGTAAAAAAAGTGATTTTACCTCGTTTGGGCCGTAAAACTTACAGTTCTTTATTCCTGCTTGCGTTCTTCGATTTACGATGGCAGAATTTGTCATCGCTGAAAGCTGAACGGCCTAGCAGAGAGTAAATAACGCTACAGATTCAGCCACGGCAGCAACGCTCGATTTGAATTGTGCTGCAGCTAAACACATTTGCATGAAGTCACGCTTGGCAACAACCGTGTTTGACGTCATTTGCTTAGCAACCGGTGAGACAAAACACTTATAACACGCCTACTCGGGATGTATCCGGTTTAAATCGCTCCGCCCTCGGGCGCTACGCGCCCTCGGGCGTCGCGATTTAACATCCCGAGTAGACGTGATACAAGTATTAAATGTATAGCATAATTATAAAAATCTATTATACATCAACTATGCAGGATGTTACATTGAAATTAGATCCTATACAGCATATTTTCCAATTGTATAACATGTATATTTATCATCTAGACATCAAATATATAAAATCTGTGTTACAGATGTTAACCTAATTCTATGTAATCCTTGCTCTCCCCCTACCCTACGCAAGTACACATTTAGCAGATATAATATGAGTTATGCAACTACACAGTCATATAGATAGAGGTATGTCATGTAATTTAGTTTCTATAATTGACAGTTATGCAACTTATAAGTAGAAGTACATCGTATAATTGTGTACCTGACATGCAGTTATGCAACCATAGCTACATATATAGCAGAGGTATGATGGTGTATAATTGTATTACTGACAGTTATGCAAATATACGTATAGTGGAGGTATAATAAGCCAATACTGCATGCACCCTTATGCCACACAATATGTGGCCAGTACAAGCCTGTACAAGCGATCGAGTTTGACTAAGGTAATGATGTTGACATCCAGGCAAGTTAGGAGCTAAAACTGACCTCATTGCACACCTGTGGATTTTGTATCAGGGCTTTCAAGTTAGAGAACATACTGGAATGTGTCTCTCTTTTCAACAAGGCACTGTTTCACTTTTCTGGTAGCTCCATGTTTTACCATGAATGCTCAACTGTTACAGGTTCCTATACACAATCGTAACACAGCAGATAAGTTACGACATGCATGGTAGCCTTCACATCTCAACACAACTGTCCATGCAAGTGCACAGCCCAAGGACAAGACTCTTTAGCTTATATACGATACAAGATGGCATGCATGTATATGCACAAATATGCTGGCAGTAAACTCGGGCACCTCAATGCAGATCATCCATATCATGAGTCATTATTTTAATGCCTTACCACAAGATTGAAGTGGCTTTTATAGAACTTGGATTGGCTATAGGTACTCCGTCTCTAACCCACTGAAAATATCAGCGTGTTCAAAACAACCAGTAAGATCTGGTGTATATCTCCACTCTGATGTGCAGAGAGTAGTGGTGTAGCCAGGATGAGCAAGTTAAGTGGGCACAGAATCGGCATGCACACTCAGTGTGTGCTTAACACGGATTTGCTAGGAGACCTGAGGCTTTTACACTCTGAGATCGCTCAATACACGTAGCTTATACGTAGGTATTAATATTGAACGCGTGACGTCACACACGTAAGCGCTTCGGGAGTCGCTCTGAGGGGTGACGGTGCATGGTGTAGCTGGTGAAGGGAGAATTGTTGGTGTACCAAAGTTTCATTCCTGAAGCCGTTTTTGGCCACAAATTGCTACCATTCTTACCTGTATGTTCGCTTTAACTTGCGATCACACTGCATGCTAATAACTGATTTTTGACCTTACATTTTATTTCCCGGGCACCAGCGAAATTAAGGTCGCACGCAAGTACCCCTCTGGGTTGGACACTCGTTCGATAGGTAAGACAAACGATTACGTAGTTCGTTCTGGTTCCTACACAAAGAAGAGAGTCGTGTAGCGGGACTTCTTCCAAGCCACGAGAGCACGGCATCTTTTCTACGGTCTAAACCGCAAGTACATGCACAAGGTCAGTATCTGCGCATGCGTACGATTTGGCCCTTTGAAATTTGGACACTTCTTAGACACCATTATATTACATAACTGTTCTGTAACTCACTCTTGGATACGAAGCATTTCTTGCAAGACTTGGACACTCCTTGGACACTGTATCTGTACAAGCATTTCCAAGACTTGTGCAGCTTGCTTCTCACAAGCAGGCATTATGTGCTACTCAAAGCTACATGACACTACACCACTCTACTAAACTCCTGGTGTATTGTCACGTAGCTGTGAGTAGTGCATAATGGCTGCTGTGAAAGCAAGTCTACTTGTACATGTGGCCAGTGGAGTGCAGAAGCCTGTGCTTGCTTCTCACAAGCAGGTATTATGTGCTACTCAAAGCTACATGACACTACACCACTCTACTAAACTCCTGGTGTATTGTCACGTAGCTGTGTGTAGTGCATAATGGCTGCTGTGAAAGCAAGTCTGTGTGTAGAGGCAGCAGAAAGACCACAGTAGCTAAGACTGCATATTAGTTGGGTAGCTATAGGCCCACATCTCATGATTGTATGCCAAACCTAGTAGGCCTTGTCAGGATTGTAATATAAAAATGGTGTCACCATGGCAACATTTCATGTCTGAAGCCATGCCCCCTAGATTCTAGGGGCAGACCCAATACTTTAACAAATATACTATAGAGCTCTGTAGAGCACATACCCCGGGCTCCTCATGTGCTTCCATGAGAATCTGTATACAAACCGTTTTTCCACAAATGCACACTGTACCCCTTGTGCATCTGTATGGGATAACAAAGTGGTTACCCTGGTTGCAGACAAGCAAAGGAGGCAGTGGTCACGTATCAAAGCTTTGTAGTTTGGCTAACTACATAACTTAAGACAACCAGCTGACCTGCACCTGGACTGTCTTATAACCACAATCCTGCAGATAATGACCACTGGACATCTGGCCTGCTCAAATCAGATGATCAGTGGTTCGGTTTACATTCATGGGTCAGCAGATAGTAACCACTGAACATCTGATCTGAGAAAGATGGTCAGATCCAGCTGCTCTCTGGTTGTTTATGCAATTAGCAAAACAAACCTCTGATGCTAACCGTTGTCCTTTTATCAAGGTTGCCTGCAACCAGGGTGACTTCTCTGGGATGCTGCCAGACTATTGTGGTGTCATCCCCACCTAGTTTTGTCCTTTTTTGAACTGTTATCAAGTTGCATGTTCCTCTTTAGATTGGTGAAGTTATACCTGAGCATGAATACTAGCTATATAAAGTAGTGATTTACACAACCTGCTGATGTACCTTGTCTCTCAAGTCACACCTCCTACACCTGTGTACATATGTGATGTATAGATGGTTTGCAAATGTCAATCAAGTGTCCCACTTCTGGAGGGCAGAAACATGATCTAGAGGCTGCATGCTGTACAGTGGAGCATTCACCTTAAGAGAAGCAGCTTCTTTTATCTTTCAGCACGAATGGTAAGGACTCACAAAGCTGCACCAAATGCAGACTGGGAGACTCTTGCCATCCAAAAGTGAAGTCACACCCCATAAAAGAATCTATACTTATGCTATACTTCAGCATTTTCATCTCTGGTTCAGCAAAACCATAGCCTTGTTCCCAGGCCACTCCCAGATTTTATCTCGCAGCTGTGGAGGAAAATTTCTCTATGGCTGCGAGAGAAACTCTAGGAGTGGCCTGGGAACGAGGCTAGCTAAACTATGTGTTGTGAGTATATACTAGAAATCCTAATGGGATACACTACATTGTGGTTTAGCATGAGCTGTGCATATTCATAAGTACACAAATTACTGCATATACACACAGATCATTGTGGTTGATATCTTCCACTCATCAGGCATTTAGTAAACTCGCGCAGTCTCTTCAGCTGTCACTCTGCCTACAACTTGGCCACTTATGTTATAAGGAGATTCTCATCTGAGAGACTAAGTCACTTCAATCACAGGAGCAGAGGTTTGCACTACTAAACTATTGTCTGTGTAGCACTTGAGCTGTTGTGCTGTTGTCTAATTTCCACTAAAAATTCTGTCTAGCATTAAACTGCTACACTGCTGTTTCTAGCACTTTAAACTCCTGCACTGCTGTCTCTAACATTCTTAATTGCTGCAATGCTGTCTCTAACACTATATCAGTTGCTCCTTTATCTGTATGCAAACACTGTACTGCATTGAACTATATTAGCCTTACTTTGCAGCTTATGAAATCGGGTGGTTTACAAATGGTTACACTTGTCACGTATTTTAGGAATGTGAAGTCAAGAAACAGAAGTTATGCTGTCGGGAATTAAATATCAGTGGCGGATCTAGAATTTTGAAAAGGGGGGTTCCATGCAGTATGCGATTAAAGCGCGCGTATGGCGCCTGCTAGGGGGATATGGGGGCATGCCCTCCCAGGAAAATGTTTGGATTTCTGACCTTTGGAGATCGTTTCTGGTGTATTCTTGGGGTTGAAATTGCAAAAGTTGGACGACCTACTGCTAAAGCTGGTTGCTGTGTTTGAAGCCCGCGGAATTAAAGGCGTGACTCCGCTTCGGGCCGCAGAGGCTGCAAAGCAGCTGGTTATCCGCGTAAGGCGCGGGAAATTAAGCGCTCTCATACTGATAACATATCGCCATCCCTAGGTGCAGAGGAACGCTATGGTTGTCACGTGCTTCTGGTAGTATATACGTGCACGTAGGCCATGCGCGCATTGAATTCTTGATACAGGAGTTGACACACGTGCGTTATTGCTACTGTTGAAGCTGGAGTGCGTAGCTCCAGTGTGGGCGTAGTGTACGTAGTACGTTTGCGCATAGTATTTTCGAAGGGAGCCGTTCAAAAGAGGGGTTCCATGGAACCCATGGAACCCCCTCTGGATCCGCCACTGAATATTAGCAACAAGAGGTTTAGAACTTGTCCTAGAATTGTAAGGCTCTGACGTGTGTCCCAATAGCTGTATCAAAATGTTGAGTGAGGTGTAAATTATGAACAGACTTGTGAGTAGATCTGTGCGCTACTATAACTATTGCTCATAGATAAGTGTGAGACAAATGGATGGTAAAACCCAGGGGGAGTTGCTTCAGACTTAGAAAGTTGCCATGGTGATACAAATTTTATACTAACAATCCTGATAGTTCGAATGACTCAACCTTGAAATAGCTAAAATTGTCAAACTTTGGCTTTTGACGGACTATCAGGATTGCAGATGATGCATGTGCTGATGAAAAGATATAGATGTAATTTCCTAGCCTAACTTGATGTGTCATTTGTTGAGTTTCTGTAACAACTTTGATGATTACTCCTGTTTCATTTTGTTTTCAGATGTCTGCAGCGTGGCTGTGGATATCAGTTGTCTTCTTAAGTTTTCTCAATCTGCACAATGCTGCTGCCCAGTCACAGATGTGTGAAGAACCATTCAAGGCTGCAATAACACTTATAACCAATGTCACATTTCCCAGTTCAGCCAGCCCTTTGGATCCTGATCTTGTCTTCTACAGGAAAGTCCTTCGTTTGACAGAGGAAGAAATTAATCGGGACAGGGAGACTGCAATGCAGTTCTACAAAGATACGTATGGGCTTGACTTTACCAGCGTGGAACCTAATGATCAGGGACAGAGAATTTGGGGAAATGCAACATTTGAACCCAATAGGGTTGTCTTCAACTTTACATATGTTTTCAATAGCTGGTTGGTAAGTGGACGATCAAGGACAAAGTGCTTTCCAGCAGAGGGTGGTGGCTTTCAGGTACGCTTTTCAGGTCCAATGATGCTTTATGGAGAATATGGTGGAGAAGAAGGAAAATTGGTCTCAACAGATGAATATCTTGTGTATGGACATGACTATATTTTTGACGCTTGTAAGCAACAGGGACTTACCTTCCAAGTAGAGTCACTTGCCCCAATACGTAGTACACCAGTTGATGGCTATTTTGTTGCTATATTTCGAGTTCGTAATCGTATGCTTGGAGAAGGAACAATTTGGGGAGTTGGCCGATCAACTACTGTAGATGCAACAACCCGCCGGCTTGAACTTCGGGAAGTTTTTACATTTCTGTAATTCTCAAATGGGACAGTTTATAATTAGTATTGCTGTATAGTATGTATTAATGTTCTTTGTATGTAGCTATTGTTAGTATGTATTTTCAGAGGCCACAAAGTTCATGAGCTGTGGAAGCTATGTGAATCCAAGATTGCCAACATTAATGGTACAGCATGCATGATCTAGTAAAGTAGATGCACTAAAAATGCTAGGGCTTTTATTCTCAGAACGGTCAAGGCAGCCTTAACTTTCTTATTCGTAATACTGAAGTACGCGAGGATATTGCAATAGTTGAATGGCTGCCGAGTGTAGGCTTCTTAGCTTTGTCATCGTCATTTTGACCCGCTAAGTTAGTCTTTCCTGTGGGCCTATATATAGCTTTGTTTTAGCGCTGTTTGTGAAGTAGATTTGTCTCGGCTGAATTCCAGCAGGGATATCACTGAGACCGAGAGCTGCATGCTTTTGAGGGCAGAAGACAGAAGTCACTTGAAATACACGGCACCGGAAATTTGAATTAGTTAGCGCATGGGCGCAGCTAGGTTAAGGGTTAGGCCTGGGGAAGGTGAAAAGGATTTCCGGTTCCGTATATTCCAACTGATCCTAATAGCTTTTCTGGAGATGAAGCTGTCATAACCATGCAGGTATAGCATTTGTGCTGTTAATGCTGTGCTGTAAAAGCCAGCCTACAGTGGCATTGCTCTCTTCAGTTCGGCATTTTATTGCTCCAAACGGCTGGTTTACACCAGCGCGGCTAATTAGTTGCCATGACAACAGATTGTTTTCGTTTACAGAATTGGGAAGCATCTTTGTCATTCTTATAAACCCCATGTTCCTAAACTTTCCATGTCAAAAGTTGATGGGTATCAGAGAGTTGGTAGACACTCACACTATGTAGGGATGGTGTGCACACACAATACTTCTGAGCAAAAAGCCATAAAACTTGACCACAGATACGCTAAAAGCTTATTTAAGCACCTAGCCTTCCTCTTTCAGGTCTTCTATGATCAGAAAGACTCATACAGTTGCCCAAAAGCAACACGAAAGTGCCACTTCTTATTCTTTCTTTCTTTGAGCCTAACCACACCCCAAGTGGAAAGAAAACGGTGACTGGGGTGCAGGTAACTGCATCCCAAGTGCAAAATATCGGGTGTAGGTGGCAGGCCATTTTTGTCCTGCCCATAAAAGACTGTTAAGCAGATCAACTAGAGGCACACTTCCAGGTGGTGAGCAAGCAGAAAGAGCACAAACTTTGACTAAGACAAGGTATGAAGGGTGTGGTAAGCAAGGGTGAAACACAGAGGGTTAAATGAAGACATGGTCCTACTGACAACAAAGCAGTGGCGGATCTAGGATTTTGAAAAGGGGGGTTCCAGTGTCCACTTGTTCTGTATACTTTGTGAAGCGTAATAAAGGGTGCGAGGCGTGCCCTCTAGGGGGGTCTGGGGGCATGCCCACCCAGGAAAAATCAGACCTTCTGAGATCGTTTCTGGTGTCGTTTTGGGGTGAAATAGCAAGAGTTGGATGACCTACTGCCAAATGTAGTCATTGTGTTTGAAGCCTTTAAACGCTCGCAGAATTTAAAGGCGTGGCTCCACTTCGCTCCACAGAGGCTGCAAAGCAGACGTGAGGCGCGGGGAAAAAAAGAGAATTTTAGATAGCTACTGTACTAGTTCAGTCGTCGCTCTGTGGAGCTGAGAGATACAAATACTAACTGTGTGTCATCGGATCCTTAGCTATTTCTTATGGTATTCGACTATGGTTAGTGTGGGCCGTAGTGTATGTAGTTACGTTTGCGCAGACTTACTAAGTATACGCAAAGGCAGACCTTCAAAAGAGGGGTTCCATGGAACCCCCTCTAGATCCGCCACTGCAAAGGTTGTGCCAACTGGTGAAATCAGCCACTTAGCTGGTACAGTACGTTAGCTGTTATTTTCTGAGCTCAAGTTGGGACCAGATAACCTTCTCTTCATTTATGCAGAAGCCACTGAAACGTTAGCTGTTATCTAGTAACAAGTGCTAAATGTGTTATTCACATGTATTGTGATGTACTCTAGCTGGGTATTAAAACTGCACATGGAGCTTAGTTACATGTATGTCACTCCACTATCTACAGTCAAAGTATTCCAGTGGGTGGTCATTGAAGCTATGTAGAGGTGAGATGATAAACAAAGACAGCCAACGTCCATATATGGCTATAGCCCAGGCCCTGTTTAATGTTGACCGGCTGGGCAGAAGATGGCCATACTGCTGATTTGTGTACCTGTACGTGAGTTGTGTAAGAGCTAAAATCACCGCACAAAGGCATTTGAGAGACGTCAGTCGGTGTTGTAAACAAGAGCCGCTGCCATTAAAAGCGCTGTGGACGCACGGGATGTGCTGTAGTGCAGCAAGCCAGTAGCTAAGCACGCACTTCACTGAAGTGTCAAACTGACTTGTAGCTCAGTGTGGCCGTGCTGTATCGGTAGTCTGCTATACCAGAATATTGTACCTATTATAGACCTACCTACCTAGGTAGTTTGTTCACAATGTACTCCAGAGCTGCAAGTGGGATGAAGTTTGTGTGGTCACTGAAGTGTCAACATATTTGATCATAACTCAGGTTAGCAGTGGTTTAAAAAAAAAACACATTTCTCATCTTTAGCAGTTGTAGGTACCTTAATGTTAACGTGGCGGGGGAAGTCACTCGGCGGAGGTTACGAAAACATAAACCTGGGTTACAGTCAGGACCAGTGTTGCTCCTAGTTTCAGGGTTAGGGTTTGGTTTAGGGCAATCTTGCGTTGCCTAATTTTAAAAATGGGTTTCAGTAGCTTATTAATATATTCATGAGCCAAAATTGCCACTCGATGGATGCATCTACATGCTCACTGTAGGTAGCGTCCTAACCACCCATGTATCTCAAATCATTCTGTGCCAGCTTTTGTTCAGAGCTACTCCCAAAGTCAGGCTAGACTCATGTTTGTCACTACTCCTGGAATGGACAACTTTGACTGCACCAAAATGAATGCACATTTCAAAAAATTCACAGCTTGTCTACGGGAGGGGCTCATTCACGAGTGCAAGCAAGCTTTACTAGCCCCACCTCTCCCCCTTATGTCGCTAAACAACTCACGGCTCTGTTCCACACACAAACACCGTTCAGCTTTCCTGTCAATGGCAACGTAGTACCAACGATATATTGCGCATTCTAGTTAAAGCCCAGCCCAGCACTTGAAGCACCGGGACACGATCACCTACTAGGCTTGGCATACGATCGCAAGACCTGGGCCTGCCCAATGAGTACAGTCTTGGCCACTGTGGCCTTTCTGCTGCTTCTAGACACAAGCTTGCTTTCACAAGCAGGAACTTCACACTACTCACAGCTACTGACACTACAGCACTCTACTAAACTCCTTCTTTTTTTTTTTTTTTAAGTCGATCTAAGCTTATCTTCAAAGTTCCGACCACCACATGAAGGGTACCGCCAGGCCACATCTTAACTCACTTAATTATAAACTGATTATTGGATGCCAATGCCGACAGGAAATGGGGAAAATCCCCAATTTTACGGACAGTGAACGGTTTGAGACACCTAAAACGGACTGTGCGCTAAAATTTTACTAAGACAAAGAGTTCTATGGGCTTGGATTCCAGGTTTGTCGACCTTGAAATTGCAGGGTTACCTGCCACCTTAAGATAGCTAGTTTGGCCACTGTAAAATCCTGTGTCAACATAGGTCCAATTCATTGATGGCAAAAGTATACATCGCCCCGTGCAATCGCTGTGGATCGACCTTAGCGCTTGCACAGTAGATACTTCGATTACTGTTTCAAGCTGTGGTGTCAAACTTTAGTAAGTCCTCTCAGGCTGGGAAAGAAATCTTAAAACATTGGGCGTGCATGTGCACTTTTGTGGCTTTTCATTCATTCATTCATTGCTTATTTACTATAATAATAATAATAATAATTTTATTTCAGTGACATGAGTGTATACAGTGGCGGATTTAGAAATTTAGAAAGGGGGATTTAGTCATCGGCGCGCGAAGCGCGCCGGAAAATTTATTGGGTTGCCACGCCCACTTTCGGTCACGTGAACGCATTCAAATAAAATATAGCTGGAAGGCCGAACCGAGGGATCCGTCACAAAAGAAATCTCGTACACTGTCCGACAGTGTTGTTTTAGTTAACTATAACTTTAACTAAATACATTTTAGTATGGCCTTTTTAAAATTTAGTTAGCCAAAACTACAACTAACTAAAATTTTTGCTAAGCTGGGAACTATAACTAAAATATCCAAGAACATACAAGAACCTGTCAGCAGAAATCCAAACTGAAATCCAGAAATCCACTGTGAAATCCAGAAATCCACTCTGAAATCCGAAATCCACGTGAAATCCAGTGGATTTCGAAATCTCGTACGCCGAGGCGCGCCGTGGCGGACCCCTCGGGCCGAACTGAATATCTCGAAGCAACTCTAGTCAAACGTCTGGAGATCGGTAAGGAACTGATACGTGAGTGTGTAACTGTGCCTGGTTGTTGTTGCTGCATGCCACTGCTGCATAATCATTTAATGGACTCGTGCACTTATGTACGCAAAATACATTTCTAGCCGCCAAAGGGGGGTGCATTTGCACCCCCCTTACCCCCCCTAAATCCGCCACTGGTATACACTCCCAGCCGACACCACGGCTTACAAGTCACTAATATTAACAATATAGTTATGAGTTACGTTTTAAAAACATATTATAAAGAAGTTTGGCTGTTCTACCATCTGGGCTCTGCATGATTGCGATGAACTTGTCCTCATCAGAGAGTGCTCCAGTGTCCACATGATGGAGGTTCAAGAGGTACAGAAGGGGGGCTCTAGCCTCTTCCAGAGCTGGACACCCCCCACAGAAATGCTGTTCGTCTTCTACCTGCCGTGTGTTGCGTGTCCTGCATATCCTCTCTTCTACTGGGAGCCCGATGTACCCACCAGTTTCAATTTGTAGTGGTGCTGTTCCTCCTCTCAATCGTGCCAGCAGAGATCTGTGAGATTTTACTCTAACTTTCTGTACATATTGTTCTGTTTTCACAACCATAATGTAACAGTAGTAACTCAAGTGTGAATGAGGTTCACACTCGTAAGTAACTGTGAGTGAACCTCACAGTAGTAACTCAAGTGTGAATGAGCTTCACACTCGTAACGTAACTGTGAGTGAGCTTCATAGTAGTAACTCAAGTGTGAATGAGCTTCACACTCGTAACATAACTGTAAGTGAGCCTCACAGTAGTAACTCAAGTGTGAATAAGCTTCACACTCATAACGTAACTGTGAGTGAGCCTCACAGTAGCAACTCAAGTGTGAATAAGCTTCACACTCATAACGTAACTGTGAGTGAGCCTCACAGTAGTAACTCAAGTGTGAATGAGCCTCACACTCGTAATGTAACTGTGAGTGAGCCTCACAGTAGTAACTCAAGTGTGAGTGAGCCTCACACTCGTAATTTTTAATGTGAATGAGCTTCACACTGTGAGTGAGCCTCGCAGATAACACAAAGCAGCCCCAACCCAGCCCTAGTCCTGGACCTAGCTCAGCCTTATGGAACCGACTACACCCCTAGGCGTACCGTTACTATAGTAAAGCACACGCCATAACTAGCGTAACAATGCCGTTACTAGGATAGATACGCCGTTACTAAGAGAAGCACGCTCCCATAGCCCGTCGACCGAGTATCACACACAAACAACTAATAATACTCACCGTGAGATAGTCGCCGCAGTACAGACCCGAATGATCTTCGGTACAGGAGCGCCTACCAGCGAAGAACAAGCCTCCCAGACGTTCCACCAAGACGACACGATAGCGAGCCAGAATCCCGTACGTTAACCGTTCGCCCATCCCCTAGTTATTATAAGTTAATATGGTAACTCAACCCATTGAGCCCCACCCCCAATTTGTTTAGTAATTTGAATATTTATAGCACTGTGAATGCCCATAGCACTATGTGCCAACCAAAAGCTGGGCTCCTCAAAGCAAACCTTAGGCGGGGAGTGGTCCCGCCCTTTCTGCAGTAGGCCACGGGTCGGGAGTTCAAAGGGACCGAAACCCGTGGTCATGCGAGGACCGGAAAGGGTACTCCCCTGAAGACCAGTATTTTTTAAGCATATCTCCCAAAAACAGTAACTATTAAACCACCCCATCCATTTGAGCCATAAATGCCCCACCAATTTGTCATAAATGCCACACCCATTTAAGCCATAATGCCCCACCCATTTAAGCCATAAATGCCCCACCCATTTAAGCCATAAAATGCCCCATCCATTTAAGCCATAAATGCCCCATCCCCATCTCCCTTTATGTTTTAACTTCACACTTTATGTATGTGTGAAATTTTGAACATCGATGTGCCAGCGGTGTTGGTGCTCCCCCACTCGACACACAACTTCTGTTTTAAAGTTTACATATAACCTCAACTTTGGTTTGGATATAACTTCAGTTTGCCATCTCTCTTTTTCCAGGCGAAAAGAGACAGCAGGTGACTGCATGCTGGAGTTCACTATGCCAGGATGAAGTTTGTGTGGTCACTGAAGTCAACATATATATTTTTTCCAATTGGGGTGTAAATATCTTTCTTCGTTCAGCCTTCAATCAATCACCAATGGTATCTCGAAAACGGCTCAAGTTCTCCGTGCTACGTCCACTCGGCGTCTTCATAGCTTCAAATTCACCCTGGTCAATAAAACACAACGCTCTTTGGCTGCTGTCCGTTGCGTAGGACGCCATTTTCAAATTTGTACGAAATTTTGTACGCGTTCCCAGACCAAAGACCACGGTCATTGGTCTGGGAGCAAGACTGTATAGTGCACACGCGAAATAGCGAGTTGACCAGTACGCACGGCTAACACGGTCTCTTCCCACAGAACTGTAGTGGGCAAGGCTCATGCAAGTAAGGCGCTGCATTCAGCTGCTTACTTATAGCTACAGTAAAAAATACTCACAGCTTTAAGGTGGCGGGGGAAGTCACTCGGCGGAGGTTAGCGAAAACATAAACCTGGGTTACAGTCAGGACCAGTGTTACTCCTAGTTTCAGGGTTAGGGTTTGGTTTAGGGCAATCTTGCTTTCCCTAATTTTAAAAAAGGGTTTTAGTAGCTCATTAATATATTCATGAACTAAAATTGCCACTCGATGGACGCATCTACATGCTCACTGTAGGTAGCGTCCTAACCACCCATGTATCTCAAATCATTCTGTGCCAGCTTTTGTTCAGAGCTACTCCCAAAGTCAGGCTAGACTCATGTTTGTCACTACTCTTGGAATGGACAACTTTGACTGCACCAAAATGAATGCACGTTTCAAAAAATTCACAGCTTGTCTACAGGAGGGGCTCATTCACGAGTGCAAGCAAGCATTACTAGCCCCACCTCTCCCCCTTATGTCGCTAAACAACTCACGGCTCTGTTCCACACACAACCACCGTTCAGCTCCCTTGGGTACCAGAGTGTAGCACCAACGATAAATTGCGTATTCTAGTTAAAGCCCAGCCCAGCACTCGAAGCACCTGGCCACGGTCACCAACTAGGCTAGGCATACAATCGCAAGACCTGGGCCTGCCCAATGAGTACAGTCTTGGCCACTGTGGCCTTTCTGCTGCTTCTAGACACAAGCTTGCTTTCACAAGCAGGCACTACGTACTACTCACAGCTACTGACACTACAGCACTCTACTAAACTCCTTCTTTTTTTTTTTTTTTTTTTTTGTTAAGTCGATCTAAGCTTATCTTCAAAGTTCCGACCACCACATGAAGGGTACCGCCAGGCCACATCTTAACTAACTTAATTATAAACTGATTATTGGATGCCAATGCCGACATGAAATGGGGAAAATCCCCAATTTTACGGACAGTGAACGGTTTGAGACTCCTAAAACGGACTGTGCGCTAAAATTTTACCAAGACAAAGAGTTCTATGGGCTTGGATTCCAGGTTTGTTGACCTTGAAAACACAGGGTTCCCTGCCACCTTAATAAAGCTTGGATGATTAGTTTTAAGCTCTGTCAGTACTGTTTTCTGTGCTGGTCTGTGGCCAGTTATCAAAGCAAATCCACTAGAGGCACTAGTTGTCAAAGTTGTAGCTAACAGATCTAGCTTGTTAACAATGTACCTACCTACCTTAGCCATTAAACACTGAGGCTCCAGAGCTGCAAGTCAGGATGAAGTTTGTGTGGTCACTGAAGTGTCAACATTTTTTCATGTTAGCAATGGTGTAACATCTTTAGCAAATGTAAGTACCTTCATGCTAAGATGGCTAGTTCGGCCACTTTAAATCCTGTGTCACCATGCATAGGTCCCATTTCGTGATGGCAAATGTTTGGCGCTATATAATCTTGCTAGATTATAATTACCTCTCAGCCTTAGTGCTTTAACCAAAGATACTTCAATGACAACTGTATGTAGCTGTGGTGTCAAACTTTAGTAAACCTTTCAGGCATGGAAAGAAATGTTAAAACATTGGAAGTACACGTGGACTTTTGTGGCTTTCAATACTATATATATTTTTTCTTTCCACTTGGGGTGTAAGTATAGGCTGCCTTAACTGTTCTGAGTTTGTAATGCTTCAATACTAATGATCACTATTGACACTGCATTATATTAACCCAACACCAGGTCATTGTCTATCTTACAATTGAGATAAGTGCCAATTTAAAATGAGATTTAATTGTTCACAAGTGGAAGGAATGGATGCAGAACAATCATATTCTGTGTTAGAAATGTAGAAAGTGGTAATCCTGCATTTGAAGCAGTGGAAGATTAGGAATAGGCCAAAAAAGCCTTCCTTCATCTTCTGGTCACAGCACATACAGTACCTGAATACAAATGTTGGCACTAATGTTACACTTCATTTCATTTGGTAGGTTAGAAGTAAACTTGTACTGATATTTTGCTGTTTAAGACTGCAGTTTTTCCCCTATCGCTTTACATTTTGAGATAGACTCATATACAGACCTCAAGGGACTTTAGGGTTATACCGTGGATTGCGTTGGGTTTGCCAAATCCTATTCCGCGTTCTACAAACCACAAGCAATGAATAATATTAACGATTGCGCAATTTCTTTGACACGTGCGTGCAAGGATAGGATCGAGAAAGAGCGGTGAAATGACAAGCTTCGACCCATCTGAAACTGACTATAGCTACCCTCTGTACACGTACGGGCAGTACTATGGTGGCTACCCACTGTATACTCATCCGCCAACGCTAGCAAGTCGGTCTAGTGTGGAGTCGGCACCATTGTCGGTTACTCCAGGGACAACCCCAGGGGCAGTGGCATCTGTGAGTTTGTTGTTGTATTGTGTGCGACGTATTCATACAAATAAATATACACGTTTTCTCTTCATAGTCTACGGCAAATGGTTCACAAGAAAAGTATTCTGAGACAATTGTTTTTTAACTGAAAACTGAGCACATACTTATTTTAGAAATTCCTTTGGCTTCATACTTAGCTAGCACAGTGTTAAAGTTGCCAAATTCCAGGCTTGTGCATGGGCGGAGAAAAGAGCTTGGTTTGGTTTTCATTGGATTTTCGGAAATTTGGTAATTGCTGAAAATCCTGCTACGTCATCTGCCAATCCCATCCTTATGTGCCTCATAGGAAGCACAATTTGTCATTCTAACTTGTAAACTGAATTGACCATGAATATAATGAATATACGGCACTGGAAATCCTGTTCACCCACCCAGCCCTAACCCTTACCCTATGTACCTGTGCACTAACTAAATTATCCGAATTTCTGGTGCCATGTATTCCAACTGCATATAATGCCCATTACCAAGGGAACTTGATGGATGCATGAACACTGTTTAGCTGGCTCATTTGTACACACTGGTTAGGTTCAAGGATGTGCTAGTGACCATGAATTCTATTTAGTGCTCACTGTTTGCTTTCTGTTGCAGACACAACTGAGATGATCAACCCCCAACCTATCAATACCTTGTAAAATTTATAAGCCCTACTAAGAAGAGCAAGTATATCACACGTGTATGGCATGGAGTTGGCAATGTCTTTGAGTCACTGATTCAACTTCAGGAAAAGCTAATGGAAGATTTTCCTGACAAGCTTCCTTCAAGTCCAACGTTTGAGGTAGGGTATATTGAGAAAAGGAATAACGCTAAGAGGTGGATAGAAAATACTGCCGATTTAACTGCAATGTACCACATCTTTCAGCCAGGGAGTACAGTTACTATTTGGTGTGAAAGTAAAGATGATTCCACTTCCACTGACATTACTAATACAACTGCCAGTGCTAGAAGGAAGCGTAAAGTTACCTCGGAAAAGGATGCAGGGAATTCCTCAAGTAAGCGCACTTCTCTGAGTCACGAGGAAGATGTGGATGAGTTTATGGAGTGCGTGATAAGCATTTAGAGGAGGGAAAATACACTGAACCTCAATTACGCCTGTGGGCACGGATGCTAGCGAGGGGCCACCATCAGAGCTTAGATGACCCTCCTAACATCCCTTTGATCACAGGGGCAGTAGCAACAAAGAAGACACCTAGGAGAGATGAGTTGTCTGATGTAGTTGTCACAGCGATGAAGGCTGCTTCTCAGTACTTTTCTGTAGCTACCAAACCATCTGACCAGCTATCCCTGAATTTGGAGAGCACTCCACGTGCAGCTGCTGGTATTTCACCGTCCAGCAAGGCAAAGATTTCTGGAATGTATCTGTCGCATCTGAAATCACTGCAGGAGTTACATGCTAGTGGAACATTAACAGAGGAGGAGTTTGTTGAACAGAAAAAGTATGCACTGCAAAATATCCAAGGACTAAACGACAAGTGACTAAAGTGGTAGTGTGCTAGGTACAGTATATATACGAGCATTTTCATTTACCAGTATCTCTGTATATATTGCCTATGGCTACATGACTGCATCATGCGTATCCTGCATGCATGCTTAAAGTAACCGTAGCAATCATCCGCTGTGATGGTACAAAATCCCTGTAGAATGAAATCATCAAACTCCTCCTCAGTTGCACCTTCAATGACCTCATCATTCTGCTGAAGAAAGTACTTGATTTTTGAGAAAACTTCTTCAGCAGGATTCAAGTCTGGCGAGTATGGTGGAAGAAAGTGAACCAATGCACCAGTACTTTCAATTGCAGCTAAAACTTGGCTGCTATGATGGAACTTAACGTTATCCATCAGCACTACACTTCTTGGATTTTTGCCATCAAAAGGCATTAGTTTTGGGGCAAGATCCCTCTCTGTAAAATCACAAAAGGTGTCCGCATTGACACTTCCTTTTGTAGTGAAGACGTCTACTATTCCACTGACATCCATTGCACAGATTGAAGAGAATCTCTTCCCTCTGACCAACAACCGGGTGTCCACTGCAGGTTTTCCTACAAGTAACAATGTCATAATCAAACGATGGGCGGGGCTAGAAACTAGTCAGTAGGCGTGCTAAGAGACTTACCTACTAAATTGTAGCCAAACTTGCGCATTGCATGTCGCCTGTCGCTCCCACTTTCGTCGATAAATACAAGCATCTCTGGCGAATAGAGTGAACAGTCAGAGTTGAACGGCGCCCGAAGGTCCTCACTTCGCTGTCTGGCCACACGCTGGAGCTTTTTGCGCGAAAAAGTGTTTTTGTGCAGAAAGCGATAAATGGCCGACTCGGATATTGTCGTCCCGGTTGTCTGCTCCACCATGCAAGCGTTGGATTTCGCAGAGGTGAATTGCAGGACGGTTGATGACAGCCTCTAGTATAATAAATTCGTCAATTGCTGTGAGTTTTTTCGTCAATTGCTGTGAGTTTTTTGAACTGTGAGCCTAGGTCTAACCCTGTCTGTAGGCCAAAGTTTGCTCGATCAAATTTGCTTAGCTTAGAAGAAATGACCAGGCAACAAACAGTCTTATGCCATGGGGGAACATATGACTCATCTAACATATACACACGCACTCATTACCACTGCCTCGCTACCCTAAATAGCTGCCTCTAGCCCAAAATTTGCTGCTATTATGTAATATGCCTTCCGCATTCTATAAGCACACCCCACATAATACACATACAGGACGGAATGTCTGCATTTTGGATTAGTAATTGTTATGGTATAATTATGCAGAAAGGTAACTTATTTCATACCTTTGTTTTTGCTACCTAACACGAGTGCAGAAATTTACTTAAGGTCATGCTAAATATATTAGTCGTTTCATGTTGGTGTGCACACCTGCAGAGCTCGCTCTTAAACATTAATATGGACTGACAGCACTAGCGCAGCAGGATGGTTTGTAGGAAGTTTGCATGTATCTAGAAAGTACATACAGTTGAGCAAGAAACATGAAACATGCTGATGGACTCATAAGTAACCAAAAACAATATCTGGGCCTCAGGAACCACTGGTATACAGCCATGCAGACTGGTAAAAAAAATTTTCTCCACCAACTAAACATTAGGAACTATGCGAAACATTGTGTGTTTTCAACATGTCCATGTCATTGCGACTTTCTCTGCTTTGGAAGTACAGTAGATTTTTGCACATTCATAATAGAGAATTTATACGCATGCTAACTCACAGCATTTAAACTTGGCCTTTCATGCTCCTAACGGTTCAGCAGCCATAGTATTGTATTGTGAATATGGCAAATTTAAATAGTTTCACTACCAACTGACTTCGGTTTATCATGAGCAGTTCACCTGCTGCAAAGATACAGAAATCAGTGTTGCAAACTTTATAGATCACTGTGGTTGATAGCCTCCACAGTCATAATAATACCAGAATATCCACAACCTATTTAGCTGTCACTCATCACTCTTCAAGTTGGACTTACAAAGAGATTCTCTGCTGAGACTAGCATCAAGGCACACAAAATTAATAGGAGCAGAAGTTTGCATTACTGAACTGCCTGTCTTGTATAATAGTTCTGAACTGCACTAACGTACTGCACTGCTTTCTGTACGTATGCTAGTACTAAACTGCTGTGTCACTGCATATCTGTGTATACATGTACTGCTGTATGTGTCTATGCTACATTGCTGTCTGTATATATACCAGCACTAAAGTGCTACTCTCTGTATGCTAGCACTAAACTACTGTATTGCTGTCCGTGTATATCAGCTGTATTGTTGTCTGTGTATTCTAGCATCAAACTGCTGCAGTATCTGTATGCTAGCACTAAGACCACTCTAGTAGTGCTTCTGGTCATTGCCCACATAACATTTCGGACATTGAGACAAAACATGCATGTGCAATTCTTGCTGAAGCATATATGCCGTTTAGACAATACTGAAGCAGTACTCCAGCTGCTTTCAAAAGGACGCTGATGTACACTGCATGTATATTTTACCATGTACTTTGCCTGGCCTAATGTGTCACTTCTGAGCTTGTGTAACTAAGTTCATTGCTTTTGTTATAGTTTCATTTCTTTTGCAGATGTCGCCAGCGTGGGAGTACATTTTAGTCGCATTCTTAACTGTAACCAATGTGACATTTCCTGCTTCAGCCAGCTTTTTGGATTCTGATCTCGTCTTCTACAGGAAAGTCCTGCGTTTTACAGAGGAAGAGATTGATAGAGTCAGGGAGGCTGCAATGCCTTGACTTTACCAACATAGAACCTAATGAACAGGGACAGAGAACCTTGGGGAATGCAACAATTGAACTTGCTATGCTTCCATTCAACCTTAAAAGCTGGTTGGTTAATGGAAGAGCAAGGCAAGGTGTTTTCTGGTAGGGAGCAGTGGCTTTCATATGTGCAATAATGCTGCATGGAGAATATGGTGGAGACGAATTAGCTTTGGAAAGTGATTGTCTTTCTACAGACATCAATATATTAATGAAGCTTGCAAGCAACAGGGAATTTCCAACTAGAATCACTTGCTCCATTTCGTGTATTAGATGCCGAACCAGTTGTATTCATTGTTATACATTTCAAGTTTGCAATCGTGTTCTTGGAGAAGAGACAGCTGGGGGAGTTGGCCAACGAACTGCTGTGAACCCAACAACCTAAAGATTTCAAGTATTCACAGTTCTGCAGTGTTGAACTCAGACAGTTTACGATTACCCTTGTAGTATAGCTCGTATACCCATGCAAATGGACCATATTTAGATTTAAGAATGCAACACGGGTAGCTACAAAGGCATGCTATTTGTTGGGAAGTTGCATTACAACTCCCATGGCAAAAAGGTTGATCATTGGTCATCTTGTTCAGCATGCTGTATTCTAAGAGTGCCTATGCATGGTTGGGACTCCTAACATTATCACCAAAGAAGGGGGTGGATAATCAGCCATATGCTGCAATACAGTAACGATACTGGCCACTCCAAAAATGTAACTAAAGTGCAGTATCAAATACTTTCAAATAAAGCTCTTCCTTGTCCTTTGTGTTGCTATTTTCATGCACCAGTGAATTGGTACTTACAAAACCTGGAGTCTGGACTCTGGACTGGACCCGTGCACTGGCATATGGACTGAGATTTGGACCACACATGCAGCAACAGAGTGGCTGTTGGTGTGGATCAGCTTTGCATGCACCATGATGCATGCAGGTGCTTTAAGACCTACATAATACTTGAGAGTGTTGTAGGTTCTGGTAATGCACCTATCAATGTTACACCCTAATAATCCACTCTCACCCTGTACAGGCAGATGAGGGCCATTATAGTGAGTATGACAAAAACAGGCTGCACCTATAGTTCGAAAATTGATTACCTTTGAAGACGTCTCAAATATGGCAATGAACCTTTTCTCTAGCCTAGGCAATGAAGAAGATTCACTATAGTTGTGGAGCTCTGCATCAGTCCAAATCTCAGTTCCATAAGTTCAGTCACGTGTCCAGCATGGTAGAGTCAAAAGTCCAGAGTCTAGCTTTTACTATAGCTCTCCACAACTGCTAAATGTACCATGTCACACACATGAGCTAGGTATCGTATCAAAGTCATGGGGAACCAAGTATCGATACTGTATCATTATATTGGTGGTATCAATATTTATGCATGTACAGTTTCACTCATCTCTACCAGCCTGCCAGACCTTGTACAACTGGTACAAGGTTGTAATCAAAATTTTAGAAATAACAAAATACAGGATATAAACATCACTGCAACATCCTGTTTACATATAAATTAACAAGCATGCCAGTGCAAAAGCAACCTTTTAACAACATCTGTGTAAAGCACATACCCTGTGCGCCACGTAACTTTGCATGTGCTTCCATGAGGATAGGTACAAACCGTTCTCTCACACTGCATGCTGTATGGTGAACGCTGGGAACACTGAGAAACAGTTGTCTCACATTGAACGCGTGGACAGGTATCTGGGTGTGGTCGATGGGCGTGCCCACAGATGCCAACTTAATTTACATTTCAAAGTATTTAGAACGGCCTGGATCTGGAGAACTGACGATTTTTATAGAATGCCACTATGTACCGAGAAGCAGGCGCGCGCCGCCGCGTATATTTTAAGAATGCCACTATGTAACGTACCGAGAAGCAGGCGCGCGCCGCCGCGTATATTGCCACTATGTACGTACCGAGAAGCAGGCGTGCGCCACCGCGTATATTTTAACCCAGAATGCCCGCTGCATTCTGTATTCACCACAGTCCAGTCGAGCGTGGACTCATCCAGTTTTTTGTCATAAGTTCAAAAAGCTGGGCGACCCCAAGAACAAGGCTAAGTACACGCAAGTGTATGCTGGAGGTCGTCTCTGGGATCTGACAATGGGGAGATTGAAGTAGCCACAGATGCCAAATGCTGTGTTGAATTGTTAAACATGTTAAGGTGGCAGGGAACCCTGTCTTTTCAAGATCAACAAACCTGGAATCCAAGCTGATAGAATTCTTTGTCTTTGTAAACTTTTAGCGCACAGTCCGTTTTGGGAGACTTCATCCGTTCACTGTCCGTAAAATTGGGGATTTCCCCCATTTCCTGTCGGCATTGACATCAGTTTATAATTAAGTTAGTTAAGATGTGGCCTGGCGGAACCCCTCATGTGGTCGTCGGAACTTTGAAGATAAGCTTAGATCGACTTAATAAAAAAAATAAAAATAAAAAAGAAGGAGTTTAGTAGAGTGCTGTAGTGTCAGTAGCTGTGAGTAGTGTGAAGTGCCTGCTTGTGAAAGCAAGCTTGTGTCTAGAAGCAGCAGAAAGGCCACAGTGGCCAAGACTGTACTCATTGGGCAGGCCCAGGTCTTGCGATCGTATGCCAAGCCTAGTAGGTGATCGTGGCCCGGTGCTTCGAGTGCTGGGCTGGGCTTTAACCCTTTAAATACTAAATTAATTTCCCTAATGGTCTTGTGCAGACTAGTCCATGCAACATTCTTTCACCTGTATTTCCACTTCTGCCGGGAGTTAGCTCAAGAAACTTGATCCACAGCTTCTTTCAGAAGTTCTTTGCAGGTTCATGACCCTGACCACACCCACTCATTACCGAGCGTTCAACAGTCAGGACCCTCCGACAAGAGAACGCTCCTCCAGACTGAAAGCTGCCTAAAAAGCCAGAAATGGAGTCCATACAAGGTGAAAGCACCGTTTTCTACGCTCGTTTGTACAAGAAAGCAGAAGAACGGGCCATCCAGTGCTGACCAGGCCAGCTGCAACAGCCGCCATGCACTGTTAGCCAGAGCGGTACACCCACCTTCCCTTGTCCCACCCTTTCTGCTAGCGCAGAACCTATCTTCAAAACGGATTGCGCCAACTGATAACATGTGGCCGAATTTCGATTACGACTATAGTCGTCATTCGTTGTTAAAGGGTTAACTAGAATGCGCAATATATCGTTGGTACTACGTTGCCATTGACAGGAAAGCTGAACGGTGTTTGTGTGTGGAACAGAGCCGTGAGTTGTTTAGCGACATAAGGGCGTGCCAGACTAGATAGACAGTGCGTGCGCGACCACGAACGCAGGGGAGCGGAACGGCCCGAGGCTAGGCAACTCGGGCTACAAAGACGACGTGAGCGCGACTTCGAACGCACAGCAGCGGAACGGCCGGAGGCTAGGCAATCCAGGCTAGAAAGACTACGTCAGCGTAACCGTGAACAAAGAGCAGCTGAACAGGCGGACGCAAGGCAAGCTAGGCTTGCTCGAAACCGGGAGGCTAACCGACGAAGAAGGCAAGCTGGAAGAGACCCTGAGCCTCAACGAAACAATGTGCGCGCCTTAGAGGAAGACTGGGTACAGGGTAAGCTTACAGCATTTCATGACAAAATATCAAGCTTATCCTTTACTCATTGTATCTGCTGCAACGAGTCATTCCCTAGCGTCAAGCTCACCTCCAGTGCCTCTGTGTGTAGCCGCTGTTCACGTGACAAGCAAGAGCCTAAACTCTATTCAGCTGCAAACAACTGGATCCAGGTTTAGCATTGCAAGGCCTAACGCAGGTTGAGGAGATGTTGATTTCTCCCGTGATGCCAATTATGAGTGTGTACCAACTTCCTCTAGGTCAGTATGGCTACAGTGGGCATGTTATCAACCTACCACAGGATGTAGCAAGCTTTGTCTGCAGCCTTCCACGCATGCCTAGCCAGCTTGATGTTGTAGTTGTGCGCAAGGAAGGTGCAGCTGGATCACACAAGGACTTTAAGGTAAGATGATCTCGTGTGCTACAAGCACTGCAGTGGTTGATGGAGAACAAACCATACTTCCGTGAGATTTCCCTTCACCATGCTGCTTTAGCTCAACTACCTGAAAATGGTGAGTTACCTGGAATGTCTGCTGTGACCTTGCCTGATGATGAAAGTGGCACTGAATCTGATTTTGAACAAAGCGAAGATCATGATAGTGAACTGCTGAGCAGTATAGTTTTGTGCCAGCAGCTCCTCGCCAAGCAACTGAGCGAGAAGCTGTAGAGCAGGTAGTGTCTGGTGAGCAGCCACTTGCTTGGCCTCCACGTGGTGACACCCCTCTGAATGAGTTTCATTCAGAGGAGTACATTACACTGGCCTTCCCAACTCTCTTTCCTCCTGGAGCTGCGGACTTCACTGCTCCGCGCATGCGCCCTGTTACCCTTGGTTACTATCTGAAGCATTTGATGATGTACAGTGACAGTAGGTTCGCCAGGCATCCTCACTTTAGGTACTTTGCCCTCAACACTGAAATGCGCTGGCGTGCTTTACAAGCTGGTCGTGTTTACGTTCGTCAACACCCTGAGGATGCACACCTTTCTGTGGATGAGTTGCGTGACATGGTTAGTACATCTTTTTCCAGTCGTTTCTGTCACTATGCCAGCTCTCTCAGGGGAACACGTCCATACTGGATGAAGCAACGTAGCTGCTTGATAGCCATGGTGTCGATATGCTTCGGCTTCCGACTGTTTTCTTCACCCACAGTGCTGCTGACCTTCAGTGGCCTGAACTAGCAAACCTGATCTGCCAGGATAGTCCAGAGGATGCAAGTGCCCACAGGCATACAGTCATTGACAACCCAGCTGTAGCTGAGTGGTTTTTCTACAAGCGGTTCAAGCAATCTCTTAAGTGCTTTTACCTGGACATCCTTGGTGCAAAGGACTACTGGCTGATCATGAGGTTTGAGTGGCAGCACCGTGGCAGTCCTCATGTGCATGGCCTGGCTTGGCTGCCTGACTGTTCTCTGACCCTGCTGCAGCTGAGGAGAACCAGCTATTGCATTCATTGACTCTGTCATCTCTACCACCAACCCTGCTCTTCTGCCTGATCGTAGCAACCTGTCAGAAGTACCTCATGCTCAAACGGATCCACACATCTGCAACAAGGCATATGCAGAAGTGACAGACCATGAACAGGACCTTAGCCAGTTGATTGCCACGTGCCAATGCCACACTGTTTGCTCCCCTGCCTACTGCCTCAGGACCAAGCATGGTAAGCAGGAATGTCACTTTCACTACCCCAAGGCTTTGTGTGAGGAGACAGTTGTGTCAGTAGAAGATGGTGATGTTGAGCTTCAAACGGCCAGGAATGATCCACTGATCAACAGCTTCAACCGCATCCAGCTCTCAGGGTGGCGGGCCAATGTAGATATGCAGTACTGTGTCTCTAGGCAGAAGGTGATTTCATATTGTACCAAGTACGTTACAAAGTGTGAGCCTCGTTAGATGGGTCTAGACAGGTAGAGGAACAACTGGAAGAAGGTAAGCCCGCAACTGCATTGTCAGCTCTTGACCACTACACTAACAGGACAGCCACTCCACAGTTTGAGGAAATGACACTGCTCCACTTTGTGCAGCACTACTCGATCCCAAAGAGTGTAGGTGAGGAACCAGAAGTTAGAAAGAAGATGGTTGTGGTGAGGGTGCGTCCACAGTACGAACAGTACTGCCAGCAAAAACTGATGCTACACAGGCCTTTCCGGGAGTACCGGCAGCTCAAAGCTGGATGTGACACCTTTGCTGAGGCTTTTGCTGGCTACCTTCAGTCAGGCAGCATCCCTCCATCTCTGGAGGATGATCTATATCTGTTACAGCAGCAGCAACAGCAACAACAGGATCCAGGTGAGTCTGATAGTGGTAGTGAGGAATATTTGTATACATCTATCGAAATACAGTGGAATAAGACCTGAAAATGTCATCACATGCGATTATTTCATGTAGCGTTAGGTAGACAGATGGTAGGCACATGGAAGGCTCTGCTCGACAAACAATCTTGAGACCCTTCCGGCTTCTAAATCCTATTTCTGTTTGAAGTGTAAACATTTGCAAGGCAGTGCCATGCATCTACTTTGGTACACTCAGAACTGATCAACACAACCCCAAGTATAGTAATGATCGAGTACTGCCCCTTGTGCGACTGCATTCTGTCTACCTGATGTTACATGACATCACTGCATGTGATGAGATCTTCCATGCCTTCTCCCTCTGTATATGCAGGTGCACTGTGGCTGTGTTTGAAGTTTGTATACAAGTCCAGGCTGGGAGATTTTACCACATGAGAGACATCAATGTCTTCCTAGGAAGAGAAGGGGTGTGGAGAATCCTTGTAGCTTCCTGATGGGGAAAATCTCCCAGGCCACCCTCAAAGTGATCAAAAGATGATGGAAATTAAAGCTATGCATTCATTCTTTTCCAGCTGAAATTGTGTCCACAAAAATGTCTTATTTTTGCTGATGTGAACCTGCGCAAGTTCCTATTGTCACTCCAAATTGCTGTCCTTTTTCTATTTGGACTCTTGGAGACACACATCAACAATTAGACAAGAAAATTGTCCCTTACTCCCAAAGTCATTGCTTGATGTTGAAGATGTGAACACAGGTGACTGAAGAGAGACTGAATGGTGAATCAACTGCAGAGCCGTTTTATGCGAAAACTGCAACCAAAGACATTTTCTGATTTCAAGTCAAAGTCAGACAAGGATGCCATTTATTTGTCATAGTGGGTTGGCCTCGTCTCCAGCACAAAATGGGGAAGAATCTGGTCAAACTGCCACCATCAAGTCACTGCCACAGCAGAATGTTGACATGACCAATTGTGCTTTTTGTAAATGGTACTCTGACATTCACATAGACATGATAGCAAAGGCAGGTTTAGCTGTGCAGTATACAATAATTGTATTCCTCAGTGACGACTCATCAGTTGTAGTGTGATAAGACCTCTCCCTCTCTTTGTGAAGGGTGTGGCTGCAAGAATATGATTGTACTAGTCTGTTGCATAATCATAATGTATATAGTATATAGGAATAATACATAAGTATTGTGAAGGACCGACGTGAGGACCTAGAGACCTCAGCTGAGATTCTGTGGTGTGAAATACATATGGGTAGTGTGTGGTGTGCTCTGTTTGGAGTGTACTATCGTCCACCATCAACAGGTGGCGATTGCTTGGAGGCACTATCAGAATCACGGTCAGTAATTTCCCAGCAGAGAATTGGGACAGTCATGCTGCTGGGTGATTTCAATACTGCTGGAATCGATTGGGATAAGTGTTTACCCTCCACGACATCCCCTGTAGTATCCCACCGCCTATGTGAGATCATACAAGAGCATTCACTAGAGCAAATGATGAGAATGCCCACTAGATTTGACGCTATCCTGGACATTGTACTGACCAACTCCCCTCACTCTGTGAGTGATTTTAACTCTGGACCAGGATTAAGCACCAGTGACCACAATGCAGTGGAGTTCACTGTCTCCTGCCAACAGCACCACAAAGTGCAGCACGCTAAGGTTGTCTACAACTATAATCAGGCTGACTTTGATGCATTTAGAGAGGCTCTCCGTAGAACTCCATGGGAGACTGTATTTCTCAGTGATGATGACATTGACGTAGTGTGGGGGAATGGGTTTCTCTTTTCGAGATGACAGTGCAAGCTGTGATACCCACTAAAAGACTGAAAAGGAGAAATCATCTCCCTTGTGTTAACAGGGAAATTCGCAAGCAGATTAGGAGGAAGCGGCATCTCTCTCTGGAAAGTGGCAAAGGACAAGGGAACACCATCAGCATGGGCAAAATACAAGAAACTCAGAAACTGGTTGAAGTCTGAGATTTCTAGAAGCCATTCAGAGCATATCACCAGAATGGCTACCCAATCCAGGTCCAATCCTAAGCGATTTTGGTCCTTCATGAATAGTGTGTTGAGAAAGCAGGGAATGCCTGGGTTGCTAAAGACACCAAGTGGTAACACAGTCTGTTCCAGTGCAGAAAAAGCAGATGCCTTTAACAGATACTTCCACTCTGTTTTACTGGTGCTGTTTGTCCAACTGTTCACCCACTGCCCCGTGCATCCAGCACTCCCCTCATTTCGGCTCTCAATATTCAACATGAGGAAGTAAGAAAGGAATTGAGTTAATCCGTCAAAGTCGAGTGGTCCTGACAACATTCCAGCAAGATTACTTAAAGAAGGAGCATCTGAGATAGCACCATCACTGACCAAAATTTTTAAATTATCTCTTCATCTGGCGAAGGTACCATCAGTGTGGAAAGATGCAAATGTTATTCCACTGTACAAACGTGGGACAAGTCAGCTGCTAAGAACTATCGCCCCATTTCGTTGACATCCGTGGTGTCTAAGGTCATGGAAAGAATAGTTCGTCAGCACCTGTATGATCACCTATCCACTAATTTCCTGGTCTCAAATGTTCAACACGTTTTCCGTCCTGGTAGGTCCTGTGAATCGCAGTTGCTGGATGCTGTCCATGTATGGAACAAGTGGATGGATAACAGGAAGTCAGTGGATGTGTTGTTTCTGGATATATCAAAAGCTTTCGATAAGATTCCTCATGTATATTTGTTGGAGAAGTTGAAAATGGTGGGCATTGATGGCAGTCTATTGTCTTGGATACATGGTTATCTTAAAAACAGGAGACAAAGGTGCATCATTGAAGGATGTGTTTCTGGATGGCTTCCTGTAACATCTGGTGTTCCTCAAGGGACTATTCTTGGTCCATTACTGTTCCTCCTTTATATCAATGATATTGCAGATAATCTCACTTCTAAGGTGGCTCTTTTTGCTGATGACTGTGTCCTGTCTAGGGAGGTCCAAACTAGAGAGGATCAATTGGAATTGCAGAATGATCTGACCAAACTAATAATGTGGAGTAATAGGTGGCAAATGACTTTTAATCCAGAGAAATGTGAGGTCCTGGAGCTTGGGAGAGTGAAGCAGTCATTATCTACATCATACTTTCTGAATGGTCAGAAGCTTTCAGTTGTTGCGAAGCATAAGCACCTTGGGGTCGTCCTTTCTACAAAACTGAGTTGGAGTAGTCACATTGACGATGCAGTTGCCAAGGCTAGAAAGGTGTGGGGAATCATTCTGAGAACTACTAGAGGAGCCAATGTGTTGGCTAAGCTCCAGCTTTACAAATCTCTTGTGGTTCCATTACTTGAATATGCATCACCTGTATGGAGCCCACACACCAAGAAAGATGCTCAAAAGCTTGAGTTGGTGCAGAGGCATGTGACAAAAGCAATCCTAGGATACCAAGATATGGACTATGAGACCCGACTGCGTGTATTGGGATTGGTGTCTCTGGAGGAATGTAGGAGGATCAAGGACCTGGTCACATGTTACAAGTACATAAATGGTTTCACTGATGTTGACATTCATTATTTCTCGCCCGGTTGTTTAAGAACTAGATCCAGTCACAACCAGAAGTTACAGACTCAGTCCTGCCACACTAATTGTTTTATGTTCTCTTTTTTTAACCGTGTCGTGCCTGCATGGAATTCCCTTCCTAATTTTGTTATTTCTGCTCAGAATCCTGTCTTGTTTATAAAATATTTGTCTTTGTATTCCAGTCTAGGTCATTGATAGGTAACACCAGTTAGTGTTGATGTGTTTGTTTCTTTGGTATGTACTCACTAATGTGTTGTTGTTGTTGTTGTTGTTGTTTTTTTTTTTTTTTTTTTTTTATTTCTGGGATGAGCCTACATAGGTCTGGTACCTCCTGCTCATATCCCTTTCATCATTTTGTGAATAAAATCTTTTCAAGTTCAAGTTCAAGATCAAGAGCATTCACGGTCAGTGATACAATATAATCCAGATTAACTATATTGCTGGCATTTTTGGACAACTCTACTACATATGCTGAAGATTCACAGGTTAGCAGGCTTAGCTGGTAGCAGAAACGCTGCGCTATACGCTGTTCACGCTATGCAGCTGTATAGGTTTAACTCCACCCATCCACGCATGCGCAGTTTGTTAGCATGAACTTCGTACAGAGACAATGTTCGAAAAGGGTGCGTCAGATAGAAATTCGCGGCGAGGTTTGAGACGGTTACATCATCTCATTAAGACATTTTGCGCTGGCATTGCATGACTGCTGTACTTTGACCTCGACTGCTGACTTTTGCTTGCTTGGCAGGGCACCCAGCCAACTGTTCTACAGCTCTTCCTAAGGTATTCAGTAGAGATTTACAAGTGTCCCAATGCATCAGAACTCATAAAACCCAGCAGGAGTCCATGTGGGTTGCATAAATTATGGCCTACTCTGGTACATGTACACATAATTAGCTACTGAAGTTCTTTATACTCTCCATCCTGGAGTGACAGGCCTGTGTTGAAGTAGCATGTATATTATAAAAGTTTGGTTGAAGACATTGATATTAAATGTTTGCAGCTCCACAACCAGGTGACTGAGATTTTCTTGGAGGTGTCTGCATGCATAGATCATCCCATAGAAAGAGGGAGCCTGCATGGTACACACTGTTTGCAATCACACTTCTTGTATGTTTTGGTCTGTAAGTCTTCTTTGTTACACTATTGAACTTTGTGCGTCACTTGATATATACCAAAAAAATACCTATAATCTATATTTCGGTACTTTTTACTGTAGTACAAGCACCTAACCTTGTGAGACAAATGCTAATGGTTGGCTGGGCACCTTGCCAAGTTAGTTGAGGTCAAAGTGCACTACACCACTCAAACCTGCAAGACAAAATCCAGTAAGAAAAAGACACCAACTGTGCTCATGATGAGAAAGCGACGAAAAGACTCAGCCACTGCCTGGAAACAATTTGGTGTCCTGACCAATGTGCGTAAAATAGATGAATGTACGTTCTAAACAAACTACACTGTCAAAATGTGTACACGATGATACACTGAAGTGTTGAGAACTTGTACTGTGCTAAATGTCTCCTCATCCAGCCTGGATAGTTACTTGGATAAGTCATAAACAGCAAATGTACACAAAGGTTACACAAAGTTATGTTGACCTGCATAGAAAACGTACCAATACAGGGCCACTAGAAGAAAGTTGAGGAGTGTCAGGCTATTGTGTAAAATGCATGGGGAAACTGGTTTTTAGACCTATTTTTTAGCAGTCAGGAAATGAACTTAAACAGGCAGCTACACTGTAAGATAGACTACAACTATATACAGCTTATCTGCCTGAATTTAGTCTGGGAACAAGAACACACACAAGATGTGCATAAATAGCACCAAGTTGGGCAAGTCAGCTGGAAAAAAAAAAAAGATCCGGCCATGGCCTGACCAGCCATACCAGTTCCAGTGCCTATATTATAATATAACAAAGGATAACTTAAGTCAGGTAGCCTTATTCTCAGGCCACCGTCAGATTTACAGATCCCCTCTCAGTACTCATGACCATCATTAGTAGCATTTCCAGAGAAGTTGGATCAAAGTTCCATTCAGAAACCTGTACTATACCATTGAGTAAATCTTTTTATGCAGAAATGTTATTTCCTTGTGAAATTTAGTACTTCCAACTTGAATGTCAGAAATGATAAAACATGCATGCATTCCTGATCAAGCAGCAAATAGTCATATGTTGAGCCATCCAGGCCTCCCAATGAAAAATGTCTGATGAATTAATTCAAATTCCTATAGTCAAAAAGGCATGTCCAGCAAAATAAGAATGGAACACTGATGCATACAGTTCTCTATTGATTATACACTCTTCGATTTTGGTGGCCATCTGATGTTCCAGTTGGAAAGCATCCTAATGACAACAATATTGAATCAAACCACCAGATGTCAGACATTGTGGAGAAGCTTACATCTGGAGACTGACATCACTACTTGTAGTCATATTGCTGAAATTGACAATTCTGCTTTCAGTGACACATGTAAATCATACCCATTTCTTTGCAATACCCCTACAGTCACTTGGTTGTTAAGATGCAAATATTACATGACCATAGCAAGCAGTCAGGCAGGTCAGATTTAGTCCTGACCACTTTTCTGCAGACCGAACATGCACATGAGCACTTTGAATTAATAATACATGTCGAGTTGCAGATATAAAAACTAGTAAGCTGGGCCATCTCCAAAAAGCTGGCCACACTGGACAGACATGCTTCCTATACTGACAAAAGTAAACATTTCATCAGGATTTTGCACTATTTGCAGCCATTTCAGCTCACACCACGGGCATAATTCCTTCACTGGGACAAAGACAAAGATCCAACATGTTGCCGATAATGCTGGCCACACATTTTCATCTGTCAGTGTCACCAACCAAACCTTTATAGTGAAACAAAGGCCTGTCACCCCAGGATGGGAGAGTCTAAAGAACTTCAGTAGCCATGTGTACATGTACCAGAGTAGGCCATAAGGCCAGGCAAACTAGATTCATTGTTTTGCATCAGCGCCCGCATCCTCTGAGACCTGCCACCTGAACTGTCATTATCGCCTTCCAAGCAATGACATGCCCACTTTTAATGCATAGATTTGCCGAGTGAATATAGTATTTGCTAGTAATGAATAATGACCGCCCACCCGCATGTAAATCGAGTAATTGGCTGATGTGAAACAATAAATCTAGTTTGCCTGGCCTAATTTATGCAACCCACATGGACTCCTGCTGAGTTTTATGTCAACTTATGAGTTCTGATGCATTGGGACACTTGTGTAAATCTCTACTGAATACCTTAGGAAGAGCTGTAGAACAGTTAAATTGGCTGGGTGCCTTGCCAAGCAAACAAAAGTCGGTAGTCGAGGTCAAAGTACAACAGTCATTCAATGACAGCACAAAATATCTTATGAATAATTAATGATGATGTAACATTTTCAAGCTGGGTGTATCCCCTTCACGTCAGCATGAAACAAGTTCACGCCCATAGCTCCACCCACCAGATGTGGTATTCACCCTAATAGGAACCTATTCAATGATCCCGAGGGTGTAGCCCGAGGGATTATTGAATATTGCTGAACTTACTGCTATTACTGCTGTGCATGGCAACATTAGACATTAGAGTCACTGAATGTGGACATCTATAGAGCTAGACTGATTGTGTTGATGTGGGTGCAATATTGAGATATATCAGAATTCAAAAGTACTGACACACCAGTCCCTCTTTGAGGAGCTACAATAAAAGTTACTGTAAATTGTATCGTAGGAGATTACAGGATTATAGGATGTGCAAGCATGGGATTTACAAGCATGCACACATGGAAGAGAACTGATCTATCTTGAAAACATATTTAGCTATGTTACATGTTGCATAAACAAAGTACTGTTGGCCACATATGTATCAAATGTCTTGCAAATACTTGCTGCTAACAAAGCAAGCATGGGATTTACAAGCATGCACACATGGAAGAGAACTGATCTATCTTGAAAACATATTTAGCTATGTTACATGTTGCATAAACAAAGTATTGTTGGCCACATATGTATCAAATGTCTTGCAAATACTTGCTGCTAACAAAGCAAGCATGGGATTTACAAGCATGCACACATGGAAGAGAACTGATCTATCTTGAAAACATATTTAGCTATGTTACATGTTGCATAAACAAAGTATTGTTGGCCACATATGTATCAAACGTCTTGCAAATACTTGCTGCTAACAAAGGTGGGTACTCTTTCATAGATGAATGCACCAACACTTGAAAGAGCACCAACCTTCTCTTTTAATTTAAGGAGTCCTATGAACCCATGGGCACTCTTAGAATATGCATGGCAATGCTAATAAATAAAGCAATGATCAAACTTTTTAGCCTGTGGAACTTGTAATGTGATTCCCTAACAAATATGTACCATGCATGCATCATTGTAGCTACCAGTGTTGGCAGCAAACTCATAACTTCATGACCTATACAACCAAACTGTCTGAGTTCAGGTTTACAGAAATGTGTAAACTAGACGACTTTCAAATCGTTGCATTGTTGGGTTTACAGCAGTTGCTCGACCGACTCCCCAAACTGTCCCTTCTCCAAGAAAACGATGGCGAACTCGAAAATTATAAACAATAAACCCACTTGGGTCAGTCTCTAATGTATGAAATGGAGCAAATGTTTCTATTTGGAAGATAATTCCCTGTTGCTTGCAAGCTTCATAAACATAATGATGTTTGTAGAAAAGACGATCAGTTGCAATAGCTAACTTTCCTTCTTCTCCACCATACTCTCCATGCAGCATCATTGTACCTGTAAATCGTACATGAAAGCCACCATCCCCTCCTGGAAAGCATCTTGTCCTAGCTCTGCCATTCACCAACCAACTGTTAAAAACATATGTATGGTTAAATGGGATCATAACAGGTTCCATTGTTGCATTTCCCAAGGCTCTCTGCCCCTGTTCATTAGGTTCTATGTTGGTAAAGTCAAGGCCATAGGTATTTCTGAAGAACAGCATTGCGGCCTCCCTATCTCGATCAATTTCTTCTTCTGTAAAACGAAGGACTTCCCTGTAGAAGACAAGATCAGAATCCAAAAACCTGATTGGGTTGGGAAGTGTCACATTGGCTACAAGTGTCATCACAGCCTGAAATGGCTCATTGCACGTTTGTGACTGGGCAGCAACATTGTGTAGATTGAGAAAACCAGCTAAAAACCACACCCACACTGGCAACATCTGGAGAAAACAAAAAACACAAATAAAGAGCACTGAAGTTACTTACACAAGCTTATATCAAACCATAAAATTGAAAGCGTGATTTTGTTTCAACTGTCAATTTTTGCAAAGTGGTCGCCGCATGCTGACGGGGACCGTCACCTTACCACATTGTCCTGGACAAGCGCCGTGGGCGCTCACAGCTCGTGCACTAAAAATTGAGGGTGGGCGGTTACACGGAGGAGGTGCTTCGACTATCCCCGCGCAAGCGCCCAGACCGGATGAAAAGTTAGCTGCATGGGTGTACCGAATCGACCTGCAATGGCTGCATCGTCGCTTCCCCCGTGCTTCGTCAAGGCCAGCCCGTCGGTGGAAGAAGCTGTATCCAGCTAGAAAGCGGACCGACTCGTAGCCTTGTTGCCAAGCTTTAGCATCTGTATTACGTGCTGCAGGCGAAGAACGCTGCGAGCAAGACTACGCGGACGGGAGTGTGCGAAACTTTATGCCGGATGTCGTGGCGCCTGAAGCACATCAGAATGATCGCGGCTATTTACGTGAGCTCAGCGGACCTACCTTCGCATGGTGGGCGGTTATCCGGAGGGTCACAACAAAACTATTAAAATGGGGGGTGGGCGCTTGCTCGGGACAATTTAGTTAGATAACAAAACATTTAGTGGCGCTTTGCCCCAAATTGGCCCCTGAGAATTACGAGAGCATCGTACAAAAATTTGCTGGGGAGCATGGCCCCGGACTGCCCTAGTTGCTGCATTCCCGCGGCATCGTATAACTTAGTAGGCAAGTGCAAAGAGTAACAGTGTTAGACGTATATAGAGCAGTACAAGCATAGTGTGCAGGCAACAGTGTAGTACTCAGGTGCATCAAGGCCTGAAGTTATATTCTTGGTCGTATTTACAAACTGTTCAACTTTTTCACCTCAAATTTTCAACGGTGATAGTATGGGCATTGTTCCATTTGTGGATGCAACCACACCCACGCATGTCGTCACTATGGTGAACAAATTTCCCGGCAAACTCGCGCACACTGGGTTGGTATCAATGTACTTTATGTAGAAAAAGATCCCTATACTATAAGGGTCTTTTTTATGTAAACTGATCCCTATACTATAAGGGTCTTTTTTATGTAAACTGATCCCTATACTATATGGGTCTTTCTTATGTACTACTACTTATGGGTCTTTTTTGTATGAAGTTCCCTATACTATATGGGTCTTTTTTTTTGTACCAAGCCTCCTATATATATGGGTCCATCTTATGTATTGCTCCACCCATTCTACATAAGATGGTCCCTATATATATAGAGTGTCATATGTACTATTATGGGTCCATCTTATGTACACCGATTATTGTGGGGTCTTACTCTTGTACATAAGATGGTCCCTATATATGTAGTGCCATATGTACTATTATGGGTCTTATGTAGAATGGGTGGAGCAATACATAAGATGGACCCATATATATAGGAGGCTTGGTACATAAAATAGACCCTTGGACAAAGCCTGAGTATTCCGTATTCTAAGGATATGGATTGCATAAGTACATTTTTCAGCTTAAAATGCCTTCTAGGCAGCACAACTCAGCCTAAATCTGCCGTTTCATGCATACCATGCAAAATCAAAAGAGGCCAAAAGTAAGAAACTATATTGGTTGTTCGTTTTTAGTGACAAACACGACGAACAGAGATAGTTGGCGAAGCCGTAACGTTCTACAAGAGACTGCCATGCAGATGGAATTTCCACGAAAGAGCAAAAACAGTAGTCGGTCGTCATGGGATGGATCCGTTGTCGCCTCTCATTTGCAATCTTCCGCTCCAACATTCTGTGCATTCGTGGAAGCAGATCTTCTGGCCACCGTCCAAACCAGGAACTACACTCTAGCCACATCAGAGGGTCGTGTTCCCTCGAGCTGCTGTAGTGGACTTTTCCGTTTTATTAATTTATATATATCTTTATATATACCATCATTCCTCGTTTCTTTCTTTCTATTCTAAAGTCATATCCAACCCTTCACCCCATGGAAGTGGGCTTATTCAAAAAAAAAATAAATAAAAAAATAAAAATTAGTGCACATTCCAGCGGTTGGTGTACTGCATGTACAAAGCGGAAGCAGCTGTGCAGGCAACACTAATGCGTGTTATGTAAAATGTGCTTTATAATATCTTTTCTGCTCCAACGCAATGCGCTGGTCAGAAGTTATCCGAAATGTTTCTGAATCAGATACCTTTTCCCCAGGATACCATCTCCACACATTTTGCAAGACGAAATTAACAATTTGAAGCCTTTTGCGCATGCATAGTAGAAGATCACTACTTTGATGAGAGGTCACTCTTGCCCGTGAAAGTTGTCCGAAATTTGCGTACAGGAGATCCTTGTCGGAAATTCGAACGACTAACCCCGGCTTCTGGCTTGTCAACGTAGCTGCTACTCATGGTTCTGCTGCGTACCGTGAGGAAGGTAAGCTTAACTATTTGTCTCGCACTGAATAGTAGTGAAATGATCTACTTACAAATCTATTCACAATTTACCTCTCACTCAACACTTTGATATAGCTACAATCACCGAAGCCTTACAATTCTAGGGCGGTTTCTAAACGTCCTATGGCTAACATTTAACAGCATAACTTCTGTTTCAGACTTCAAATACGTGCCAAGTGCAACGTTACACTATTTTTAAACTATGTAAGCTCAGAAAAAAGCTAACATAGTTGTAGGCAGACTACTTCACACTAGTATATACGCAGACAGTGATACAGCAGATTAGTGGTGCTTGCATAAAGATGCAGCTGATTATAGTGCTAGAGACAGCATTCCAGCCGTTAAGTGAGCTCGAGACAACAGTACAGTAGTTTGTGTTAGGCAGCAGTGCATGCAACAATTTAGTGCTAGAAACAAATGCAACAGTTCAAGTGCAAGACAGACAATAGTTTAGAATTGCAAACCTTTGCTCCTGTGATTTCGGTGACTTAGTCTCTTGGATGACAATCTCCTTGTAACAAAAGTAACCAAGCTATAGGCAGAGTGACAGCTGAAGAGACTGCATGAGTTTAATATGTAGCTATGCTACTGACTAAATATTTGATGAGTGGAAGCTATCAACCACAATGATCTGTGTGTCGGCAAATTTGTGTACTTATGAATATGCACAGTCATGCTAAACCACAGTATGTAGTGTATCCAATTAGGATTTCTAGTATTCACGTCTCATTGCAGCAGGGATGAACCAAATTTGCTGAAGTATAGCATAGCTAAGTATAAATTGTTTCATGGTGTGTGGCTTCACTTTTGGAGGGCAAGAGTCTCCCAGTCTGCATTTGGTGCAGCTTCGTGAGTCCTTACCATTAGTGCTGAAAGATAAAAGAAGTTGCTTCTCTTAAGATGAACCCACTAACAGTTCAAAAAGGGACCAAACTAGGTAGGGATTAGTCTGGCAGCATCCCAGAGAAGTCACTCTGGTTGTAGGCAAGCTAAAAGGACAAGGGTTATCACAGGTATTTGCTATATAATTGAATAAACAACCACTGAGCAGCCTGATCTAACCATCTTTCTCAGATCAGATGTTCAGTGGTTTTAGTATTTGCTGACCCATGAATGTAAACCGATCCACTGATCATGTGATTTGAGCAGGCCAGATGTCCAGTGGTCATTATCTGCAGGATCGTGGTTATAAGACAGTCCAGGCAAGTTGCCTCTCTGGTCGTCTTATGTAATTAGCCAAACTACAAAGCTTTGATACGTGACCACTGCCTCTTTTGCTTGTCTGCAACCAGGGTAACCACATTGTTACACCGAGCACATGCACAAGGGGTACAGCGTGCATTTGTGGAAAACTGTTTGTACAGATTCTCATGGAAATACCTCCATAGTTATGAGGAGCCCAGGGTATGCACTCTACAGAGCTTTAGTTGTTAAAGTGTTGGGTCTGCCTCTAGAATCCTGTAGGGGATGTGACTTCAGACTTGAAATGTTGCCATGGTGATACCAATTTTTTATTACAATTGTGATAGTCCAAATGACTCAACATTGAAAATATAGAAACTAGCTATCAGACTTATGGTTGATTTATAAAAAAATTGTCAAACTTTGGTTAGGTCCGAAGCCATGCCCTCTGGATTCTAGAGGCACACCATCTATATGTATGTACACAGGATGTTGCGATTGTGATGTTTATATCCTGTATTTCTTTATTTCTAAAGCACTTTTGATTAAAACCTTGTCGTACAAGGTCTGGCAAGCCGGTAGAGATGGGTAAATATCAATACCACCAATACTGATACCAACAGTATTGATATTTGGTTCCCCATGAATTCGATATGATATAGCTTATGATCGTGACATGGTATATTTAGCAGTTTTTGTAACTGTAAAAGCTGGATTCTGGACTCTTGACTCTGCTGTGCTGGACTCATTGACTGGACTATGGACTGAGATTTGGACTGATGCAGAGCTTCACAACTATAGCTAATCTTCTACTGTGAATTATCGCTGGGGCCTAACATTGATATGTGCATTACCAGAACCTACAATGCTCTCAAGTATTTAAAAGTAGGTTGTAAAATCCCTACTCCAGGCATGAGTTCAGTCCAAAGTCCAAAGTCAGCTTTTATAAGTATCAAGTCGTGGGTGCTTAAAGATATTGACAGGAGGGAGAACGAAAGCCGTGTTATGAGCATTATTTGAAAATATTTAGTAGCTACGGCTTAGTTACATTTTTGGAGTGGCCAGTAATAGGCCCAGTATCATTAAAATTTTGTTATTGGATCACAGCATATGGCTGGTATATACACCCCCTTCTTTAGTAAGGAGTCCTACCCATGGGCACTCTCACACTGAACAAAATGACCAATGATCAAGCATTTTTTGCTGTGGAAGTTGTAATGTAACTTCTCAACAAGCACAAGGAAGAGAAGGATAATAAGAGTAAGCAAGCCAAGGCCCAATTCATTAATGCTGTTATTGGCTCCGTCATAACGAGGTTACAAGTAAGCCTGATTCTAAGGTCCAACTGAAAGAGAGCTCTCACCCCCCAAAGCAGTAGTTCCAAATAATGCCACCCATCCTTGCATGCCTACAGCAGAGCTGCCAACTCTCTAGTCTCGTCCCCAGACCAAATTTTTCGCGCGCGCCCTGCGGACTCGTCGAAAAATAGGGTCTGGACACTTTCACTACGAAAACTGGGGCATGTTTACATACGGCGGTCAGTAAATTGGGTAATTGTAGGTGTTAATTACATTATCAGCTACCAGCAGCGTTTGCTTTGGCGCCAAAAAATTTGCAAGCTGGCTATTTGTGATGACGCATAACGCAATTTACTTTACCTGAGCAATCTGATTGGTGCGACAACATGCCGATACGCTCGTATGATTACGCCCCAGTTTTACCAGTGAACGTGTCCAGACCCTATTTTTCGACAAGGCCGCAGGGCGCGCGCGCGAAAAATTTGGTGTCTGGGGACGAGACTACCAACTCTCACGCATTCTGCGTGAGACACACGCATTCCACACGCATTTAGTCACCACCTCACGCTCACACGCACCAAGGCGTAAAACTCACGCGCGCACACGACTCGATCCCTGACCACGCCCCCCACTGACAGGTACGAGACTTCCGTACTATGTAGAATGACTCGGGAACCGCTGCACGAAGAGGACGACAGTGTGGAAGGGCCCAGTCCTTAGAAAAGGCAAGAACTGGATGACAGGAGAAGCGTAAGAAAGTGGAGTGGTGCAGCTATATACTTACAAGAGTAAGTTTCAGAAGGGCTGGCAACAGAAGTGGCCATTTGTTGAAGCAGTAAAGGGTGATCTACATTGCTTTCGCTGTACACTCTGTGCAAAAACTGTATCGTGTGGACACCAAGGGGAAGCAGATGTTCTTCGTCATGCTGAGTCTGCTCAACACGAGAGAAATGTGAAAGCTATGAAGGCTAGCCAAAAACTGACCTTCAAGCCCACCAGTCCACATACTAAAGGTTAACGTTACAAGGGCTGAAGGGAAGGTTGCTAACCTACTTGTACAACATAACATCTTGCTGTTGCTGACCACTTGGGTCCTTTGGTTAGGGATGTTTTTAGTGATAGTGTAATAGCCAAGAGCTATATATGCATCAGCAAGGATGAAAACAACTTGCATTGTCAATGGCTCTCTAGCACCGTACTTTAAATCATCCTTGGTGAGTACCATGAAATCTGAGCCATTCTCCATTGCAGTTGACGGATCTAATGACACCGGCTTGGAAAAGGTGAACCCGTTGACTGTAACAGTCATACTTTTTTTCAATGTTTCAATTGCATGTCTCACTCTTGGAGACCCCTATCTCACTCCTTTTTGTGGTAGATCTCACTCAGTTGCATGTCATGAGGTTGGAACCTCTGGCCTACAGAGAACCAACCTGAATCATTTCAACAGGACAATGATGAAGAAGTAGCAAATGATGGAGAATGGACTGTTGTGAAAAGGAAGAAGCCCCATGATACTGGCCGTGTCTCTAAAACACTTCTCAAACTGAGAGCACCACGTCATGTGTGGGAGGATATGTCCATGCAGCAGTGAGTCCTCTTGCCCCAGTGAGAATGAATTGGATGATGCAGCTGCACCAGTTAGCGTTGCAACACCAGATGATCTCAAGAGCCCATCTCCCATTGTGAACAGACTCAGACATAAGAAGTAGCTAGATTTAGTGATTGTATGTTTGATTGTTGGGTACACCCTCAGTATTAGCCCTTGGCTATTGGTGCTATCCCTTGTCATGCTTCTGTGTGACATAAATTGTTATATAAAATAGAAAAAAAAAAACCCTGGCCATTGTAGCTACCCATGTTGCAAACTCAATTCCAAGAAGCTCCACATATGTATACGAGCTATACTACAATAACAATCATAAATGTCGGAATTCAGCATTGCAGAAGTGTGAATACTTGAAATCTTTGGTTGTTGGGTTCAAAGGTTTGGTTGGTGATATCTGTAAATGATGGCAAACATCAAAAAAGAAGCCCGATCAATGATCTTAGAGCATTAAGAAAAATGACCATGGGGGAACTTAAGACTCCTACGTATAGCATAAACACATGGACTCATCACCATGGCCTTACTACCCTAAAATAGTCACCTCTAGCACAAAATTTACTGCTATTACATAAACATGTCACTGCATATGTACATCTATAGAGCTAGACTGATTGTGGTGAGGTGGGTACTCTTTCATAGATGAATGCACAAACACTTGAAAGAGCACCAACCCCCTTTTTTATAATGAACCCATGGGAGCTCTTAGAATATGCATGGCAATGCTAATAAATAGAGCAGTGATCAGCTTTTTAGCCTGTGGAACTTGTAAAGTTGATTCCCTAACAAATACGTACCATGCATCATTGTAGCTACCTGTGTTGGCAGCAATCTCATAACTTCATAACCTATACAACAAAACTGTCTGAGTTCAGGTTTACAGAAATGTGTAAACTAGACGACTTTCAAATCGTTTGGTTGTTGGGTTTAGAGCAGTTGCTCGGCCAACTCCCCAAACTGTCCCTTCTCCCAGAACACGATGGCGAGCTCGAAATGCATAAACAATAAACCCACTTGGGTCAGTCTCTAACGTATGAAATGGAGCAAATGTTTCTATTTGGAAGATAATTCCCTGTTGCTTGCAGGCTTCATAAACATATTGATGTTTGTAGTAAACACGATCAGTTGCAATAGCTAACTTTCCTTCCTCTCCACCATATTCTCCATGCAGCATCATTGTACCAGTAAATCGTATATGAAAGCCACCACTCCCCACTGGAAAGCACCTTGTCTTTGCTCTTCCATTTACCAGCCAGCTGTTAAAAACATATGTATGGTTAAATGGATTCATAACAGGTTCCATTGTTGCATTTCCCAAGGCTCTCTGCCCCTGTTCATTAGGTTCTATGTTGGTAAAGTCAAGGCCATAGGTATTTCTGAAGAACAACATTGCAGCCTCCCTATCTCGATCAATCTCTTCTTCTGTAAAACGAAGGACTTCCCTGTAGTAGACAAGATCAGCATCCAAAAACCTGATTGGGTTGGGAAGTGTCACATTGGCTACAAGTGTCATCACAGCCTGAAATGGCTCATTGCACGTTTGTGACTGGGCAGCAACATTGTGTTGATTGAGAAAACCAGCCAAAAGCCACACCCACACTGGCAACATCTGGAGAAAACAAAAAACACAAATAAAGAGCACTGAAGTTACTTACACAAGCTTATATCAAACCATAAAATTTAAAGTGTGATTTTGTTTCAGCTGTCAATTTTCGCGCGAATTAAGTGGTCGCGGCACGACGGGGACCGTGACCATACCACATTGTGCCTTGGGCGCTCACAGCTCAAGCACTAAAAATTGAGGGTGGGCGGTTACACAGAGGAGGTGCTTGAATGGTTCGACTATCCCCGCGCAAGCGCCCAGACCGGATGCGAACTTAGCTGCATGGGTGTACCGAATCGACCTGCAATGGCTGCATCGTCGCTTCCCCAGTGCTTTGTCAAGGCCAGCCCGTCGGTGGAAAAAGCTGTATCGAGCTAGAAAGCGGACCGACCCGTAGACTCGTTACCAAGCTTTAGCATCGTTCATCGCTTGTATTACGCGAATTTCGTGCTGCAGGCGAAGAACGCTGCGAACAAGGCTACGTGGACGGGAGTGTGCGAAACTTGATGCCGGATGTCATGGCGCCTGAAGCACATCAGAACGATCGCGTCTATGTACGTGAGCTCAGCGGACCTACCTTCGCATGGTGGGCGATTATCCGGATGACCACAAAGGCACAAACCCACCCCCCACAAACTTGACTGTTAAAGTGGGGGGGTGGGCGCTTACCCGGGACAATTTAGTTAGAGAACAAAACATTTAGTGGCGCTTTGCCCCAAATCGGCCCCTGAGAATTACGAGAGCATCCTACATGTAGAAAAATTTCCTTGGGAGCAAGACCCCTGACTGCCCTAGTTGCTGCATTCCCGCGTCATCGTATAATATAGACAAGTGCAACAATAACGGTGCTAGTCTTAGAGCAGTACAAGCATAGTGCTAGTGTGCAGGCAACAGTGCAGTACTCAGGTCATTAAGGCCTGACTCTCGGAAGTACCACAAAATTTTAGCTGAACTTAAAATAAGAGTATATTCTTGGTCATATTTACAATGCACTAACAATTCACTGATCTATAACAGTGGTTAGAAGTATATACAATGGTAAATCTTCCCACTTCGTCAACTTCCCACTTTGTCAATTCCCATTTCGTCAATTCCCACTTTGTCAACATTGACCAAATGGGAATTGACAAAGTGGGAATTGACAAAGTGGGAAGTTGACCAAATGGGAATTGACGAAGTGGGAATTGACAAAGTGGGAATTGACGAAGTGGGAAGATACCGGACATTGCTTCATTTGTGGGTGCAACCACACCCACGTATGTCGTCACTATGGTAAACAAATTTTCCGGCAAACTCGCGCGCTCGTTCAATAAACACGTCAAGGCGGACGTCTTCTACTTAGCCAAACTGGTTCTGCGTTTCACAAGTACTAGATGTGACAGGGAGTATTACAAAAAGCTCTTGGACAAAGCCTGAGTATTCCGCATTCTAACGATATGGCTTGCATAAGTACATTTTTCAGCTTAAATGCCTTCTAGGTAGCACAACTCCGCCTAAATCTACCGTTTCATGCACACCATGCAAAATCCAAAGAGGCCAAAAGACCGAGGAACAGAGATAGCTTAATGGACCACCTCACATAAAGTAGTCAGGAACTAAACGGGCACTATGCGGCCACGACAGCAAATATTGCATCATGGTTTACTTTAGCGCTCATTCCAGCGGTTGGTGTACTGTGCAAAGCGGAAGCAGCTGTGCGGGCAACACTAATGCGTGCTATGTAAATTGAAGCTTTATAATATCTTTTGCGCTCCAGCGCAATGCGCTGGTTTAACAGATCAGTTAATTTTTCCCCAGTATACCATCTTCACAGTTTTTGTAAGTCGAAATTAAAAATTCAAAGCCTTTTGCACATGCGTAATAGAACATCACTACTTGGATCAGTGGGAGTTCTCTCAGCTTGCCCGTGAAAGTTGTCCCAGGGCCGGCCACGACAGCAAACATTGCATCATGGTTTACGAGTCAATAAAAAGAGGGAGTATGCCCAACGTGTCCGTGAAGTGGAGCATGGAGTCTTTACACCCCTCGTTCTTTCAACAACTGGTGGTATAGGCCGCGAAGCAGCAACGTTCTACAAGAGACTGGCAGATGAAATTTCCACGAAAGAGCAAAAACAGTACTCGGTCGTCATGGGATGGATCCGTTGTATCATTCCTCTTTTCTTTCTTTCTCTTCTAAAGTTATATCCAATCCTTTACCCCATGGAGGAGGGGGCTTATTCAAAAAATAAATAAATAAAACATCAAGATTTATTTTACACATTCCAGCGGTTGGTTTACTGTGCAAAGCGGAAGCAGCTGTGCGGGCAACACTAATGCGTGCTATGTAAACTGAAGCTTTATAATATCTTTTGCGCTCCAGGGCAATGCGCTAGTTTAACAGAAGTTATCCGAAATGTTCCTGAATCAGAAATGACTTTAATTTTTCCCCAGTATACTATCTTCAGTGAAGATAGTATACTGGGGAAAAATTAACAATTCAAAGCCTTTTGCGCATGCGTAGTAGAACATCACTACTTTGATGGGAGGTCTCTCTTGCCCGTGAAAGTTGTCCCAGGGCATGCATGTACATGCATGTTGCCGATGTTGGCCATACCCTTGTAGGTCCGTGTCGAAGTTTGAACTTTTGAACTTTGAACTTTCACTACTTGGATGGGAAGTCTCTCTTGCGCCGTGCATGAAAGTTGTCCTGTGTCTGAAATTTACGTACAGGAGACCGTGATTCTTGGCGTCGGCAATTTGAACGACTAACCCCGGCTTTTGTCTTGTGAACGTAGCTGCTGCTCATGGTTCTGCTGCGTACTGTGAGGAAGGTAACTATTTGTCTCGCACTTCTGAACTCGTTCCCAGGCCACTCCCAGATTTTTAACTCGCAGCCATGGAGAAAATTCGGGAGAAGGCAATACTACGTCACGGACCGGAAATGGTGGACTCGGTTTCGTAATGATGGCAACGTGCCCACGCAAACTTTACTATTCGATCGCTTGCTGCATATGCGTGGGCACGTTGCCATCATTACGAAACCGAGTCCACATTACGTACTAACCGAGTCCACCATTTCTGGTCCGTGACGTAGTATTGCTCCCAGGCGATTTTTCGCCACGGCTGCGAGATAAAATCTGGGAGTGGCCTGGGGACGAGGCTAAGCTATAGTAGCGCAATGATATACTCACAAGTCCGTTCGTCTCACTCAACACTTTGATATAGCTACAATCACCGGAGCCTTACAATTCTAGGGCAGTTTCTAAACGTCCTCTGGCAAACATTTCACTCCTGACAGCATATTAACTTCTGCTTTTTTTACTTCACATTTCTGAAATACGTGCCGAGCACAACGTTACACTATTTGTAAACTACGCAAGCTCAGAAAAAAGGTAACATAGTTGTAGGCAGACTAGTTGACACTAATATACGCAGACAGTGATACAGCAGATTTTTGTGGTGCTTGCATACAGATGTAGGTGCAGCTACATGATTATAGTGCTAGAGACAGCATTCCAGCAGTTAGTGCTAGAGACATGTGCAACAGTTCAATGCTAGACAGAATTTTAGTGGAAATTAGACAAGATGCAACAGCTCAAGTGCTAGTGAAACAATAGTTTAGTATTGCAAACCTTTGCTCCTGTGATTTGAGTGACTTAGTCTCTCAGATGAGAATCTCCTTGTAACAAAAGTGGCCAAGTTGTAGGCAAAGTGACAGCTGAAGAGACTGCGTGAGTTTTATCTGTAGCTACTACCAACTAAATATCTGCATGAGTGGAAGTTATCAACCACAATGATCTGGGTGTATACCTATACAGCAAATTTGTGTACTTATAAATGTACACAGCTCATGCTCAACCACAATGTAGTGTATCCCATTGGGATTTCTAGTACTCACAACACATGGTTTTGCTGCATCAGAGCCGATACATGCTGAGGTATAGGCAGATAAGGATTATCAGAGGTTTTGCTAATAAATATTGCATAAACAACCACAGAGCAGCTGGATCTGACCATCTTTCTCAGATCAGATGTTCAGTGGTTACTAATTGCTGACGGATGGATGTAAACTGATCCACTGATCATCTGATTTGAGCAGGCCAGATGTCCAGTGGTCACTATCTGCAGGATCATGGTTATAAGACAGTCTAGGCTGGTTGCTTCTCTGGTTGTCTTATGTAATTAGCCAAAGCTTTGATACATAACCACTGCCTCCTTTGCTTGTCTGCAACCAAGGTAACCACTTTGTTACCCTGCACACATGCACAAGGGGTAGCTACAGCGTGCATTGTGTAAAAACAGTTTGTACAGTTTCCCATGGAAGCACATGCACATAGTTATGAGTTGCCCGGGTATGCGCTCTACAGAGCTCTTGTTTTTAATGTGTTGGGTCTGCCTCTAGAATCCAGGGGGCATGGCTTCAGACTTGAAATGTTGCCATGGTGATACCAATTTTATATTACAATCTTGATAGTCCGAATGACTCAACTTTGAAAATATGTATCAGATTTATGTTTGATTTTTTTAAAAAATTAATTGTCAAACTTTGGCTATACTAGGTCCAAAGCTACGCCCTCTGGATTCTAAAGGCTCACCATCTAGCTATATGTATGTACACAGGATGTTGCAATTGTGATGTTTAGATCCTGTATTTCAATATGATAGCTTATGATCGTGACATGGTATATTTAGCAATTGTGGAGGGTAATTGTAAAAGCTAAATTCTGGACTTCTTGACTCTGTTGTGCTGGACTCATTGACTGGACTATGGACTGAGATTTGGACTGACACAGAGCTTCACAACTATAGCTAATCTTCTACTGGGAATTATTGCTGGGGCCTAACATTGATAGGTGCATTACCAGAACCTATACAATGCTCTCAAGTATTTAAAAGTAGGTTGTAAAGGCCCTAATCCAGTGCATGAGTTCAGTCCAAAGTCCAAAGTCCAGTTTTTACAGGTACTAAGTCACGGGTGCTTCAGGATATTGACACGAGGGAGAACAAAAAGGACTTGTGATGAGCATTATTTGAAAATATTTGGTAGCTACTGCACCGTAGTTACATTTTTGGAGTGGCCAGTAATAGGCCCAGTATCATTAAAATTTGTTATTGCATGGATCGCACCATATGCCTGGTATATACACCCCTTTCTTTAGTGATAATGTAAGGAGTCCTACCCATGGGCACTCTCAGACTGAACAAAACGACCAATGATCAAGCATTTTTTGCTGTGAAAGTTGCAATGCAACTTCCCAACAAACCATACCATTGTAGCTACCCATGTTGCAAAATCAATTGAAGCATAGACTATGTTTTCGGGGTGAATAAATTGCTATTTCAGGCGCTCAAAAGTTCACCAATTGTTCTTTTTAGCGATTCACCGCCAACAATGAAGCGGCAACTGAACAGGCTGAAGTCAAACCATCTTTCTGTAAACACATGAAAGCGTAACATGCATGGTGTATAAGCTTGATGCTCTTCTGACATACATGTATTTCCAGTATTCTCTGCATGCTGCACTATTCCAAACCCCACCTGCTGCTCTGCCAACGATAGTACTTTCATGCAAATTTGATGTCAGCTGGCTCAGCAAATTAATGCATATGGACAGCCAAAAATTGGATACAATACTCTATGAGTCATGTAGCTACTACAGTTCTGCTTCTGTCCCAAAATGGCCTCAGAAGCAATCTCTGAGCATCTAATTCCTAAAAATTTCCTGGGGGAGTATGCTCCCAGACCCCCTAGTCTTGCATGCTTATGCATACATACATACACATCAGACACCCATGTAGCCCCCCTTCTGATAATCCTGGCTATGGGCCTGCATTTAGCGTTGTTATTTGTAGTACTAGTCTCTGCTCAGCCTTCCCCACCAGCATAAAGCAAGGGAAAGCTCAGAAAATGTAGCCACATTGTGCTCAATGGCCCGATTATGCAGTACAATGTCTACTGGAAATATACCACCTGAGTTATAGGGACACCTCACTATAGGGGACAAAATGTTGTTCCCAATGGTGTCCAGTATAGAGGGGTTCCACTGTACATACAAATAACCTTAATACATAACACTAAGTATAAACTGTCCCAGTTGAAAACTAGAGAAACGTAAAAACTTCATGAAGTTCAAGCCGTTGGGTTGTTGCATTTATGGTAGTAAATCGGCAAACTCCCCAAATTATTCCTTCTCCAAGCATACGATTACGAACTCGAAGTGTAATAACAACGTAGCCATCAACTGGTACACTACGAATTGGGGCAAGTGACTCTAAATGGAAGGTAAGTCCCTGTTGCTTACAAGCATCAAAAACATAGTCATGTTCGTACAAAAGATTTTCATCTGTTGAAACTGATTTTCCTTCTTCTCCACCATATTCTCCATAAAGCATCATTGGACCTGAAAAGCGTACCCGAAAGCCACCAGCCTGTGCTGGAAAGCACTTTGTCCTTGACTGACCACTTACCAACCAGCTGTTGAAGACATATGTAAGGTTGAATACACTCCTACCGGGCTCAAATGTTGCATTTCCCAAAATTCTCTGTCCCTTATCATTAGGTTCTACACTGGTAAAGTCAAGACCATACATATCTCTGAAGAAGTGCATTGCAGCCTCCCTGTCCCGATAAATTTCTTCCTCTGTAAAACGCAGGACTTCCCTGTAGAAGACAAGATCGGGATCCAAAGGGCTGGCCGAAATGGGAATTGTCACATTGGCTACAACTGTTATTGTAGCCTTGAATGGTTCTTCACACATCTGTGACTCGGTAGCAACGTTGTGCAGATTGAGAAAACTTAAGAAGACAACTGAAACCCACAGCCTCGCTGCAGACATCTGAAAATGAAATGACACAGAAGTAATGATCAAAGTTGTCACAGAATCTCAACGAATGACACATCAAGTTAGGCTAGAAAATGACATTTATAGCTTTTCTTCAGCACATGCATCGTCTGCAACCTACCATCCACAAGTTTAACCAGTTTTGTGAGTTAGTCATCTATCTCGCAGCTAGCTAGTTTATGACTTTTTTTGTACTTTTGTGTCTACTTTGCCATTGGTTAGATATAGACACCACACTAACTTTTGACTTTGATCAAGACAAGTAAGGTCATTCAAATTTTATTAGTTGTTTAACAGATTTTCCACCTGACTTTTTTTTGAATGCCACTATGTACAAGAAGCTGGCACATGCCTCCAAGTATATCAACCCTTGGTGCCATGCACATGTGGCCATGCACATGGTGAGGATCGAGCCTCTGCCTTTTCATAGTTCCAGAGGATGAAACAGGTATGCCATTGCTCGTGTATTGATATAAGCCAACTGTGTTGATTAGCTGCCTATTAACCAAACAAGAGCGATGACTTCGTCTAGTGTGTGGGTTTGTTGTTTGAGACAGCATTGAAGCAGTTAAGAGAACTCAAGACAGCAGTGCAGTACAGTACTTTGTTTTGGCAGCAGTGCAACAGCTCAAGTGCTAGACAGACAATAGTTTAGTATTGCAAACCTTTGCTCCCGTGATTTGAGTGACTTAGTATCGCAGATGAGAATCTCCTTGTGACAAAAGTGACCAAGCTGTAGGCAGAGTGACAGCTTAAGAGACTGCGTGAGTTGGAAGCTATCAACTACAATGATCTGTGTGTACATGCAGCAAATTTGTTATGAATATGCACAGCTCATGCTAAACCACAATGTAGTGTATACCCCATTAGGATTTCTAGTACTCACATCTCAGATAAAATCTGGGAGTGGCCTGTGAACGAGGCTATGGTTTTGCTGCATCATGCAGAGACTAACCAAATTTACATGCTGAAGTTTAGCATGATGGTTTCATGGGGTATGGCTTCACTTTTGGAGGGCAAGAGTCTCCCAGTCTGCATTCAGTGCAGCTTCGTGGGTTCTTACCATTAGTGCTGAAAGATAAAAGAAGCTGTCCACTGTACGGCAGCCTCTAGAACATGTCTCTGCCCTCCTGAAGTGGGACACTTGATTGACATTTGCAAACCATCTATACATACAGCTAGGACATATGGTACAGGTGTAGGGGTTGTGACTTAAGAGACAAGGTACATCTGCATGTTGTGTAAATAACTACCATATATAGTATTCATGCTCAGATATAATTTCACCAATCTAAAGAGGCACCTGCAACTTGACCCACTAACAGTTCAGAAAGGGACCAAACTAGGTAGGGGACACCACCAGCATCTCAGAAGAGGTCACTCTCAGATCAGATGTTCAGTGATTACTATTTGCTGACCCATGGATGTAAACCGATCCACTGATCATCTGATTTGAGCAGGCCAGATGTCCACTGGTCATTATCTGCAGGATCGTGGTTATAAGATAGTCTAGGCTGGTTGCTTCTCTGGTTGTCTTATGTAATTAACCAAACTACAAAGCTTTGATACATAACCACTTTGCTTGTCTGCAACTAGGGTCACTTTGTTACCCGTGCACATGCACGAAGGGTACAGAGTGCATTGGGGAAAAACGGTTTGTACAGATTCTCATGGAAGCACATGCATAGAGCCTAGGGTATGCGCTCTACAGAGCTGTAGTTGTGAAAGTATTGGGTCTGCCTCTAGAATCCCAGGGGGTATGGCTTCAGACTTGAAATGTTGCCATGGCGATACCAATTGTGTATCACAATCTTGATAGTCCGAATGACTCAACTTTGAAAATGGAAACTATAGTACTAGCTATCAGACTTATGGTTAATTTCAACAAAATTGTCACACTTTTAAATGTATACATGAATTAGAAGGTGATTACACATCCATATAGCTATGCTGTACAGGTGAAAGTTATTATACAAAGCTACATAAGTTGTATGCAACACCAACAATGTATCGGTCAATAGTCAATCTCTTGGGGCAATATTGGGAACTGCTGAAGCCTGCTGTGATAGAGGGATGACTTTAGGCTTTGGAATGAAGGCAAATTGACAGCTGTTTCATCATAATCCAGCTCAAAGACACTCCACATTGCAGGAGAAAACTGCTCACCATCCAATCAAGTGTTCTCAAGTAGAAGTACCGTAGTGTCCCGCTAATACGCCCCCTTCGAAAATACGCCCCCCCCCCCCCTCTTTTCCGCCAAAGTTCCTGCACAGGGTAGTTTGACTCGTTATAACGCCCCCCGGTGAGCGTCTTCTGGAACATCAAAACTACACGTGCTTACTATACGTTGCAAGTGCGTTCAGTAAGACTATAGTAGTCGGTGAATCTTTTGTAAGTTTTGTGGCTTTTAGAAAAGCCGGTTAGATGTTCCAAGTTTTAAGCTGCTAGTTTAGCAAACAGGTTTATCAGTCTGTCAAGATGTTTTTGTTTCCCTCTGAAGATGTACACGCACGGAACCACGAGTCCTTTCCCATCAACTTCAGAACGCCTTCTGTCACCATTGACGATGCAAGTCATCTCGCTGCCACTCTTGTGCAAGAAATACCAGCAGAGTCTGGAAATTTCCCGTGGTACATGACCGACAGTGTTGCCGTTCTTGAGGACAGCTACAGCGAAGTCGTCGTGAATGTTATTGACCTCGCGTTGAACTGGCAGCTCTTCTCCGATGTAGGGAGACCACGTAGCTTTGTAAACGTGATGTCCGCGAACAGTACTCTCGATCCTGAAAGTCGTCGCCATAGTTAGTTGGAAGTGTCCTAATTGCGTACATAGCACTTGCGTAAAATCTTTTGGGGGGGGGGGGGGGGGCTTATAGTCGAGACTAATTGCATCCTCGAATATAAGCCCCCCCCCCACTTTAGGCGGGATGTAGTGTACAAAATGGGGGGGCGTATTAACGGGACACTACGGTATATTAAATAGCAAATCTTCCCACTTTGCCAACTTCCCACTTTGTCAATTCCCACTTCATCAATTCCCATTTGGTCAATGATGACAAAGTGGGAATTGACGAAGTGGGAAGTTGACAAAGTGGGAATCGACGAGGTATGAGTTGACAAAGTAGGAATTGACAAAGTGGGAACTGATTAAGTGGGAAGCTATATGTATATACACACGATTGTGAAGTTTAACGTCCTGTATTTCTTTGTTTCTAAAGTACTTTTGATTACAACCTTGTATCAGTCATACATGCAAAGTCTGGTAGGCCGGTAGAGATGGGTAAAACTATACAGACACAAATATCGATACTGATACTAACAGTATTTGGTTCCCCATGACTTCAATATGATAGTTCATGGTCGTGACATGGCAGTTGTGGAGGGTAATTGTAAAAGCTGGATTCTGGACTCTTGATTCTGCTGTGCTGAACTCATTGACTGGACTATGGACTGAGATTTGGACTGATGCAGAGCTTCGCAACTATAGCTAATCTTCTACTGGGAATTATTGCTGGGGATTAACATTGATAGGTGCATTACCAGAACCTACAATGTTCTCAAGTATTTTAAAGTAGGTCATAAAGTCCCTACTCCAGTGCATGAGTTCAGTCCAAAGTCCAGCTTTTATATGTACCAAGTCATGGGTGCTTGAATATATTGACATGAGGGAGAACACAAAGCCGTGTGATGAGCATTATTTGGTAGCTACTGCACCTTAGTTACATTTTTGGAGTGGCCAGTAATAGGCCCAGTATCATTACCCTGCGCGCATGCACAAGGGGTAAAGTGATCAGTCATGTCCGTCTGTCGGAAAAAATGCCAGCTCTTCAGATTCAGACCATTAAATTAGTGCTGAATACCTTCAAACTGTGCAAAAACCTTGTGCTTGTTTTTGCTAGATGCACTCTACAAACGCTTAAAATCCTGCGTTTTGAGTTGGCATCGTGGGCATGCCTATCACCACACCCAGATCCCTGGCCACCTGTACAATGTGAGACAATGGTTTCAGTGTTCCTAGGGTTCACTATACAGCGTGCATTTGTGAGATGTCCTCAAGGAAGCACATGCATAGCTACGTGGCACTAGCCTCGTCCCCAGGCTCTCTCCTCAAAAATGGGGGGAGGAGAGAGCTGGTAACATCCGCGGGAAAAGTTGTCGACTTCCGGCGCCTTGCTCTGGCGGTACCAATCAGATTGCAGAACGAAACCATGTGTACACGTGACATTTTGTCCACTCAGCAAAAAATTGCCAACTCAAAAATGAACTTATAAGCGTAGACTACACCTCGAAGGTTGGTGAAAAGCAGTTTTCGGATGTGCGGAAGGTGCGCAAGTCCAGAGAGTCCAAGATCGAAGTTTGCTATAGTTGGTTTGCAGGACCGACTCGCTCACCATACTTCGCAGTTCCGAGTTTACATGTACAAAGTGCGTCACGGAACTCAACAGAGCTGCGGATGCCTCAAAGACGAGGAGCGAAATTGTAAATAGCTTGCGCTGCTACCAGGTATAGTACCGATATTGCACGGCAGCTTATTAAATCACATGACAATTATTACTAAAGTGGGAGCGTCCTACGTTGATCACATGAATGATGACGCGCTGGAAGTCGACAGCTTTTCTCGCGCGAATGTTACCAGGCTCTCTCCTCCCCCCGTTTTTGAGAAGAGAGCCTGGGGACGAGGCTAACGTGGCACATGGGGTATGCACTCTAGTTTGTTATTGTATGGCAGCATATGGCTACTATATGCACCCCCTTCTTTAGTGATCATGTAAGTAATCCTACCCACGGGCACTCTCAGACTGAACAAAATGACCATGTAGGCTATACTACAATAGTAATCATAAATGTCTGAATTCAGCATTGCAGAAGTGTGAATACTTGACGAAATTGAGTTGTTGGGTTCACAGCATGCAGTTCCTAAGCCAACTCCCCAAGCTTTCCCTTCTCTAAGAACATGATTGCACTTGAAATGTATAAACAATGAATCCACTTGGGTCAACCTCTAATGTACAAAGTGGAGCAAGTGACCCTTGTTGGAAGGCAATTTCTTCTTGCTTGCAAGCTTTATTGACGTCTGTGCATGACAGGCCTGTGTATGACGCATGCAACATAAAATGTTTGGTTGGTGATCTCTGTAAATGATGGCAAACAAAAAAAGAAGCCCGATCAACGATCTTAGAGCATAAAAAATAACCATGGGGGAACATATGACTCCTATAGCATAAACACACACTCTCATCACCATGCCCTGACTACCCTAAAATAGTTGGCTCTAGCACAACATTTACTGCTACCGTATGGCCAGAAATATTGGCAGTCTTTAAATTTGGCCTAAACAAACCGTAAAAAAGTATTGGCGGAATTTAAATTTGGCGGTGGCATCTCAGGTCGGTTTATCAAGGAGTGTTGCCATCTCTCGCTTGAGGTACTTGAACGAAGCCATGAGTTCGCAAATTTACAAGAAATAAAACTGGCAGCATACTAGCGCCGATCTAGCTACTTGTACATCCATCTAGAGGGACGCTGGACAGGGCCAAGAGCGCTACTGCATGCGTTACGTCATTATGCATTGCGTACGAAATAATATTAGTGGATTTTAATTTGGCGATTTCAACCCCGACCGCCAAACCACCAAATTTAATTCCCCATCAAATTTTCCGGCCATACGGTATTACATAAACATGTGCATGGCAACAAGAGACATTAGAGTCACTGCATGTGTATATCTATAGAGCTAGACTGATTGTGTTGGTGTGGGTGCAATATTGAGTGAGATATATCAGAACTCTCAATAGTACATACACCCACACCTGTCCCTCTTTGAGGAGCTACTATAAAATTTACTGTTAATTGGTGTATTTCAGTAGGAGATTACAGCATTATGGGATTTACAAGCATGCACACATGAAAGAGAGCTGATCTATCTTGAAAACATATTTAGCTATGTTACATTGTTGCATAAACAAAGTAGTGTGGGCCACATATGTATCATAAATCTTACAAGTACTTGCTGCTAACAAAGGTGGGTACTGTTTCATAGATGAGTGCACCAACACTTGAAAGAGTACCAATCCACTTTTTAATTTTATGAACCCATGGGCACTCTTAGAATATGCATGGCAATGCTAATATATAGAGCAGTGATCAAGCTTTTTAGCCTGTGGAACTTGTAATGTCAAATACGTACCATACATCATTGTAGCTACGTGTGTTGGCAGCAATCTCATTACTTCATGACCTATACAACATAACTGTTGAGTTCAGGGTTTACAGAAATGTGTAAACTTGACGACTTTCAAATCGCTGCATTGTTGGGTTTACAGCAGCTGCTCGGCCAACTCCCCAAGCTGTCCCTTCTCCCAGAACACGATGGCGAGCTCGAAGTGTATAAATAGTAAACCCACTTGGGTCGGTCTCTAATGTATGAAATGGAGCAACTGTTTCAATTTGGAAGGTAATTCCCTGTTGCTTGCAAGCTTCATAAACATATTGATGTTTGTAGACAACACGATCAGTTGCAATAGCTAACTTTCCTTCTTCTCCACCATATTCTCCATGCAGCATCATTGTACCTGTAAATCGTACATGAAAGCCACCACCCCCTACTGGAAAGCATTTGGTCCTAGTCCTTCCATTTACCAACCAGCTGTTAAAAACATATGTACTGTTAAATGGATTCATAACAGGTTCCATTGTTGCATTTCCCAAGGCTCTCTGCCCCTGTTCGTTAGGTTCTATATTCGTAAAGTCAAGGCCATAGGTATCTCTGAAGAACAGCATTGCAGCTTCCGTATCTCGATCAATCTCTTCTTCTGTAAAACGAAGGACTTCCCTGTAGAAGACAAGATCAGAATCCAAAAACCTGATTGGGTTGGGAAGTGTCACATTGGCTACAAGTGTCATCACAGCCTGGAATGGCTCATTGCACATTTGTGACTGGGCCGCAACATTGTGCAGATTGAGAGAACTAAAGGAGACGGCTAAAAGCCACACCCGCACTGGCAGCATCTGGAAAAAAACAAAAACAAATAAAGAGCACTGAAGTTACTTACACAACAGGGCCGTAGGAAGCAAAAAAAAAAACCTGTCCGGCCAAATTCCCATAAGGGATGAGGGATGGCGTACTTTGCACGCCATAATCTAGGGGGGTGTGGGGCATGCTCCCCCAGGAAATCTTTGAAAATTACTCCTTCTAAGACTGCTTCCGGTGGCTTCTCAGACGCAAACCATTGTATAGATGAAAGCAGGGTCTTTCACATTGCCGGCGATCTTCATCTTCCCCATCTTGATGGCTGTCACGCACGTATGGCAGAAGGCTAAATCTGTAGTTGACTCGTAGTGTAGCCACTGCCACTTATTAAACCAAGATCCTCATGCACGGGAGCTAGAACGACCATCAAGGTTCAAAGTTCAAACTCGAACACGTGCTTGCTGTCGAATCGCGAATGACTGAGTCTAGTCGTCTTCCCGAGGTTGGTGAAGTATACCCCACCAACCTGAGCATCATATCTTTCCAAGACGCCAGTTCGGCAAGTCCAAAGTTGTCAGTCGCAAGAGTCTGGCTTCACGAGACTAGCTTTCGTGAGTGGCGGCGCGCAAGATACAATTTTTATTTTTAATGCTTACAAAAACCGGTACGGCCATGGCCGTATCGGCCGTAGTGGCTCCTACGGGCCTGCACAAACTATACAAATCAAAACGATAAAATTTAAAACGTGATTTTATTTCAGCTGTCAATTTTCGCAAAGTGGCCGCCACATGACGGGGACTGTGACCTTACCACATTGTCCCGGACAAGTGCTCATGGGAGCTTGCAGCTCAAGCACCAAAAATTGAGGGTGGGCGGTTATACGGAGACTATCCCCGTGCAAGCGCCCATACTGGATGCGAAGTTAGCTGCATGGGTGTACCGAATCCAGGCCCATAGGCAGGGGATTTGAGGGGTCACTCTAAAAGTAGGAATGAGGAAATGAGAATGACGAATGTATTCTGTCCATACAGCGTGGGCGAGTTCATTCGTTTGCCCACATGTAATTAAGTTCTCTCTACCTATGACGTTTCTCACATGATGAATTTTACCAGGCTCTCCCCTTCGGTTCAAATCTAAGGTCCACCAGTGTGAATTCATAAGGCTTCACCGTTGATCACGCCCATTTATCACGTGATGCTGTACAGTAGTTGACAATGTCTGTTGCGGGTACTAAAGCAGCAATTCCGGAGATGTTAGAGAGCAGTTTTGAGCATGAAATTTTGCATGAAGGCTAAGTACAATGTCACTTACCTGATTTTTATTTATTTATTTTTTTGGGGGGGGGGGGGGGGGGGGGGGGGGGGAATTGAAACATAGCTGCGTTTGTTCAGAACTAACAAACGAGGCCTTCTTGGGGGTGTGGTCCAGGCGCTTTTTTGGCTTGCCCAAAGACTACAGTAGCCTGCTGCCGATTTCCCAAAATAAAATTGTAGAGGAAACATGGGTACCTTCCTCCAGAAGACACAAACGGGCTCCTGCAACAGCTGCAAGAACTCCGTCTCGGTATCATCATTGCCATCTCGACACCAACTCTGCCATTTTCATGAGCTTGGCACGAGATTTAAAGGGAGACGAAGACTAATTCTCTGTGCCATGACCTACCGATCCACTGTAGATGCCAAACAACTATTAACTTCGTTCTAGTTTCATCGCTGAATCACAAAAGCAAGCGCAAAAGAAAGCTACTTCGCATCACAACCGCGAGGTCACTTCCGTGAACCAATGACATATTATCGTAATCTCTCCGTATCACGCAAAATTATTGAGCCAGGTACTATGCCTGAGTTTAACGCACATTCCAGCGGTTGGTGCAGTGAACAAACTTGTGAGTAGATCTGTGTGCTACTAGCTAATTGTTCAGAAGTGCGAGACAAATAGTTACCTTCCTCACGGTACGCAGCAGAACCATGAGCAGCAGCTATATACGTTCATGCAAGCCAGAAGCCGGGGTTAGTCGTTCAAATTGCCGACAAGGATCTCTAGTGTTGCCCGCACAGCTGCTTCCGCTAAATTGTTGCGCTGCTGCCTAACACAAAGTTACTATACTGCACTCTGTCTCGAGCTCTCTTAACTGCTTCAATGCTGTCTCCAGACCTATAACCAGCTGCGCCTCTATATTTGTATGCAAGCATTAATCTGCTGTATCACTGTCTGCGTTATCACTGTTAGCTCTTTTTATTTTTTTTTGAGCTTACGTAGGTGTAACGTTGCACTTGGCACGTAGTTTAGGAATGTGAATTCAAAAAAGGAAGCTATGGCTGTTAGGAGTTGAAATGTTATCCAGGGGAGTTCTAGAAACGCCCCCAGAATTGTAAGGCTCCGGCGATTGTAGCTATATCCAAGTGTTGAGTGAGACATGAATTGCTAGAAACAAGTGCTATAGACAGACAATAGTTTAGTATTGCAAACCTTTGCTTGTGTGATTTCGGTGACTTAGTCTCTCAGATGAGAATCTCCTTGTAACAAAAGTGACCAAGCTGTAGGCAGAGTGACAGCTGAAGAGACTGCGTGAGTTTAATCTGTAGCTACTACTGACAATATATGCATGCCTGATGAGTGGAAGCTATCAACCACAATGATCTGTGTGTATATACAGCAACTTATGAATATGCACAGCTCATTCTAAACCACAGTGTATTTCTAGTACTCACATCTCAGATAAAATCTGAGAGTGGCCTGTGAACGAGGCTATGGTTTTGCTGCATCATGCAGAGACTAACCAAATTTACATGCTGAAAGTTTAGCATAAGTACAGATTCTTTCGTGGTATGTTGCTTCACTTCTGGAGGGCAAGAATCTCCCAGTCTGCATTCAGTGCAGCTTCGTGGGTTCTTACCATTAGTACGAAATGATCAAAGAAGCTGCTTCTCTTAAGGTAAATGCTCCACTGTACAGCAGCCTCTATAGATCATGCTTCTGCCCTCAGAAGTGGGATACTCAATTGACATTTGCAAACCATCTATACATCACATATTTTACAGGTGTAGGGGTGTGACTTGAGAGACAAGGTACATCAGCAGGTTGTGTAAATCACTAGTATTCATTTCACCAATCTAAAGAGGCACATGCAACTTGACCCACTAACAGTTCAGAAAAGGACCACACTAGGTAGGGATGACACCACAATTGTCGGAAATCTGATCTGAGAGATCTATGCAGCTGCTCTCTGGCTGTTTATACAAGTAGCAAAACCTCTGATAACCCTTGTCCTTTTAGCTTGCCTGTTACTATGTGCTGACCCATGAATGTAAACTGATCCTGATTTGAGCAGGCCAGATGTCCAGCGGTCACTATCTGGTTATAAGACAGTCTAGGCTGGTTGCTCCTCTGGTTGTCTTATGTAATTAGCCAAACTACAAAGCTTTGATGCATAACCACTGCCTCCTTTGCTTGTCTGCAACCAAGGTAACCATGCACATTGTTACCCACGCACATGCACAAGGGTACAGCGTGCATTGTGTAAAAATAGTACAGATTTCCATGGAAGCACATGCATAGTTATGTGGAGCCCGAGTATGCACTGTACAGAGCTCTACTTGTTAATGTATTGGGTCTGCCTCTAGAATCTAGGGGGCATGGCTTCAGACTTGAACTGTTGCCATGGTGATACAAATTTTATATTACAATCTTGATAGTCTGAATGACTCAACTTTGGAAATATGGAAACTAGCTATCAGACAAAAAGGATCAAACTAGGTAGGCATGACACCACAATAGTCTGGCAGCATCCCAGAGAAGTCACCCTGGTTGTAGGCAACCTATATAAAAGGACAAGGGTTAGCCATCAGAGGTTTGCTTTGCTAATTGCATAAACAACCAGAGAGCAGCTGGATCTGACCATCTTTCTCAGATCAGATTTTCAGTGGTTACTATTTGCTGACCCATGAATGTAAACCGAGCCACTGATCATCTGATTTGAGCAGGCCAGATGGCAGATGTCCAGTGGTCATTATCTGCAGGATCGTGGTTATAAGACCATCCAGGTCAGCTGCCTCTCTTGTTGTCTTATTAAATTAGCCAAACTACAAAGCTTTGATACTTGACCACTACCTCCTTTGCTTATCTGCAACCAGGGTAACCACTTTGTTATCCTGTGCACATGCACAAGTGGCATTTGTGGAAAAACAATTGTACAGATTCTCATGGAAGCACATGCATACTTATGAGGAGGAGCCCGGGTATGCGCTCTACACAGCTTTAGTAAAGTCTTTGGTGACTTGGGTCTGCCTCTAGAATCTAGGGGGCGTGGCTTCAGACTTGAAATGTTGCCATGGTGATACCAATTTTATAATACAATCCTGATAGTCTAAATGACTCAACTTTGAAAATATGGAAACTAGCTATCAGACTTATGATTGATTTTTGTTTTAAAAATGACAAACTTTGGCTAGGTCCAAAGCCATGCCCTCTGGATTCTAGAGGCACACCGGCTATATGTAGACAGGAAGTTGTGATTGTAGTGTTTATATCCTGTTATTTCTTTATTTCTAAAGCACTTTTGACTACAACCTTGTACCAGTCGTACAAGGTCTGGCAGGCCAGTAGAGATAGATAAAATGATACAGACACAAATATTGATACCACCAATACTGATACTAACAGTATTGATATTTGATTCCCCATGACTTCAATATGATAGTTCATGGTTGTGACATGGTAAATTTAGCAGTTGTGGAGGGTGGTAATTGTAGAAGCTGGATTCTGGACTCTAGACTCTGCTGTGCTGGACTCATTGACTGGACTATGGACTGACATTTGGACTGATGCAGAGCTCCACAACTATTGCTAATCTTGTACTGGGAATTAATGGTTGGGCCAGTATAACATTGATAGGTGCATAACCAGAACCTACAATGCTCTCGGTACTTACTAGGAGTACGCATGCCTCGCGCCGCGCAATGCGCCAGTGTCGCATTGCGCATGCGGGTGCATGGGGCCCGCGGAGCAAGCGTCCAGAAATTGTGCGCACTACCTGCCTCGTTCCCAGGCCCCGCCCAGCTTTCCGTCGCTTGCAGTTCGATTTTTCGTTCGCGCGGGCAGAGCCTGCTATGCTGGTTTAGTGGGAGCCAAAAGAACAATATCTGGCCTGTGAAGATTCTCCAGTACGTGCTTTCTACTTTTGAACTCTTGTTCTCTTCGAATCCCGCAACGTACGTGCCTTCATACGCACATCCCGAGAATAGATCCCTCATTCAGAGCCTCGCGCTAACAGTGCGCTCGGCAAAAAGTAGGTCGTAAAGTCCCTAATCCAATGCATAAGTTCAGTCCAAAGTCCAAAGTCCAGTTTTTACAAGTACCAAGTCATGCGTGCTTCAGGATATTGACACGAGAGAGAACAAAAGGACTTGTGATGAGCAATATTTGGTAGCTACTGCACCTTAGTTATATTTTTGGAGTGACCAGTATCAGTGGCGTAGCTACAACTGGGCATACCCGGGCCTGTGCCCACATTAAGGTGGTACTCCACCCTGTTTTTTCAAGACTTGGAATCGAAGTTGATAGACTTCTTTGCATTCTTCAACATTTCACTGTCCATAAAATTGGGGATTTTCCCAGTTTTCTGTCGACATTGGCATCCAATCATGCATTTATAATTAAGCCTGGCAGAACCCCTGATGTGGTGGTCAATAAGCCTAGATCAACTTTTTTTTCAACATCCTAACCGCACCCCAAGTAGAAAGAAATCGAAGGATTTGTGACTGAATGCAGGTTGACAGCCCAGTTTGTCTTCCCACCCAGTCAGCGGCATAATGGCTATTTGGAAAGTCTATAGTTGCAAAGAGTCACTTTCACAACAGGAATTGAATGGGTGGTGGGTAATCCATTCCTGCTGTCCGATTGGTTGCTACTTTTTGATTTGCTGCTGGTGAGGAGAACTCTCAACAGAAGTGTTACTCTAGTTAAGTATAAAACAAAGACAAAATAAGCCTGTCTACTTCTTTCACCAATGTTTTCGCTAGCACGCCAGGCAGTCTCTGTCTAAACAGCTGCTCTCCCTAATGCTCAGTATCTTAGCCCACCCATTTTACTACAGTGGAGATAGTAACAAACTACCAGTGATGCGCTTGCACGCAACTTTGTATTTTTGTTGGTGTGGCTTCTGCTTAGTTTCGTTTTGCTGTTTTGTTTCTTGATTTACTAACACCCAAAATGGTATGCTAAATAAACGTCACAGCATCAAACCTCTGAAGATTAGTCTATCTTCCTTCTATTACCAACTAACAACAGGTAAGTACTAATGCATACTATGGCACACATGCGCTAGTCTGCATCTGATCCCCATGGCTATACTAAAACTACATAACTATACGCACAGTGTTGAAGTCTAACTCAATAGGGCAGAAGGAAGGCATGATCTCGCCTTGAACCCAGCGTTTCATTCCAGATTTTGTCTCCATGGATAGCTCAGAGGAGGAATAGTTTGGTAACTTTGCCTGATACTTTATTAACGTTTTTTATCTTACACTTCAGGATTTTGTGCAGCTGTGTTGGAGCTACTGGAGGATATCACTGAAGTACAAGACTCTTTAATGTGCTCAGCAAGCAGAACTTCCTTTTACTTGTGTGACTTATTTCATGTAGGGATTTAAACATTATGATCTTGTCCCAAGAGCGCATGATGACGTCATTTTTTATTGCGGAGGGAGGAGGAAGAGCGTGTAACTTCCTATTCTGGCCGTGGTGAAAGCAGAATCTTTCGCGAGTACTATAAATAGCACATCCGGTCGAGTTGTAGCTAGTGTGCGAGTGAAAGCGTGGGTAAAAGTAGCTGCAAAACGGTCGAGTTGGGGGTTTATGGGTTGGATAAGGACCGCGGGTTACCCAAGGAGATGCTCAAGAGTTTGACTGAAAGCCTACGTGGGCCTCTTCGATTGTCAGGCGTGGATAGCATCGTAACACAAAGTTCCTCGCGTCGGGAAGGGCCGACAACCGTTCCTGTGTAGGTAGAACTTGCCAGGTAAGCTTGGAGCGTTCACATCTTGTTGACTATGAGGGTAACACTGCGTTGTGAGGTCGTAGATCGTGGAACTGCGAACTTGTTCGAAGGTGTGTTCTATTTTTAGTACACGCGGGAGATTCTGCCTGTTTCGAATTTTTGCCCGTTACACGGTCTTCCTCCTCCCTCCTCCGCAATAAAAAATGACGTCATCATGCGCTCTTCTTGTCCTAAACTCGGTGTTGCTACATTGAGCCACAATAATACGTCTTTTTTATTGGCTTAATTAGAAGCTGTATAGGATAGGAGGGCAATTTCACAAATTCAGCAACAGCCGTTCCTTCAGTCAACGATTTGCAGACGCAGTAACTTCGAACCCAGTCACACTGCATAGACTGGGAACGAGAAAAGTAGCTCCATGCCAGAGCGTGCACATTTCAGATGCGCAACTATGCAGTTAAGGTCAAAGTTCACTTATGGTTTATTCCTGTCTCTAGCAGCTACTTCAGTGTGTGTCTGTGCTCGCTCGGTTTGAACAGTCTGTCAGTTGATATTTCTAGCTAATACTGACGTGTGACATCGACAATGCAGGCCATGGCCAGGAGAGCACAACAAATGATGTCCACCACCTTTACAGTTAGGGTTAGGGCTCAGGTCTATGGCACGCCTCACATAACTAGAAGTTGACTTCAACTTACACGCCACACATAACAAAATGAAAGGCACTGAAGTGCCAAACCCTCGACGCAGTAGTGCATGTGATTGTATACTTGTGTGTTAACTAGAATCGATCACTGTCTCGTGAACAATAGTATCATGACGTTTGCTCTCAAGTTGATATGGCACGCTTTTTGATATTAATTCATTCCTAATTGTCTGTCCTCGAATCTGTTCTGACAGCTAGGCACTTGGGCCTAATATTAACACAGTGCAGTACATTGCGGTTATTTGACATCATGCAACCTACATTAACACAGCTATGCAATATGACATTGCATTGTGGTCATTACATCTATACTATATTTAGAGCAGCAATACATTATTGTTACTATTTATACACACGACACAGCACAGTGACAAAGTTATGACTTAGCAATAATAACTCTCTCATGCTTACTTTGTGCATTCTATCTCGCTCTTTCCTCTGCACAGTTCGCTCAAAGGTTTTAGAGTCTCTCATGCTTGCCATGCCCATTCTGTTTTGTTCCTGCCTATACAAAGTTTGCTCACGAGTTTCTGACGCTCTTTCACAGGCCTTGTGCAACTATCTTTAGCTTTCCTAGCTGATTTCACACTATCTGATTCTACTGATCTCATACGTTTCATAGCTTTCTCTCGCAAATTACACTCTGCTTTTCGTTTGGATCGAAAGACATGATCACAGCGTTCACACGTCTTCCGTCTTACAGGTACAGCAGCCTTACACTACGGGCATACTTTTGTTGGAGGCATACTTACTGCCAATGGCCAATAATCGAACTCGCAAAGAACGTCTCTCCCAAGAACAAAATCGCCGCTAGCCACGTGGTCCAGATTCATACGCATGCGCGTTTTCCGCGGAGTAAAAAATGGCCGACTTATCATGTGGCCGTACCAACAGGAAACGCTCTAGCTTCGCAACGAAGCATTTTCAGAGAAAATCGCTTAAAATTTTCGACCTTCATCCGCCGCTGAGAAGGTCAATATCGTTTGTGCCACGAATAATCACGTATAAAGTGAGATGTTGAGTAACAGACACACAGACAGACACACAGACAGACACACAGACACACAGACCAAGTACTGTAACCCTCGCTGCGTATGCGCGCCGAGGGTTAATTATGAAGTCGACTTTAACTTACCAAGTCGTTATATTGCGACTTGCCAAGCACGTCATCTTTACGTCATGTAATGTTGGTGCGTTAAGGTCATGTAGTAATGTTGGTGCGTTAAAGACAGTTCAGTGCACCGCAGTCGTCAGCAGTGGCTTGTAGCTGAATGGTTAGGGCCTAGTGTTACAGTTAGGGTTAGGGCTAGGGCCAGGGAATCCTTTTTTTTGTGTTAAAATACCATGGCGTAAAGATGACGTACTTGGCAAGTCGCAATATAACGACTTGGAAGTTGCAATATAACGACTTGGTAAGTTGAAGTCGACTTCATAATTTTGCTATGTGCCAGGGAATGGAATCCTTTCCTTATTTTTTTCTTTGTCTGTAACACTAAGCCCTAACCATTCGGGTACGAGGTACTGCTGACGAATGCCTACACTGCTCCGTCTGTGTACCGCGCTAATACCTACCAATATAATCCCCTATTATTACTACAGCTAGCGCTACAGGGCGGACGACAGACGTCAGTATGACGTCATCGGGCATGAAGCGCGGTGAAATACCTTCGCAAGTCGGGATGACGCGCGTGTGGTCACTTGAAGAGTCAACACTTTTAATTCAGGTCAGCAGTGGTTTTGTATATTCTCAAAGTTAACGAAATACAATTTATACCTTCATGTTAAGATAGTTAGTTTGGTCATTTAAAATCCTGTGTCATCTTAGGTCAAATTCGTTGATGGCAAATGTTTGATCCCGTGTAGTCGCCGTGGGTTGGCTCTCAGCCTTAGCGCTTGCACCGTAGGTACTTCAATGATTACTGCTTCCAGATGTACTAGGCAAATGTAGAACATTTTGGAGCGAGCGTCAGCAAGCAATACACTGCTTTAACTTATATATCCAAGGCTTTTCAGTGAAGTATCAGATCACAACACACAGGTGGCGTGGCATGTAGCTGAACAAAGCTTGTTACTCTACAAAGTACTTAACAGCTTAGAGAAGATGATTGCAGAGACTAGCTTGTCATTGGATGGTACCATACAATGCAGCCATTAGTGCAACCTAAGCATCTACTGTGGCTAACTGTAGGCTAACCCTTCTAGGTGTACGACGATAATAATAATAAAATCTCAATGCAGCCCACTAGTGTGGGGCTCGCTTATGCTCGCCCAACTATCAAACTTGAGTAGGGTAGCCGTGGGTATTACGAGACAGGAAATTAAAATGTTTAATAACTTTGTCATAACAACAGTTGATGCAACCAAATTTTATACAGAGAATCTATACACCTAAGACTACAGGGTGACCAAAATACATTTATAATCAAAACAAGCAAATTATAATAAGCACAACAATACAATTGCCATACAATATGGGACAACAGCCGAGACATACAGAGAAAGAAGTTTCCACTTTCTAAAACATAACAATAGAACATCTGCAAAGTTACTTACAGTCTTCACAGAAGTACGGGTCAGGCATACGTCTTTTACTTTTGATTTTAGTACACTTAAAGTCATACCACTTGCCGCATCCTTCACACTCTACTCACAAATTTCCAACATCAACTAAATACGAAAGGCCACACTTTGGACAGATAGCATCCTCTTCATTATCGACAGTGTCTTGTACATCTACCAATTCAAGTCTCTCCGATAAATCATTCAATTGTTCAAAACCTAAGGTCTTATCCTTGAATTTTCGTTTTTTCACTTTCTCTAACTGCTTCATTTTTTCCCTCCTCTTTCTCTTTCTTCAGTTTCTCTCTCTCACCTTTCTTTCTTCCCGCATTCTTTTTTTCTCAAGTTTCTGTCTTTAAATTTCAGCCTTTTCCTCCTCTTCAATTGAGCCTTTAAGTCATTCAGCACATCCACATCAGTGATACACACAGCCTGCTGGTTCAAACACTTCTTCTTGCCAGTTTTTTATTTTGGCTCAGGCAAAATGAAAACTTCACTTAACAAATCCTTTGAAGGGGACAGAGATCCTGTTGATGCAGGCTTGGACACTTTCTCCGAAGATGTATCAGAACATTTACATGCACTTAAGCATACTTCAGGATGGTTGATTTTCATCCATGCATTATACTCCACATCATCGGAGATATCATAGTGTTCTTCATGTTCTTGTGAACAATGCCTCCTTCTCTGGTAAAAAAAGAGAGAACTACCAGGAGGGGGGGGGGCGCATCTGCTTTTTCTGACGACCTGCCACAGGAAGCCTTATCTGCAGTACCAGTAGGGATTGGCTTCTCCGTTTGAAAAGCAGTGGATGCAGGGGCGTAACTAGAATAATCAGAGCGAAGGGGCGAAGGCGTAGCCGGCTATAACTAGCCTAGTTCCCAGACTGGGAAGCCTGGGAACGAGGCTACGCTATAATAAGGCTGCGCTATAACTGCGCTTCGGTACCGTTGTCTTGTGCAATTGCTGGGCAGGAGCGGATTTTGAATTTTGGAAAGGGGGGTTCGAGTATGCGGTTAAAGCACGCATGGCACGCCTACTAGGGGGGTCTGGGGGCATGCCTCCCCCCCGGAAAATTTTGGATTTCTGACCTTCTGAGATCGTTTCTGGTGTAATCTTGGGGTGAAAATGCAAAAGTTGGACGACCTACTGCTAAACCTAGTTGTTGTGTTTGAAGCCCGCAGAATTACGTTTACGACTGGCCATGACTAAACACTGTGACGCATACGTACACGTGTATACTTCGACGCCTGGGTCATGGGACCGAGCCTCAGTCTCGTCATAGATACTGCTATGGACTTGTCCCCAGACTCGGCAGCCGGCCTTAGGCGTCAACACGTACTTCTTTGCGCATGCGTAAGATGTTAATAAACAACTTGTAATAACTAGGGGAATGCAGTGCATTGTGGGGCGAGCGTGAGGGAGTTGTATGGTGCATTAGTGTTCCATAGCGCTACCTTTTCCCACTTGCATACATCTCACATAACAATAGTCTCATTCCCAGGTCTTCCCCACCTCCAACTGTAGCCTGTAAAACTACAGGTGAAGAACACCTGGGGAAGAGACTATGTAGGATATCAAATGTATGCTGGTGTTTGTGGAGCAATATAATAACTTGGGTATGTGCTAATCTTGGGTTCATTGTACACACTCTGTGTCATAGCCTCGTCCCCGGCGCGCGCGAAAAACGGAGAAGCGCCTGGTACACATTGTTTGCGCATGCGTTTAATCTCCCCAAGATGTGGGGACTCCGGACTATTTTCTGATTCTTCCGTGTCATGTGACGTCAGAGTTCGGACTCGATATAGTAAACTTGTCAGGATAATATAATGGCGTGTAATGAAAGTTCGGATTTTCAGCAAGCGATTTCTCAAGCCCTTCAGCGACTTGCGACCCCAAGTATGGTTCTCTAAACTTTCAACTCTCCGCTTGCACTTCGCACACATGAGATTCGGTAAGCCGTCGTCATCGTTCAACGTTATATCCAACACAGCGCTTAATTATCCTTGATGCTAGTCTTTCCTGGCTAGCCTTTTTACCAAACAGTGCTACTCTATGGTGGCCGTAAGCCACAGGGGATCCGCAAAGGCGGCACAACGATGCCATTTTCGCTAAATGGGCCATGGCGGGATCTTTACTACTTAAATTTCGTCAGAGCACACGCCCCTAAACAGTGTGAACGTCATAAAAAACGTGAGCAACGCCATTTTTAATTAACAGGAAGCGCATCAGTGTGTACCAGGCGCTCTTCCTCCGCGCCGGGTACCAGGCTATCTGTGTCATTACTGTGAAATGGTACCTACTGCTGCAGGCAACAAGGTCTCAAAGCATTTGGAGGTGGCTTGAACGGTTGCAAGTTGAGGATGAGGGTTCAACATCTTTGTATGAACAAATATATTCCGTTGGTTTCCTGTGTTTCCAACTTATTCAAATCTTGGCACTGTCTCCTCAAGTCACAGTCTTTGCATTGATATTTGCTGAGCACATACAGCTGTGGAATCAGGGTTCTCTCAGCTATGGGGTATGGAGTCAGGGTGGTGCGGACTACACTGTCAGCCCTTTTCCAGAGTACAATTACTGGAGCTGTGGTATGGGGTTTTAGAAGCTCTTCTGTAGCTGTTGCTCACGAGGGTTATTTGGTCGAGTCAGCGGACCTCTCCGGTTCGGATCCTCACAAGCTAATCGCTCTGTCTTTAATACACTGAGCACTCCCCGTTGGCGGCAGTGTCACGCAGCACGTTAATAAATTAACCAGTTTCCGTCTTGCTAGTTGTACCTCCCTTTCCTCACCGTTTTCAAGTCCTTGTTACGTTGGTTCCCACTGTTCAGCCTTTCTGTCCTGCTAGTCTTGTCTCTTGAGCAACAGTGGTCAACATGCAATGTGGAAATATTGCATCGCGCACAAATATATATTGTATATATATGGAATACGCACGTACCAAACATATATACATATTTTATATATATAGACAATTTTCCGTTTTCACCACAAGTGTGGGGCTCGCTGCACTCGCCCCAATTAACTTCAATACTAGCAGCGCGGCGCCAAACAGCGACATTCCATGATGCAGCTAATCTATTGTAAAAGGTACACCCTTGCATGCAAAGACTGTGGCTTGAGAGGCAATACAGAGCATTTTAATGTTTTGGAGAGGAGAAAAAACTTGAAAGAAAACTGTATATTCTCAAGTGTAATAAACAATTGTATACAATAAGGCCAGACCAAATTGATTTTCTGTTTCACGGATTTTTTCCCTCCAAGTAGTGACCAGGCAGGTAGGTGGAAAAAAAAAATTAATTATCCAACCTTTGACCTCACATCAATCCACAATACACATAGAAAATATGCCAGACGCGGACTAGAAGACGCGGATGCCATGGAGTTAGAGTGCACAGTTCGTTCTTTGACAGGAGACTAGCGAGGCCACGTGGTTATTCAAATTAGTGCATGCTTGTCCGCACTATATCCGCGTGCGACTCCGTCGCCCACGCAATTAATATTTTTTTATGGCGCATTCAGAATGCTGACCCGCCGGATCCGTGAAACAGAAAATCAATTTGGTCTGGCCTAAAGAGGAAGGCATTACAGAAACAAAGCAACAGCAGAAGAAAGAATGCAGTGCAGTGACCTTGATGAATCACTTTCTGTGAAAGGTAGCCTCTTTCCCAGGCCCCACTTAGCTTTCCGTTGCATGCATGCAGTTGGTACTGCAAGCGATGGAAAGCATTGTAGGGCCTGGGAATGAGGCTAGTGAAAAGGAGATTTGATTGGTTGGACATGAAGAGTCAAGCTGCCACATTCCTGTGAATAGTAATGCAGTGAGGGTCTGATTTGTTATGTTTCTGGAAGGTCTGTAAGATTGACTGCAGCCACCAAGTTACCCTGTCTCATTATAGTTCAAGGGAACTCACAGCTAAAAGGAAAAAGATTACACTCTTTAACGGGTCACTCTAAAAGTAGGAACGGGAAATGGGAAATGAGAAATGGGAAATGGGGAAATGAAGAAATGGGGAAATGGAGACGGCAACGACACTGTACTACGACACAATTGGTGAGTTGTAAAACAGGAAAGTAGAGTGTACATGTTGTGCAAAGTAGCTCAAGTATTTGCTAGAGGCCTAGGGGTAGGCCTAGACACACTTTCGTTTGCTGATTACCCTTCTCTGATGAGGAAACCAACTATATGCTGACAAAGTGTATGCACACACTCCAGTTATTTGATCCATGCTATTTCTAGTGCTGATTATTCTTGTAGAATTGTCTCACTTAGCTATAAAGCTGTTGAACATTACCTCCTCTACCCAGTGCTAGTCTCGCAAGCCAGACCCTTTCTGAAAGCGATCGGCGCTGCACAGAAAGGGTCTGGCTTGTGAGACTAACCCAGTGCATCCAATTATAAATCACACTGGCATGCTGCGCAGTGGGTGACTTTGCATAACATCTAGGCCTGTTTTATAAGGGAGATGTGGTTCGTTGATTGTTCATGCACAGTAATTATATCAAATTATGTCTGATCTCCACAGAGCTGGTGTGTGTATAATGACTGCAAACATGCATTTGTCATATATTATAGATAATACATGCTTTTGTAAATAATAGTGCTGCATGTATGTGAAACAAATATGTATATATGTGGCTCCCTAATGAAGCAAGAAACCGAAGAAGCCTCAAAATGACTCCTCGTAGAAAGTTGGAACAAGGTATGAGTAATTCACGAATTTAACAAACTTAAAGAAGCCTAACAAGCTGCCAAAATTGAAGTACTAGCTTGCCAACCATGATGCAATATTCAATGCTGTTGTATACTATCCCTTTGGTGCAAACTGTAAGGTATAGATGATCCTCTCAATAAATCCTGGATGGACATAAACTTTTTCATCACATTTGATGACCGCAGTAACAAAATGTCAGCAGTTTGCTGAGTAAAATGCAATGTGCTTTCTTCCCATTTCCTCATTTCCTCATTTCCTATTTCCCATTTCTCATTTCCTCGTTCCTACTTTTAGAGTGACCCCTCTTTAACTTAGGGCAGAACAAAAGGTAGTAGATAGTAACTGTGATTAGGTGGTAGTCTGATTTCTTGTCAATCACCCCATCTGTTACATATCTTACATAGGACATTAAGATGACCAAAATCAACAGACCAACAACTTAACAAGGCCTTCATATTATAACCCAGGTCAACAGTTTTGACTACGGGCTAATTTAGGCTAGCAATCCAGACCCACTTTTGTCAAAAAGGAAGGGTCTTGCGAACTGTGTATACGAGTTGCGTGTCACTTGAAGGCAATTAACTGGATGATTTTTTTTTTTAATCAGATTTCAAATAACACAATAATACCTGTTGAAAAGTTAGTCTCATTCCCAGGCCCTCCCCAGAAAGTGAACAAAAAAGGCTCTGGTGTTCTGAACAGCTACATTGGGGGAGGAGCCTACTTCGTAAAGAATGTCATAATTTTAAATCCAGGACTTGAGCTTTCTGATGCTCATGCAGTCTGCTGCATGGTACAGTTTACAAAGTTTGAAGACTGTGAAGTCTCTTGGGACAGTCAAGAACAAGGTGCGAGACATTTTTATCCTACATCCAATTCGGTTATATCATGCACATGTAATTACGCATTCTGATTCAAGCTCTAAAATTGAAGAGTGACCCTGTCCCATTGACAAGAAAGGTTGCGCAGAACATCAGACCCTCTTTACAGGGGAGGTTCTGAGCAAGTGACTATAATTTGCAAAGTGTGTACCATCCCTGAGGAATATAGCTAATGTGTTCTTACAGCTCCTACAGTAGTTGAAAAGTGTCTAAGCCCTTCGTCACTAGTGTTATCACTACTCAAACAGCACAGTAATGTGTCGGGTGACAAAATAATGCAATGTTACTGGACTCCACTATACAGACTACAGTATGGCAAAGTACAGCTTGTATATACACTTCACCACCTTACATTCTTTCCATTACTTGTGGAACTAGGTTTGGCTCGCAAGACCGGAGCTAATTATGGACCCCTTCTTGGCAAGTTATTGGAATGGCTTATTTCTACAAAGCCATTAGCTATCTCTAATTCTTTGAGACTTGGCATTTTATTTTCACTAGTTACTTCAAACTATTTCGCTTACAAACTATAAACTTACTGCGCAACAGAGACCTTTTCTTCTCTTGCTTTCAGCGTAGGCCTTGGCATACCATGGCAAACAGTTTGAAGGTAAGCCTACACTTTGATGCGAATGCGCACAACCGGTGCTCTTCGAAGTCTAAGTTGGAAGTGGACCCAAAAAAGAAATTGGCGCGCCCCGTACTGTGCGAGGTTGGAAGTCGCTAAGTTGACCCAACGCCATGTGGTGACGTCAGAGGTTCAAAGGTTAATTTGCACTATCCACAACTGCATGCGCTCAACTGCATGCTGCAGAAAGCGGTACTTAGTGCGCTGCTTGTCTGATGTGGCTTGTTGGCTAAATGGTTAAGGGTTAGGGTTAGAGTTAGGGTTAGGGTTAGGGCTGGGGCCAGGGAATGCACTAGGTATACTTTTTTCCCTCTGGTTTATAAGTGTGGATTACGTCGCACTTACGCCACAAGTGGCATCGCATGGTGTTCGTCACTTTTTAAAGCAGAAAAAAAAAAAGAAGTAATAAAACCCATTTCCCGTCCCTAGCCCTAACCTTAACCCTAACCTGTATACTGAGCCCTGACCATTAGACCACAAGCAACTTCGAACGACCATGCACACTTTTCCGTCTAACGTGTACTACCCAACTGTCATACAAGTGCCATACTACACTACGCATGCGCAATGCATGCTCCACCCACACATATCACGTGAGGGGACATGAAACGACGTGAAAGTATTGAGACCCTTGTACTTAGCGACTCCCGTGCGAGGTTAGGGATGAGCCAGCTTGAGCGATGCCCGATAGCTCTAGCTAGTAGCGCAAGCGAGATAATTAGCGATCCAGTTCGCTCGTATTTCATTCGTAGAAAAGACGAAGGGGGTTCCAGTGGCGGATCTAGAAATTTAGAAAGGGGGGTTCAGTCACTGGCGCGCGAAGCGCGGCGGAAAATTTTTGGTTGCCACGCCCACTTTCGGTCACGTGAACGCATTCATACAATAAAATAAAATATAGCTGGAAGGCCGAACCGAGGGGTCCGTCACAAAAGAAATCTCGTACACTGTCCGACAGTGTTGTTTTAGTTAACTATAACTTTAACTAAATACATTTTAGAATGGCCTTTTTAAAATTTAGTTAACCAAAACTACAACTAACTAAAATTTTTTGCTAAGCTGGGAACTATAACTAAAATATCCAAGAACATTCAAGAAGAAACCTGTCGGCAGAAATCCAAACTGAAATCCAGAAATCCACTGCGAAATCCAGAAAAATCCGAAATCCACGTGAAATCCAGTGGATTTCGAAATCTCGTACGCCGAGGCACGCCGTGGCGGACCCCTCGGGCCGAACTGAATATCTCGAAGCAACTCTAGGCCTAGTCAAACGTCTGGAGATCAGTAAGGAACTGATACGTGAGTGTGTAACTGTGCCTGGTTGTTGTTGCTGCATGCCACTGCTGCATAATCATTTGATGGACTCGTGCAGTTATGTACGCAAAATACATTACTAGCCGCCAAAGGGGGGTGCATTTGCACCCCCCTTACCCCCCCTAAATCCGCCACTGGGTTCGTACGAACCAAACGAACCTCCCTGAATCCGCCACTGCTTGGATGCTGTAGTTGGCCGTTGTATTGCAAATTTTTTATTTTTGATCCATCGAAAAGCGGTGGGGCGACTGCCCTACCTGCCCTAATGGTATAGTTACGCCCCTGAGATGGTGCCGGTTGTCGGTCATCCACCTCACTAGGATTGAAGGAATACTGACTCCTGCCTTCTTGAAGCCACTTAGGACATTCACGGGAGTAAAAGAGGTTGGATACGCTTGGGCTACCATTGATGCCAGGACATCAGTGGTGATGACTCGACCAGGATGTTGCTTCATATAGTTGCCACATGCTTTATTAAAGCTGATTTTGAAAGATTTAAACACTCCAACATCCAAGGGCTGAAGGATATGCGAGGTATGCGCTGGCAAACACAAAAGGGTCACATTGTTTGCACGAGCCATCTCAATTAATTCAAACGAAATATGTGAGCTGTGGCCATCCTGGACTAAAAGAACAGGTCTCGCTGGTGGAATGTTCTTAATAAAGAATGCAAACCACTCAACAAATAGTTGGGAATTAATCTAGCCACTTTCGCTATTATTAAAGAGAGTGTTTGGGATGGGACCTTCCTTGAGCTTGTCAGGCACGCAGGTCTTACGAGGATAAACCATCAAAGGAGGGAGCACAAATCCTGATGCTGACACACACGATAGTATCGTGTGGGTTTACCCCTGCTGAAATAGCATACACATTTCTCTTACCCAATTCTGCCACTACTTTATTTGGCTTGAATACAACAGTTACACCGCTTCTCGTTACAATTATAGATCTGCATGGGTTTAGAAATTAAGTTTAGCCTTCCATAAATTGCACCAAGCTTGCCGAAGAAATCTGTTATCGTGTTGCTCCTTGTTTGAAGAAAGGGCCCTACAGTATGACAAAGGCTGTGGTGGCCCTTTTGTTAGCTTTGGGTGGCGTGTCATGAAGCCTTCAAACCAGGCCTTGCCTGCACTTCCTTCATGGAATGGATGGGAGTGTTTGCTCTTTTCAACGTTAGTATAGGCCATGCCCATTACTCCTTCTCATTACATATTCACTCATCTGTATCAGCCAATCTCTCTTCCTCCTGTTCTGTTAACACCGTGGGAGGTCCAAGCCTACAATTTAACTCAATGGAGCCTATTACTCATCTTCTAAGGCTTTCCACTGGCAGATTGTAAAGGCGAGCGGTCTCTCTCAGGCCCTTTCCTTCTGTTCTGCACACAGTTTGCTGCTGCAGCCATGCTTACATCCGGCCACTGTTTGCGCTTAGCCATTTGGAAAAGATGGGGGTTACTTAGGTACATGTTCTTTTGTTCTGATAGCTCAGAGAAGTCTGCTGGCAAGTTAACTCTCTCTTTGTGATCAAACGCCACGAGGAAGGGAGTTGGGTTCAAAGTTCAAAGTTGTATTTTGTGTGCATGCTCAACTTTTGTATGTGAAATTACAGTGAGCTTCAGTTTATGCCTGCTACAACATTTTGAAGTGGTAAGGATCACTTTTTGTGTAAGTGTCTCATAATACCCAGTGACTCATACTACCTGCGTCTACCCTAAGTCTCGTCGGGCTTGTAGAGAAATGTTTAAATAGTAGGTGGGTACGAGCACTTTTATGGCTGTTTTATCCCTGATCTTTTTTTTTTTCTACTTGGGGTAGTCTCGCAGAGCCAGACCAAACCCAGATTGGGTCTGGCTCCGTGTAACAAAGAAGAGTTTAGTAGAGTGGTGTAGTGTCATGTAGCTGTGAGTAGTGAGTAACAAAGTGACCCTGGTTGCAGACAAGCAAAGGAGGCAGTGGTCATGTATCAAAGCTTTGTAGTTTGGCTATAATTACATAAGATGACCAGAGAGGCGGCAAGCCTGGACTGTCTTACAACCACAATCCTGCAGATCGTGGTTGTAAGACAGTCTGGGCATCTGGCCTGATCAAATCAGATGATCAGTGGATGGTTTCACATGCATGGATCTGCAGATATATAGTAACCACTGAACATCTGGTCTGATAAAGCTAGTCAGATCCATCTGGTCTGATAAAGCTAGTCAGATCCAGCTGCTCTCTATATGGAATAAGCAAAAGCAAACCTAGCTCTGATAACCATTGTATGCTGCCAAAGTATTGTGGTGTCATCCTTACCTAGTTTGGTTGCTTTTTAGAAATTTCTGAACCGTCAGTAGGTCAACTTGCACATAGCTCATTATAGTGGTGAAGTCTGACCTGAGCACAAAAAATATAAAAGTAGTGATTTTGCACAACCTGCAGATGTACCTTGTCTCACAAGTTACACCCCCTCACCTGTAAGGTAAAGATGGTTTGCAAACGTCAATTATGTGTCCCACTTCTGGAGAGCAAAAAACATGATCAATCATCAAGAGGCTGAAGCAGCTTCTTTTATCTTTGGACACTAATGTTACACTGCATGCACCGAATGCAGACTGGGAGACTCTTGCCCTCCAAACGTGAAGCCTCACACCATGAAACAATCATGCTATACCTCAGCGTGTAAATTTGGCTAGTCTCCAATGCAGCAAAACCATGTGTTGTGTGACTACTAGTAATCCCGATCTGATGCACTACATTGGGGTTAGCATAAGGGCAACTGATTAAAGTTTCACCAAACCCCTCCTACTGTCCTCATCAATTACCGCACAGTGCCCCAGAGATGACGTCTTCATCTGAAACTTGAAACCGCACCCTGAGATGCATACTTCAGTCCCGGGGGATTTACATCGATGTACCCATCGCCTCCACGAAGATACTGTCTGAGCCTCCCCCGACGCAGGACGACAGCATCAACACTGTACAGGAGACACCGAGCAGTCAGTTCAGACTGATCCTCTTAATTGGTAACGCCGTGCATGCCTCATACAAGCAGCTTAGAATATATTAACCATAGCTCTTCCCCCTACTGTTTAGTCCCACCCCCACCCCAAGCCCAGCCCATGTCCCTACCTCTAACTCCCCCCAGGACCAACCACTCCCCCCCCCCCCCCCACCTAGCCCCACCAATAGTCCCTGTAATACTAGTTCCCAGCATGAAGAATCCCTACCCGTATCCCCTGAACTATTCAGCCCCACCCCCACAAGTAGCACAATCTAGAACAAGTGGCCATCACCCCTCCCTCTTCCTCAACGATCCCCACGCATTAGAAGACACAGGCTACATAATTATGCAAGCCTTGCTTCAACAAATGGAAGCTACGATGTGCGTAGCAGTGTTGGCGCTCCCCCACCTGACACCCCAACTGCACGTTCATAAGTACACAAATTTGCTGTATACACACATAGATCATTGTGGTTGATAACTTCCACTCATATAGATATTTAGTTGGTAGTAGCTACAGATACATGTAAAACTCACGCAGCCTCTTCAGCTGTCACTCTGCCTACAGCTTGGCCACTTTTGTTACAAGGAGATTCTCATCTGAGAGACTAAGAACTCACACAGCTGCACTGAATGCAGACTGTAACTCCTGACCTCCAGAAGTGCAGCCACACACCATGAAACAATCCATACTTATGCTGTACCTCAGCATGTAAATTTGGCTCGTCTCTGATGCAGCAAAACCATGTGTTGTGAGTACTAGTAATCCCAATGGGATACACTACATTGATACTTAGTCACTCAAATCACAGGAGCAAAGGTTTGCAGTACTAAACTTTAGCCTGTCTAGCACTTGCTGTCTCTAACATTCTAAACTGCTGCAAATCTGTCTCTAACACTACAATCAGCTACACCTCTATCTGTATGCAAGCACTGTATCACAGTCTGCGTATAGTGTGAACTAAACTACATTGAGGCTCAGCATGAGCTGTGCACATTCACAAGTACGGAAATTTGCTGTATACACACATATGATCATTGTGGTTGACAACTTCCACTTATCAGGTATTTAGTTGGTAGTAGCTACGGATAAAACTCACGTAATCTCTTCAGCTGTCACTCTGCCTACAGCTTGGTTACTTTTGTTACAAGGAGATTCTCATCTTCTGAGATACTAAGTCACTCAAATCACAGGAGTAAGGTTTGCAATACTAAACTATTGTTTGTCTAGCTCTTGAGCTGTTGCACTGCTGTCTGTCTAATTTCCACTACAAATTCAGTCTAGCATTGAACTGTTTCACTTTTCTCTAGCACTATATTGTTGCACTGCTGCCTAACGCAAAACTACTGTACTGTGGCATTAAACTGCTGCACTGCTTTCCCTAGCACTCTAAACTGCTGCACTGCTGTCTCTAACACTACAATCAGCTGCATCTCTATCTTTATGCAAGCACTAAAGTGCTGTATCACTGTCTGCGTAAAACTACACTAAAATATGTTAGGTTTAATTTTGAGCTTATGAAATCGGGTAGTTCACAAATAGTGTGAAGTTGCACTTGTCACAGGAGTGTGAAGTCAAGAAACGGGAGTTATGTGTTGTCATGCAGGAGATAAATGTTAGCCAGAGGAGTTTAGAATCTGCCCTAGAATTGTAAGGGTCTGACATGTGTAGCGATATCAAAGTGTTGAGTGAGGCGTAAATTGTAAACAAGCTTGTGAGTAGATCCGTGCGCTACTAGCTATTGTTCAGAAGTGCGAGACAAATAGTTACCTTCCTCACGGTACGCAGCAGAACCATGAGCAGCAGCTACGTTGACAAGACAGAAGCCGGGGTTAGTGGTTCAAATCACTGATGCCAAGGCTCACGGGACGCTGTAAAACACGGAATACTGAATAACGTTACGGAATAGCGGAATAACGGAATAACTTTGATTGACCGGAAATGAAAATTGTCGACATTGCACGTGGAACTGCCATCCTTGCCTCGTCCCCAGGCTCATTTCCTCTTTCTGCGCGAGGGGAGGAAAGAGCCTGGTAACATTGGGGGGTCAAACCGTTGACTTCCGGCGGCTCAGACAGGGCGCCTCCAATCAGATTGCAGAACGAAATCACGTAAATACGTGACTCTCTAAAGGCGTGGCGAACAAAAATTACCCAGTCGCAAACAAGCAGGGAGTTATAAGACTGCTAAAAACTCGCTGTTAGTGTCTGACGGTGGCCTACGGAATGGCGATGTTGTCGAGGAAACATAATTCGCCCGTTCGCTGTGTTGTAGCCCTACTAAGTGCCTCGAATTCGGAATTTAGCGAGACCGGAGGAACGGCCAGCTTTTACTTACTACTGCACACAGTCGCTCAAGACACGAAGTGATCAGAGCCGTCACAAAGGTATTATAAGAGGAAAGGACGACCAAGACAGCTGGTAAGGCTAGAAATTTACGTGAGTAAATCGTAAGCTTACCTGCGTTGTAGACTTGATGCTGCAATTGTGATCAGTCTTACATACGATTTACCTAACCACTTTGTGGTGCCTTTCTCTGTCTTTCTCCCCAACCGTGTAAAAACTTGCATACGTGTCCTCGCAAAAATCACATGATAGTTTTCAAAAAAATGGGGCGTGGTCACTGTAAATCACAATAGTTTTCAAGAATGGGGCGTGGTCACTGTAAATCACATGAATCGTAATGTGGCGGAAGTAAACAGCTTTGACCCCCGAATGTTACCAGGCTACGAGAAAGAGCCTGGGCACGAGGCTACTGCCATCCAGCGAGGTTGCTCTGCTACCGCTCTTTGTATCTGGAGTTGCAGAGGAGCTACAAACACTGGGTAAGCCTTGTGACCTCGATGGTTACAAAGCTAAAGCCTTGTATGAGCTAAGAAGGGCTGTAGGCGGGCTACACTAAAAAGATTGTGCATATTATTGTAGTTTGACTTACTAAGTCAAACTACAATAGTATGGACAATCCTTTTAGTGCAAAGCGGGGTCCGTTCCCAAGGCTTGAAACTGCCTCAGTGAGCCTGACTTTGTGAATGGAAGTCGTTTTGTCACTCAATATTCGTGCACCTAGCATGTGCTGCAAGTGAGTGGAAGAGAGCTTCGCCACCGTGACAGGCCCGATGCCAATCTGAGCGCGGGATACATGCAGCGGTTTCTCGGGCTGTGCGTTTACTGGCTTTAGCCCGCTTGCAATCCTATTGTCCTTCCCATCAGTGCCTAGTTTTCGTATCAACAACTATGATCCACTTCTGCTCGTCCCCTTCTTACTGGATAGCATGGCGCTAATTTTAGCGGCAGGCCTAGCTTTAGGGCAACAGTCGAGGTCTTCAACAAAGTTTTTAGCATTTTGTAGTCCCTCCAGAATACAGACAGTAGTGCCAGCATTGGCAGGGCTACCTCCCAGATGGCACGTGCGATGTCGGTAATTACAAAGCAATTTCATTTCCGGTCAATGAGTTATTCCGTTATTCCGTATTCCGCGTTTTACAGCGTCCCAAGGCTCACGGTCTCCTGTATGTAAATTTCAGACACAGGACAACTTTCAAGGGAAGAGAGACCTCCCATCGAAGTAGTGTTGTGCTATTACGCGTGCGCGAAAGGCTTTGAATTTTGATTATCGACTTGCGAAAACGTACTGTGGAAAAATAAAGTTGTTTCTGATTCAGAAAAAAAAGGTAGAAAATCTGTTAATTTGAATGATCTTACTTGTCTTGGTCAAGATCAAATTCAGTGTGCCAACATATAGCTAACCAATGGCAAAAGTAGACACAAAAGTAGACAAACTTGGAACAGCTAGCTGCGAGGTAGATGACTAACTCACAAAGCTGGTTTCAACTCGAGGATGGAGAGTTGCAGACAATGCATGTGCTGATAAAAATCGATACATGTAATTTCCTAGCCTAACTTGATGTGTCATTTGTTTAGCTTCTGTAACAACTTTGATCATTACTGCTGTTTCATTTCATTTTCAGATGTCTGCAGTGTGGCTGTGGATTTCAGTTGTCTTCTTAAGTTTTCTCAATCTGCACAATGCTGCTGCCCAGTCACAGATGTGTGAAGAACCATTCAAGGCTGCAATAACAATTACAACAAATGTGACATTTCCCATTTCAGCCAGCTATTTGGATCCTGAACTTGTCTTCTACAGGGAAGTCCTGCGCTTTACAGAAGAAGAGATTGATCGGGACAGGGAGGCTGCAATGCAGTTCTACAATGATATGTATGGGCTTGACTTTACCAGCATAGAACCTAATGATCAGGGACAGAGAATTTTGGAAAATGCAACATTTGAACCTGGTAGGAGTCCCTTCAACTTTACATACGTTTTCAACAGCTGGTTGGTAAGTGGTAGATCAAGGACAAAGTGCTTTCCGTCAGAGAGTGGCGGCTTTCGGGTGCGCTTTACAGGTCCAATGATGCTTCATGGAGAATATGGTGGAGAAGAAGGAAAATTGGTTTCAATAGATGAAGATCTTGTATATGGACATCACTATGTTCATGGTGCTTGTAAGCAACAGGGACTTACCTTCCAATTTGAGTCACTTGCCCCGTTTCGTAGTGTACCAGTTGATGGCTATTTTGTTGCTATATTTCGAATTCGTAATCGTATGCTTGGAGAAGGATTGTGGTGGGGAGTTTGCCGAATAACTGCCATAAATGCAACAACCCTACGGCTTGAAATTCGGGATGTTATTACATTTCTGTAAATTTCACCTGAGACAGTATATAATTAGTAGCTATTTTTGTATAGTATGTATTAAGGTTCTTTGTATGTAGCTATTGTTAGTATGTACTTTCAGAGGCCACAAAGTTCATGAGCTGTGGAAGCTGTGAATCCAACATTGCCACCACTAATGGTACAGCAATGCATGATCGAGTAAAGTGTATATTTATTTACTCAAAACTTCATACAGCAAAATCTCCTTTATCCGGACCTCTAAATAACGAGCACCTCGATCCTCCCTCTACCGGGCACTACCTTTGGCCACACAAAATTAATTTCCTGTTCCTAGTCAGCTACACGTGATGGTCAGGGGTGTGTGACACAGTCTGCTGTCTGCATGCACCCAGTGGCTTCACCCCCCTTCCAGCTTCTCTAAGGATGCTTAGTGTCTACTTTTTGCTAATACAACCGTTTACTGTATTATGTAATGCTTCAATATTGATGAGTTGAATTGAGCTCCCATTTTCTGTTCCCTGCTTTTCCAGTTGCCCCCTTTACACACTATTGTGAGTTTTGATATATCTCATTCGAAGTTACTTGCACCTGTTTACGCAATAGAAGCATAGTAAGGCCATGGTGATGAGTATAAATTCTAGAGGAGTCATGTGTTCCCCCATACATTTTTAGATGCATGTGTTTTGAGATCATTAATCTGGCTTATTTTGTGATGTTTGCCATCATTTACAGATATCCCCAACCAAACCTTTTATGTTACATGCAACTCCAACACAGGCAGTTATGCACCCAGGATGGAGTTATATTGTGAAGATCTTTAGTGCATGGCATGTGTACACAGGACACTTTGCACCTTACATGAACTCCAGCTGAGTCTAATGTCAATAAGCGAGTTATGATTCTACCTTAATATCAGAAAGTAAAAACTGTAAAACTGCATGTTAGCTAGCTACTTGCTATTGAGTCATTTTTATGTTGAGATCCATGGGCACACCTATGGACCACACTCAGACACTTGGTCCAAATCTCAGTGTATAGTCCAGTCTGTATTCCAGTGTACAGGTCCAGTCCAAGTCCAAACTCCAGCTTTTAGCTATAAGGACCAAGTTGTGGGTGCATGAAATTAGCAATGCAAGGGAGAACAAAGAACCTTGTGAAGAAAAATATTAGGTACATACCATGTGCAAACAACGAAAAGCTAGGAGTAGCCAGAGAACAAGGTACAATCTCTTGTGACATTCACTCAGTCAGTTTTTAGTATTATGTGTTGTATGGCCTCAGAGTTAGAGCCAGAGAAAAGGTCAATTTAGCCAAATTTCGGCTTACCACTTAGTACTTAATAACTTTGAGCACGATTAGCTCTACAACCTACAATTTACACCACTAATCTTGTAGCTCGTAAAATTACCTTTCATTTAACAAGTATATCCCATACAGTTAAGCTCAAAGGTCATCACAGTGACTAGTGTAGCTACTTTGCTCTCTCAAAAATGGATGTTTGATTTGAATCAATTTTTGACTAAATGTTCTTTGGGGCCTTCTCTTTAGGTTGGTTTTGGGACTGCCATGGGATTCGAAGATACCTGACAGAATGTAGCTAATGGCAGTTAGGAGAGATGTGCAACTAATCAATCCTATACTTACAAAGTGAACCCCCCCCCCCCCCCCCCCCCCATGCAATTGAAGACACGAAATGTCAGATGATGAAGCGGACGCTGTTGTGGACATTTCGGCATCCCACTCCTGACACCAATTGTAGCGTCGGTCCGAGCTTCCAGCTACAATTATGCCGAAGTTCCAGCTTCGCAACGCCCGCACTCGCGCTGAGTTACTCAGAAGGGCAGGTTCAATAGAATTGTGACACAGCCAGAGGTTACAAGAGACATTTTATAGGGTGCTGCTAATATTCCAGGCGGACAATACATACAACAGAAAGACAATTGGTGCATGTAAGAAGTGTTCCAATTAAGTCAGTCGTGGCGCCATTTAATCCAAAAGTACATCACACCAATTATAGCCGCTGTCTGCTACACTGTCCCCCTCTCAGAGCCATACGTCCCGGATGGTTTACAAATGCTGTCCATATCGATTGGGGGTTTGCCTATGACAATGGCTCCAATACATGCAGTTCTGTCTCCATGACTTCCAGATTATTGCACACTGACTTTGCCTTGGGTTTGTGAGAATCTACCCACATTCTTCCAACAAGCACGCCCTGTAGTGCAGAAGTGGTGTTCAGTCTATGGAGTTCCTTTGCTCCACCTGACTGTAACTCAGCTACCTTCGCAACACACTCAGAATGAGGGGGTAGGCTGACGGTAGTATCCAAGACAGTACGGTAGGCTTTCACTTGTGCTAAGCTGCAGCTGCCCATCTTCTGCAGAGGAATCTCTTCACCACTGATGTGCAGAACATTGTCTCCAAAATCCACCATACATCCATGAAGCTCCAGAAAATCCAACCCCAAGATGCATTCATCTTGGATGTCTGCAACCCACATGGGATGCACACCTTCTTGTGATCCAATCTTTACGCAAAGGTCACCCTTTCCCTGGATGGGCACCTTCTCCCCAGTAACAGTGCGGATAGACTGGCTCACAGGTTGGATGAGGGTCTGCTTTTGCTTGGACAGAACATCTGGTCGGATAATGGAAATGTTGCTCCCAGTGTCAATGGTGAGATGACAAGGGTGGTCCTCCACACTTCCTACAGCGAATGGATTCTCTGCTCCATGCACAACACTAGTTGTCAAATTCTCAGTTGGGGTTGAGATTTGCCTTGATAGTTTCTCTGATTCTGCTCTAGGGGGTGTACTCTTGTTGGTTCCTTTCTTGCAATTTCTCCTGATATGCCCAGCTTCACCACAACTCCAACAGGTTAACTGCTTCCGCGATTGAGGAGATCTCCGGGAGTTTCTCTTGGTAGGGCTTCTCTGTCCCTGTGACTTCATGCACTCTTGAAACAATTGCTGCATCCTGTTTACACACTGCTGCAACTCCTCCAGAACGTCGTAACTCACTCCGGAAGGCCTGGTCCTTCTCCACGGCCTTGACTGTGTATAGCCACTTTCGCAGTCGAGTTGCGCTGAACGGACTGGTATTGCACGATGCCTGCTTGCCAACTGATAGGACTCGAGCTCTAACGCAGCCTCCAGTGCTTGCTGCAGTGTCTCAGGACGGTTCTGCCGTATCCTCAGCTTCGTGTCCTCATCAGTCAACGAGTCGATAAACTGATCCTTCGCCAGTAATTCCAACATCGCTGGCGCCGCATCCGGGTAAGCCAGTCGTGCGAGTCGCTCAATGTCCTCCATGAGCTCGGCAAGAGACTCCTCTCGCTTTCGGGTTCGGTTCCTGAGCTTCATTCTGTGGAGTTCTGCTTGGTGCGCCGTCCCAAAACGATTCTCTAGAGCTGTCACCAGTGCCCTGTAGTCGCTTCGACGATCCGCCGGTAGGTTCGACAAAACCGTTGATGCCGCTCCTCTCAGACTCACAGCCAGTAGCGTCGCTTTCTCCATCTCCGTCCAGTGGTTTAGCTGCGCCAACATCTCGAACTGCGTGATGTAAGCGTCCCACGATGAACGACCATCATACAGAGGAGGCCGCTGTGTGGCACCAGCTCTGGACACGCTTCCATCTGTACCTGTAGGGAGAGGAGTCATAGAGGGAATAAATTCAGCTGCTGATGGTCGCAAAGGAACAAAAGGCCCTGTCTCAGCCCTCGGCTCTCTCCTCCGCTCCTCTTCAGAGCTCCGCAGCTCCCGGAGTTCAGTCCGCAACTCCTCCTGTAGCTCTTTCCGCAGAGACGCCTGACCCGCTTGCAATTTCTCAGTCAATTCTCGGTGCATCCCTTCCAGTGATGCTTCGGTAGCCAGGAATCGTCCCTCCATGGCACCCTTTGTCTGCTCGAGGTCATCTTTGAGAGCGCCCATCTGCTCCTCGGCCTCGCGTTGCTGCTTCATGAGCAGTTTTCCCTGTTGCTGCTGTTCCTCCAACAGGCGACCAAACTGTTCATCCTGCCTTTGTTGCTGTTCCTGAGCAAGCTGTTCTTGGCGCTGTTGCCGCAGTTCCATCATGCTCAGGAGTCTCGCCAGCTGCTCCTCCAGCTCCTGCTGTTTGGCGGACGCTGTTGTGGACATTTCGGCATCCCACTCCTGACACCAATTGTAGCGTCGGTCCGAGCTTCCAGCTACAATTATGCCGAAGTTCCAGCTTCGCAACGCCCGCACTCGCGCTGAGTTACTCAGAAGGGCAGGTTCAATAGAATTGTGACACAGCCAGAGGTTACAAGAGACATTTTATAGGGTGCTGCTAATATTCCAGGCGGACAATACATACAACAGAAAGACAATTGGTGCATGTAAGAAGTGTTCCAATTAAGTCAGTCGTGGCGCCATTTAATCCAAAAGTACATCACACCAATTATAGCCGCTGTCTGCTACATTATGTTGAGATCCATGGGCACACCTATGGACCACACTCAGACACTTGGTCCAAATCTCAGTGTATAGTCCAGTCTGTATTCCAGTGTACAGGTCCAGTCCAAGTCCAAACTCCAGCTTTTAGCTATAAGGACCAAGTTGTGGGTGCATGAAATTAGCAATGCAAGGGAGAACAAAGAACCTTGTGAAGAAAAATATTAGGTACATACCATGTGCAAACAACGAAAAGCTAGGAGTAGCCAGAGAACAAGGTACAATCTCTTGTGACATTCACTCAGTCAGTTTTTAGTACCGTAGTGTCCCGTTAATACGTCCCCCCATTTTGTACACTACATCCCGCCTAAAGTGGGGGGGGGGGCTTATATTCGAGGATGCAATTAGTCTCGACTATAAGCCACCCCCCCCCCCCCCCCCCCCCCCCCCCTATGAAATCAATGCCTTTCACTATCAACTAACTATGGCGACGACTTTCAGGATCGAGAGTACTGTTCGCGGACATCACGTTTACAAAGCTGCGTGGTCTCCCTACATCGGAGAAGAGCTGCCAGTTCAACGCGAGGTCAATAACATTCACGACGACTTCGCTGTAGCTGTCCTCAAGAACGGCAACACTGTCGGTCATGTACCACGGGAAATTTCCAGAGTCTGCTGGTATTTCTTGCACAAGACTACTATAGACTACTATAGTCTTACTGAACGCACTTGCAACGTATAGTAAGCACGTGTAGTTTTGATGTTCCAGAAGACGCTCACCGGGGGGGCGTTATAACGAGTCAAACTACCCTGTGCAGGAACTTTGGCGGAAAAGAGGGGGGGGGCGTATTTTCGAAGGGGGCGTATTAGCGGGACACTACGGTATTATGTGTTGTATGGCCTCAGAGTTAGAGCCAGAGAAAAGGTCAATTTAGCCAAATTTCGGCTTACCACTTAGTACTTAATAACTTTGAGCACGATTAGCTCTACAACCTACAATTTACACCACTAATCTTGTAGCTCGTAAAATTACCTTTCATTTAACAAGTATATCCCATACAGTTAAGCTCAAAGGTCATCACAGTGACTAGTGTAGCTACTTTGCTCTCTCAAAAATGGATGTTTGATTTGAATCAATTTTTGACTAAATGTTCTTTGGGGCCTTCTCTTTAGGTTGGTTTTGGGACTGCCATGGGATTCGAAGATACCTGACAGAATGTAGCTAATGGCAGTTAGGAGAGATGTGCAACTAATCAATCCTATACTTACAAAGTGAACCCCCCCCCCCCCCCCCCCCCCCATGCAATTGAAGACACGAAATGTCAGATGATGAAACAACAGCAGATCCTGCCAGTCCTAGTATCCCTCCAGTACGTGAAGATTTCATGATGCCACTTATTGTAAGCATGCATGGATGATGACATGCAAACAGCAGATGAGGGCGTGGACATTCAGGAAACTGCAGTGATATTTTTGCTAACTTTGAAAGAGAACCACCGACTTACCCAATCTGCAGTTGATTTTGCTGTTGGTTATGTCCGACAGAATGTGAACAATCAAAACTGTCAGAGACAGATTCTCTCTGCAGCAAGATGACGACCTTCTCCAGTATACAAGATATAGGTAATGGTGGTAGACATGAAGTTGTTTTTTTTGTCGCGTGCAAGTTCACCACAGTTAGAAATGACCGCCACTTCCATACTTATATAATGTCTAAAGTAGGAGCATAACAGCTGACTACACTAGATGAACATGTCGATACTCACCCCTTATCTGCAATTTTTACACACTGATTGGGCATAAATTTGCTTGCAGAATGACACAAAGACGCATCGCTGTTCCTTCTGTGTGGGTTTTGAATTGGTATAGGGTCAGAATTAAGATTGGTTCAAATGCATATTCCTTAAATAGTTTCAGCTAGCCAAACACAAACCTACACAAGCTAGCTACATACAATAACTATTATAGCATACACACATCCTCATACCCAGGCATGTGTGACCTGGGTATGAGGCTAAAACATAGTCATGTATCTTAAAAGTGTTAATAGACCTGTTGCATTAATTTCCAGGCTCCTGGAGCCATTTATCAATCAACCCAAGGTAGTAGTCTGGATTTGTGTGCCAAGTAGGATACCATCGAATGGCTTTAGAGCCAATAGTACTATTGTACTTGTCACCAAGACTGTTCTTCCACACAACAAATGAGTCTTTATCAAACTTCTTGGCTGCTTTGTCTACCAGTTCTGGATCGAGTTGGCTTGTTAGGATTTGTTCCAGCTGTTTAACCACATCTGGGTTTTGATCAACAACATTTTTCAGTTCATTGGGATCTTCAGCAAGGTTGAAGAGCTGTGATGGGTAACCAGCATACTGTATGTACTTCCAGTCATTCTGACGAATCATGAACTGGCCTGTGTTTGAGTGGTCCATGTGTGCCTGGCATAAAACCCAGTCGGGGTGAGCCAATGAAGCTTTGTTGTGTACCTCATCAGGGTTGTCCTCCAGCAGATCTGGTGCCAGCGAAAATCCAGCAAGTCCTGGTGGATGTGGTGTTCCTGTAAGGTCCATGACAGTTGGAAACAGGTCAATGAGGCTGCTCACTCTCTTCTGGACAGCTGCTCTGCGCAAGCCAGGTGGACCAGCAACAACCAATGGAACTCGTGCACTTCCTTCCAGTGTGGTTTCCTTGTAGAACTGCTTGTGGTCCATGGTCATGTCACCATGATCTGACCAGAAGAATATGACTGTGTTGTTCACATAGCTGCTGTTTTCAACAGCAAAGAAGATTTGACCAACGATGGCATCAGCTTCAGCAACCATTGCATAGTAAGTGGCTCGAATAGCTCGGATTTCATCTTCATCCCAATCACCTGAGCAGTTTTTAGTAATAGTCTCATATCTGTAGTTTAGCAGTGCAGAAATACAATAATGCAGAACTGAAATAAGTATCAGTGACATGCTTGGCTATTCACCCTGTTTGTGCTTGTGCCGATACATTATGTTTAATTAAAGTGTATTCACTACCAATGAATTGTGTGTGTGTGGGTCTATCTATAGTATAATTATGTAGTTGGCAGTACATAGATGGTAGCATAGATACTGAGGCTACACAGGATTACCATGTACTAAGGACACTTTAATCTGCATAGCAATATTAGTGTATAGTAAACCTAAACACTTTATTATTTAGACTGTGAATATCAGCTACTTTCCCCCTTAAACTTCTGAAGTGTAGGCCCCAATTTGTTGATTTTAAGTTTCTCATCAGGTGCTTTACCTGCACACAATGCAGATGAGGAGTATTACCATTATGTATTTATCCATAGCCGGCAGATATTTCTCACCAAACTAACATGATGCTAGTAGGATCATTACTTGTTACATGATATATGTCATTGTATAGAAGGGCTCTCCAAGTTGGATGCTGTGCAGTAAACAGACACGTTTGTTAGCGTTACTTTCATCGCTATGCTTATCCGGTTCATGCCTATGTCATTAGTATGCGAAAATAAAGATAAATTCTATCGCAGAAAATCAGGCCATTGTTTAATGATTGCTTTGTAAGCTTAAATTCTATTTGCACCATAAAATCTCTAAACTGGTGCCCGGTTTGTGACAAAGAATTACCTTTGAACTGGGTGCATCTGATCTTCTGGGAGCCATGTTGGTATAGTGACGGCACTGTGATTCACACCCTTGTTGTACCAATACTTGGAAGTGTGGTATCCTGGATGAGGAATGCTGAACCCACAACTGAGCATGAATGGTTTATCACTTACTGATTTATTTTGCTGTTGGTCTTGTAGCCAACGGACACAGATGTCAGATGTTTCCCAGTCTGCTTTGTGAACACGCACCTCTTCAGAGTCAGTGATATCTGCCTGTGGGCGTGACTCTGAGGGAATGGCAAAGTTTGGCACGGCTCGAGTCCATGAGCTCAGGTTGGCACTGAGGCTGTGGTGACCAGACAAGAAATCATGTCGACCAATAAACAGAGTGTCGTAGCCGTTGTCTGCGACGCGATCCATGATGATGGGGTAGTCTGGAGGCAGCCCGTGGCCGTTGGACCACGCTTCAGTTTGGTCTGTTCGGCGTCCTGACCAGAGTGCTGAGCGGGAAGGGACGCATTCTGGTGACGCACAGTAAGTGTTGTCGAAGCGTACTCCACGGCTGGCAAGTCGATCGATGTTAGGCGTCAGCGCCGGGGAATCGGGGAGGGCTGTTCTTCCGTCCATACTGTCGACATGAACGAAAATGATGTTGGGTTTCTTCGGAAGTACTGAAAGGGCTCTAGCGTTAGCTAGAAGCAGGAGGAGTAGGACAATCGCCATGTGAAGATGTGTTTTCGAGCTCAACCACGTCAGCCACACCCTTTTTCAATTACCCAACGGGCGGCGTAGTATCCGGGTGCTCCGTTCACAGCCCGTTTCGCGGATAGGTTGTTATGACGCGCACGCGGTATCCATAAATAGCTAAGGACCACAAATGGTCATAACATAAATAGTTCATGTCATAAATATATAAATAGGTCAATGAATAAAAATTCTCCCGTTAAATATAGGCATATAGAGTGACAAGGTTGTGGTATGAAGCCAACATTCAGCGAGAAAGGTAAGGTAAAGCAATCAGAAAGTTACTAATAGCTAATAGAAGGACCTACAGAAATAAATAGTGATGCTCTGTACCATTCAGATATAGCTGTACAGGCTAAGATTTATACACACACAGAACACAGAAAGAGTCTGTCACACTACATCTTTGTTTCCCAACCTAGTTCAGCACGAATACTTATTCTTCCTGGGCCGCCTTCTAGTAGAAGTTGCTTCTCCAATACTTGTAGTCCCAGCTTCTCGGCTGGTATTGAGTCAAGTGGTACCTCAACAAAACCAAGCAAATCTGCAGGAAAGACAGCAGTATCAGTGTACATAAGCACAATGGAGGAACAAGAATACCATAATTAGCTAAGTGGGTGTGTATCTATAAAGCAGTGTTTTCTGTATTACTGGGTATTTTTAATAGCAAATGTATCTGTCTGTATGTGTCATGTTCACCTCCAATTATTGTCATCTGAATAGTTGAAGGAATTACACATTTATGCACATGCTCAACAGTGCTCAAAATGAAAAGAAGAGTCTGGTAAATAGGATTGGATAGAACTGTACTGAGCATGTGCATAAATTTCAATTTCTTAATGGAGATCCTTCTGCTAAACCAGACACTCATGCACTGTAGCACTGAAATCTTTCTCTTTAGTATATAGCTACAGCTTTCTTCAACAAGCAAAGTGCTAGCTTCAGACCCAAGCTTTCCATCCCAGGTTTTGTCACACAGCCAAATAAGACAAAGCTTTTCACTACAAGAAAAGATGATACCTGCAATTGGCATTCCCAATAAACATACGCATCAGAGTGCTAATCAAAAATGTTCAAGTAAACAGCTTTTCACAAACATTTAACAATCCTGGTGACATCAGCATTTCATGGCTCCTGGGTAGCAGAGTTAATAGTACACTTGATAACTGTAGAAGTTGTTCTGTTAATTTTCCCTTCCTATCTTTCTGTGGTGACACAGTTTTTTCCCCTTATTTTCCTAAGCACAGTGCCATAGTGCCATATGCCATAGACTACTCAGTCATTCCCTTTCCCTCCCACTCACTATTTCTTACCATCTGGCTGATAAGTGTTTTCCGAGTAGACACTAATGTGAAGGGTATCTGCTCTCGTAAAATCTGAGAATTCGCACTGCATGAAGAGGAACAAATATAATATGGCTGAAGCAGAATAAATTCATTGCACAATAGTAGATGGGGCACACATCAATAGACATAGTCCGTAGCTGATGCAGGTCAAATTAACATTGCAATATTTCAGTCCCGTGAAATACTCTATCTGTACCCTTCTACATTTCTGGAAGCAATGGTAGTTTCATGCATAATATACTGCCAATTGCATGGTTACTGTGTGCATTAAACCATTGCACATTGCTTATCCATCAATGTACTGTGTACAATAGCGCATCTAGGATAGCCCTCCCCCCCCCCCTCCTGCCACTAGCTTGTGTTTGGTGTTGTCCCACCTCTCAAAGAAATCAAATCACACAGCGAGTTATAGTCCACAGTCATAGTAGCTGTCATAAGACAACATTCAAAGTCATAGGCTACTTCAGTTGAAGTTTGAAACACACTGAATTGCCACGAAAGCCATTATTATAATAACATAATTCCGCACTTCGTCACTTCCAGGCCCACACCCTTCTTTTGGCTAGATCTGTCCATGTATGTAGATGTACCTTGAAGTTCCACATTGGATAGGGCCACCCTTGAACTGCTTGTGTTCGACACTTGTTCTTGCCCAGAGTAAATGCACAGTAGAGATTGTCAAGGTGATTGCCTGAGGGTAAATTCAGCTGGCGAGCTCCAAACACTGTCAGGGATAGCTTGGTATATGGTCGGCCACTTGGTTTCCTTGAAACTGAAATGATAGAATATGTTAACTAGTACATCATATGCACATACTGTGAGCTATACCATGCTTGAGGGGCAGTGAATGGTTTTTAAAGCATGAGGCATGCTACCCAATGAAAGTTTCTGAGCAGTGGTGAAGCCAGAATGCTGAAGTCATGGAAATTAGGGGGACAAAGTACACACAAGCACCTAGCTAAGGGGTCTTGGGGTATGCTTCCCCAGAAAAATTGAAGTACCTTTCAGGTCAGTTGTGAAACCAGATTTAGGCCATTGCTGTGAGTGAACACTTCTCATCAATTAGTAAGCACATGTGCATGCGTGAGGTCCATCTCCATCAGAACCCAACATTCTTACTGCTATGAGCCTTTCCACACTATTTTACTACTCACATGCACAAGTGAACATGACCGGCCTTGTTTTCAGGCCTGGGTACACGGCTAGTACATATGAACTCTGGTGTAGCTATGGCTATGGCTCTATGGCTATCTTTAAAGCACTGCTGTCACTCTTGAATCAAAAGTACTTCACACCTTCCGTAACTAGGTGTTATGTGCAAGTTTATTCACAAGAGGCAGCAAATATGTGAACACGGTTGTTGGTAGAAGGGTAAGGGTGAGAGAGCTGAAGGTATTCTGTCCAAGGGTGCTTCATACAGATAACTACTGTGATATGTCCAATTTTTATACTCTTACAATGCTCCGCCAGTACATAGGATACAGCCCAAGCATGTGCCCCAGCCTGGTTATGCTATAATTATACCGCGTGTAATGTTTCATATGGAGAATAACATTCATGAAGTGTCCAGTTTGTACTTTATTCAAGCCATTCTTAGAATCCACTGCAGCTTTCAACAAAATACGTACATGCATCAAGAAATGATATACATAACACACATACCACTACCCACAAGTTTAATAAGGTCAGCAACTCCTACAAACCTTCATTGACCTCTATTTACCTTTGCTTCCTGTTTTGAGAATGGTGGCGGCATGGGCGGCAGTGCATGTTTTAATGGCATCTGAGAGCTCATGAACCCAAACATCCCTATAAATCATATAGAGAACATGATAGTCATCTTAACATCCATCTACCAGAAATCTGAGGTGATTAATAGATCATTTACCACTGTTGTTTGTAGTACAAATAAGTGAATTGTGGCTTGTCATTTTAGTGTAGGGAAGGGCTTTGTGTTACAAGATGTATTGTGCAGCTGTTGCTACACATGGCCTATATCTGAACACAAGTCATGGCTTGAAACGAACACCCACAACTAAAGTTATGCACTAAAATGTGTATAAGTTCATGCAAGTATATACTCACAAACTCACTTGTAGTAGTAAACACACAGCTGATAATGCTACTGTGAGTGTTTCTGTCTAAACTATTTAAGTGGATGTGCCAGCTGGCCTTCGTTCCACCTTGCATACAAGCTATGCGTGGGATTACTTTTAACTTACTTGGCTTCTTTGGAACATGCTTTCAGGCATATTTCCACAAGTCGAGAGTGACGTTGGTAGTGTAAAGAGAAATGTTCTGCATCTGTGAATATCACAAGGTGCATACAGATTATCATACTCTACTATAGCCTTGTTTCCAATCTCTCCCAGCTAAGGAGGCGAGTGCCTGCTGGGGGAAACCCAGGTCCTAAAGTATGGGAGTATCACTGCCCAAATGGGCAGTGATAAATTGTAATTGGGTAGTGATAAATACAGGCTTGACATTTGCAGCTATGTCATAAGATTACACAACTGCAACAAGTCCTCAACACAGACTAGTTTTGACAACTTAATGCATAACTTAGTTGAAGCAAAGATAGTGAAGGTAGCTTAGATCAAATCATAAGCTTGGGTTATGCTTATGTACAAACTATAATACGACTTACTTGTCTTCTTTGCCTGCCTTTGTACTGTGAGAAAGTGCAACAGCAGAGGCTACACAGAACAAATAATCATAGTGAACTCAAACACAATACTTAAGCGCACACGCAAGGCAGAAATGTCATCTCTTAAAGTGTTGATTCAACATAATTATGTAAATTAACACTTAGCAATTCAATGAAGCAGCTAGACTCCATTGTAGTATTATCCTAATGTCTACATGTGTATGTATATTACTGTCACCTTGTGTAGTGTCTATGGTCACTCACTGTTTTCATGGAGTACTCTTGGTCTGCAAACCACTCCATGTGGTGGGATTTCCCCTGCTTCTTGACCTTCAGAACTAACAGCATGTCACTGAACAGCACCACAAACCTGGGCTTTCCGTGCTGTGGAGTTGGTTGTGGGCCATGCAGGAAAAACAGCAGGCGTGTGGTAAGCATGATGCAACATTCTGTGTTGATTTGATTCCCACAGATAAGACATTATAAGCCTTATGTGGGGTGGTTGTGGGAGGCTTGCTATACTGTAATTATCTCAGCTTTTGTAGTATTGCACCAACTGCCAAGACACCAAGTGTGATGACAACTACACAAACTGTTTCTTCCTACGCCTCAATGGTATCAAGTAATACTGACACAATGTTGCTGACAGCGTCAGCCTTTTGCACTTTAACCAATAGTAGAATGAAACATGCAGCTCACTGTATACATACGTAATTGAATTTTGTTGTCACACCACCCATTAGGGTACAATTTCATACTGTGTTCATATTGCATATCACATTACTCCAAGCAAGTGCTAAGTGGATTTCATTTTGTATTTTAGTAGCAATAAAAATTGTCCTCGGTCACAGTCGTAAGCCATTTATTTAGACAATGGTTGCAATATACGTCATGACCATATGTGGGTTGTTGGAAGGGTTCTCCTTGTTTAGTATCTGTGTAATATATATCTACTGAGTACTAATTTAGGAATGCTGATTATTAACAACTTCCTCCTGGCTAAAATGACAAACATCATTCAGTATACTATTTTGATGACTCAATGATTACTAGCTAGTCAAGATTATCATGTCGGAGAAACCCAATACATCTTCTGTGATCTGAATCAACTCCCATCAAAGTGCCTCCTACACAGTGCACAGTCTATAATAAGGTGTTACCAGGTTGTTACTTATACTTACTTCATGGAGAATCCCACTGTAAAGGATCTCTCTTTCAGTGTCATAGTGAGTTCTTGATGTAAACACCACCTCCTGCCAATGTACACGACAATTTACTTGTATTAATCCACATTACAATTTTGCCAGCTGCTTCAATATCAGCACTTACCAATACTACATATGCACATGTACAAACGCATAATACTCAAATTACAGTGTAATACGAAGCAAGTATTCAAAATGGAAAGATTTCAGGATTCACAGTATCCTCTAGAACAAGAGCTAAAATGAAACCTTGCTGTGATTGTACACACTTAAATGTTCTACCTAGGGTGCTGTTAGACAAAGAAAAATGTATTATTGAACTAATGTCAGGTTAACACTAACATTTATTCCAGCTGTCTTACACCTTGACTTTATATGTCTAACTGTGACCATGTACAAGCCTATGCATACACGAACACCAAGTAGCCTTACCTCTGAACATTCACTGAACTGCACTTTCTCTTGAAGCCACTGTAGCTTTCTCTCACTGTGTTTCTGCAGAATGAATTGGCCCATAAACAGTCAACCACTACTCAAGAAGCAGATACGAAAACTCAATATTATATCAGCCAAGTGTGTGTCTCGAAATTTTGTATAATTGGCAACAGGTTGATTTCTTACTAAGAATATATGTACACAACATACACTAACTTACCTCTTTCATTTCAGAAGGTGTTCTCTTAATCCCTCCACCTGGTCTCCCACTTCTATGCCTTGTCCTTTCAGTAGAGGACTTTGGGTATGAAGTACCATCCACTTCGCTAGAATTTGGGTCAGTGTATGTAGTAGGAGTTTGTGGTCTATATGGTATTTGTGTGTGCTCTTGCTGCCACTCAGTGTCTTCCAGTTCATCGTGGTCAGATCCTCGTGTGGAGTAGGGAGTGGGAGGTCGGTAGTAAACACCCTGTTTGAGCTGGCAATCATCATCAATACTGTCTGGCCCTCCAGACCAATATTCTGAATAGGGTGTGGGTGTTTGGGGTCTTGGAGGAGGATTCCTTTGATACTCATCTCGAAGGGATTCCCGTGTGGAGAAAGGAGTTGCAACAAGTGAGCGAGAAGAGTGTTCGGCTCCGTATACGACACTAAATACCTCAGATTCTTCTGAGCTTGTGGTTGTCACACTGTTTTGTTGCCCGCTGGCTGAGAAAGTATGTCTTGGGGTGGTGTTTGCAGGAGGATAGGTTGTTAGTCGCTGTGGAGGATTGTAAGGTATATATCCCATCTCCTCGGTCTCATCAGTGTATAGTCGAGTACGGATTGATCCCAGTCTCTCTGCACAGAGAAGAGTTTAATGTATGCAGTAGTTACAATTATATCAAACATAGCACAGTAGAATTAGCAAACAAATATCCTCCTCTGAGATCACAAGCAATCATCAGCTAACTGACAGCTTTTATGTATGCTGCCAGCAACAACAAAATGGTATCATTGTTGACTTGGAATGCGTTTGCTACATAAACTGACAATAAATGTAACCTGAGCTTGGTACTAGTGTTCGCCACACCTATTCATAGATTAAAACCACCTGGTTTAGTTAACACGGCACAAAGTGTGTTACACTTGCAAAAATGCAGGTCATGCATGTGGCCAACAATACAATGATATAATATTATAAGCTCACTGAATGGGTTTGTCCTTTTTCTCTCCATTGCCTCATGTAGTCTTCTAGCGAGGTACTTGTGCCCAGAATGAGCATTCTCTTCTGAAAGACACTGTGCAAATCTTGAGAAGGCACCAGGATCCTTGTATGGTGCATGTCTCAGTATCCTCCACCTCCTTTCATCGTCCATTCTGTGTGGGTTGCAGATATAGTCAACGTCTGCTGAGTCAACAAGAGCATGTTTCTGTAGGTAGGGTAGCAGGGCCATGGGGTTTAGGTACACTTGAAAGTGGGGTGCTAGATACTCCAGAATCTCTTGATTTGCTGATAGTGTTGCAGGTGTTAGTCGGCCACCTTCAGGAGGAGTGGATCTTGCTGTTGGTAAGATTCACGAATCACAATGAGAGTGAAGGGTCATTACATGCAATAGAGTGTCCACTAGTACTTTTTGGGGGCCATATATGCCACTTGCATTGTGTTATGGAGCTACACAAAATTAATATGGTTGTGAAGCTACAAACGTGATGCTTTATTACACATCCAATTTGAACAGTGTACATGTGGTGAAAGGGCGGATTTCCTTCTATTCGGCACAATGAGATTCGTAACATCACGGCGGACCTGCTAAGTGGAGTCTGCCACGGTGTCGAAAGGCTGCTTTAAGCTACAAAGGCAAAGGGTATCAAAACAATGCTTTGTGTGTGAAGTCAACAGTATAAAGGTGTACACTTATGATGCTTCTACACACTGTTGGTCACTCTCAAGTGCCAAGAAGACAAACATTGTTACAGTATTGGATCCTTCAATGGGAAATATTGTGTGCATGTAGATCTACATGCTGTTACAGCCAAGTTGCTTGTATATATAATCCACACCCTCATTGGTGCACACGGTTGTACAGTCACATTCCTGGGATTATCTCGTGGGAGGGTTATAATTGAATCAAGTACTTGAGTCTAAATACATTAAGCTCTCAAACAAAGTGTAGGAGTGAAAGCTGGTTTCCTGATGAGTGTCTGGAATGTCAAGAGTGCTCTGATGTGAGTTATCAACCATGACATTACTATGGCTCACACATGAGTACACAAGGAAATTATAGTACCGATAAGAGAACACTCCAGCTGCTTGTTATGTACCTTCATAGTCCCTTTCTGCAGAGTACGCTATTCTTGTTTGAGAATCCTATACGTACAAGGGAAAAAGAAAATTGTGATAGCTAACAGCTCTGTGAACTCTTTCGACATCATTGAAGACTTCTTTTACCATAAGGTAGAGTCCATCTGTTACTATAAACACCATAATATCAACCTAACAATCTTACAAATTACACTTCCTGCACACCATGTACGTATGCACATGACCTTCAAAGTCAGTCTGAAATTTCAGCAGTAAACAATTCTACTGTAACAGATGCTATAACAAGTAAGATGAAAAGGTACAGCAATACCACAGATAGACATGCAATCTGCAAGTGTGTAATATAATCTCTGGAATACATGAACAAGATACAGAGATGTAAATAATTTGAACGCATTTCGATTTTTTTCTCATAACTAGTTGCGTCTCATTTACAAGATTACTTCTGACTAACCTGACAGTATGGGTCTAGCAAACTGGCAAATGCTGCTACAGGTTGTTTCCCATACTTTGGAGCAATGACGATCCCTGGAGAACACTCAATAGTGCACTGAGTTGAAGGAGATACTTTGTGTTCATTGCTGTTAGGAGGTGTACCCAGTTGAACATTGCAGTTCAAAGTTAGACTGACCACACCACCGCTTCCACTAGAATGATCCATGCACCCACATGAACACCCTCTCAGTGGAGCATAGGCGCTGCAGCTGCTACTTGCATCAGGAGACTCATAACCGCTACTAGGAGTCACATCCATTGGGTTGGCTTGTGAAGGATATGCACCGGTTGGACCATTGTAGGCATAGTATCCCGCCTGAGAGGATACACTCTGTGTATCCTGCCACCAGGGAACATTGCTACCAGCCAGATCCATTGTCACGGACTCGTATATCTATGAGGCACAATTATTCAATAGCAGTATTACTATATCCAGCATGCAAAAGTTGCACGCCTCGATAATTTATGATGAGCAACTCGGCGATCTGTGAGGGCTTAGCTAGCTAACTAGAGTCTATATACTAAATACAATTACGGAGTAAAACAAACGTGAATAATACATAATCCACTATCGTCTATCCACACAACTACACTCTAGCTGGCGAGTGTGTGTGTAGCTACTCTAACTTACCTCCAGCTGGCGGGTGTGTACTTCGTCGATCGCGCAAGGACTATTCAACGTGCATCTCTATGCCTATTTAAACGAGACGTTAGCGGGGGAGTTGTTCAGTTCCACGCGTGACGATAATGACGTAATAGTATAATACAAGTATATATATAGCACAACCTGCCCGCAGGATACATGGTATGTACAATACAGTAGCAAGTACAACAACAATAATCTTATACAGTACAATGAAATCAATTAAGGTTTTACACATAGTTGTATACAAAGTATGTACATTACACACAGGCTAAACTTATATTTAGAGATATTATGCAGTCTGGACTACGGAATATTAGTTTAATGACTAAACAGTATTACTATAACTTAACAAAGTAAACTAAATTAACGTTATAGTACAGTGGTAGCTATAATGTTATGGCTATAGTATAAAATATCATTATGGTACATGTAGATAAATCCCCATAACACCCGTTATGATATCAAGTTCTGCAAATCGGTTCAAGTGCAGATTTTGAAATCTATCTCCCCACTTCCTGTTGGCTTCAGAGGTAGAGCTGCCTCCATCTCATGACCAGGGTGGACAGTGTCGGTGGACTTGTCTGTCACTGCCCGTATGGGAATACAGATGTACCCCAAACAATCTGCATATGTTACATGTATGTAGAATTAGAAGCAGGGTACCATGCAGATAGTTTCAAATGATACTTGATTTTTATTGTCTATTTTTTTTTTTTGGTTCATTTTTACTGACTACATCTTTATGCCTTTACTAGCTTCACATTGTCCTACTAAGTAAACTAGAGAGTAATCTAGACTATAGTTATTGCTAATCAGTGAACGGTACACATGTAACTATGCAACAAATGTGCCTAAAAATGGCACTGAAGCTTTCACTACTGACAAGGAAAGGCACGCTACTCACCATTTGGGCGGAAAGTGTTTTCTTGCCATACTTCAATTTCCAGTGTATCTCTGGATACAAACCTCCAGAACTCAAACTATAGTGTGCAAGTGAAAGATTTGGAAAGGAACCAGTGTACAGCCAGTATCCACACTGCTGTAGTTTGTTTGTAAACTCTATGTATCTAGCTGGCTGGTGTACAGTAGGAGACATATCATGCTATTTGCCAGCTGTTGTGAGAATCTACTACAGTGTTGATGTTGGAAAGGTACAAAGCCTCCCACTGAATTTGGCACCTCTGATGTCATGTCTAGCTTCATGCTACATTGATGATGCATTAGTGAAATTAATAATTATGTATTGGGTGGGAGAAGCTCTGAGACCACCCACTGGTTTGGGAGGGACCACCTGCTTGTTTCATGGTTTAATTGGGAAGATGTATGTGACAAGGATCTATGTAGGCGAAAGTAGACTGTGTTGAAAGAAGGACCTTTGCTGCAGGGTCTAAATTTTTGCTTTTAGTGCACTGCAATTATAATAATTGGCCACAAAAAGGGTGTGCACGCTTTGCAGGTGCATACTCTTTCGATACTTAGCCACTTCTTCCCTCATATTCTGAATACATCACTTCAAAAAGTTGTCATCTGCATGCTTCACCACCTTATGCATAAACATCAATAATACAATGTATGCCAGCCTAAAACTGTGGCTTTGCATAGATCACAAAAATAGCTGATAGAAAGTTAGTCATTCTACAGCACAAAATGCATTTGTTATCTCAATTCTCCACGGGAAAATGAATTTATTGGGGATGGAAGATTGACTATGACCGAAATCCTCTTGGGAACTTTAAATAACCTATCGGTATTAGGATTTCTTAACCTCTAATTCTCAACGGGAAGATGAATTTGGTTGGAAATTTTGACCCAAATTCTCTTGGGATCTTTAAATGACCTATTAGTTAATTAAATCACTCACTTAACACACTCACCGTAAAATTCCAGGATGCAGTATTCTTCCCTTCCACAGACGGAGTCCTACATTTTCGATTTAGTCCAAGCATGACAGTACAAAACACTCGTCTACAGTAGTCATGTCTTTGTAGCCAAATCAGGTCAGAGGCCTTTAGAATAGTCAGCGAAAGCCACTGGTTATGCCCATTGATCCTCTCAACAGCTGAAAAGTGACACACACAAAATGTATCAGTTTTGACATAAGGGTGTATGTAGTCTATCAAGCCAGACCATATATGGTCTGGCTAGGGTGTATGTGGAACTATATTTGCAACAGTTCCGGGTGTCATGTTACAAACTGGCATCCTAATTAATGGTTACAAACATCAGTTGCTGTAGTGCTGCAGAATGGGAACTTACTTTCATTCCCTATTGGTAACCGTAGCCTCCTTTGCACTCCACAACTATCCTTGATCGCACCTGATAGTGCATCCAACCACACATCTCTGTGAATATAATTACGATAACAGTTATGGAAGTATGGTTTGTTTGTTTGCATACTCATGTACTTGCTGATTCACTTCAAATATAGGTTTGTGTGATCGAGTAATGTAGCCCCATTTTCACCTTACAGCCATGGAGAAAACCCAATTTACTCCATGGCTGCGAAGATCTAGGAGTTAACTGGAAATGAGGCTCGTGTGTGTGTGTGTGTGTGTGTGTGTGTCCAAGTATGCATGCACATAGGATGGCTATATACAAGATCAATGTTGCTTGTAATATCTCCAACTCTATTGCAACATTATTCATAACAGATTGTCCATCAGGAAAGTATTTAAGTTCTAGCCTCGTTCCCAGGCCTTCCCACCGTCCAGCAATACTGTAAGCGATCAAAAACCTGATAGTGCTTCCAACCACACATCTCTGTGAATATAATTATGATAACAGTTATGGAAATATGGTTGTGTTTTTTTTGCATACTCAACTAAAGAATATTTTCTTGGTTGCTTGGTGGGAAGGCCTGGGAACGAGGCTCTTTAAGTTCCACCTTGCTGTCTTGGAGGGAGCTTCAAAGCACAGATCCACACTTGTCAGCTTGCAATGCAGGCTGAAGGAACCTATTACACAAAGAAATATTATGCACTCTCTGGTATTGTGCACTGTGAAGCCATATAAATGATTGGATAAGCAATTTAAATGCACAACTCATTTTGCTTCAAAGCCTTTGCAGCACATGCAGAACAACATATTGATGTACAAACCAAGCTCTTGAGGTTGGTAAGACCTTGACTATACTCTGCAACTCTATCTGGAGGAATTTGCTTGCCAGACAGAAATTATGCTCCTCAACTAAACGTTTGTCTCGTCACTCAGTGCTTGTCTTTTCCCACAGTTGTGGAATGTCTCATCACACAAATACTCTACCAAAAAATTATAAATCAATGATTTGACTAAGTACCCACTGCTCTCACAGCTGTGGAATTTGTCTCTCATTACATAAAAATTTAAGTTGGAGTAGAGATACTGTGTGTGAAGATCAAATTACAGTAAAGTGAATAGGTCAACTGGAAAGTATAGGGAAAATGGAAAAATGTGAGCAAAGTTTGTGGGAGAGCCAAACATCAGTTACCATTACATTGTATATAATAATTCTTGTTATTATTATTATTATTTTATTAGTAAGTTTTGATACATTATTACATCATGTACCTCCATTTGCATGCATGAACAAGTTATCAATGAAGCATATCTCCCTGGATAAAAAAAGCTGGCCTAGATATTATAGAAAGTCACCCACTGTGCAGGATGTGTTTTAGCTTCAAGTTGTGGTTGGGTGACCAAGAGATCGGGAATGATATCTCATGCAAGAAAGACAGTCAGATGGCTAGCCTTAATTTTGATAGAGGTAGCTACTAACTTCTTGAAGGTAGCATCCTTGCATGCACTCTAGTTCTTATGTGAATTGAATGGAACAGGCCAGGGCAGTGTGTGGACAGCGTGGAACAGGCCAGGGCAGTGTGTGGACAGCGAGGAAAAGACTACTTCATACTTGCAAAGTTAAACCTTAATTTGTCCTTTGCTAATGATCGAGACATTTGTACATGATTTGCTACAAATGTCCCCTGAAATAGATCGTCCTTCATAATCAAATTAATACTCTGATATTTGTCCACACATTGGTGTAGTATGCCAGGATGTGCGGTGTGCTTTGTCTGCTGTTGTACAGGTGGGTACTATACCTTCATTTGCAAAATGACATTTATGCCAGAATTCCTAATTGTATTTGCATTATGCCCACATCTTGCCAACTTTGTATTATGGAGCATTGAAGGAAAGCACTGAGTCATAATCGTGCGAGGAAGTGGGTGTTGTGATTGATGGCTAAACTGGTAGTGTTTGTTGTGGGGGCGAAGCTTAAGTTAGCATAAACACTTACACCCTGTAAAGCTTCACATTGAGACAATTAAACTCCCAATTAGGATTAGCTGTGACATGGGCAGGGTCCCAAACCAGGACTGAACTGCTACATTGGAATCGTGTTGTCTACTTTTGTTTACTTTTGTCTCACGTTTACTTTTGTCTCATAAAATTTTAACTCTTTTGAGCTGTGACATATAAGTTCACTCCTAACATTTCAGCAGCTGTTACCATGAAATGTGATGTACAGCAATTTGCTCTGAATATATAAACAAGATACCACTGCAACAATCTCAGGTGAATGTAACGACCCATTAGGCTTACACTGTTGTTTGTTGTAGTCCTGAATTTCAAAATGATGCAGCAACAGTGGCTAAATAAATGTAAAAAAGCAGACAAGGTTAGCTATGTAGCTAGCTACAGATGTCTAGCACATGATAGAACAATTAAACCCCTTTAGTTGGACAAAATGTTACTGTTAACATGCTTAGAGACATTTTTACATTACTAAGTGGACCTTGTTGGTAGCATATTTGTTGTCTGAGAACATGTGGTCCTCAAATGGCTGCCTCTTCACTGCTTTTCTTGAGTGGTCACGAGGCTCCAGAAGGTTGAGCACCAGCAGGAAGTCAGTCAGCAGGACAACAAATCGCATCTTCCCTTGCTGCAATTACATGTGCAGAGATGAGTAAGGCATGCTAATAACTTATGCTATTACATATTTTTGCTCAATATATTATCATAGGTAATATATAACATGTGTTGAGATGTATGGCAATATATAACATGTGTTGAGATGTATGGCAATATATAACATGTGTCGAGATGTATGGCAATAATGCACTGCTAGCAAGACAAAGCCATAGCTAGGACTAGGGTGGCAAGTCAGGCCACTTTTTTTATGATGATCGAGGATGTGGTTAGCGCTGCTGTGGTGCTATCAGCTATCAATATTTGTGTTGATCAATGCCAAGGTGCTGGAGCAGATATTTTGCTACAGTCCCAGTTTCTTTTAACTAGGAAGGTATGTGTTAGGTGCTGCTCTCGATATGGGGGGAGGGGGGAGGGGGGAATGGGGGAGGATGGGTTAAGGTGTGACTATTTTCAATCCTGTAAGCCAAGGCTCAGACTCACAAGACAGACAGTGCTAATGAGATTTTAAGCATGTTTTTGAGAAGAAACACTCTGTACCTGACTGTTCTAGTCGCATTATGGGTCAAAAATTAATCTCAGAGCATTTTAATTTTTCTTGGGGAACATGCCTCCAGCCCTTCCATGCACATTTTTATGGCGCTAACTACTTTGAAAATTCCATGCTGCTGATAAGTGTGCTATTTTTATATAGGAGCATACACACAGTTCAGCAACCATTATAATAATGCTATTTCTGGTCATGTATTTGAAGCAAGTGTGAGAAGCAGGTATGCATTCATTAATACAAATGTAACAAATAGAGTTGTATATGCCTGTGTATACATAATTGTAATGTATTTGCAGGGTTATTAATGATTGCATTATTTACCTGGGAAAGTGTACCATAATGCAACACTTTCCTTTGCTGTTGGCAGTTGGTTAAAGATGTAAACTTGATTTCCTGCATTGAAGAGATGTTTACTCTATTTGACATCCAATTGACCAGTGTATGGATTGTTAGCAATCATAACTAGATACAGTGGGTAGGTCGTTAGGTAATACTGGAGTATGTACACTTTATTCTAAGTTATGTTTAGAGAATCCTGCTGCCAATTCAGACCCGAAATCACCCCTAATATTTATTGGGGAGTGTAGAGAGGGTGCTTCCAAATCCCCCAGCAGATGCATACTATAATGCATGGACTCTCTCCAATCTCAAGTGTATTCTACCACCAGTAGAATAAATTTTATGAATGTCAATATATTTATTTGCAGTTATTGTTGTCATATGTTGTAGCAATGTTAATCTGGAAGTTAATTTGAGTTGACTGCATGGGAACCAGACTATATAATATGACAGTAGGTTTGGTCATACCTCATGATCGCTGTTAAAAATCACAGTGTTTTCTTGGAGCCATGTAAGTTTCCTCCTCATGATCATCTGAATTAGAACACAACAAATTATAGCTAGTGAGTCCTTGCTAGCTCATGTCTAAGTTAGCCACATGCAGTTACATATATTCTGACTTCCATGCTAGCATTGTATACTGCAAATAACTGTACAAACCTTGCAAGTCTTATGTGAGAAATCATTATGTGAAACATCCGCCTGTTTGTCTCGGTCATTCTGTCTTCTCTCCTTAGTCACTTTTGACTCATGCCACATTTCACAGGATGCTACCAGGCTGTTAGGTCCAATATCACGTTCAGGATATTGTTGTAGCGTTAGGGTACTTTCGTACATGGTATGCTCTGATGTATTGGTAGACAGGGTTGGTTGTGTTGGTACCAGCGTATTTTCAGTAAGCTCTGAACTACTACTGTGTGAACTTAGTCTTTCTGAATCTGAACTTTGATGATATCTGAATGCTTCCCACTCATGTGTGGGAGACTCCAATGGTCTCTCATCTACCAAACCTGCACCATCATTTAATGCAAGTTGAAGGCCTTCAAGCCTGTTTGGCTGCTCCTGGTAATGTACATCCTGGGTTATAGCAGTTGCTTCCATTGGTTGCAGTTGGGCAGAGGAGGGCTTCCCTGCAGGTCAGAAACCCCAGTGTCATCAAGTGGTAATGCATGCATGCATTGAGGATATATGCATTTACATACATGTTGTGATCTGATTACTCATAATGTAGGTGTAATTGTTTCTAGTGCAGACAAAGCTTAAATGCTGTGACCGTCATTGTTTATGTGTGTACATATTTGTACATGCTAGTAGTATATTGAGCAAAAATATGTAATAGCATAAGTTATTAGCATGCCTTACTCATCTCTTGGCGCAGTTGACGTGCAAGTTCACTGTGTGGGCCGACGTGAACTGCTTCCAAACATTCCACAAAGTGCTCAAAAGCACTTGGATTCTTGTATGGAACTTTTTGAATGATGTACATGTTTCTTTCACGATTTGTCCTGCAAGGATTGGTGATGAAATCTTGGTCGTGTGTGTCTGCTAATCCATACCGCATGAGATGGGGCAGCAAGGCTTGTGGATCCATACTGTCCACAAGTTGAGGAGCAAACTCGTTGACCAGTTCCTCATTGCGTCGTGAGATAATCTTTCCTGAAGTGATTGTAGGTTACAGTAAAATTAAAATAAGCTACCATGCACAGTGGTTCAGATGCTTGGTACACTCCCATTTACGGGTACACAGCAATGAAATTTGAACTCCTTTTGTTGTGAGGACTTACACATAAATATCTCCTGCTAGATGTTATGCAAAGTCACCCACTGTGCAGGACGTGTTTCGACCAATACCAGGCCTGTATCCACCCTCATACGATATGCCAGCCATTCCAGCCATGATTGTTCTCAGGTCTAGAGTCTCTCTTCCTGCCAGTTACTCACCCATGTCTGTATCCATATCTTTTTTCAAGAACGAGTAACAGGATACAGTTGGTATATATTGATTGATCATTGCTGTGGTTTTGCCTACCAATAGCATTTGGAACTAATCTCTATCTGAGAAATGTTTGATAGTGTATTATCAAGTGGCCTCAGCTATGTACAAAGTCACAAAAAAGTTTGCCAAATGCAAACAAGCACATGTAGGGATGAAATCCTCAAAAACCAACCAAACAAGACGGGAACGACACCACAATACTTTACACCATCCCTACATCTTGTGCCATTTGCCAAAACTGTGTGTTTGTATTTGTTTTTTAGTTGTGTGTAGAAGAGGGTTGTCTTGTAGATGGAAGGGTGTGGCGTGGGTGTGTTGTGCATAGTGAGTATGTTGTGTTGTTGGTGGTTGCTACTGAGTGTAGCAGGTATGGTCCAAGTTGTGTGTAGAAGGTGTGGAGTGAGTGAGGAGTGGTGAGTGTGTGTGGTATGTTGGAATGTGCATTATGTTGTTAAGTTTTATGCCTGTTTAGCATGATAGATATGGGTTGTCTTGTATACAGGTGGCTGTGAAGTGAGTAGTGGTAATTTTGTAATGCTTTGTGAAGGATGGGTTATTTTGTGAGATAGTTGAATGGAGTGAAGTACTATGTTTGTTTGTGGTTGGTGTGGGCTAATAAGTACAAATGTAGAGGGTTTTGTGTTGTGAACAGGTGGCAAAATGGCACAAGATGTAGGGATGGTGTAAAAGTATTGTGGTGTCGTTCCCGTCTTGTTTGGTTGGTTTTTGAGGATTTCATCCCTACATGTGCTTGTTTGCGTTTGGCAAACTTTTTTGTGACTTGTTTCTGTTGTGTTTTTTTTTGTTGTTGTGTAACCACACCCCAAGTGAAATGACTTGTTATGTAGTTTATTGTTGATGTTGATGGATTTCTGGAGGATGTTAGCTGTTTGCACTTATCCACTTGACAATGGAATCATGGGTGTAACTGTTGTCTAATTGGGTATGTGCATGTGTGTGTGAGTGGTTGTTCTAAGGCACTGTGGTATATACATGACTGTCTACCTGTTCTGTTGTATGACAGGGTTGTAACACTGTATGTTGTGTGTTGTCCAAGGAACAGTTTCTATAGCTGGTTATACATTGTGGGCAGGTGTGTGTAGGTTGTGTATGGTGGGTGGCAGGTACATAGGTCATAAAGAGGTAAGGCATAACTGTGGTAAAGGAACCCTTGGAGAGTAAGAGTGTTTTTCCGGGTTCTTCCAGTACTTGTTACGGGACGCTTGCCTTTTGCTTTCTTTGTTTCGCAGATAGTTCTGCTTATCCCGCGCCCGTTTCTTGTGGACGTTACGCATACTGCGTTCCTTGTCAAATCCAGCACAAGTACGTCAACTGCTGTATGAAAGTAGCAACATATGCAATCGTTTGGGAATCAATCGATCGTCAAGTTCTCTACGGAAGTAGAATAACCGCAGCTGCATGCCAACTTCACGTGCTGTAGCTGTTGAACTTCTGTTGACGTAATCGCTATGAATATTCTATTCTAACAAAATGGCGTATAGCAGCAAGCATAAGCGTGGGGTTACCTGAGAATCGCCGATTAATTCGACTTCTTTCTTTGAGAACGATGAGTGGTGGGTACAATACCCAGTAATTTATGCTGATCTTTCGCGTTTGAATCGTTGTAATAGCTTCAGCCGTTGTCGTGCTATCGTGGTGAGCAAAAGAAGAAGAAGAAGAAGTCAGAAGATAGACGATTTGCCTTTTTTAGCGACTTGATGTCAGGTATACTTAGCGATGCTTTCCAGCAAATTTAACGATCCTGTTGCCCATGGAAGCACTCGATAATGTCTGATATGGCTCATGGAGGCCGTTGACTTATCTAACGCGGACATTTCGAGCGTGTCATTTGTGCACTTTGAATGTGGCCGCCATTTTTTTTCGGGGTCATCCCTACATATGGCACATACTACCGTACGCCATGATACTACCGTACGCCATGATACCGTACGCCATGATACCGGTTTTTATTTTGTGTCCATCGGTTATTAAATCAATACAGGCAAACTTTAGGCATTACATGTGCACAGTCAAGCACTTCAGTTAATGTGTTGCTTCTCAACCCTGTGCAATCACTTGAACGAAAAAGGGGGGTGGGTGCTTGATATGTATTCTATGCATACAAAATACGTAACTTTGCATTAGGGCTATCCTTTGATTCGTATACTGGATGTATGGACTTCAGCAACAAGAAAGCAACTAAGAATTTGTGCAACCAGTTGACACTATACGAAGAACTTTACAAACAATTAAGATTACTTCAAAAGCTTTGTTTTATCACACTTTATACCTAATATGCTACAGTTTGCAACAAGTGCCCACCAGGACATATACATTTAATTTAAAGTTTTGAGAGAAAAGCATAGTTCAATCCTTTTACAAAACCTCTATATGTGTCATATGTACTAGCTGGTAAACTGTGTTCACCATTTCAGAATACAGATCCCTCATACATACTTTATGTATGTTACTGCTAGAACTGAAATACCAAGCAGAATAATTGTACGAAGTATAAGAGAGGGGAATCTCCTCTAACCTAAGTTTCCCCCACACCACCACCACCTGACCACCATCTTAATACTCTGTATGAAACCCAGTAAAGTATGGTATGGTGAGTATGAATAGCATAATCATGTAATGATTAAACCTCATATTTGTTTACGTGTATACTACATTTCCAAATTTGGAATACAGAGTTACATCCTCCAAGCATCCCTTACACTTGTGAGACAGGAATATACTATATGCAGTACTGAACAGTGGTGATGTAGCGGAAACTACCAAGAGCAAATAAACTGCAAAGGTCTTCGGCAACTCAGTGACCACTTGAAACTACTCATGTACTTTACTTTGAATGTGTACATTCACTTCATTATGATTCTGCTAATCATTTCATCCATGCTATCATTCTATATTGCATGGTATAATTATGCAACCTTTACTCATACGTGTACTATTGTTATCTATTTTGGAATGCAGAGTTGCAGCTCTCAAACCTTCATTACACTGTTAGACAAGAATACCTATAATTCAATGTGTTTTCACTGCATTGCCATATTAGTTAATAATTGCACCCCCCACACACTAAATGTCAGACATGTCAACATGCTACATCGGCACAGTTCAGTATTGCATGTGTGTTGCCTAGTACTAGGGAACTAGAACAAAACATGTGGGGGTGATAAGTGGTTAACCATATCAAATTTTCATCTGTAGTATATATAGCATCAAGCTATGAATATCATTATAATGTGCAGAACTTACTAGGTCTAGATCTTCTGGGTGTGCTCTCAGGGAAAAACTGCGTAGAGAAAAGTGGGGGGACATTGGCAACACCATCATATCATATCAGCTGAGATTGCTGAGCAGTCATATTGATTGACATGCTCTATACTATTACTGTTGTATGAAAATGGAACTTTACCAGCTGTGCGTCTGTAGCTCGTTAAGTGCATATTGTATAAAACTAGGTAATGTTGTAAAGAGAAATGGTTGTAGTTTGTCATAATTTAGAGTTTGATTTATGGGTATGTTCTGGAAAATGGGTTATAAAATGGAAATCTATATAGCTAATAAGTTAATGCCCATACATTCATACATTAACTTGCTGTATTTCATCTTGCACCCCAGGAAGTGATGCTGTTGGAGTAGTGCTGAGGTGAATTGTACTACCAGTGAAGTTGTAGTAGTGAATGGTACTTCCCGTATCTTGAGATGTTAGAGATTCCCTTCTGTAAGCCACTGAGTGACGACTATCTGGTCGGTTATCTCTCCTGGTACTGTTGTAGACACTCCCATTAGTGGAGAAATATCCACTGGTCTGACTACTAAGAGCAACACTTCTTCGTGATTGTGAATGAAGTTCAGTGTAAGGGTTGTCTCTCCCTCTTAGGTAAGAGAAGTTCAACCATGGTTCAGGCTCAGGTGTTCCGTCTGAAAACTGCAGTTGTGCAAAAGTTTGTTATGATATAGAACTCACAAGGTCCATTAGCTATCGTCCCGAAAAGTTCAATGGTAGCTCAAGTTGTCACTTTCCTAACTCGCAATTGTCGAATGCATTACCCTATAATATTTTGTATTAATGTGTAAAGCTTACCGTTGAAGTTGGAGCGCCTTCATGGTCCATGGTAAACAGCGCTTCTTTTTTCAATGCGTGGGGTGTGAAACGCAGGGCGCGACTGGAGCGCACTCACAATACCGCACCGCGAGCCCTTCTCTACTTCCGGTAGAAGGAGAGCTCTGTACCTACCGAAGTAAAGTATCCCCGGGGTTAACTTACTTAACTTTGGACCCCCAGGAGAGCGTTTAGGGGGGAGGGGCAGTTTTCACGTGACTTGTGCAGATTATGAATCATTCATATTGCACATAGCTCCGTACGCGAATTTCTATCTGACGCACCCTTTTCGAACTTGTTGTCCGCGCCCTTTTGGTTTATAACTTGCGCATGCGCATACTGCCTGTCTAAAAAACCTGTTTGGCTGCATGCATGAAGCAGTTTAGGCGCCTGAGGGACTTAGATTTACAATATAGTGACTATCTACCTGGTCTGTGAACGTGGCTTCACATCACCGGTCTCCTCGAACATCTTCAAGTATCGTCTCACAGTCCGTTCAGACACACTGTGTAGCTGGCCTATATCCTGTGAAGCATGCCAGGCGAGGGCAATCCAGATTATTCGCCATCGCAAATCGAGGGAGTACGGAATAGGCATGACTAAAGCCAGAAGACGGTGCTTTTGTTGTTTGGATTTACCGCGGCACATAATCTGGGTCAAAGTTCAAGCAATTGTGCGCATGCGTATTCGGTATAGGACAACAAACCTGAAAATTCCGGTACGCACCGTCTTCTGGCTTTAGTCATGCCTATTCCGTACTCCCTCGATTTGCGATGGCGAATAATCTGGATTGCCCTCGCCTGGCATGCTTCTCCACAGGATATAGGCCAGCTACACAGTGTGTCTGAACGGACTGTGAGACGATACTTGAAGATGTTCGAGGAGACCGGTGATGTGAAGCCACGTTCACAGACCAGGTAGATAGTCACTATATTGTAAAATCTAAGTCCCTCAGGCGCCTAAACTGCTTCATGCATGCAGCCAAACAGGTTTTTTAGACAGGCAGCATGCGCATGCGCAAGTTATAAACCAAAAGGGCGCGGACAACAAACCTGAAAATTCCGGTAGTCTCCGCACCGAAGTTCATGAAACGAACTGCGTATGCGTGAGTGGGTGGAGTTGTACCCATGAACCCTTCATACAGTCATCAAGCAAGGTGAGCTATCTAGCTACTAATAGCGAAGTTCAAGTTTGCCACTGTGACTGAACTAGTGTGTGGTTGACAAAAGCAATTGGTTGGTCAACCACTATGTTATTTTTTTTAATGTGTGAAGGGGTGGTTTCTCAGAGCCACTGTAGCTATAGCTACAGTAACCCTGAGAAACCACCCCTTCTATGGTCACGGTAAAGACAAAGGTCTTAAAAGTTCGACCATTTGGGTGCTTGACAGCTTGATTTCACTGCAAACCGAGAGCTTGAGTGTTTGACTACAAGTCAACCTATTGACCAATCTTCATTGTCTCCTTGCAGTATTTGTATATATTTCTATCCAAATACAGTGGAATAAGACCTGAAAATGTCATCACATGCGATTATTTCATGTAGCATTAGGTAGATAGAAGGTAGACACACGGAAGGCTCTGCTCGACGAACAATCTTGAGACCCCTTCCGGCTTCTAAATCCTATTTCTGTTCGAAGTCTAAACGTTTGCAAGGCAGCGTCATGCATTACACTCGGAACTCATCAACACAACCCCAAGTATATATATAAATTGTGATGATCGAATACCGCCCCTTGTGTGACTGCATTCTGTCTACCTGATATTACATGACATCACTGCATGTGATGAGATCTCCCACGCCTTCTCCCACTGTATTTGTAGGTGCACTGTGGCTGTGTTTGAAGTTTGTATACAAGTCCAGGCTGGGAGATTTTACCACATGAGAGACATCAATGTCTTCCTAGGAAGAGGAGGGGTGTGGAGAATCCTTGTACCTTCCTGATGGGGAAAGTCTCCTAGGCCGCCCTCAAAGTGAAAAACTAATGGCATGCATTCATTTCTTTTCCAGATGAAATTGTTGTGTCCACAAAATGTATTATTTTTGCTGATATGAACCTGCGCAAGTTCCTATTGTCACACCAAATTGCTGTTGGACTCTTGGAGACACGCATGAACAATAATTAGACAAGAAATTGTCCCTTCCTCCCAAAGTCATTGTTTGATGTTGAGGATGTGAACACAGGCGACTGAAGAGAGACTGAATGGTGAATCAACTGCAGAGCCATTTTATGCAAGAACTGCAACCAAGGACATTTTCTGATTTTCAAAGTCAGACAAAGATGCCATTTATTTGCCATAGTGGATATACTGCACTTGTTATGAACCCAAATCCCTTGTTAGTCTTGCACGCCACAGCTTCACAAAATGGGGAAGAGTCTGGTCAAACTGTAACCATCAAGTCACTGCCACAGCAGAATGTTGCCATGACCAATCGTAGATGATACTCATTCACATAGACATGATAGCAAGACAGATTTAGCCGTGCAGTACAATAATTGTGCTCCTCAGTGACAACTCATCAGTTGTAGTGTGACAAGACTCTTCCTCTCTTTGTGACTGGTGTGGCTGCAAGAATATGTACTAGTCTTTTGTTGCATATTAGTGTCTGGAGCAGCTGGCCCCTCAGGTCTGGATGCACATGAGTGGAGGCGTTTGTGTACCAACCACAAAGCGGCCTCCAGAGATCTATGTGCCTCCCTTGCCACTATTGCCAGAAGGATTTGCTCCTCCTACGTTGATCCAACATCCATCAAACCACTACTTGCGTGTCGTCTCATCGCTGTCGACAAACATCCGGGAGTGCGTCCCATAGGTATTGGGGACACTGCCCGTCGAATCATTGCCAAAGCCATTCTTACCATTGGAGCCCCTGATATTCAGGATGGATCAGGTTGTCTCCAGATGTGTGGTGGCCAAATCTCTGGCATTGAGGCAGCTGTACATGCAACAAGATCTGCTTTTGAATCGGATGAGAGTGAGGCTGCACTACTAGTGGACGCTACAAACGCATTCAATGCCCTCAACTGCCAAGCTGCATTGCACAACATTAGGCGTCTCTGCCCACCCATTGCCACCATACTCATCAACTCGTACAGAAGTCCCACTGAGCTCTTTGTTGATGGAGATGTCATTCTGTCTCAAGAAGGCACTACACGAGGAGACCCCCTGGCCATGCCCATGTATGGTCTGGCAACCATCCCATTCATTAGAAGGCTGGATGGACTATGTAAGCAGATCTGGTATGCTGATGACTCTGCTGCCATAGGGACTCTTGAGCAGTTACATGCATGGTGGAACAGATTAGCTGCAGAAGGTCCAGCCTTTGGATACTTCCCCAATCCATCCAAAACTTGGCTCGTGACCAAGCAAAGACACTTTGACAAAGCCTCCAACATGTTTGCTGGGTCAGGAGTGAACGTCACCCTTGATGGCAGGCCATATCTTGGTGCAGTGATTGGTTCTCAAGAATATGTTGAAGAGTATGTGAGTTCCAAAGTGCGAGCATGGTCATCCAGCATCAATATCCTCAGTGATATAGCAAAGTCACAGCCTCAGGCTGCCTTTTCAGCCCTGACACATGGTCTGCTGAGTAAATGGACATACCTCAGCCGTGTTGTACCAGACATCAGCCACCTACTGGTTCCCCTGGATGATGTGCTAAGGACAAACCTGATACCTGCAATTACCGGACAATCCCCACCGAACGACCTCGAATGTGACCTCTTCGCTCTACCAGCACGACATGGTGGGTTGGGAATACGAATTCCCTCCAAAAATGCTGATAGAGAGCTGCAGTCATCTCAAAAGGTCACCTTATCCCTTAAGGATCACATTCTTGATCAAGACAGAGAGTATGGGTATGACATCATTAATGATCAGTTACTAAACAAGGCCAATGTCAGCAAGGAAAACAAAAAGAGGGACCAAGAGGAAGCAGACACGATCTACCGACAATTGCCAGACAGGCTTCAGAAGGCCATGGATTTAGCAAAGGTGAAAGGAGCTTCCACTTGGCTTACTGTTCTACCCCTCACAGAGCACGGCTTCACGCTACACAAGTCTGCCTTTCATGATGCTCTGGCTCTGCGGTATGGCTGGACACCATCCCGTCTGCCTTCCAAATGCGAATGTGGTAACAGTTTCAATGTAGAGCATGCACTCTCCTGTGCAAAGGGTGGCTTTCCATCTCTCAGACACAATGAGATCCGAGACATCACTGCCTCCCTGCTCACAGAAGTATGCAGTGAAGTGTGTGTTGAGCCTGATTTACAGCCTGTGACATCTGACCAACTCAATGGTGCCTCAGCCAACAGTCAGGACGGTGCACGGTTGGACGTGTCAGCCAATGGAGTCTGGGGTGGTAGGTTTCAGAAGACCTACTTTGATGTGAGAGTATTCAACCCCCTCGCCCCCTCTAACAGAAACCAGGCACCGGCGGCAGTGTACAGGAAGCATGAACTTGAGAAGAAGCGGGCTTACCAGCAGCGGATACAAGAGGTGGAACACTCCTCCTTCACTCCCCTTGTTCTTTCAGCCACAGGAGGTATGGGCAATGAAGCTACCATCTTTTACAAGCGACTGGCATCACTGCTCGCCCAGAAATGGGACTTCCCATACAGCACGACCCTATGTTGGCTACGGTGCCGCCTGAGCTACTCCCTCCTTCGCTCATCTATCCAAGCAATCAGAGGTGCCAGATCCTCTCAGGGACATGCAGTGAGGTCACCAACTGCCATCGACCTTGTTACTATCGAATCACACATCATAGAGAACATTTAGTGACTGACCTATTGTACTTCACATAATTATATTATCTAAAGCTTTTGTTTCTTTTCTTTTCTCTACTTCACCCATTTGTATTATTTCCTGTCAATATACTATAATACAATTTCTATACGGAAAAAAAAAAAAAATGTAGATATGTATTCGTACGTCGTACCGTAAATACATTCGTATTCGTTGAATAACGATACTAGCGTTGTGAAAAATTTGAAAAACACGTGTAGCTATTTATACTATTTCTCGGCAGTCTGACACCCCAACGTAAATCTAAGGGTAGTTGATATGGAACCATCGTGTTCTCGAAGTGAAGCTTCGGAGTTGTCGATATGGCACCATCGTGTTCTCGAAGTGAAGCTTCGGAGTTGTCGATATGGCACCATCGTGTTCTCGAAGTGAAGCTTCGGAGTTGTCGATATGGCACCATCTTGTTCTCGAAGTGACCCGCGAAGGACCCTGCAAACGACGGAGGAGAAAAGGAAACGTAGAATCGAACGTGACAGAGTGCGCCGCGCTGCTGAAACAGCAGAGCAAAAAGAACACAGACTGGTAACCCTAGGACAAAAGATAAAGCAGCTGCTGAGGTAGTCTCGCGAGACTGTAGCCTCGTTCTCAGGCCCCGCCCAGCTTTCCGTCGCTTGCAGTATACGGAAAGCTGGGCGGGGCCTGGGAACGAGGCTAAGACTACTGCTGAATAGCCTCGTCTTCTCCTCGGGCCTGGGAACGAGGCTAACTGCTGAGTAAACAGTTTGGTGCTATCAGGAAGCCGATTTTGAGAAGGCAAATAACTTCCTGTCTCAATTACAGTGGGACTCTCTTGTAAACGACCAGCATGGAGTAGACACTTCTTGGATGAATTGGTACAATCATTTCACTCATACTATGTCTGAATGCATTCCCAAGAAAAGAATCATTAGTGACAATCGTCCTCCTTGGATTTCTGATGACATCTTGAAAGCCATTCGTCGAAGGAATCGGCTGTTTGCTGCTTACAAGAAATCTGGGAATGAATATAAGCTTGTCGAATACAAGTATACAAGAAATGCAATTGTGTCAGCGATAAGAGTGTCAAAAGTTAAATATTTTCAGAAACTGCACACAGCTGATAAAAAGTCTTTCTGGAAAATGGTTAAACGTCTGACTAATAATCGCTCCACAATTCCCACTTTAATCCACAATGATGTCCAAATTACTGAAGATGTTTCTAAAGCAGAAGTGCTGAACAATGAGTTCTATCATAACTTTAACCATGCCAAGCACCTGTCGGCAGTTGTTAAATCTCGGTTTACCACGGACCCAGAGAACTGTCCCACCAACTTTCTTTGTACTGACCACATGGTTCATGAACTTATTGTAAATCTTGATATTCGCAAATCTTCAGGTACTGATGATGTCTCAGCGAGAATGCTCAAGGCTACTGCTGATATTACTACACCCACACTTACAAGATTGTTTAATATGTCTATTCGGACTGGATCATTTCCAGACTGTTGGAAGACTGCCCGGATTGTACCTATTCCCAAAAAAGGTAGCAATACAAACCCTGGAAATTACAGACCTGTTTCAATACTTCCTATATTGAGTAAGGTCTTCGAAAGGATTATATACACGTTGGTCTCTGAACATCTCAAAGTTCACTCACCTATCTCACCTTACCAGTTTGGTTTCTCGTCAGGAAAGTCAACTACTTCTGCTCTACTTGCCCTTGCTAATGGAATACTACAATCCCTAGACCAGGGCGTCGAAGTCGTATCTGTGTTCTTCGACCTCAGCAAGGCCTTTGACTCTGTCCCGCATGCACTTCTCCTGCAAAAGCTGATAGACATCAATGTTAATCCGTATTTATTCAACCTCATCTACAGCTACCTTACTGAGAGAAATCAGTTTGTGGTAGTCAATGGTTCCCAGTCAACTCAAGTCAAGGTAACCTCTGGTGTACCACAAGGGTCCGTTTTAGGCCCTTTGCTCTTTCTCATATACATTAACGGGATCACATGTGCCAACATTAATGGCCAAGTGTCAATCTACGCTGATGACATTGCATTGTATAAAGTAATTCAATCTCCTCTCGACTATCAATCGATACAAGATGACATTAATACCATCTGTCTTTGGACTGAGGACAACAATTTAAAGCTAAATGCTAGTAAATGCTGCTATGTATTATTCTCAAAGAAATCCCAACCATGTCTACCAAACACTCAGCTTTTGATCAATGATCAAGCTTTACAGAGAGTGACATCATTCAAATACCTTGGAGTAACCTTCTCGTATGATGGCTCATGGTCAGCTCACATTACCAATGTCTGTCAGAATGCGAGAAAGGTGCTTGGTCTCCTTTACAGGAGATTTTCTCAGGGCTCAGACTCAGATACTCTACTTTATCTCTACAAAATGTTAGTTCGTCCCCACCTGGAGTATGCCTGTAGTGTATGGGACCCACACCTCAAAAGAGATATCGATAAGCTTGAAAGAGTTCAAAGTTTTGCCTTGAAAATCTGCCTAAAACAGTGGTCTCCAAATACTGGTTACAGGGAGTTGCTGCAGAGAGCAGAGCTACAATCTCTTGCTAGCAGAAGGCAATACCTCAAGCAATGTCAATTATTCAGTATGCTAAATGGTATCTCTTTTTGTGTCTCCCCCCCAACTACTCGAATAGTTGCAGCTCCAGCTTCTGTGAGAACACGGTCTGTTGTGGCCTCATCATTAGTGCAACCATTTGCTAGAACCGAGTTATTTTTCAACTCATTCTACCATCAGCTATCCGTTTCTGGAACTCTCTTCCACATGAAATAACCAAGTGTGAAACCTTGCAGGCTTTCAAGAGAGCGTTATCAAAATACATGTCTGAGAACATCGGCAGCTAAACTGTAATTGTACTGTATAGCACCTTATTACTTATTAGTTATTACTTATTGCTGTTCACCTTGTTGTTGTCATTGTTTGTTGTTTTTATGCTAGTTGTTTTCGTGTCTTTATATAGGATGCAAGACCCTTATTAGCATTATAATGCTACTTCTTGTATTCCTCAAATTTGGTTGTTAAAAAAAAAAAAAAAAAAAAAAAAAAAAGGTACCAGAGATCAGACCAACGACAGATGGGTGCGAATACAGCGGTGCCGTCTACTTCGGTTACATACTGAGTGCAAAAGGAATGACCAACCAGATTGTTGCTGTTCTCTCCTTCATGCCACTGCTTGCTCAGGCTCGCCCCACAATGCAACGCATTCTGCTAGTAATAGTTTTATTCAACCGTATGCGCATACCAACAGTTTCTTGTACTCATTTGTTCCACATTCTATTTCACTTTGGAATTCATTACCTAATAGTATTACTAATGCACATTCACTCACTTCCTTTAAGTCACAGTTAAATACTCATCTTTATTATAATAGTTAAATACTCACTTGTAATACGGGTGCATCTTTTATTAGCTTACTGCTACTGTTGTACCCTTCGCATATTGCATAAATTTATTATAGAAAAAAAAAAGGGCGCAGGAGGCAGTCACTTTATCGATGTTGACAGCGTTGGCTGTTGCTCACTATGTCAGCAAGGAGTCTTTGGAATGCCTCTGTGAATAGCTGTGAGTTCTGTATACTCCTAGCGTGCCGTCATAGTGAGCGGTATCCAGCGCTGTGAACGTCGCTAAAGTGACTGTCTTCTAGAGCCGTTTGGGCGGAAGGGCGATGTGTAGAGCAGAAGTTACACTGCTTACCAGCTAGCTAGATAACAGTGAAACAGCCTTCCAGTGCCCATCATCTGTAGTCTCAGCGACATCCAATGATTCGGAACTCCAACAACGGCTACAATGCACAGTACCGCTTGTAACGCTAAGTATGGACTGCGTGGGTAATAATTCGATTGTCAAAACCACACATAAAACCACGCATAGTACGTGACGGGGCACGTGATCAGATCTTCCCGGCTCTCTCCCCGTTTTTCTGCAGGGGAGGAGCCTGGGTACGAGGCTAATTGCACATGCGCAGTACACTGAAACACGAAAACCTCGCATGATCGCGGCAAACACCCGTACAAGTCAGTTCATCAATGAGTTCTTCACACCAGTGCTAGCTCTCTTAAGCTGTCAGACATTGTATTTACAGTGCAGTACCCAGGCAACCTTAGCCAGTTTGAAAACCAGTGTTGTCATCAACAAGGAGGACATAGCTAGGACCATTTAAAACAGGTTCAAAGTGGCCTCTAGGCTTAAAAATTCTGGTGGTTTTATAACTGCATGGAGACAACAAAATGTGAAATTTGTGGAGAATTTTCAATAGCTATGTGGTCACGAACACATAGAGCATTAGAAAAACGTAAACTCAGAACTATCATCGCGAGAAATCGGACAGAAATTACAGCGGACATCCAAGTTTTGATACGGGCAAGCCAAAAATTTGGTGACTGCCCGTACATGACGTCACAAAAATGTAAACAATGGAGACGCGCGAAACTCTGGTTGTTCGCAAGCGGGTGGATGGTACAGCTAGGAAATAGCCTCGTTCCCAGGCCGTTTCCGCCTCCAGTTTTTGATCGCTTGCAGTATACTGCCGTTTCCGCCTCCAGTTTTTGATCGCTTGCAGCCTCCAGTTTTTACTGGAGGCGGAAACGGCCTGGGAACGAGGCTAGCTAGGAAATATTTCAGTGCTTCAAGCTACACACGAAGAAAGATAATCATACTCGTATGATTCCTGTTCTCCGGCCCAAGGGAACGTCAAATTACAGCCTGAACAAGCCATGACCAGCTGCTTCACTTCAAACAATTCAGCATATTTGTGGCGTTAGGGGTGTGTCACGATATGCTTATCAAACTGAGATGTTTCTTCTTGTTTATCTGGCTAGTCCATGGCGCTTGCCATCACTGGCATCTGTGATATTTCAGCTTGTTGACATTCACTCTCAGAGTGTGACTTTCTGATAGTTAATTGTGTGTGGGTCAGTCTGGAATATGATGGTGTCCCTCTATTCTTCCTATGTTTAGATGTTATCTATCCTAGAACTGTAAGGAATATCTCACCTTATGGGAGTGATACTCAGACTACCAGTCCTCTTGGGAGCCTGAAAGTAATATTTCTTCTCACTTGATCAAGATACAAATAATATGCTTGTTTTTTACCTTAACTTTACTGCACAATACAATGCTGTTAGGACAACTATTATCAATAGCAACAGAATGAGCAAATTAAAATTACACAGTACTGAAAGTTAAATTTCACAATTTCTTCTGCATTAAGTGCCTTTCGTACTTTCTTCCTCTCAACGAATGTTCTGTAGGGGAAAAAACTCATGATGCTTGTGGCTAAGGTCATAGAATTTGTGTCTATAGGCAGCTTTTCACATCACTGTGGTACTATCCCACATCAGAAGTTGACTGTGTTATGGCTTACAGCATGTCAGGATCACTTTGCCTCCCAGGTGGAATCTGTCTTTCCTGTTCATCCTTTTCAGTACTGTATGTATAACATATACACTCATGGTGGTATTGTGCTAGTGACATGAGTCACCTCTGAGCCTCAGCTGTCTCTTGGAATTTCACAACATGGTATATTTTGTTGTCAGCAAGAGTCGCCATCTTTAACCGCGTGCTCATGCAGTACTTGTGGTTCATTGTGGTTTAATCTTTCTTTCTAGATACTGTACATAACTCTCATTTAGCCAATCATTCACTATTCTTCTGTGTGTTCTTCAGTTGGTGCCTCATTTTGAAAGAGTTTGTTCATCCATTGTCTTGCACACTGGTACAGAGCTGGGGCTGTGTGAGTGTGTACATATTTTGTTGGGTAACAACTTGCCACCTGTGATGAAACCTATCATCCTGATAAAGGTACTTAGCCATTTATTTGGTCACCCCGCCACAGTAATGAGTGGTCCATGTGAGCACGATTCAAAAGCAGTCATTAAATGGCCAGAAAAAGTCTACTTGTTCATAAAATCAGCATTCAAAACCAATCACATGGTGCATGTGGTAATGGTAATAATTGGCCAGAAAAGGTCACTTGCTTGGTCTACAAAAATCCACATTCAAAACCAAGGATTAGCTCTAATGCCCTCACAGTTAATAGTTGGCCAGAAAAAGCCACCAAATTGTTTCACAAAGCAGCACCCAAAAACTTTAACACCCTCACATTGTAACACTTGGCCAGAAAATTCACCTACAATGTCTATCAAATTAGTAATCAATAACAATTATTTACTCACATAATGGGTGGCTGGAAAAAGCCACTTACACAGTCTTCAAATTCAGCGATTGATTAGCTTTTTTGAATACCCTTACATTGTAATAATTGGCCAGAAAAAGTCACCTACAAGGTCTACAAAATTAACACTCAATTAGTTTTAATGCCCTCACATTGTAATGGTTGGCCAGAAAAGGTCACCTACCTTCCTGTTCTACAGAGTCAGCATTCAGTTAGCTTTAATGCCCTCACATTAAGTTCCTTACAAGGTCTACAAAATCACCCACAAAATGTACCACAAGCAGTTCCAGGAAACGTTTCAATGACGACCTGTCGAGGATAAGTCAGAACAGACACCAGACTAAGCTTTTTAAGTGATGTTACATTCGACATTCGGTCAGTGCGCAGTCAATTTCTGTTAGTGCATTTCGACTTTTGTGTTTCTGACAAGTACATTTCTGCTACAACTTTCGCAAAAACATGGTATCACATTCAATTATGCATGACCTCTAACTGCTTGTTTATGTTTTCTCCAAGCACTTCTACTAGCTGTCTACTACCCCTGCGTTTTTCTGGAATTGAATTTCTTATGGATCATACGTAGTAATAGAGTATCATGCAGTGATGCTAAAGTGCATCTTTAGCCATGCCTACCTAGTTGTTCCAGGTTTCCAAAAAATCCAATGTTGCAGATTGCAATTGCACTAGTGGCATTTATCTGACAAGCAGTGAAAACAATTTGCTGGCAAGTATCAGCAGTTGTTCCCTGTATGGATTACAATAATAAACTAACTTTGATATATGATTATAGCGCTCACTTGATCCATGTAGTTGATGAACATGCTTGTACCTTTGTACCCTGGAATTCTATTGCTCACAACAGCAGGATCAAATTACTCCATAGTGCCAGCTTCAATTGATGTAATTACCCAAGACTTGCATAGTTGCATAATCAATCAATCAATCTCAGGATTATATACCATTTACAGCTGAGGCACAAAAATGGCTGAACACTTTCGCAAAGTCTAGTGTTACAAAATTTTCTGGATTGTCATTTGCATGTTGTGGAAATCCCTCTCTCCAGCTTCCTCCCATTTGTTGCAGTTGGTGAGGTGCAAAAGCTTCACTTTATGATCACCTATCCTTTTCCTGCTGTTTGTTTCAATTCTTTCAGTGTGATTCCTTTGAAACACGTCTTTTGTCTGTTTAGCTTCATGCAAACGTAGCAAACACTGAAACTGGGTCTGCTTGATGACTGGTTGGTCATCAACTGCTTCTTTTTTAGCTTCTGACTATTGAGTTTCCCATTTTGTGACACACAGGCTAGATGGAGGACCTCATTTCTGTATGCCTTTGAGATGTACTGCACAAGAAGATAGAAAGTCCTGTCACAAGTTTATGTCTATATCAGGTAGCTAGCTATCTCGAAAAATTGTGTTAGCCAGTTTATAACAGAGGCACTTTGAATGATCACGTTTATGTATTGAAGTATTCATCTTTCCTTGCTGACCTTGTATATCATGTGGTTCTTTTCACTGTATACCATGTTTTAGCTGCCACCTTCGTATTTCCTGTATATCTTGCACCGGTCTTGTCTGTCTCCCTTGTAAGGTCATATACACTTATGCTTGGGTCATTGGTTAGCTACGTATATTAGCTAAGTCAGCTGCTGGTATAGCTATTGGTGAGCAGGATAAAGGATGATATGACCTTACAAAGGACACAGGGTGGTGCAGAATATACAAGAAACTTGGTTTGTGACACGGTGAAAAAGTTATGCAGTAAAAAAGTACCACATCATACAAAGTCAGCAGGACATATACTTCCACAGAATCAAATAGATATTAAGAGAAATCATGTAAGACAGTCACAAGAATTAAATCAGTGGACTATAACATGTGTTAGTCAAGCAGTTCATAAATGTAGTATCAATGACGCTGGTGAATGTGTTATCAAAGAACCTAGAGCACTATTCAATGACCCTGATGCATGAATATCTAGTGTTTATTTAGTACAAGCAATCACTGCATGCAGTCAAACTCACCACATTTCCATCGACATTGAAGTTGATTGCAAAAATCCTGATACAAACTTTGTTAAGTTCACAGAGCGATACCAAAATCTGTCCAAAATAGAGCCTGCAACATCACAACTTGCAATTGACAGTGCATTCCACGGGGAAAAACAAAAAACAAGCATGTTTGTGTGTAGCTCTTGAGACGTGTATATTACCTTTCATGTGTTGTAAAATTCTTGCATGTGTACATGCTAGTATTACATCTACCTTACAACCATCCCTGAGGTTTCATCTTACAAGTTCTGGCACCACAAGAAAGGTCCAGAAAGCAGCACAAAGATGCACATTTCACAACAAGGCCTTTTGAACCTCGAAAGCCTATCCTTGAACATTAGCAATAGCTAATCAACACAAAAGGTTATTGAATGCTAATGCTCTTGAAAAAGGCTAATAAAAGTGTCCCCCCTGTAGATGACAGCATACCCTGGAACAAAATTTGGCTTAACACCCCTAGGACATGCAGTAGCTTACAAAGAATAATGGACAATTTAATTAAAATTTATACGAGAGTACGGAGATATCCTAGTGTGTCCATACCCCCTGGGACAGACATTGAAAAATCATCCATGGGGGTACCCACCCTTATTAAATGCAATAGCGCTATTGTATGGTAGTGGCTAGAGAGCCGGTAGTGGAAATTAAATTCTAGGGTCGATAACTTCTGATAGCAAACTCCAATTTTAATGAAACTAATATCAGTAGCTAGATAGAGCTTTAAAAGAGCCGGCTACAAAATGATACCCTTTTCGTTAGGCTGTGCCTTATATTGTTGTAAATACAAATACAAACGTTCTTGCGCACCTCTAAGCTATGCTGACTGGCTCTTTTTTTGGCCTTTCGCTTCCTCTTTTTCCCCATCTGCCAGTCTCGCCTTGAAATGCATACCTCGAAGCGGATTCCGTTGCGTGCGTCTTCACAAAGCCACGCCCCCTATGGGCCTCTCTAAAAAGCCACACCCTTTCTCGAGCGTCATTCGTACCGGAAGCTGGGAATCAACTCTCTGACAAAGGCAGCGAAGACAAAGATGTCTTGGTTTGCTGTATCTGCGGTCTTGCTGGTCTTCTTATCAGGTACAGTTGTGCGTGAGACAGTCTAATATGATTTGCATGTATTACCGGTAGCTTTGTAGTGCGTGCTACCTAGAGGCTACCTACAGTGTTTCTGTTGAGTTCTGCTGATATTGTATGTAAAGCTACTCTGCAATATGTGCTAATATTTATTGCTTCTGGGTCGTTTTACTTAGAAGATGTAAGCTTACCACGAGAAGTACAACCACTTTTACGTACTTTGTTTGCCATGTTTGCTATGCAGAACTTAAGAGAAAATATATCAGACTCCCTGTGGAGCACTGAGCATTTATGCAAGCATCCACTTAAATCTTGTCTGACAGTGAGAATGCACATTTGGAGACATTTACTATACGTAGATGGTTTACTACCATGAGTTAAACTTTTTCCAGAGGGCAAGCACATGATCAAGAGCTACAGCATACACATAAGGCAGCTGTACAGCAGACCTTTCACCTTGGGAAAAGCAGCTTCTCTTATGTTTCAGCACTAATAGTGAGGACTCAGTATAGTGCTTCATTGCTTGTATTTTCTACACAACCGCACACCGAATGCAGACCTCGCTCTTACTCTTCAGAATTGAAGCCACACCCCATGAAAACCATCTGTTTCTCTGAGTATGTATTATATTCTGCAAGAAAGGGAAGCTCCTGGTGAACTGCGTATGTAAGCCATGTCCCACTGGGATGCAATTAGCTACAAGACGTAACCACATTTCAAATAGTGCACTCTTGAAATAGAAAAGATGTCCTAGCTGTCTGTCACTGTTTTTAAGACCATTATTGCTACTCAAACGGTGATGTAATGTGTCATGTGACAAGATACTGTAACGTGATGGGACTGCACCATATGTTGTGGCAGGACACAGCTTGTATACGTAGTTCACCAGACTCTTCCCTTTCTTGTGGAAGTGGGTCTGGCTTGTGAGACTAGTATTATACTGTATACTACATTTGACTACTGCAGATACAAGTTGTGAGATTCTCTCTTTGGCTTCAATTGTCATCTGTGAAACAGCATAGTAGCATTTTAAAGCAGGCCAGAATTGGTTGTGACTACAGTGGAACGGACACCCCTCAAAAGCGGACACCTACGATATAACAGACAATTCTGAAAGTCACAACCGTTTCTCCATTGATTTCAGTACATTAGAAACCACTGAATAACGGACACTTTTTGTGCTCCCAATTGTACACAAACAATGCATAACAACCCCGATTTAGTGGACACTCATCGACATTTTCAGCAAGATTGTCCACCATCGCTGCTGGAGTTAACAACTTGACATTAGATTAGCACTTTTACTCATAGTACTAGCCTCTGCTTAGCTTTCCCTGCCAGCATACAGCAAGGAAAAGCTCTGAAAATGTAGCCATGTTGTGCTTAACAGCCTGATTACACAGTACCACACCTACCGGAAATATACCTGAAGCCCCTGAGTTAGGGACACCTCGCTATAGGGGACAAAATTGTTGGTCCCAATGGTCTCCACTAGAGAGGGGTTCCACACTCTTAAAAATTTGGTGTCAAATAGCACCTTCAATATTCATGGTGAGTGTATACACATTAGACTATGTCGATGTTGTGACATACTGATCTGCATTATGCATCAACCTCTTGGGTTGTTACTTCCAGTGTCACTTGAATGACAATCAGAGGAGGTTGGGAGCTAGCAATTAATAGTATCATGGATGCTGTAATCATCTAAACTGACATAGTGCAGGCCTGGAAAATGTTTTCACATATGGTGATTTTATGTAGCTTCACATGTAGGCATGCAAGTAGCAGTGCCTGTTGAAGCTTCTCAAAACCGTTTCTTGTAAACTCTGTCCAAGGTTTGGAAGCTGGAGCTTTCACAAGTATCGTGAATATAGCTCCTTATTTGGTGATTTGGAAACTGCCAAGTCCATTCTGTCTACCTGACGTCACTACTCATGACAAGATCTCCAAGGCCTTTTCCCTGTGTATCTTACACTGTGGAAGTGATCAAATACCAGTCGGGCTTGTTCTCAGTCCCATATATGGGTGTACACTTACAGACCTTTTCAGGTTGGTTGAGGGATGCTGCAGAGTAGCAAATCACTCAAGCATGCCTAATTAAATAATGGAAAGCGGTACATCAAACACAACACTTGTCATTATTTAATTAGCACGCATGAGTGATTTGCTACTCTGCAGCTATGCTACCTCAACCAACCTGAAAAGGTCTGTATAGCTTCTTGGCACTAACTGGTGTCAGTTTTCAGAGTTGACAAAGTAGTCAAAGGTTGTGGTATGTATAGGGCTAATTATCTAGCTAAGTAGGTTATGGTTTTGCACTTGGCTTCAGAAGCCTGCTCAGCTTCACAGGCTTGGTTGGTACCGCCTTAATTAAGAAACCTGTTGTGTTCATGTGGAGGTCAATGGTGGAGGTCAATGGTGCTAATACAGCATGAGGTAATCATTCATAATTATACATTTATGACTGGGATGAACGTGTTTGATTGGCGAAAGTTGTGCTTGATCGCTTGATTGTTCCAAATCTCTTGATCACTTACTTTACAGTGGCTCACTATCTTCAAGGACGGAGAAACAGATTGCAAGGCTACTTGTATGTATGTACAAGTTATCTACGCCGTTCAGCCCTGGCTCTGAGCCTCCTTGAGGGAAGTGGTCCGAGTGCAGACACTTATTTTGACACGGAGCGACGCACTTGCCCTCAGCCTGCTGCTTTCCCCAGTCGACGTACACGCATAACGCCTTCCACTTACATCTACACACCCTTCGTTAGCGACTTGGTACTTGCAAAGTCCGTAGCTGTTGGCGAAACACCTAGGCAAACTTTACTATTTGATCGCTTGCTGTATTGGCCACATATTGCCTGGGCACGTTGCCATCATTACGAAACCGAGTCCACCATTTCCGGTCCGTGACGTAGTATTGCTCCCAGGCCTTCTCCCGATTTTTCTCCATGGCTGCGAGATAAAATCTGGGAGTGGCCTGGGGATGAGGCTAGCATTACGCAATGAGAATGGTTATCTTGTTTACTTACAAGAGGTTGTTATTACTGTAATCCATCACACAATTGTGAGTAAGAGAAAAATATATTAAATTGTCAGTTTACTAGTCAAAGAAATCAGTATACAAGCTTTTGGCTCTGTTTCATGCAACTGAATATGTTGTAGTACAACAGTGACAACTGTGACCTCAAGCAGTTGAGTTAGGATAATCAGTGAACCACCAAGTGCCTCTTTGTTCTTTGATTAGGAGCTGAATGAGTTCAGAATAACAGCATGCATGTACAGATGAAGCTTGACTTGCCAAAGTAGCTACTACTCAGAGATATGATTGGCTGGAGACTGGTGTGTTATTTGCCCTATGAATTCTATTGACATTCTGTGACTATAGCAGGGGGGGCTTTCACATGCTTATAAGCATGCTATGCTACTGTAGCACATGACCTGCACTCAAGTGTGCATGAAGCAGCATAATTATATAGCCAGACTAAACTGTTACCGCATGTACGTATACAAGTATATCATGGCGTACGGTAGTACGCCATATGTAGGGATGACCCCGAAAAAAAATGGCGGCCACATTCAAAGTGCACAAATGACACGCTCGAAATGTCCGCGTTAGATAAGTCAACGGCCTCCATGAGCCATATCAGACATTATTGAGTGCTTCCATGGGAAACAGGATCGTTAAATTTGCTGGAAAGCATCGCTAAGTATACCTGACATCAAGTCGCTAAAAAAGGCAAATCGTCTATCTTCTGACTTCTTCTTCTTCTTCTTCTTTTGCTCACCACGATAGCACGACAACGGCTGAAGCTATTACAACGATTCAAACGCGAAAGATCAGCATAAATTACTGGGTATTGTACCCACCACTCATCGTTCTCAAAGAAAGAAGTCGAATTAATCGGCGATTCTCAGGTAACCCCACGCTTATGCTTGCTGCTATACGCCATTTTGTTAGAATAGAATATTCATAGCGATTACGTCAACAGAAGTTCAACAGCTACAGCACGTGAAGTTGGCATGCAGCTGCGGTTATTCTACTTCCGTAGAGAACTTGACGATCGATTGATTCCCAAACGATTGCATATGTTGCTACTTTCATACAGCAGTTGACGTACTTGTGCTGGATTTGACAAGGAACGCAGTATGCGTAACGTCCACAAGAAACGGGCGCGGGATAAGCAGAACTATCTGCGAAACAAAGAAAGCAAAAGGCAAGCGTCCCGTAACAAGTACTGGAAGAACCCGGAAAAACAAAGGGCATCTTCCCGGGCGTACTCTCTTACTAATTATTGGAAGAACCCTGAAAAGAAAAGGGCATCTTCCCATACCCGTTATTGGGAGGACCCCGAGACCAAGAGGGCGTCCTCCCATACCCGTTATTGGGAGGACCCCGAGACCAAGAGGGCGTCCTCCCATACCCGTTATTTGGAGGACCCCGAGACCAAGAGGGCGTCCTCCCATACCCGTTATTGGGAGGACCCCGAGACCAAGAGGGTGTCCTCCCATACCCGTTATTGGAACAACAGAACAGGTAGACAGTCATGTATATACCACAGTGCCTTAGAACAACCACTCACACACACATGCACATACCCAATTAGACAACAGTTACACCCATGATTCCATTGTCAAGTGGATAAGTGCAAACAGCTAACATCCTCCAGAAATCCATCAACATCAACAATAAACTACATAACAAGTCATTTCACTTGGGGTGTGGTTACACAACAACAACAAAAAAACAACAGAAACAAGTCACAAAAAAGTTTGCCAAACGCAAACAAGCACATGTAGGGATGAAATCCTCAAAAACCAACCAAACAAGACGGGAACGACACCACAATACTTTTACACCATCCCTACATCTTGTGCCATCTTGCCACCTGTACACAACACAAAACCCTCTACATTTGTAATTATTAGCCCACACCAACCACAAACAAACATAGTACTTCACTCCATTCAACTATCTCACAAAATAACCCATCCTTCACAAAGCATTACAAAATTACCACTACTCACTTCACAGCCACCTGTATACAAGACAACCCATATCTATCATGCTAAACAGGCATAAAACTTAACAACATAATGCACATTCCAACATACCACACACACTCACCACTCCTCACTTACTCCACACCTTCTACACACAACTTGGACCATACCTGCTACACTCAGTAGCAACCACCAACAACACAACATACTCACTATGCACAACACACCCACGCCACACCCTTCCATCTACAAGACAACCCTCTTCTACACACAACTAAAAAACAAATACAAACACACAGTTTTGGCAAAATGGCACAAGATGTAGGGATGGTGTAAAAGTATTGTGGTGTCGTTCCCGTCTTGTTTGGTTGGTTTTTGAGGATTTCATCCCTACATGTGCTTGTTTGCGTTTGGCAAACTTTTTTGTGACTTTATACTAGTGTAGCAATCCAACTGCACCATAAACTTCATTAGCTAGCCCATCCTACAGAAACCATTCTTGTAATATGTACCTTCTCATGAGCACACACACACACACACACACACACACACACACACACACACACACACACACACACACACACACACACACACACACACACACACACACACACACACACACACACACACACACACACACACACAGCTGTTGACCAGGGAACTGGAAGTTTTACAATTGGAGGTCGGACCTACATGTCTCTACGCCAACAGTATGCTGCCCTCTATGTGTATGATCGATCACAAGGGTCACCTGCCCCCTTCAATTTTACATGCACATCAGGGGATGTATTCGACATCGATACTAACGTTGCTCTATTAGCACAACTACCTCTGACCGGAACAACTAATGTTGTAGACAATGTGACCATCACAGGGACTGCACGACCACTAACGTTGGACTTTGATCCAGAGTTTCTGCCTCAGTTCTCTGGTACTTACAATTGTCTTGGTGATGGTCCAAATCTGAGGGATTCTGTGATAATTACAACAGGTTTGTCATTATAATTAGGGAGGCATACATTATGCCATCAAAATTTTGAGCACAATTAGTAACCTTGAGCATACGATCATAAGTCCAGAGCATAATAAGTACGTGTAAAATTTAGAAAAACAATTTAAGAAGAGGCTACACATGCTCTGGAAAAATCGTTAGTCGTTAGTTGCTGACTAGCCTCATTCACAGAATAGGCCTTGGAACAAGGCTAGACTAAAAACTGTGAGAAAAGCGTTGTTCCTGCTGGTGCAGAGCATATCTTCAAAGTCTATTGCACCGAGTAACACAAGAAAGATGACTTTGAGAGTGGTGATTAACTTATTACCTTATGAGGAGAATAAAGAATGGTGTACTGTGGCTTCCTATACTTGTTGGACACCTCTACATGCATTCCTTCATCACTCAGCAGTGTTATGTGCTTACTCTATATGGTATTGTGACAGCCTTATTACTACATCTGACACCACCACATGGCTTCTACTGTCACAACAACAGCATGTGGATTGTCAGACTATGTGGTGTGACTAGAAAATGTAGAACATTGTGGGGGGGGGGGGGGGAGAGCCTGAGCAAGCAGCTACTATGGCTACACAAGAATAGACTAAGCTTCATAGCTGAATCGCTAGCATTTGTTTGGCATTTATGCACGACCCTTACCTGAAGCGATCTCAACACGGCGTGTATAATTTGTACGGTCTGTGAGCAGCCTGCTGTTGATGGTTGGTCCGTAACTGCTGTGACAAACAAGAAGTAAGGTGCCATGCATGCTTAAATTTAAGCCGTCTCTGCTATGGTTGCCGATGCTGCACTCTGGCAGTAGCCCAGCATTGCCATTCACCTATTAAGGCTACCTACTAAGTGCACGAGGACATTCAATTTTCGGTTAATGCGCATTTAAATTTATGGTATATGGCTGCAAGAAAGCAAGCATAGATACACACACACTTCCACAATGCAGTCCCACTAGTGTGGGGCTCGCTCAGGCTCGCCCCAATTAGTCTTGGAACTAGACACTTGAACATGGATGTGAGGATCTGGTACCAAGACTGTGATATGCATAAACGTGAACATAGGAATACCTGATTGGTGTGAGATAGTGTTTGCCTGATACATGTGTTGTACTTGCTGGGCTAGGTGCATTAAACTGCTGAAAGATGATCGAGTAATACAAACAAGTAGAAAATGAAAAATGAAAAAGTGGAGCAATGACAAATATAACCACTGCCAAATTTCCTGCTATATGGTTTGAATTATGGCAGGCTTTTGAATAGCTATTGCAGATTTTTCATCATTGTTTATGTCACAGAAAACCCATACATGAGGGTGACCTCAGGGCCAGTCACGCTCAGAGGGGATGTGGACACATTCAACCTCACCATCATGGGATCATACACCGCCAGTGAGGGGGTGTCCCAAAGGCCAACTGCTGGGGACTATAATCTGGTGTACTGGCTGGATGGAGAGCCAGGAAGCCAGCAAGTTGCTGTACAGAGCTTCACACCTGTGATGGATACAAACCCTTATGAACAGTGAGTAATATATACATCTCAGTGAACGCTTAGTCTAAGGGTGCACAAATACAAATACATTATTATTAAGTATTCAGTGCAAAGGAGGCAATGATTCATGCTCATACATACATACATGTGGCAGTCGGTTACTCCGTCATATAGGAGTGCTGGATTTGTGCACACCATTGACCTTACAAGGGTATGCCCACTTTCCTGCACACTATACATACTGCAACCTACATGTAATTATCACTTAGTTTGTAGCATTCCAAAGTAGTGCTTAATATTGTAATTCCCACTTCATGTGTAACTTTAGACTAGCGATTATATGACAAAGATTGTGTGTGGTCCACTCACTATGGTTTAATTGCCGAATGCCTTTGCGTGATGCATACAAATGTGTGGGTGCAGTGAAGTCTCATTCTGAGATTACATATCTATGTTTGTTGGATGTTGCTTAGCAACAACCTTTTGTAACGTAATCAACAACTGTTTACTTACAACATGTAGTTTGTCTTCAGTACTTGCTCAAAATACAAAGGATAAAGCAAAGTTCGGCTAAAATTGAAACTGAGGTATGCCTTAACCACTCTGAGTATGCTTTCACAAGGTAGGACTCATGTAGTATGTAGTTACGGAGCCTCGGCGTAATGGACTGTGATTATGATTTTCGCCTACTGCAATTACTCAACTTGTGCAGGGTGTTCTCTGTTGTGCTTGGTCAGAGTATTCCAAATGGAACAAACTTCAATCTAACACTGTCTGTCAGTGGATTGACTGCCTCAACAATGTTTTCAGTGACAGTGCAGAGTAAGCAATCTGTGTGTGTGTGTGTGTGTGTGTGTGTGTGTGTGTGTGCGTGTGTGTGTGGGTGTGTGTGTGTGTGTGTGTGTGTGTGTGTGTGTGTGTGTGTGTGTGTGTGTGTGTGTGTGTGTGTGTGTGTGTGTGTGTGTGTGTGTGTGCGTGCGCATGTGGGTTTATGTGTGTGTATGTGTGTGTGTTCATGTGTGTGTGTGTGGGTGTGCGTGTTTGAGTACATGCATATGTGTGTGTACATGTATGTGCGTATTTGAGTGTGTGTGCATGTGTGTGTGTGGTGTGTGTGTGTGCATATGTGCATGTGTGCATGTACGGTGGTTATGTGTACACGTGTACATTTGAATGAAATGACATCGTTCCTGCAGACCTTCCTCAGCTTCCAGACAAAATTATCCTCGAAGAGGGGGAAACCCTCAGGATTAACTGCACGCCTACTTCCACTACAACCCTTCAATGGGCAGTTGATGGAATGGTGCTATCAGAAATGGGCTCAGTCTTTGTGATTGAAGAGACTGTTCCGTCCAATTCGGGTACTTACTCCTGCACAGCATTTGGAATTACACGGCAGGTTCCAGTGTATATCTTACCAGGTACGTAGGTGTGGCAGTCCTGTGTAGAAATTAAGCATATTTTGATCATGCTACTATATTCCAAGACCTGTATTGCAGTTAAGGGCTACTAGGACTATATGAACTGTGTGGCTATGTCAGGCATTCATGCATCTGCATGTATGAACCTCACCTTTATCAGAATACATAATGTTCTATCTACCATATAGCGGGTTATTTTCGTGGGTGGAAATTTTCGTCAAAAGCTGGAAGAGGCCCCCAGAATTAAATTTCGTGGTTTTAAATTTTGTGGTGCTTGGCGCGATATGATTTGTGGATGATGCAATGTGAACTTTGAACTTGTGACACGTGGTGTGAATCTTGGTTTCGAGGAGGAAAGATGGAGCGCTACCGTGTCGAGTCTTGCGTGAGAGGCTACCACGTTTACAAAGATATTTGGGAGGCCAGTATTGGAGAAGAACTACCATGCAAACGCGAGAATGGCAACCGTGCTGATCCGTTTGCTGTAGCAGCTGTCAAGAATCGGGTAACTGTTGGTCACATACCACGGAAGATTTCTTCAGTTTGTTCCCTCTTTCTACGCAGGAATGGTGTGATAAGCGTTTGCACCACCGAAAAAAGGCGTTTTTCGGAAGATTTGCCCCAGGGAGGTCTAGAAATTCCCTGCATACTTAGCTTTGAAGGAGCTAGCAAGGAGATACACAAAGTGAAGAAACTTGTCACTGCTGCTCTGTCTAATAACCCCAACCTGCACAGAAAATGATGAAACGCAAAAGAAGAAGAACAGAAAAAGACAGCTCAGAGAGACACAACTGTGAAGCTGAAGCAGACATAAGTGTATGGGTGTAGTGTGGTGGGGTGGTTATTACAAACGATGACCGGAGAATTCTTGCCACTGGACAAAAGCTGACAGATCAGCATATAAACTATGCCCAGACTCTGTTGCAATTACGGTTTCCAAATCTGAATGGGTTGCAGTCAACCTTGTACCAGTCCCGCTCCCAAGGCTTCAAAACCAACACATGCATGCTGCAAGTAATCCACTCCCGTGGCAATCACTGGATTGTTGCAACCACTATACAGTGTGTCCCTGGAGAGGTCAAGATGTTTGACTCAGTGTACACATCACTTGATGATGGCACACATCAAACTATCCAGAGAATATTTGGCCATCCCACAAGTCCCTTTCGAGTGACTGTAGTAAATGAACCCAAGCAGCAAGGAGGAAGTGATTGTGGCGTATTTGCCATAGCAGTTTGTACTTGCCTTGCATTTGGTGAAGATCCATCAAAGATGATGATTCGCCAGGCTGGAATGAGGGACCACCTACTGAAGTGTTTCGAAGAGAAATTGCTCACTCTGTTTTAGTCCCTTTCTATTATATTATGACTATATATGTATATATCTCACTTTGAAGTTTTTATCAAATAATTGTTAGATAATGCAATAATGTACAGCAATGGAAGGAAAAGGCTACATGTATCAGTCACTAAGAAAGAATGTCCAAAATGCCAGCTTTAGAAAATCCATTTACAATGAAGGTAGGTTTGGCACAGATGTAATCATAAAGAGCTACCAGCCAATGGGCACCAAGTGGCTTCATGATACTCAATCGCATGTCGACTTACAGTGTGTCTTCTTCCAGTTGATCAACTATAGATTTGACTAGCGTACCATTCCTGAAATCTGCCACGAAGAAACTCCTTAGCTGGTTTGTTTACACTTAAATCAAGTGGTTGAAGCCGATCCGTACAGTTTGCTGGCACACAAACGCGCTCAATGTTGTTCTCTTCCAGCATTTGGAGCACTTCTTCAGTGCACTGGCCTTTGAACACATCAAATATAGCTAGTGCTGGGTGGTCTTCACTCAGCTTTAACTGTGCTCTCTTCTGCTTCACATAAGGCACAATAATCTCCTGGATGTAGGTCTTCATGGTTTGCTCATTTGACCATCGATTAGGAGTGTATGTCACATTCCAGTCACTTGGGAACTTGAATGTGGGAAGGCATGCTCGTGTCTTGCCTTGATATATGAGCTGAAAAGGCAAAAACTCTCTAACAGGGGTAGCAGCAAAGACAGCTGTGATTTGCCGCTTGTCATCCCTCAACCCGCTTTGCACCTTTTTGCTCCATTGTCCAAGATGAGACTGGCACAATTTTGATCCCAATTGATAATCAGTTCTGGAGGAATCTCTTGCATCTCGACTGTTGCCTTTATGTAAAAGAGAAATTGGCTTTTGAAAGCCTCAACTAACTTTTGCCTTGGTGTTGCCCCTCCTCTTGACAAAGCCCATTCTATAGAGAAGGGATTTGGCCCAGTTCTTCATCAGCATTTGCTCTAGTGAACCACCATTCTCCTTCAATAAGGACTTGTCTCGCTTGTGAACTGCTCCTGTGGCTGTTGCAATGGCAATAGATGTGTTAACGACTGCTCCATTGTCACGCATGCATGGCTCTGAGGATGGTCTGAACTTCAATATCAATTTTCTCTCCCAAAAGACAATTAAGGCCTGCCCCGTCTCTTGCTCAGGAACTTCAGCACCGCTAAGTCGTCTCCAATCTCTGTCGAAGCACTCTTACTCCGCAGCTCTTTGTTATAGGCCTTGACCCAATCTCTCACAGTGTTCTCCTTCGGATTCTTGCCAAACTTCACACTGAAGTGCCTAACAGCAGCACGAACTCCTTTGGTGCTTGCATACCTGGCTACTGAGCCTTCTCTTCCGCGGTAAACGAGAGGTATTGCCCCAGTTTTTTTGGTCATGCTTCTGCCTTCTTCACTTCTCTGTTCACTTCCTCAATCACCACACGCGGGACAGCTTGAGAAAGAGGACCCTGAGGATCAAGGGCGCTGTCAACTGGGCGCAAGTAGCGAAAAAGAGCCATATCACAAAACGTCGCTGGTCCAAATTTTAGCATGTGTAGAGTGTGTGGGTGGAAAATTTCGTGACACCTGGGTTAACCACGAAATAACGAAAATTAGCACCCCACGGAAATAACCCGCTATGTGGGTATTAAGGTGTATTTAGAGTAGCATGCATAAACCAACATTTAACAGTCTAGTGCCTTAGCGTGAGGCTGATAATCTTGCAACACAGTCAGTTTGTTGATGTATGTATGTATGTATGTATATATATGTCACATGTTGGCAGTCACCTGGGAGAGTCTAGCGGTCACAGGTAAGGCGAAACATTAAACCAACCAATGGTGCATCGTTCGATGCGCCATTAGCCCACTACCAGGTACTGACCTCTTTGAAACTTCAGCAAGCGATCGATTTGCTATTTTCTTGTTTTCCCCACTCACAATAGGCTATAGGCCTACCACGCCTAGTATATACTGGACACGTGTGCGAGGCAAACACTCTGCGCATGCCTATTCCTAGTTAAAGTATGGAATTGGACAGCAGCAGTAACATACAGAGGATGTAAATATGAGAATGGTTATGTTTAACAATTGGACTCCAGACTGCACGTATCTCCGGACCTGTTTCTTGGTTGAAGATGTAAAGTGCTTCAGACACTCTTCATCAAAAGAGATTATAGTGCTTTCTGTTCTCCTGCTTGTAGGAAAATGGTCGATGGAATTGTACTCATATTACATATATTGTGGAAGTGATGTGTTGATCACAACATGTAAAGTAGCTGGCTATACACAACTCTGGGGTTGGACGTCCATTCTTTGGTTTTCAAACCTGAAGCATATGTTTTCTTCACTACACAAATATTTTGCACTAAGTGGTCTATGTCAACGCATATTTTTCACTATGCATATAATTGTACTGTTTTGGTGTACTATTACTAGTGATGTATACAGATTAATGATGCATCTGTAGTAAGTTACTACTTGGAAGTTTGTGTTATTATCTTCACATACAGGGAACTCCAACGGCATTGCTATTCAGTATAATGGCACCTTTGTCCCTGATGAGTACGTCATTAACAACTTTGAGGACACATTTACCATTATTTGTGTGGGAACTGAAGGAAATGGACAGCTAAGTTGGTTTGCAGAGACCAGTGGAGTACTTGAAGAACGTTTTAGAAACATCAGATCACAAGCAGGCAATTATTCCGGCTCCTTTGAATTGGAAGGAGTACAATATACTGTCAGGTACTCTCGCAATGAAGCAAGGGTGACAGTATCCATGGTGATGCCAAATTACACCGAAACTTTCAAATGCTATTCCAGTGAATCTTTCTATTCCACAAGAGTTCTCACAACAACAGGTACATATTATTTATTGTTTAGCTTGTTTTTTGTTTTTTTGAGGCAAATAAATTTCAATGTCAATGCATAGCATAGAGGCAAAATTTTATTCTTGGACTGATATATCTTCGGACCTCAGACTTCAAAGGTCTAAGCATGGTAGCAACTGTGCCAGATCATCAGAGCAACAAGGCATGCTGGGGCTGGGATAGTTTTCGAACTATTGTAGTACGCAGTGCTGGAAAACCACGTCCGAAAATACATTGTAAAACAACACATAACCTCCGAAAAGGGCCTTGCCTATGAGCCCATACCATGCGCAGCAGTAGCCAAATTTGACTAGCAACACTACATAATACATGATTATCAGACTTGTCTGCTAGTAGAATCTTTTTTCTGAGGATAGTTGCTTGTAATATTTTGTTTGCTAAATCCCGGGTAGAAGACTGTTTGGAGTTGAATTTCAAGTATGTTGATTATCAAACATTAGCCCACCTATCCTAAAGTTCTTATGTCTGCTGGATCTCTGTACACGCAACAAGAGCCCAACATTTCTTAAGTGTCCAAGCATCAATTAGTGCCTCTAATGCACCATCCGACAACTGGTTCGTCCAACCTTCTTCTTAGTAATGATTTGCATATATGTGACAGTCCCAGGTAGAAATTGAACATTATTCCGTTGCCTGTTTCAACCACTTTACTGCGTTCTAAAAGCTGTAGTGCAGAACTTCCATTAAGGATGGAGTTCATAGGTGTTGCGTAGATGCATAAATACGTACCTAACATGTCCTTGTAGTGAATATGAGCCCCACACTTAACAGAGCACTTTTAATATGTTTGCACAATATGCAACGGATAATGTTCAATTTCCACCTGAGACTGCCACATATATTGTTGGTATAAAAGTTACAGAGCTAGTAAATACTAGAGCTAGTTATACTGCTGTCAGCTATGTACATGGTAACATTTCTCAACCTTATATACACCCGGTTTTGTTGCATACCTAGCCTCCAGTGGGTAACTGCCTGTCTTGTTTTCAACCCACAGTTGATCCATATCTTGTACTGCATCCCTCCACACCTCAAAATGCCGCCCTTGGTGAGATGGTCATCATTCGCTACACTGTGGCAGCCACTGATGAGACACTTATCCACACTTTGAATGGGACTCAGATTCCTAATCCAGTTGCCAGTGCCAGCAATGCACAGCTACGTCAATACAGCATCTCTGCAGCTAATTCTTCAAACAAAGGACAGTATTTGCTCGTGCTCAGTAAGTTTTTTCACAAACTGTACCAAGTACTATTACTACTGTGTGCATAATCACTGCACTGGGTTGTGTCTCCATCTCTCTTGTTTATCATGTGACAATTTGAGAAACAAGGGTACATGCTAATATAAGCACCTCTCTGCAAAACTTATAGTGTCCCATGAGCATGCACTTGCACATGTATAACCAAATCTACTGAAGGTAGTGAATTCTGTTGTTTGCGTTTCCAAAGTTTGATATTTGGACATTCACTGTTCAAATTCTTAATCTGTGATAATATGAAAAGCTTCATGTACAGTGACCCTCAAATTGCATATCATTTCTTGTATGACAACCAGACAACTTGTACGTAATTTAAGCTTCAAAACTATAGGTTCAAAGTTTCTCCATTGTTTTTGTCTTTTGTAAGTGGAAATATTATTATAATCTCTTGCGATGTGTTTTTATATATGTAAATTGGGGAAAGTGCTATAGTAGAGCGTATCAAGTACACCAGTCTCAAAGTGCTTTGCTCTATTGTATTATGGTCGATGAACAACACCTCGTATTCATTATGTGTTTTTTTTTTCTCTGCAGATAGCGACACTCAACAAGTTACAGTGGATGTTGGATTTTTCCTGCAGATTATAGGTAACGTACAGGACCACATTGTAATTATGGTCGAAACTATACTGTCTCAATGTACTAACATGACACTTAGCTGTAGATTATAGTACCTTTGAAACATAGTAACCAACAAGCTGCATGCTGACCATCATGTTCTGCTTTCCAATGAATAATAGAGGCAGTTACCTTGAATGTGACGGTACGTACGAGGCAGTGTTTGCGCTAGAGGGCGTCCAGGTGTCTCTGCACAACTACCAGCTAAATGTGGATGCCTAACTATTTCAGAAGCAGCCTACCTGGGCATCCACATTGGCTGTCAAGTGCTGGGCATGCAATAATGGACTGCACATTGGCATTGTTTACACGTTTACCCAAAGTAAAATTAAGCTTTGTTACTTTAGAATGTAATAGTTACAGTACAGTCAAACCACATGGCATTGACCTGTGATAAAGCTGTATAGTACAACAGTTATATGTAGTATGCAGTTGTTTGTTGTATCCTCTTGGTATTGGTACGCATATGCTGTATCTACAACATATGTGGCAGTCCTGAATATGTGACAAAATAGTTTATTCAGAACTTCCACATACATAATTATGTGTTTTTTTTTGTATAGCAACACATTTGAATGTTTCTTTCATACAGTTCCAACATTAGCAGCCATGCCATCTGTGGTCTACGTCAGGGATGGTGGCATGGTTACACTAAACTGCACCCCTTCTGACCCAAGAGCACCAGTAACATGGTTTGAAGGGTCAGTGAAAACAACTAATACCATATAGCGGGAAATTTGGCAGGGATTAAATTTGGTGAAATTGCCAAAAAGGTGGTTTGGCGGAATTTTAATATGGCAATTTTGTCCCAGGCACATACACAACATAAACATCTCTTGTAACGTGTACTGTCTTGCATTACAGCAGATTGCAAAAGTCTTGCAACAGGCAAGCTGAACAGTGGAAAACCACAATTGATTTACTGTGTTTGAAGGGCATGCTGAGGTGGGAAAGATAATCAGATTCATACGTGGTAAATCAATTGTGGTTTTCCACTGTTCCGCTTGCCTGTTGCAAGACTTTTGCAATCTGCTGTACCAAAATCAGTTCGAACAGTATGATGGATGTGTACGAAGTGGAAAGCTGCATTTGAGCCCATCGTATTTGCCATACTCAAAGAACAACTATATAGACTGTAGCATAACTTCAAGGATCAGTATGCAGCAGTGGTCAGCAAGCTGCTTGGCTATACGTTATGTGCGCACACACTAGCAGAAACTGTGTTGCTGTACTGGTAGTTGTCATGGGAGGCAGACCTGTATTGTAGACTCTTGTGGCTTGCGTTCCAAGAAAGGTATACATATGAAGTGATAAAAGCCTACTCTTGAGTACCAAACACAACTTGTGTTACAATGAGGACATTAAAAATTGGTGGGGTTATTAATTTAAACCCTTGCAAAAATTTCCTGCTATACGGTATTTGTGTCATATTGAATGGATGCGTGCACTGGACTAAATACTGTGGTAAATTCTTTGCATTATTCAAACTACTTTCCTTATGTTAGGTACATAATATACCTGAGATACAGTGTATAGTGTAGTCTACTAACAGTTCCTTAGATGGCACACATCCAGACAGTGAAAACTTTAGACCTAGTTAGGCTGAGATTGAACATTCCTAGCAACCTACTCCTTGTTTCTGTAAACTACGTACGTGCTGTGACAGACTGTGAAAGCAGGCTGCTCAGTCAAAGATGGCAGAAATTATGCTTGTGGTTGATGGAGATAACTTCAGGTAAATGGTCATGCATGATCGAATGATGTCCATACACAGCAAAGATCTAGCACATGATTTGAGTGTGAAGCTTAGCCCATGCCTGTGTGCCATGACAAAATATGAAGCAAGTGGTGGACTATCGTAAAATCGGGATATTAAGCACTGGTGCCTATTTTCGAAATTAGCAGCCAGAATGGGTGCTTATTTTCATGGGGTGCTAGTAAACGCATGTAATTTTTTGGTAGCGTGCAGTTGTGTGGCAACGATATATTTTAGGCCTAGAGTTTCTCTAAGTTCTGTTCGATTTTTCTACAACCCAAGATACAGTCAGCAATCGATCAACTGTTGCCAATCCCCACCAACGTGAAGAGCTTGGAACCAACGAATCTGTGAGAGGTTATTGTTAATTCCTGGATATGTTCTATCAAGAGGCCTTGCCTAAATTTCTGTCTGTATCTCGTGTCGATAGCTTGCTTACAATTGGAGATAGACTCTGGCGAAAAATTATCCACTACGTTAAAAAAAAAAGTTGAATCAGCAAATTCACTTCCGTATGTGCGGTAATGGGTGCCTTTTCATGTGGCGTGCCTATTTTTGTATGGGTGCTTATAAACGTGATGTGGTTTTTGTAATCAAAATGTGTGCCTATATTCATGGGTGCTTATTTTCTATGGGTGCTTATTATCCAGATTTTATAGTACTTATTCAGGCTCGTCCCATATTGAGTAATAAGACAACACCATGCAGCATTGCTCTGTTGTAGTATACTGTGGTTTTTCCGTTATTCTTGTCTTTTGTATGTATCAAGAACAATTTAGTAACCTTGTCCATTTAAAAATTGAATTTAAATTTCTTTTTCAGCTCTTCTGGTAGAATGATAACACCTAGTTCAGATTATCGGTTCAGTGATACAATTCTTCGTCACTCCCTGTCCTTTGCTGTTCGCCTTCAACAGTGGATCATTATAGCAGATACAGGTTAGAAGAGTAAAGCTATAGTCATGCATTTCATTAATAATTAGAGTACAGCTCACTCATTTCTAGCAATTTGATTGGTCAATGAGAGGTAACTAAATGTGATAGTTACCTCTCAGGAAGTTTCCTATAAACAATTTGTTTTGATAAAACTGCAGATAGTACACACAATACAATGTAACCGTACACTGATTGACAATACTCTAGCATTGTTTCTTAAGGTTAAGAATATCCAAAATAGCTGCATGCTGTTGTTTAGAAGTCCATTTGTAAGTCCAAACCCCTTCCACGCTGTGATGCCCTGTGCGTTCCATAGCCATCTCTCATCCACCCTAGCATCCTATGGACATGTATCCTCATTTGCTTGATAAGAATGGTTTGTATTATGTAATGGTATCCCAGGATACCTGCCTGCGTGCACATGTTTGCAACTGCATTTCTCAACTCAATGTGTCCAAGAGGAGCACGCAAGCACAAAGCAGTTAGATTTGGGGGTTGATAGGGGTGATAAATAGAAGGCATTGTCTGGCTGGTTAGTTGGACAAAGAGAGTTGTAGAGTTTGAACAGGCATACAAAACATTGTTCGGGGTTGTCCAGGTTGTATTTGACATAGTTTATGCCGTAGTTGCCTATGTTCGGCGCCACCACGCAAGGCAAAGTAAACCCCACTCATGTATTTGATGGTGTTGAGAAGTGTGGACTGTGATCTCCTACAACCTTTGCCTGCCATAGCTTCGATCTCTTCATCCTCTTCAGATAGAGACTCAGCTTGTTTGAGGTTTGGCATATCTGAATAATTTCCTCCTTAGATTTTGGTGCTGCAAAATGAGTTTGTGGTAAGGTTGTCTCTGCTGTGCTGAACTGTTGTTCCTCAAACTGCTGACTAGCCAGCATCAACAGTTGTTCAGTTCTTCTCCTAATCAGATGCTGCCTCGCCCATCATTGTGTCACTCGCACTTGAACTAGCTGGTACCCGCAACTCAAGCTCCACCCACCCCTGTCTCATCTCAAAATGCCAAACCGACACCAGACGACTGGCTTCAGAACCATTCAGCATACGCAGCTGGTCCAAGTAGGTCTTCGAGTAGGTTATCCATCAGAGCGTCTTGAACAGAAAGAGTGTTGCTACACTGTGGTTAGCGCATCTTTTGAATAGAAGAACATTGCTACGAAACAGGTTTAAGTACTCTTAATCAGTTAAAAACCTCACCAATAGAAACTACACGATTTAGAAACCCTCGGGCCCTTTGTAGCGCCCTTGCTATGCTTGGGATGCTACAGCCCAGCGCCCTTGGGTTTTTAAATTGTGTAGTTCCTTTGGTCTCAGCATCTAACTATTATGCTTAAGTATTGGATAAAGTTTTATTATATTGTGCATCTGCGCCATCCCTACATAGAGAGTCTACCGATTCTCTGATTATGTAGAATATAGCTATTATTTTCCTGTAGTTCCTCTATCAAGTATTAATGCATGTGTAATATATACTCAGTGGGATATCTAGTGTTTGTTATTATAGCATGCATGTGTGCAGATCGTTTTGAGGACAGCAACATTAAGGCATAAGGTTTCAGGAAACCAACTTCTTGACAAGAGAAACTTGTTTAGGTTTCTATGTGCATAGAAGCTATAATGTGGTTTTTTGTACCCATCCTAGAGTCCCAATATGCATACTGTTTATGTCCTGTACAGGCCTCAACATTCCTAGCTCCTTCCTGGGATTGACACAGGTCGCTCCAACAGTACAGAATCCTGTACCACCACAGTTGTCTTACACCTGCACCTTGATGGATGGAGAGTCAAGGGTTAATGAACAGAGAATTCCGTTTTACACACTGCGAGGTATGTAGCTGCACCATTACATGCTAAGCTTGGTATTTTGGGTGTTAAGGTTGCAGGTACATGTTCATGAATAAAATTAGTATGTCACAAAGTTGCCTGTATAACAGTTCCATAAAAAGCTACCAGATTTTTACAACAACCAGTTGCTACAGAAAGCATTCGGCTATAGTTTAGCATAACAGTAACTTTGCTACAGTTCACAGTTGAGTGACACTAGGCGGCTGCCTGGAGGAGTATGAGTACAAATTTCTATGTCAGTTTGCTCACGTTATTGCACACATCACCATATACCAGCGTTCTATCTATTAGTACGACATCGCTGCAGAACCACACAAAGAGTTAGAAAAAATTTTCAGTTCGCCATAGTTTAATTGTTTGAAGTTTACTGGGTACCCATTTTGCGAGTATCCAGTAGCCTTTCAGCCATGCACTGCCGCTTTGTTCTATTCCGAGATACGTATGAGCAAAAACACTTCAAGTGGCCCTGCAGTGAGTTGCACTGGCTCTGTTTAAGCCATATATAAATAGTTCCTCCTACTGTCGTAGTAAACTGACATAAAAGTTTGTACTCATACTTCACCAAGCAGCCGCCTACTGTCACTTGACTGTGTACTGTAGCAAAGTTACTGTTATGCCAAATTATAGCCGAATGCTTTCTGTAGCGACTAGTGGTTATAAAACTCCGGTAGCTTTTCAGTAGGAAATGTTATACAGACAAGTTTGTGACATACCGTATTCTACGTATTATCCGCCCATGGGCAGGCCACTTAAGTGCTAGCTGAAAGAGGGGGGTGGGCGGATAATACGTAGTTTTGGTAAACGCGATGTAGTATCCGCCCACCCAGGAAGTTCATCCACAATTATGTGATTTATGTACTTAGTCTTTTGTTGACTGTAAACAAATCATTGAAAAATCAAGCAGAGTATAAACATACCGTAGAGAACGGGAAAATTTCGCTGTTCAAATAATTTCGCGGTAGAGACCAACCGCGAAAATTTAACACGCTAATAACGAATAAGCTTGCGTGCACGTCCACACCTCCCGAGGTAAATGTCCGATCGACGACTACTCCTGACAGCCACAGCGTTACAGCCAGCGATACGTGGTTCTCCCAATACCTCGTAGCAGACTAAACGCTAGGAACGCTCCAGGCACTAGTCCATATTGTAACCGTCAACCGTTAACAAAATTTCGCGGATGGAACGAACCACGAAAATTTAACACCACGAAAATTTTTGACGCGTTAAATGTAAAAATTTTCCGATCTACGATATATGATCAACAAACGTAACTGATGGTCTAAGCTGGAATGCCAAAATCGGCTATTCTCAAAGCCATCTACATGTGAAGAATTTGTCACCTACTTGCCTGCTGTCATTGTCGTTCCCGGTATAGAGAGCAGTCCCGTGGTAAAGGGTGGGTGGATACTATATATATAAATACCCTTCCACATAACTTTTGGCCGAAGGGGGTGGGCGGATAATACATCATGGGCGGATAATACGTAGAATACAGTACTAATTTTATTCATGAACACGTACCCGTAACCTTAATGCCTCAGTGAGCCCCACGCTACAGGGATTGCATTTCTTATGGCCATACATTTCTTTGATTTTTCCCATCCTTGAATTAATTCTGCATGCACATGCTCACTTAAGCTAAAGAAATTTAACCCCGCCCTCAAATAGGGGCTGGGTGTTTCTGTCGAGACAGATGGCCCGGAGGAAGGTCTAGTGCACAGAATTAAGCCTGGAGGTGTACATGGCGTCCACTTTCTCCACCACTCTTCATGCCCGATGAGATCATACTGACGTCTGATACCAACAAAGCAGCGCAGGGGGCAAGATAAAGATGTCCGTCACATTTAACATAGAAGAAATAAAAAGGAAAGGGTTCCATCCCCTGACCCTAACCATTTGGCTATGAGCTACTGCTGACGGCTGCATGGGTGCACTGCATGTCTAATGTGTACTGTGCTAATGCACCTACCAATGTCATACCTCACTGCCTCCCTACGCTATAGCTAGCGCTACGGGGCAGACGACAGACGTCAGTATGACGCCACTGGGCATGAAGCGCAGTGAAAAAAGTGTATGCTGCTGCAGTAGCAATCTTGGCTGAGACAGCCACACTCAGTGCATACCGGTCTAGGCTTAAGTTAATTGAACCTGCCCTTGTATTGTAACTGCAGGTAAGTACGGTCTGAAGTTAATAGTACCAACAGGAAGTAATTGAGGAGATATACGGTATTTGTTTACAAGAAGGAGGAGGTGTTCTATAAGTGCAAGTCCACATACAGTGTGTGAAGATCCACATGCAGTTACACTAAAGTGATTACAATGCTGGTTACCTATGCCATGCTGCCTAGATAATGGGGTGTAGAACCATAGTATAATGTGAGTTGGCTAGATACTTTTATTGTTATGAACTCTTTGTAGGTGCTATCATGTGTCTCTTGTTGTCACTTAGGACCAGTGCAGATTATTGGTGATTCACCATCACCTAGCATCTACTATTACAATGGTGCTGTGGTGAATAGTTTTCAAAGTGAGTCACTCACTCTGCGATGTGTGACATTGGAAGGCAATGAAAGTCCTGTGTGGAGCACTGACAACACTGTACTGGCTACATTTTTGTCATCTCAGCGAAATAGCACAATACAGATTAATGCAATCAACATTACTCTGCAAGATCTGAATTCCCGCGAACAAGTGCTGCAGTTTAGTGGGAGCCCAGTTCCTTTTGAAGCACAGCTTTCTGGAAACTACTCCTGTGTGTCACAAGTGTCGGGTCAATCTGCAAACCTTACTCTGACAACAAGTAAGTTGTATATACTTCGCTGTGACTGCTTAAGAGGATAGAGCCTGTCAGCATGGAAGAGGTTAAATCATCAACTTCCAGTAGCTGAAATGGGTGCCTCCAATCAGATTACAGAATAAAATCATGTGTCTTGATGACTATGTAAACTGTGATAACCATAAAAGCCTCTGTTGTTAGCAGTCAGTTATCAATTGAATACACAAAGGTAAAATTGTTATGGGACCATTTGACTCATCCTTTCATCGTGTGAGTATATATCACAAACTTATAGATTATGTTATGAGTCTAGATTTGGTGTCTCCAAGCATGGTATGATCATTTTGTGCCATTCATTGGCAAGTGGCTTTATTCCTTAATCACACAGACATGAAGGCAGGCACATGCATGTAGTTGAAGCACAATTTTTAATGGTACAGGAGGAAGCTTGATTATGCATATTTTATTATAATCTTGCTGAACATTATGCTATTCTACAGCTGATTATGCTAGTTGCACAAATGGAAGTGATGTGACGGTACTTCTTGGGTCGACCAGTTTTCTAGTGTTTCGGGTTGCTGCTTTAGGTTCAGATGGTTCATTTCAACCCAGCCTGACTTCATTTGTGGCCACTTTTACTCCTTCAAGTAACTCTGCTCCGCAATCTGGATATGATGAACTGTACCACACACACCCAAATGGAATAGTTCTTTACTTTCGGATAGTTCAAGCTCAAGACAATGGAGAGTATCGGCTCTCATATCCTGGTGAGTGTTGCTTGATTGAAATTATTGTCAGTTAGAGACAATTATAATGTGGGCAAGCCTGAGTTGTACAGTTGATTGTGTATGTCTTTAACAAATAACACAACTGCATGCATACTCCACATATGAACAAAAAGCGTGACATTTTAGCAAGGTGTAGTAACTGCATGCATAGTTGGCAAGCTTGGTGACTTACCTCTGCGTCCTTGAAGATGCCTCAAGTGAGGACTCTGCATTACAGGCTAGGCTATCTGCTCACAGAGCAGATGTAAGCAGGAGGCCAGACTTAGCTGGTGTAAAGCTCACTCAGCCATAGTACTGCATAAGCTACCTGGCTATGGCAGATGGCCTTCATGTCAATATAATCATCATGATTCTCTTAGCTGCCTCATGTAAAGACTTGCATGTTAATGACAGAGAGTAGATAGTATGTGCTTGGTCTGGAAGCTAATGCTGATCTTCTACATCCCTCTAGTGTACTACTGTGTATATAATTGTGTGTGTATGTGTGTCAGCTATGTTCTGTGCTCTATATGCTAATGCAATTATTGTTGTTTTTTTTCCAGCTGGAAATGCTACTGTTGCTGTTAGGCTCAATGTTGATACATCAGGTACGTAGGTTCAGTTATGTAGCTCAGAGTTATACCCGTAAGGTATACATGTAACAATATTCAAATGTAAGACAAAGGCCATTCAGTGAAGTAGTTTTGCATATTACAAAGCTGTAGAAGTCAACACTGTCTTACTACAGACTCTGTGGGTTCTCAGAAATGTCATAGTTAATTAGCATGTCAGATCTGACAACACAGTTATCAAGTAGTGCTGCGCTAACTAGTATGCACAGCAAAGCTACAGTCTTTCAAGGTTACATACTTTAGCCATTTACAGATTTAAACTTTTTTCCCCTTGCCATTGATTTATCTTTGTACCCTTGTGCAGAATAGCGAGACATTTGTATATATACCGTATAGACAGTTACGTATACTCAAAACAGTTAAGGTAGCCGTAAATGTGATACTTGTGACATGGAAGCAGGGGCATAGCTAATATTAAGCAACCTGCAATTGCTTGAGGTAGATTAATGCCGGGTTAAGTTCCACTTACAGTCCTATATGCAGCATTGTAGAGACTCGAGTAGAGGTCCACCAATCCTAAGGAGGAAGACAGCTCACCAGCTCACTCTTAAATGTTGAGAGAAGGTAGATTACCGCCAAAGGGCTCTGCTGTTTATCCATACTCACAAAATTTTAAAGCTCGTATGTGTGCTACGTGGATAGATACACTACTTAAGCATGCTGTGCACGCACCATGCAATTAGAAGTCACAATTTGCATTTATCCCCTTTTCGTGAAATATTACCCTGCGATAATACATGCATTGCATGCCTGCAACATGTACAGCACAAGTGCTTAACCTAAATCTCAAGTCTGGCTATGCCCCTGCGTGAAATATGCCACCTATATTCAATGGCTGTTGTGTGAGGTGTGTGGATCTTGGGGATATCATTGACCGAGAGCTGAATGTTTCTGGGAGCAAGAGACAAGAGTATGGCTCAAGTCATTTGGAGCAATGTTGACTTGTCATCTTCGTTGGCTATTCCAGAACACTTGTTGGCCTTAGCATGAACATCTGATGACATTTCTGTGTATGGGGGGGGTTGAACTGTTGATATGTAGGTGGCATGTCTGTTACTATTGCTATGCTGTGACAAACTGAGAGTTAAGGACCCGCTACGTACGTATGCCCCTATTTTACCCATTTCTGAATAGAATTTTCATTTCATATATATATGCTACCAAGTTTCTGACAGACCATCATTAATAGTATGTAGCTGTGGTTACAGTGGCTTAGAGCTCAGGCTGCAGCTTCAGTTTCAGAATTGCTCTAATTCTTGCTACAAACAGTTTGTGTACACCAATGCAGCACAGTTACTTAGTTGCCATGACAATGACTTCATTTTTAGGATTGAGAGAATTGTTGTTATCATTATTGCAACCCCCTTGTACATACTCATGGGTTGATGAGAAAACAACTGTTGAATTTACAGTGTCAGAAGTTGATTTCTATACGTGTAGAATCTGATACATAAGCTACCTTAACTGTTATGTACTCCTTGAGCATCATGTTACCATGTGCTACGATATACAATGAGAGATCTTTGGTCTTGCCTGAAGAAGATTACCTGAGTGTGATCGAAACGTTGCAAAAATAAATTGCTAACTATGCCATGAAAGTCCAAGATCTACCTTAACTGTTCTGAGTAAATACAGAACTTTCATGTGTCAAGTTTGTTCAAATTCTTGACATAGAACCAATGCGACACTTTGTTTTGCTCACAGCATCCTTCACCTGGGCATGAAGGAATGGTGTAGTGTGCATGCAGTGTTGCACCACCATTTGTTGTATAGGAAAGCTGTTTTATCATGGGTCAAACAAGTGGACACTTTCCCGAGTACAGTTGGTTCTTATCAGTGCAGTGCACTATAGAGTTGACCAGGAAATGATGCTATTAATGACTATGCATGGTTAATAGCAGTAGTACCAAAATATACTCTGGACTCCCTCAAGTTTATTTGTACTCAAATGGATGTAATGGTGCTACGTACATACCGTAGTGTCCCGCAAATACGCCCCTCCTCGCGCATAAGCCCCCCTTGCATTTTTAGCGCAAAGTTTTGCAGAGGTATTTTTATCCCGCGCATAACCCCCCCCCTCCCAGAAGAAGACTCATCCCGCAGTCGAAATATTGAGATTAAGATTATTTAAGCCACTCGGCTGTCTACTGTTAAAGTGTCTACCGCGAACGCGGACGGCCTGCATCAACAATGGACACGCCAGCTACTTCGCAGAAGCGCCCTGCTTCCTCGCCCCTCAACGCTGAAGCTCGTCAGCCTATACTGCTAGCGTTAGGAGCATCTCTCCGCCTCGCATTCTACGCTCGGCCCCCACCGTATCCCACCAACAATGAGGTCATGCTTTACTCAATTAGACTATGTGGGCGGTGCATCCCGCGTATAAGCCCCCCTTGCGCTTTGTACTAAGGCTAAGGTTGCAAAAGGGGGGGGGGGGGGGGGGGGGGCGTGGACACTACGGTAAATGTTTTATGGTAAAATTAAACTCTAACATCTTTGATGCTGCAATGGCCAATACAATAATTATTGGTAAAGATTACCACCATTGTATCACACTTAAGTATGTTAGTACTAGGCTTAGGATATGAGGCTTAAACAAGCACTAACTGACTCCCCTTTAGCCCAAGATACAAACATGATAAAAATCAGAACATTGGACCTGAAAACAGTGTACACTGAGTGACTATTTCTGTTACTCACTTAATATAATATCTGTCCATGGAATGCAAGTAACATTTGAAGTGGCCAGTGCTTACTGTATAGAGAAGCAGAAAACTGTAACTTTCCGTCTGAATTTAGTGCAAAGGAGCTTCCATTACGAATAGAATAATTTTATGAATTTCTGCACTACAGAATGTGCAGATTTATGTCCACATGCATATTTGCAAAGGGTGTGGTCAAACTGTTAAAAGATTTGTTGCATAGTCACTTTCACATTTCTACCTAAGCCTTAGTGCTCCTTATATTCTGAAAATTATTCTGACCTTTATCTTTTCCTACCAGTAACTCTGACAGGTAATGTAACAAATGTGACAACTCGAGAATTCCAGGGGTCAGTGAGCTTCTTCTGCATGCCATCTGATGATCGTGTTCAAGTGCAGTGGCAGATCTTTCGAGTTGGTTCTTTAGAGCCAGAAATTTTGTCCAGACCAGGGTTGGGGTTTGGAACACCTTCTTTAGAAATTATTCCATCAGGGAGAACTGTGACTCTGTCAAATGCAATAGCTAATGATGCTGGAGTGTATAGATGCACTGTTGCAGATGACACAGGATTGTTGGTATCACCCTTCGACGTCAATGTTACAGTTCTCAGAAGTAAGTTATTCTGTATAGGACTTGGATTTACATAAGTAGTTGTGTTTTTTTTTTTTTGAAAATTGTTATCTAATGCACTCTCTTCTAATACAGGATGTGAGAGCTCATATGCTGCTGGAGTTACTTGGGGGTTAATTCGAGGACCTGTGTTCGAAGGAGAGATTGAACATCTCCCTTGTACTAATGCAAGTTCCCAGTTTAGGTACGTATGTATTATTATACATAATAAAGTGCATTGCATTAAAATATGTGTTTAACTTATTTGTATCTTTTTCTGCAGCCGTGTAGTGACAATGTCTCGGGCATGTGGCACAAATGGACAGTGGTCTTCCGTGGATTTCTCTTCCTGCACATTTTCATCTGCAAACCAACCTCCATTTATACTCATCTGGTTACTTCTAAGCACATTAATGCCAGTGACTCAAAGCAGTGCTGTGTTTGCATCTGAAGTGAGCTATACTATTTTTTGAACATGGAAAATTGGTGGTAGTATACGTAATAATGCGCCATAAACCATCAACAAGCAGGCTTGCTATGTAAAGTACAGGTGCCTTCTTTGATCTTCTTGCTTAAATAAATGTTTATTTGTAGGTGCTCGATTATGGGAACTTTCTTATTCTGCCTCAAAATGCAACATCTCAACTGATACTTTTCAGTATAATGCCTCACTCTATAATCCCTAATTTCCCATCATATGAGAAGTGCAGTAGCGTCAGTGCCTGTCATCTTTGATGTAGGAAGGCGCATGGTTGAGACAGCGGTAATGTTGAAAAAATAACCACAATAGCAGTTATTCGGTCGTTTTGTTTGAAGGAGTATTGCACGTTTGTCGTCCAGTGTCTCACTTATTAGTGGTTGTATGCTGGGTTCCCAGTGACTTGGGATTGCAATTACTTAGTCATTTCTGTGTCGCTAACAAATCAGACTGGACAGCTATGGAATTCACAGCTTTTTTTATAGCAGTTGCCAAGCTTTGGTACCTGGTGGACTCATTACACCATCTGTCCCCTGCTATTAGTGACTCCATTGCTTCATTGCTGACCTTACATGATTTTGAATTAATTACACCTATAAAGTACACACTTTGTTTTCAATATACTATACACTATGAGGCATCGTTTTTGCTCAAGGTGTTGCTGCCATAGTATGTATGACTTGTGAAATTTTATTGTGCCACATAGAGTTGAGATTCAAGGTGTTAGTTCATGTTCTCCAGCTAGGTGAGGTTTCAATGAACTTCGATGCAAAGCCAAGAATCTCATGAAACATTCCTCAGCTGGAGCCTAAGTCATACTGCATCCTTCTACTTGCCCATTTTGGGATTAGCAGGAGATCTGCAGATTTGATTGCCGTAACAATGGGTCTAGGTCAAGCTTTTACTTATGTATATGCTCTAATTATAGTCCTAAAGTATTCAACTATTGTACAAAATGCATGACTAATAAATTTCTGTAAATTGATTTTACTAGTTCTAGAGTGCTTATTTATTTTAACTCTGTTTCCAGATTACTGCAGGAGCGACTAATTCAACTGGTGGAATTCAACTTGTTGATCCTGTTCTTGAGATACTCCCACCTTTGACTCTTATAGTTCGAACAGGTTTTGGTGCTGTTTCCGACCCCACAATTCCACTTTTGTATTCAGCAAGAATTAATGAACGTGACATTGCAGATATAAACATGGATGCCATTCGCAACTACCTGAATGGACTGTCTACCTTGCAAGGTTACTCAGTTCATAATTCAGGTATCCACAAAGGAGCTGCTGGATTTCAGGTATCAGGTATGTGCAATTGAGATAGTAACAGCATCTTTGGTCAAAGCTGTTGTGCTGAAAGTGGCCTAGGCAGTAAGGTATTGATGTACATACCATTTGCTTTAAGTGCCGGGATCCAGCTGGGATTCGAACCCAAGACCTTCTGAATACTAGTCAGACACTCTTACCATTAAGCCACTTGGACCCGTGCCAGAGGAGCAGAAGACAAGCTACATAAGCAGCATTGCCTAGAGGCCTCAGCTGAATTCCAACTGATTCTCACTCTCTCTGTTTTTGTACTACGTATGTGATGCTATGGCATTTATGTCTCCACTTTCAACTTTTCAGACAACTGTGAATGTCGTCGTCACAGATTTAATACATCTGGGGATGGCGTGCAAGAAATTTGTGCTGAAACATTGTCCAGTCCCTGCAACTGCACCATTAACTCTTGTAGGGTAGGTGAATCATACAACGATAATTGATATTACAGTATGTGTTCCAAAACTTGCAGGAGTATTAAAGTGGGGTACCCTTCCGTTACATGATAATCTTTATCAGTGGGTTGCAAGAACAGCGTTGATTTGGACTTATATACCAGACTGTGATATAGTGTACAACCTTGAGTCATGGCAATTCTTGTATTTCACTGATGAAGATCCTCTGATTACAACGTTTTAACCTCTAACTTGCATTTTATGATGTGCTATGTAACAGCTCAGATAGTCGTACTCAGAAGTATTATCAACTAAATGTATTTTTGTGACTGCAGTGTCTCTCTCCATATGTTGGAAATGGAAGCTACTGTACTCTTGATTCAGATAGAGACGGCTATCCTGATACGGCTCTGAGAAATTGTGCTGAAAGTGAAAGGGAGCAAAGCTACTGTGCCAATGACACTTGTCCGACAGTGTTTAATCTCCCACAGAGTGACACTACTCCATGCACACCCACAGTCATGGAAGGTATCAGTGGTGTACTTTATCACTCATACGTATGAACCTTTTCTGTACACTGTTAATGTTCCCATATCATAGTCATAATGCAAGCATAGTACGAAGCTAACTTCACCACTAAATTTAAGGTCATTTGATTTTTATCACAGTTTGAGTTCATAAAGTGTTGTTATAACAGTTGAATGCTAGATTGGGCTCCTTCACATTGCTTGCATGCTTTTAAATTAGAAAAACATTCTGGAAGCCTTTTTGTAATGGTCTACTTGCTTATGTAGGACCAAAGGACCACTGTAATTCTTGTGGCATTGCTAGGTATACATATGCTATGGGGTATGTACATTTCAGGGAACATATACCTGCTGTAGACAGCTAGCTGGCTGTCATGATTTGACTCCGAGAAATTGTACCGTTAGATATGTGTACATTCTTGACATTTGCCTGCAATCAATTGTTTCTGGTTTAAACACTGCACGATTCTGAGCCCTTCAGCTATTAGTAGGATATATTTACTCTATACATACCTTACTTTTAGCCTGCCGCCAAGAACGAGATACGATATACGGTATTCAGTGGGGCAACACTTTACCTGGTGATACTTCTGTGCAAAGCTGTGGAGTCAACTTTACAGGTACGGGTATATGCATGCTCCACTAATTTTTTAATGCAAGTCTGAATGTACTTGACGTATATAGGGGGAGACTCTGATGAAGGAGCAGTATATGCTGTTTGCAATGTTATGTTATTTTAACTGTACTTTGTATCTTCTGCAGGTAATGCTACAAGGTTCTGCGTGCGTAATGATACATGGGGTCGTCCAGATGTTTCACAGTGTGAAAATGTAGCCTTTACAGCAATAAGAGCAACAGTAAGTGGAAAAAAGATGCAATTATGCAGTGCATATTTCGTCCTATGTGCCATAATCTCCTGAAATAATCCCACCTTCAAGAATAAGCCAACCCCCCAATTATGAATAAAGTTATTTTCTTGAAGTGTGCCCACCTTTGCCTTGTTCCCACGCTCTCCCCACTAAGAAGGGTTAGATCCTGGTACATTTTACCACATGCGTGACATCAAGGGTAGACATAAGGTAGGCACGACTTAATAATTACACAGACATCCACCTACGTAGCTCAGAGTTTGTGGTGCACGCATAGCTATGATGTCATGAAAACCACCGCAAGGTTAGACCAGTGTAGCCTAGATTCTCAGTGTGTCAGACACGTCACCTGAACGGCAAGAAATTGCAAGAATGGCAGGAATCTTTGATTAGTTGTATGTTGTAAGCTAGCATCATTCTGATTGACCAATCGAGTTGTCAACACTGACTCAAGAAATTGACTAGTTCTACGTGAGCATCTATATATCGCTGACCACAAAGATGAAGGTAACACACTAAAGCCATAGTTAGTTGAAAAGAAGACTGTAGTAATCTTGAAAGCGCTTGTGCTTGAACATGCGTGGGTGCTCAGCTTAGTCCACCCTCGCGTGATTAAGTCGTGTCTACTCTTAACATCATGCACATGACAAAACGTACTAGGCTCTAGCTCTCCCTCCTTAGTGGGGAGAGCCTGATAACAAGGCTATGACCACCTATTTGTGAGCCGCTGGGCAAAAACCCTGTACATATTGAATTTGAGTTTGCAGTGATTCTGATCGCTATGGGTAGTTTTCCAGCTAACATTGCAGCAATATATTGTAGGGGATACACTGTATCATGTGAGGCCCAGCTCTGCTATTATGATGGCCATAAATGCTCGAAATTATAGACAGGTCAGTGAAATATTACTAAAGTACAGAAAGCGTTGCTGTGGACAGCTTGGTATGCGTTCTTCATAGAACAATATTTCATTTGCTTCTAGTCCGTAGACAGTTGTGTTTTCCATTTTTAGACACAATGTCTGTTCTTGCTTTTACCACCGCTGACATTCCCATGCAAATGTCTGCCAATTTTCAAGCCAACTTTTTACATGCACATGTCAATTTTACATAGTACAGAATGACATGGAACTTTACTGCAGTATATGAAGCACTGCACTCAATTTCTTGAAAAGTCACATTCCACAATTGTGATGCATTTCACTTTGTAACTCAAGAACCGAGCAACCAGTTTGCTTCATTTTTTGCTGTCACACAATTACACATCTGTATACAGATTTCCAGGCTTATCACAATGTTTGTAAAACGCAGTATGTGCAGTGATTTTGCTCATTGGGTCATATTTATGCTTTAAGTAGTATATGTGGTTTGTGAAGAGCGGGCATCATTTGCTGCTATTGCATAAGCAGGTGCATGACATGAGAGGTATTGGAAAGTTACAGTATATATGTACATATATAGGGTTACCATATTTGTGTGATGTGGTTGTATAACTGTAGAAAATACAGTATTTAGTATGAAGCTCATCACCCTGGTTTTGGTGTGATTGTTGTACTAGAGGAGTGGGTTCACTTGAATCGTGGTATGTTAGATTTGCCTGTAGGTTAACTGCCATCATTTATTCCCTATGTTGTATCATGCTAGATCCTCTGTTGTAAGAAGTAGGATGCTTTTCCATCGTTGGTTGGTATTGTAATCATGTATGGTATTGTTTTGTTTTACAGACTTTTGAATTGATCTCAGGAGGACCTATAGATGCTGGTGCAGCAAGCGGTCTGGTTGATCAACTTGTTGTAATTACTGAACCCACACAAACTTCCATCTTCCCACAAGATCTCAACACTACCAACTTTGTCCTTACTACTGTCATTGATTCCCTAATTTTGGACTTGAATGAGACTGGAACAGCTAACGTCCTTGATGTAAGTTTATTCTTTAGACAACAACATACCATGTATAGCTACGTAGAAATATTGATGGTTTTAGAGTATAATGCCCAGTTAATTCAAGAACTGTTATTTCCGTGATGCCAATTGTGAAATCTTGTTGGTGGAGTTTTGCACACTTGGTGTTGCAGTTATGGTGCCTCAGAGGCCAGCATGCCCTCTTATGTAAGGTCCCTAGGTTCCCAACTGTCAGATAAAATTTAGAGAGTGCAGAAGATAGATGTAATACTGTAAGCTCTTGAAAATGTGCCACCCCCCCCCCCATTTTGCACACTACGTTGAGGCGAATGGGGGGAGAGGGCATTTGCTCTAATATTCAGTTAGTATTGAGCATATGTCCCCCGGTTCTTCACGATGTTACACACAAGGTCAACAATAACTAGGACTGCCGCAGCTTTTCAAAAGAACGTCAGCTTTGCTGAACATGTACTATGGGAAATCAGTGGCGCCTGTGGGGAATCGAAGGAACCTGCATCATCAGTGGTGACAGGGGTGATCCCATATAAGCTCATACTGTAACCATCGAAAACCTAGGTTGTGGTCAGTGAATGAGGCTAGTGATTTCGTGTGTACGAGTTTACGAAAACATTTGACAACAGAGCTAAAACAAAAGTTCACTAAAAGCATAGCCAGAATGTAATGTTGAAACAAATGGGGTAAAGAGGGGGGAAGGCATTTGCTCGAAGGGGCTGTATTATCAGAAGCTTATGTGTGTAGATGAATACAGTTGTAGTTTGGCACATGTCAACTCAGGTTCACCTCCACAGTGTCCATTCAAGTAGTGATAACATGCATGTATGTATAGTACAAGCGGTTGATATACTGACTACTGTTTTCTATTTCTATTACTTCTGCAGTCCACAGGTGTAGTTGATGTGATTGACAGCATACTGAATGAGGTAAACACGGCAGCCTTTGAAGACTTGCAGACTGCAGGTCAGAGTGTACTGGACAATGCAGAAAGATATGCTCTCTATGTTGCGAATACTTTGTCAACAAATGCTTCTGAGGAAGGAATTCTTCTCGCCAGAGGAAACATTGGTGAGGATACAGTATCATGTAGTTAATCAACCTACGTTTCTGAGATAATGTGTAGATAGTACTATATGACATTGTATATTTCCACTCATACTAAATAGTTCATCGTTCTGAGAGAATCACTGTGACCAATGCACTATCATCTGTGACGTATCCACGGCAAGGAGACTTAGACAACTTCACAATGAGTAGTGGCATGTCACCTGCTATGATCACAATTCCTGCACAGCTGATAGAAGAAAGAGCAAACTGTAAGTAACAACTATTGCTGATTGACATGGAGCATTGTTGAGTATTTCAGGCTCTTATTTTTCCTTATAGCACTTGGTACATCAAGTGTTCCAGTAGCCACTATCATCTTTCGAAATTTGGAAGATTTTCTACCTTCAGAGTTGAACAAGTAAGACTTTAGTGAATACTTATTAGCATGACCAATGAGTTAGTAGCACTCATATGTGAGGACTTTTACAACATGCAAGGTTTGCACTGGTGATTTCCCTTTCCTTATCAGTCCCTATGTTTGCTGTGAGACATGCAACTGGCACTCTGATTTAGAGTCTTGGAATAATGTATAAAACTGTCTGTGATGTTTAGGATGGCTAGCACTGTAAAGTGTATTTGTACCTTGCTTCTGTTCATTAACTTACTGAGTATTTTACGACAAGCACTGCTTGATGTTACTTCATCTCCAAGTCATTTTGGGAGGTCTGCTATTGACACGTCCTTCAACTAATTGTTCTTCTCTATTCTTCCTGCTTGCACTGACGCTCTTCCTCCCTTTCTTTCCTTTTCTGGTACTCTTTGATCCTTCTCTACTATTCCTCTTCAGCTTCTTTCTTATAGTACTCAATCACTGAATTTGGTACCTCTAAGTTTATACAGTGTTATCCAGTCTCAAATATCTGCCACTGCCTTTTCAAGTTCTTTTATAGTAGTCAAAGGCTTTGAGGTTTCTTGCTCTTCCCATGAATATGTGCTTAGCTAGCTCTTCTGTAACCAGTGGAATAGTAGGTATATCAGCAAGGAGAGGTGGAATAGGATAACTCTCACTAATGGTTGAGAGTGAAGTTGAACATGGTACACCCCTGCTGCTCTGCGAGTCCAGAGGAGAGACTACTAGAGATAGTATGAATGGAGGGATAAAGAACTGCTTACAGAACTGCAAGAACTTGCACGAGTGTAGTTAGATCGGATGAGAGGTAGTTAGAGTTTGGATTAAGTTTCAACACAAAAAATATTAGAAACTGGCTTAAGTTTGTTACAATGTTTTGGAACCATCAATATTGTACTGGGTGTATATAGTGGTGCAAACCTAGTGTAATTAGCTACATGCTTAAAATTCATCTCTGGCAATGCTAGAATTATCCACACCATATGTCAGCTACTTTCTTTGCAAGTATCTTGTTATGGAAGGGTCCTCTACAACCTTTACTATATGTTCCAAGCAGGCTCTCTCCAAATAAACTTCCAGGCATTCGCTCTTCTTCTACTTTCCATGTTGCTGAAAAGAAAATCATTTATTACAGAATTGGGTACCTCTAAGTTTTTGCAAAGTTCAGATATCTGCCACTGCCTTTTCAAGTTCTCTTATCATGACGTAAAAACAGCAACATCCAGTGGTTGTAGGATATGAGTCGTATGTGAAAGTACATTCTTTGGGCAAAAATCAAAACTGGCCATTGTATGACAACATGATAATTCTGAACCAATCCTACCTGATTTACTCTTCATATGGAGGGCATCATTTGGCCCATCAAAATGATACTGCTCACCTCAATATGTCATGAAGTAGATGATAGAGGGTAATCTCACTGCAGATGCAGCACAGAACATATCACACTGTATGTATTCGTAAGTGGAACAAATGTTTCATCCCAATTGTAGACTTACCAGGGGAATTCTTCAACTTCTTTTTCTAAATTACCTCATTCAGCAGCTTAAAATACGTACCTACTGTCTGACACCTTCTTTATATATTCAGGAATTCTGCTCAACTTCATTCAAGTTTGTCTGCTTTCTGAAGTGTCAGCTCAGGATGTCATTGCTTAGACCCAGCTCACCAATATTCACTACGACTTTCTTCCCAAACTGATTGCCTTTCCAACTTCAAAGAATAGGGCCCAGGCAAACTCTTTAGTGAGTATTTGAGTTAGGGGAAATCACTATTTTGCCGTGTACACAAAGTAAGACATCAGACCATCTTCCTCTTCCTTCATCAGCAGTTTAGCAGCAGGGTTGATGGCCCAAACTGTGCTTCACTGTCATTGAGGGTCTTACAAGGAACTTTGTGCTTCTCAGCAGCTCATCTTTTGGTCACTAACTGCATTCTTGGCTGCAGTCATATTCATGCTATAATCATGAAAATTCATGGCTAGACATTTGCCTATACACTTACGGACACATAAACTCCAAATCATAGAACAATCATTTTCAGTAGTCACACAGATTGTGTTGGTCCTCACCATCACAACTTCATGTAAACCTGTCTACACGCAAGCACTGGAAGCTCTCCCAATCACAAAAACAAACAAATACTACACGTATCTAGTGCCTTCTAATGCGTAGGTGCATTTTATCTCGGCTACTCCACCTTTACCACCATGTGAATTGTGCAATGATATGGTGTGCTTACGTAGGACACATAGAAATTGTCTGTCTGCAATAATAGAATATGGTTAGAATAGGTTATGCTAAATTGCTTAGTCATTAAATACAAAAGTGTGCAATTTCTGCTATAAATTTAATTGCACAGATGTTATGTCTTTCTCAGCATGCCATTGTACTATAGTGTAAGACTATTTTTAACAATGCACACATACCACAACATAGTTTTCTCCTCCCAAGTAACGTGGTAACTTATTTATTGTTTCATTCAGCTCCACAACAACACCTGTTTCACTGATAATCTCCAGCCAAGTAGCCATTCAGAGTGGAGTGAACATGGGATCTGATGCTCTACTTGACAACCCTGTGACAATTACCTTTGTGGTGGAAGGGGTTAGTATGCTTTGTTCATGTTTTACTGTAGTGTCCCGCAAGTACGCCCCCCCTTTTGCAACCTTAGCCTTAGTACAAAGCGCAGGGGGGCTTATACGCGGGATGTGACATTTTCTCTCGCGATTACGCCCTCCCTTCCGGTGCCCCGCCCACATAATTTATCGTTATCATTGGCCATGTTCCATGAGAGTTGGCAAGAACCTGCTGGTACTTCCTCAAGAAACGACACAGCAGTATGATTTGCTAAATCACTGGACACAGAAGATTGTCAGAAGTAGAAGGCAAAGGCTTAACTGATAGCTATTTCGCTGACAAGTAGCTACCTATTTCAACCTGTCCGAACTGGTTTTGTAGCTGTATTTAGGTATACATGGTAATCACGTTGCTATTTATACATAGTCGTCAGTAAATTTTGGTAACAGCCATATATGGTGGGGGGGGGGGGAGGGCTTATGCGCGGGATAAAAATACCTCTGCAAGACTTTGCGCTAAAAATGCAGGGGGGCTTATGCGCGAGGGGGGGCGTATTTGCGGGACACTACGGTATTTAGAAACGGAAACTGAGATCCAGTCTTTTGAACGTGGGTCAGATCCTGGAGCGTTGCATTAAAGCAGAGAATAGATGGCATATATCATGGTTGTATTGCACTAACTTTAAACTGCTGAAAGAGGTGAGCCGGGTTTTAACAACAGCCACTTCACATGTGGCATCGGAACCCCAATAGCGGCAGATCAAAAAGATTTCTACACCAGAGAAAAGCCACACAAAGTGTTTTGCCTGCATAAAAGCTCAGGTATGCACCGTACTTGAACAGATTCACCTCAAAATAAACTGAACCAGCGTTAACTGCACTGAGTACAGAGATCCAGCATCAGAATCAAACAGTGTTTTGGAAACATACCACTGCTTCAATGTCAGAGCTCCAGCTAGTGGTTAATTAAGTGTTAAGAGCATTCAGCAAACCAAGGTTCAAATTAGCACTTGGGTCTCAAGTTTTATTTTCTTTTTGCAACATGCTTTGTCCAAGTTTTTGCACAATCTTGTTTGTTTGCTTGTTTGTTTTTGTTTGTAACTGTTGCATAATTTTACTGTATTAAGGTATGCTTAACAATTCCTTCACTCGTTCAATTATAGACAACCAATCAAAACTACAGCTGTGTGTTCTGGAACTTTTCCAATCCGTAAGTCTGTAAAATATTACAGTATACGTCTAGCCTTGTTCTGAGACCATGCTAATCAAAACTACGGCTGTGTGTTCTGGAACCTTAATGCTAGTATTAAAATGGAGGGGAAAGCATACTACAACTCGTCATGTCTGGTAATGTACACATACATAGAGGAATATATACCGTATAGCCGGAAAATATAGAATGGAGGGGGAAGCATGCTACAACTCATCATGTGCACTAATGTATACATACATACAGGATATGTACAGTATAGCCGGAAATAGTGGACCCATAGGCTCATTCCCAGGCTACTCCCAAATTTTATCTCATAGCTGTGGAGAAAAATCGATAGAGATGGGAGCATTACTACGTCACGGACCAGAAATGGTGGACTTGGCTAGTACGTAATGTGGACTTGGTTTCGTAATGATGGCAACGTACCCACGCAATATGTGGTCAGTACAGCAAGCGATTAAACAGTAAAGTTTGCCTAGACGTTTTGCCAACAGCTGCGAACTTTGCTAATACCAAGTCGCTAATGAACAATGTGTTAAGACTGATGCTTTGAGTTGGAGGCTTCGTACCCTGGTTTCCATAATGATTGCTTTAGCCGTAGTAGCTTCCTGGGAAGAATAACTGCAGCTTCATATTTTCAAAATGCACTCATTCAGGCTCACTCAACAATGCCCATGCATTCACTAGTTTACACTCATTGTGTTGTGTTTTCAGAATTGGCAGTGGAGGTTGGTCCACAGAGGGAGTGACTAGAGTTACTGTATCACAAAGTGAAAACAGCACAGTGGTACAGTGTAACAGCACTCACCTCACCAGCTTTGCTGTGCTGGTGAATGTAGCTGGATCACAAGTAAGTGTTACAGCATGTAATACCGTAATTCCGGAAATTAATGCGTGGTTAAAGTAATGCAAATCAGTTGAATGTAAGGGTCTTGCAAATAATGCTATAGAATTAAGACCACTGATATAATTATACCGGTAATAGTATCCATAAATGAATACTGTTTTTAAGCAATGCGTATGTAAAATGCCTAGCAATGTTCGCATTTATAAAATACCGCATTAATTTCTGGAATTACAGTAGGTACGACATACAAACAGCAGTTGTTTGTATGCACTGTTACCACCACTGGTATACCTCTCTGGTAGTGAACTATCAGTCATGCATCATGTTTTGCCCACTTCAGGAGATAAACAGTGTTGCTTTGAGCATTATCTCTTACATTGGTCTGGGGATCTCACTGGCATGTCTGCTCCTTAGCATCATATTCTTCTTATCGTTAGGGTAAGCAAATGGAAGCATTTTGAGAAGTGTGCTTGCATGTAGAACTACCAATACCTGGAAATTGTGCAACTGGATGTCATTAATGAGTTTGTGTACTCTTTTACAGGAAGAAGCTATTCGAAGCAGTCCACAATTTTGTCCACCTCAATCTGGCCATTGCCTTGTTTTTAGGCTACCTCACCTTTGCTGTTGGAGTTGAACTAGCTACTCCAAACAAGGTATGTACTGTAGCATTGTGTTTTGACGTTGTTTATACTTTCGTAGGGAACTTCCAATCTATGATAATTGATTTTTATAGATATGCAACTCTCCATCTACAGCCTTCTTAATAAAATAATGGATTGGAATTTGGTGGTTGATGAGTACTCATACGCAGGTTGTTTAACACAATTTAGCAACTATTTTGATACAGTTTAAAAGAGAAGATTGACCTCGTACTCTCAATTTTTTGCTTGATACTCAGAACAATTAAGGCAGCCTTAAATTTATTATTACGCGAGGATATTGCAATAGTTTACGGAAATTGAATGGCTGCCGAGTGTAGGCTTCTTAGCTTTGTCATTGTTATTCTGACCGTTAGTCTTTTCCGTATAGCTTTGTTTTGGCGCTGATTGTGAAGTAGGTATGTCCGAATTTCAGAAGGGATATCACTGAGACCGAGAGCTGCGTGTTTCTGCGAGCAGAAGACAGAAGTAAAGCTCAAGTCATTTCAAGCAACGATGACCGATCGTCTTTAGCAGTTTATGCGGAACACTCGCCTGCCTTGGAACCAAGATCTCATGGCTTTTCTGTGTACAGGAGGAGTTGAAGTTGTCATAACACAGTGGCATTTGTGCTGTTAATGCTGTGCTACGAAAGCCTTAACGTTTAAATGCTAAGGACTACCCAAATATGCCCCAATTTTTGCCTATTTTGAATTATATAGCAGCCGTACAAAGGATTGCTGTTTCATGCCACTGTGTTTCTGTTAGACCATGACCTGTAGTAATAGTGGCTACAGTGGCTTAGCTCTCAGGCTACGTCTTCAGTTCCGCATTTTGCTGTATTTATTGGTACAAACGGCTTGCTTACACGGAGCGTGGCTGCTGTTAATTAGTTGCCATGACAACAAATTGTTTTCATTTACAGAATTGGGGAGCATCATTGTTGTCAGTGTTACAAACCCCATGTTCATACTGCCATGGGTTCATGAGATATTTACAGTTAAATTTACTATGTAAAAAGTTGATGGTTGTATGATTTATATGTACATAGGCTGCCTTAAGGTTACGATGAACAACCTGTCCTATCTCAGAATTCAATAAATGCGCTTGAATGTCAGCGTTATAACTCTAGAGCGCTTGGAGGTATTTTAGCGCTTCAAAAGCCTATGGAGATACCGAAGACCAGGCTATACACAATGCTCTTTTGGTCATAACAGCTCTAGCAGCTTATAATCCACACCATCCAGAACAAAGCCTTCACATAAACTCTCTTGCGTCAAATATCTGCTTACTGACGGCCCTCAAACTCACCGTTTTCGGTTACTAGTCTCCTAGCACAAGTATCTAGGTCGAGTCGATGGCAATTTTCAAGCAGCACTCGAAATGTAGGCGCTACATAACATTTTGAGTAGCATTCTTCGTAAACCACGACCGCAAAAGCCATTTTCTGACGGTTTGTCCACAACTTTTTTGGCAATACTTGACGAGTCGACCTCGAAAATTTAGTACGGAAGGCCGTTGAGCTGTTATCTTCCGCAGAAAATAAAATTAGTTCGCTAAAATTGACGCAAAGTTAGTAACGGTAGGAATGCATTCGGACTTGCGGGTATACGTCATGAATATAATTATAAATAAGCGCGCGCACAGCTTGTTCATCGTAACCTTAACTGTTCTGAGTACATCCCTTGCCTACAAAATTTGTGAATTTGGAAAGCAGCTGTTGATTAACTACGTACTTGTGTGTGGAAGAGAGTCACAGAATACAACCCATATCAGAATGGTTATCAGATTATTTAATACCTACTAAGAAGGGTGTTATGTACTTGCTTTTTCTTAGAAGCTGATACATCACTCCAATGACTGGACGAAATTAGTACTCTTGCTACAGATAGCCTTTTAGCTTGCTTTAGCTTACTGCTAATGATGGCAAAATGAAAGTACAGTAGGAAGTCGCTTATCCAGAGGGTGTTCACATAACTGAAAAGTTCAGATAACTGTAGTACGTATGACAAAGGGCATACATTATAAGGACTGGCCCACATGATGCAAACTGTATGCAGAATGAGCTGCTGACGTGCTGCTGTCACTACATCCCCTTACTCTACCGGGTCTAAAAGTGAACACTCTGCATGCGGTAGTGGAACCCAGCAGCTCACTTTGACAGCTACTTTTACCTTTGTTGTGAAGCCTGCCTTGCTGTTGTCCTGTGTGTTCAGCTCCCATGCAATGGGTGGAGTGAGCCCTGAAACACTCGATATTGGCCATTTGAGTAGCTAAAGCCAACTTTCTGTCAACAAAAATAGGCAGAAATAGTGGGTGTGGCTTGCTAAACACCCTCAGATAACCGACGTGTTCGGATAATTGAAGTTCAGATAAGTGACTTCCCTACTGTACACTTTTTGGTTAAGTGAGTTGATCTCACTGTAAATGAAGTAAATTTAGAAGAACCACATCTAGCTGCATGAAGGTACCAGAACAGCATGTGTGAAACTCTGCTGACCTCCGTAATTGAAATTTGTGCACTAAAGTTTTGTTGCTTATACAAGCCACAAACATCTTAACAACACAATTGGAAGAAGATGTACGTATGCCATAAAGATTTGTGCAGAATTATTGGTTTATTTTTTGGCTATACAAATTTGTAACTGAGGCCCTTTTCCTGTCTCTTTGCTCAGGCTGCTTGCCAGGCTGTCACAGCCCTCCTTCAGTACTTTTTCCTAGCTGCCTTCTGCTGGATGCTGTGTGAGGGTGTCATGCTCTACCTCATGTTGGTGGTTGTCTTTAGTAGCCTTTCAAAAAAGTGGTGGTTCTTCTTTATCCTAGGATGGCGTGAGTCCACATAAATATGTAATTTTCTGCAATGTGCATTTCTAACATGGATATGAAGTATGAACTTGTAATTTACTAGTGTGAGTTACACTTATTCACATAATACTTCAGAATATAAATTTGTGTTCCACTTCTCTCAGTCCCTCCAGTAGTCTTCATTGTCATTGGGGTGACCACTGTTTTGGAGGACTATGTGGTGTACTTAAGGAATGAAGATGGTGAAATAGTGACAGACGATACTGGCACTGCTATAATAAGCTTGTAAGGGTTGTTACACTTCTGCCTTTATTAATTTGTGTGGCTGGTATACCTGATTTGTATGCTGTACAGTCAGTTAGATAAGATGATATGTACCCAAACTTGCCTAATGTAAAATTTCATATAGCATTACGCATGGATGGCACCTCTTTTTGTTGAAGACGGTAGACCTTCTACAGATGTGTCACATGCACTGTGGAGCACTCCTGTTATTTTATGCATGACTACTACGTAACATTGCATTCTAGTTTTTTTGCTATGATTTTACATTGCTATGGCCTGTTAATTTACTGTGTATTGTTGACTGCAAAACACATGGTGGCTTCTAATTGTGAAGTTTTGCAGGCTTTTTCTGCTATCATATTATAAAGGAGTCTTTTTCTGTTTAAGGATAGGGGAAAATGGCATGAGAAGCTAAGGTCTCTAGACACCATTCAAAATACCGTATTTAGTATTTAATACTTCAGTATTTAGTTTGCTGACCAACTAGTGAGGTATCATAATTTCACTTACCTTTGTATAATCCACAGCGGGTTGCATATAACTATATATAACATTATTTTGATGATTTGATACGAAATATTCTTGACATTTAGCACATTTGTCATGCAAGTTGTTAAACTCCAACTTGCATGATCATTTTGTTGTATTTTCCCCTTTCACATCCAGCTGCTGGCTGTCTTCTGGATTTGGAACCAATGCAATCTGGACATTTGTTGCACCCATGCTGGCTATTGTGTTGGTAAGCCTTTTTATGTGAATAGTTTCTTTGTGGCAAACTTGTGGTGATAAATTAATAGTGACATTTGACATAATATTATGTTGGTATGTATTATAAAAATATGGCCATACTGCAAAATGTTTCCCCTATTTTGTTTATTTGTTGTTTGTTTGTTTTTTGTAGGTCAACGCCATCTTCCTGATACTGGTGCTAGTTAGTCTGTGTAGGTCACGTGGAAGTCGCATGTCTGACATGAAAGAAGGAGGGAAACGTGTAGATATTGTGGTGTAAGTTGAATTCAAGGCTTGAAAAAGCAGAAGTGGATGGTACAATGAACTACATCTGACATGTAGAAATTGAAGATTATTCCGTCACATGCTTTGATTGCATTGCCATGTTTAAAGTGCTGTATAACTAAACTTCCATTAAGGGTGGAGCTCACACATGCTTCGTAGATGCACAAATAGTTCAGCAATACAGCACTTCAAATGTGGCAGTGCGATTAAAGAATAATCTTGAAATTTGATTTCTACTCAGGATTGTCACACATGTAGTTAAACATTCTTATTGACTATGTGCACAGTTAGCAGTGCCTTTATTCTCATTCAAAGGAGCAAATTTATTTTGCTGGTTTGGGCAAGCAGCTCATTTTGTGCGTGAGTTTCTAATGTCATGGTGGCTGAGCACTCTCTTCCCTGGTGTTTTCATAATTCCCACCGCACTAAGTTTGTGGAGTTCAGTGGGATAGTTTGAAAAATTGAGCCAAACACTTCGGAAACTCAATTGGTAAAGCATTGGCATTGATAGCTAATGATCCAAAATTTCACTTGAAACAGAATACTTTTTTATAACTGGTTTTGAACAAAATCACTCTTACACACACAATATTTGTGTTCTTCCTTCTAGTACTGTAGTGAAAGCTTCCATCATCCTCCTCCCCCTTCTGGGGGTGACCTGGGTCTTGGGACTGTTTGCAGTGAATCAAAATACAGTTTTGTTTGCATGGCTCTTCACTATCTTCAATTCATTGCAGGTGCATTTGTTGTTAGCTTGGTAAAAGTTGGTCGGGCTTGGTTTCTAAATATAAAAACTGCTCATGAAACTTGTTGGGCCTACTGCATGTACTGTACATCTCAAAGTAAACCTTATGCTGCTCTTTGTTTCAGGGATTGTTCATATTTATCTTCCATGTTCTAAGGAGTGAAAGGGTATGTTCAATGTATATATGCTATTTTCGAATACCGTATAGTGAGAAATTTTCGATGGGGGCAAATTTTCGTGATATTTGCAGACAGACCTGGTTCCGCATGGCCATCAACTGGTAGGGGTGTGGTCTGAGCATCACACATTCATTTCATGAAAAGAAAGGAAAAAAAGGCGAAAACTTTTTCTGAAGGGTCTGGAGGCATTTCAGCAAATTTTTGCACCATCGAAAATTAAATGGTATATGATTCTACATCTATTATTGTTACATATCTTAACATACTAGGTATGGGGCCGCATTAAGAAGAAATACAGCCTATATTCATCAGCACACAGCAAGGCTGGAGGCAAAGTATGTGACCAAGACAGTACATTTATCATCTAATATTTGTAAATCTGTTATGTTGATTTATTGGTAACACTGCATGTTCTTACTCTGTGTGAATTGTAGGAGACTGCCAGTAGCTCAGGTGGAAAGAAGTCCAGTGGAGGTACATACGTAAGACTAAAAATGTGGCATTTAAAGGTTACTGAATTGACTAGAGCAATGGATTTAGTCCTGAATAACTTATGTATGCATGCTAAAGGCTTGATCAAACAAGAATTATTTTAGTGATAGTTCTACCGCATGAAACTACTACTTATTAAATAAAAGTATTTTCTGATGGTGAACACTTCATTATGTGGCTGTCATGTATTGGAGTACAAACACAAGTTGCTACAGTCTATTCATAGCCAATAAATGACTACCACAATTTTCATATAAGCCACAACAGCTTAATCAACTATACAAATCCAGTATTGTTTATGATTGTGCAGGCTGAATGGTATGTTAGTTCACCTCTGCTTGCATATGTGGACAATAAATGGTTGTGTTCAAAGTGCAGGGTTTTTTTCTTGTGCAAGAGTATATTTAGCACGTGTACTCACTCTACAATAGTAGCTCGACACTATATATATATCTACATCACAATGGCATGCTGGCAGTTAGGATGTGTAGTAATGCCAGAACTTAGTTGGGTTTTGAAGTCTGTCAGCACAGCTAAATCATTTTGGCCAATTTGATATTTTGCAATGACAATTAAGTGTGCATGAGGACTGTTTTTTACAATGAAACATTTGAAAGACCACCCACCCCCTTGTTTTTGCAAACGTGTGAAGTGCACCACCTGTGGGTGCTGTTTTGCTTGACTATAACTTCTTTTGCAGAAATTAAAGATGTGAAGTGTTAATTTTTGAGTACTTTGCATTTAGACTGTTTAATTGTGTAATCAGGGGTGATTAATTACAAAGCACTTTTCTTTTTCCATATCACAAACAGTCACCAACTCAAGTGGTGGAGAATCCACAGTGGAACTGAAACAGAAGGAGGCAACAAGCTATAGTTTTGGCACACAGTTTGAGCCAAGCAATGAACCAGTTAAAAGGCCTCTTGACGATGATGAGGGTGTCGTCATTGTTGAGACAGCACTGAGTGCAGAGAAGCCAGCAGAAGAGGAAGGTGTGTGTTTGTACTAAAGAAATTAAGTCTCTGTGCACATCTCTCTCCTACTGTCATAATATTTTCGTTGAAAATGCATCATCATCAACTCCTCTTCTTTTTACTATTATATATGTTTCAGTGATTAGCTAATAGTAATGTACTCAGGCTACAGTAAAGCATAAAGGACACTGAATTGACATCATCGTTAATGCAAATGCACTTGTCCTTTTCCCTTATACTAGTGAACTAGTCAAAGTCTAAAATTAGGGTACCTTCTCATAAGCAGTATCATTCAAATCCCACTGTTGCAAATAATATGTGATGTGAGTAAAGGGGTATGATGTGTCGACTTGAAGTCCTGTATGTGCTCCTTCTTTATAATAGTGAAGGACAAGAGTGGTCCCCCCTCTGAGCAATCCAAGCCAGATAACACAGTAGAAACACTTGGAACAACTGCTACAGTTGTGAATGAGGAATCTGAATCAGTAAAATACCTTCGATATACATCTATACACCAAGCCACGTGTAAGTTCCCTTCATCAGGACTATTATTTATACTCTACAAATTACTGAGCAATGATCAAAATGTACTATTCCATGTAAAGAATTTACCTGTCTGTCTTCCTACATGCAGTGAAGGATGAGATTAAGCCCACTTTGGATAAGCCCACTAGTGACACAGTGGAGGCAGGAACTACTGATGAACCTGTTGCTACAGTAGTGAATACTGACTACCAGTCAGTGGAAGGTCAGAACTTTGCACAGCAGATAAGGATAATTAAGAAAATAGAGCAAGCGTATCATCTACATTCTACAGTTGTCTGAATTTCTAACAGAAATGTACTTGATGTCTATTATGGCATGTAATTATTATGAAATGTTACATTCACTAGTAACGAAACAATCTGCTTGTTGAGCTCCATGAAGAGGAATATGTAGAAATATACTTCATTCTTAGCCTACATGGAGGCAATACTGATTGCATGAGGAAGGCCATGTGCGTGATCTGTATTAAAATAGTTAGTGCACACACATGCTAGGACACACACCTAAATGACATATCATGCTAGTAACGAGATGCAAGTTTGAAAATTGTTTGGCCATGAGCTGCAAATATGAAGCTTTCCTTCAAAAGCACAAGCAAACAGCCTCCAGTTTTCTCTTAATGTTCTCAGACTGACTCACGTTTGTTAGGGACCTAAATATCAAGTGAGAAAACTATAGAAAGTGGCTTCAAACGTGTAGAAATTGCTTACTTGGTGGTGATGATTTACCTAGTTGCGCACTCCTTACACAAATCATGCCACTAGCATACTTTCCTACTTTAAACCTCAAACATGATAACACCAATTATGGATGATTTCCATGGTAACATATATCAACTAGCTATGATCTTCTGCTGTCAATTTTGGCCTCACTTCCCATGATGCTAAAAGGCATCATTGGTCATTCTAGTTTTAATTGGCATAATATGGCCACTTTGGATACAGTCTCGTCACGTATTGTCATTAGGAGCTGGACATCTTGGAGAAGATGGTGGAGAGCAACAGCCCCTACTTCTGAAGATGCGAAGGGAGGACATTGGCACTGGTGCCACTGTGAAGAGAAAGCAATTCCACTCTGAATTATTACAACAAAGGAACCAACAGCTGAAGAGTGTGAGTATTTAGGCCGAGCAAAGTTATTTTCCTGTTTCTGGTCCTATACATAAGTCACTTATAAATTATCAGACCACTAGGCTTTTTTTTTTTTTGGGGGGGGGGGGGGGGGGGGATGCTAAGCAAAAAGAAAATAGTGTCTCAAATCTAGTTGTACAAGAAGCAAAAGAGTGATGTCCAAGTCTGCCATCAAAATCCTATGGGATCCCACAGTACCATGGGACAGGTGGGACTGTCCATGGGAGTCCACTGTCCCACCTGAGGAACCACATATTCCACTGTCCATCCTATCCCACTGTACCATGGGACAGGTGGGACTGTCCATGGGAGTCCACTGTCCCACCTGAGGGCCCCCATATCCCACTGTCCGTCCTATCCCACAGTACCATGGGACAGGTGGGACTATCCATGGGAGTCCACTGTCCCTCCTTAAGGGCCCCATATCCCACTGTCCATCCTATCCCACAGTACCATGGGACAGGTGGGACTGTCCATGGGAGTCCACTGTCCCACCTGAGGGCCCCCATATCCCACTGTCCGTCCTATCCCACAGTACCATGGGACAGGTGGGACTATCCATGGGAGTCCACTGTCCCACCTGAGGGCCCCCATATCCCACAGTACCATGGGACAGGTGGGACTGTCCATGGGAGTCCACTGTCCCACCTGAGGGCCACCATATCCCACTGTCCGTCCTATCCCACTGTACCATGGGACAGGTGGGACTGTCCATGGGAGTCCACTGTCCCACCTGAGGGCCCCCATATCCCACTGTCCGTCCTATCCCACTGTACCATGGGACAGGTGGGATTGTCCATGGGAGTCCACTGTCCCATCTGAGGGCCCCATATCCCACTGTCCGTCCTATCCCACTGTACCATGGGACAACTTCCAACTATAACTACAATGCACTATCAGTGAACTGTGAACAAGACTGGAAAGTATCTGCCACCGTTCAATTTCTGTTATCTCCGTACAAGTCCAGGGACAATGATGGTGCACCATATAGTGAGGAACAACATTACAGCTACTTAGAAACTCTCAGGGAAAGATTCAGAGATCCATACTTAACTGTCTATTGAGCTCATGTTTAATATGCAAGGTTGAAACAGTAAGACTTACCTGGTGGCAGACATTGAAACAGTGACCTTGTAGAGAATCAAAGCTAAAATGAGTCTAAGCAGAACTATTTTAAGCAAGAATCGAAATACCATACTTTTCAATGACATAGAACTTTAACTCATGACATCGAGTAATTCGTGGTTATGAGCCATTGTGGAGGCACTAAACTAGACGATGAAGAAACTGAACCAGTTAGTACACGAACTATATGCTCAAACCATGGCACAAGAAATCATTATAAAAATTCCAGTGTAAATAACAACTTTTTTATATGATTACTTTCATGTTGCTACTGTTTCATTAATTTAATGTGATTTTAAAAGTGTGGTGTTCCAGCTATAATTGTGCGTTACATAAAATCCTCGTTCACATGCAGGCCTTCCCACTGTCCAACTTTATAGACCACGCATGGAAAGGCAGCTTGGGAACAAGACTAGAGTAACCATTGAAGAAGGTTGTCTTAGGCCATACCAATCTAATTTTTGTTGCTTGGGCCAGATGACTTCTCAAAGAGAGTCAGTATAAATAGGTAGGCTTAAAAATGATAACAGTCACATGATCATGATATTGGCGACAGTTTTGCTGCAAAACATACACTAACAGCTCTCCAAAAGAGTCTGTCCACCTACAGTTGAAGGTCTTGGCCTTTTGTTTGATTTTCAGGCCCCATTTTGGTGAGTATGCTTGTAATTGTCCATGCAAAAGATGAGGCCACTCTAACTAAGTCAACTTGCAGATTCATGCACACGCTGTAGACAATCATTTTTGAGTAGCGTCTACCAATATTTGGGTTGGTCAGGTCTGAGCAACATAAATGGCATGGCGTTAATCTACACCTAGCCTTGTTCCCAGGCTCCCCTCACTCAGATACACCTACAGATGTAACAATCATCACTGACATCCTTGGAAGTTGTTTTTGTTGCTCCATGCAAAATCAAGACTGTTTGAGAAGATCATTAATTAGCCCCGTTTAAACTTAGCACTTGAACTGGTTTGGCCAAACCACAAGAAAGCGGTACTTGGGTTGTTTACACAGCTGCCCGAAACCAATTTGAAACTGATTTGAAATGGGTTTAAAGTGCTAGTGTAAACGTGTAGTTCTAATTGCTGCCCATTCCTGGGACAACATTCCCTGAGTTTCCAGGTTGCAGGAATGTCTTGCTGGCTAGAATAGACTATTGACGCACTATCATGATTGTCTTTTTGGCAAATTTATTTCTAGTGGAAACAACCTGCAGAAATTGAACAGTGGCCAGATACTTTCCAGTCTTGTTCACAGTTCACTTAAGGTTACGGGATACTTAGAATTATGTGACTTCATATATGTATACATTTACGCTACTAAAACAGGGATACTAAAGTCTTAGCACATGAAACTTGGACCACACAAGCATCACACATAGCTGCCTCTGTGCAGCAAAAATCATCAGCTACATATAAACAGTTCACAAGTTATGGTGGTTCAAATATTAACCAACTCGCGCACAAGATAACACGCGGTTAAGTTGCCCAGGAAACTGTAAGAAGCGTCCAGTGGCATCTTAGGAATGGTTATTAGCGACTGACGGAAGCTTTTTAAAAAATATTAAAGCAAATCGCTAATATAGAGCATCATAGCCTGCTCAAAGCCCTGCCCAGGGACTTACCTGGTCATATATTCACTCCAAGTCAAGTAATCATCAAAATCTTCCGTCAATCCCTCGAGGGAGGAGTCTACAAGCCGTATAAGTCCGTAAAAGTTCATTCCAACATTCACAGAAGGCTATTTTTTGTGCAAGAGCAAGCAACTCCGCGTGCCCGGCAGCCATGGCTAGCTAGTTGAGATAATTACGTTGTTGCGGTTGACAAAGTGCGCATGCGGCTTCACTAGGCGGGAGATTTGTACAGCAGTCAAGTAGGAAGCCAACATATGCACGTAACGTACATGCTTTGTGGTGAAATGAATTTTGTCATGCATTATTGATCTTACTAGCACTCTCTACGGTATCCCGTAACCTTAAAAGCACATTTTGTAGTTATAGTTTGAAGTTCTTTGTTGTTAAAAATTACCTGAGGAATCGCTCCCTTTCCAACTGCAGTCTTCTTGGCAGTCATTTTGCTCGATCATGTTCAACACGCCCTTCACAAAGGCACAGAGGGTGTGGCACTGCGCATGCGCGTATCCATTGCCGTCCAGAGACTAAGTTGAAAGTGCGTCCAAAAAAAAAAAAATACGCCCAGGCTGGTCTGCAAACTCATCTGCTTCACTCATCATCTCAGGTAGTCACCACTAACACTAAAGCAGGAAGACAAAACCTAAAAGAACCAGACAAGGTAAGGACCATGGAAACCATGGCTGGCACTGCAGGTGTCCAGTGGGTGTCGTCAAGTAGGATGGGGATGGCTATGGTTGGCATGAGTGAATCAACTCAGTTACTGAAGAGTCGACTTGAACGAGGTAGGATCAGTAAATTGTGGATGATTGAGTCTAAGTAAGCATATTGGGTGAGATGTGGCACAAATCGAGTTGGTTTTTATCACCATCAGGTTGTTGTTTTTTTTGTCCAAGTCAGCTTTGCAAACAATCAAGTTGGATGTTGCACAAATTGGTGCATTCAACACATTTTTTTCAATCAACAATTTTGGAATAAATAGCATACATGTATGTATGGTGACAACTAGTAAGTATAGTGTAGCCAATAATACCTAACAGGCTAAAGCACTTCTTTACTGGTACATTGCTGGGTTTTCCAATTGCCCTGATATTATTATGTCCTGAGTGCAGCTATAGTATTTTCAAGGGTTGGAAGTCTTTTCTCAACATGCTATACATACAGCTCTTAGAGCAAACACCAAATCCATAATCACGGTAAAAGTTACATAGTATTCACACAAATATGTAACTATTTGGATCTATATACAATGGAAATGTGAAGGGATCTCTCATAGCTACTGAAATAAAGCTGTGATCAAACTTCGTTGAAAGAAGGTGAACTGGGGGTAGTATGAGCAGGAAGTTAATGCTGCTTTAAGTTCAAATATCCACAAGGTGAAATACATACCTTCACATGTCCATCATGGTATTTGGTTGGGGAGGTAGTGTATATTGGGAATTAATTATGCAGTTAAAAAAAATGGTTTGGGCTCATTTTGCCCACTAAAAATCAATTTGTGCCCTATCTCCTACTCAGTAGAAAATACCATTAAATCACAAAAAAAGTCAATCAGGGCATGACTTGGCCATTCCAGAACTCTCCTTTGCTATACACTGGCGAGAAAGGCTAACCAGAGGTTAGTAACTATGGGTACAAGTGCTATTGTAGTATCCAGTTGTTGGATCGATCAGCGGTACTCGACAATCTTGTGCGAGAGGCATGTCAACGTCCAGATTATCGAGTGGGACTGAAAAACCTGTCGGCTTTACGGAATAACAAGGTGTCTGCATTTAGGAGTATTAAATAGTGCATTAATAGAGCCTTAATTGAGACCATGTCAAGTGGCCACCACGATTGGGAGATGTCCGTTAAGGGAGGTACCACTGTATTGGACAGGTGGACTGGACAGGACAGTGGGGACAAGCCTGGTCAGTGAGGGTGGGATGTCCAATGGATGTCCATGGATGTCCATTGGACAGGTGGACTGGACAGGACAGTGGGACAAGCCTGGTCAGTGAGGGTGGGATGTCCAATGGACGTCCCATGGATGTCCATTGGACAGGTGGACTGGACAGGATGTGGTAATCTGAAACCAGACTGTTTACCCTTAGTTGGAAGTAACATCTGTATTCACCTTTAGATGTAAATGTGTTAGTAATATTCACCTTTAGATGTAAATGTGTTAGTAGTAAATATTGCGTGTAAATATGCCTGTTACTTCTAGAACATTCTGTATTGTTTTGGGTTTTGTATAAATAGCCTAGCTTACTCTTGTACCCAGAGAGATACCCAGAGAGATTTCCAATATGGAATGAATATTTTGTCAACCCACGATATCACAAATTGGCGACGAGGGTCGTGGATTACTGCTTATAATGGCAACTCGTACCTTCGGAACTCTCAAAGAATTTGATCCTGATGCAGAATCTATCAAGACTTACCTCGACCGTGTCGAACTGTACTTCACAGCAAACTCGGTAGTTGCCGCCAAGCAAGTACCTATTCTCCTGAGCGCGATCGGCTCATCTACTTACTCTCTCCTCAGCGACCTCCTCGCACCCGATCCTCCGAAAGAAAAGTCCCTGGCTGAAATCACCGCTGCCTTACGAAAGCATTTCGAACCCAAGAGGGTCGTGACAGCGGAACGGTTCCATTTTCACAAACGAAACCAGGCCATGGGAGAGTCCATTGCAGACTATGATGCCGCTCTCCGAAGGCTCGCAACACACTGTAACTTCGGTAACTACCTCGAAGACGCTCTACGTGATCGTTTTGTATGCGGCCTACGCAACGAAGCAATTCAGAAACGGCTGCTTGCGGAGACCGACCTCACCCTAGGTAAAGCTATGGAACTCGCACAGGGTATGGAAGCTGCTGACCGAAACACCCGCTTGTTCAAAGGCACGGAACCGGCCATAAACAGACTCGGTGGTCGGCAATTCCAAGGTCAAGGGAAGCAGCCACCGTGCTCCAGATGCGGAAAAACTAATCATGCGGCCCCAGAATGCAGGTTCAAGGACGCTGAATGTCATGCTTGTGGTAAGAAAGGCCACATTGCTCCTGCTTGTAGGTCAAAATCGCGAACCAAGAGCAACCCACCTCTCAAGAAGTATCGAAAGAAACCTCACGGCACAAATCTAGTACAGCGCGAGAAGGCTGACTCTACAGACTCCGAAACGGAAGAATTTCACTTGTTCAAGTTGAAGGAACCCGCTTCAAACCCTATCCAAATACCAGTCAAAGTCGAAAGCAAGTCACTGGTCATGGAGCTGGATACTGGAGCAGCAGTGTCAATTATCTCTGAAACTACTCGGAAGGAAATGTTTCCCAACTTGAAGCTGCACAAGTCAAAGCTCACCTTGAAGACATACACAGACGAACCAATGCAAATCACGGGACAACTCAACGTCCACGTCCAATATGGGAGCCAATCTGCACCTTTGGTGCTGGTGGTAGTCGCCGGAGATGGACCAAGTCTGTTTGGCAGAAATTGGCTGAAATACATTCGTCTGGATTGGAACCGGATCACAACAATTCGGGCCAAATCATCGGGCCTAGATGCCCTGCTACAGAAGCACGAGCTCCTGTTTAAAGAGGAAGTAGGCACTGTACAACCACAAAAGGCAACACTCCATGTTAAGCCTGATGCAACACCAAGATTTTTCAAGCCCCGTCCAGTACCCTTCGCAATTAAGGATGCTATTGGCCATGAATTGGATCGGCTGGAGAAACAAGGTATCATTAGGAAGGTCGACTCCAGTGCTTGGGCTGCACCCATTGTCGCTGTCCCCAAGAAAGATGGACGATTTCGTCTATGTGGAGACTACAAGGTTACGATAAATCAAGCCTTGACCGTCGACCAGTATCCCCTGCCTAAACCAGAAGACCTGTTTGCGTCTCTGGCCAACGGCACTTTGTTCACCAAGTTGGATCTCTCACAAGCGTACCTGCAACTGCAACTGGACGAGTCCTCCATGCCGTATGTCACCGTGAATACGCACCAAGGACTGTATCAGTATACTCGTCTCCCCTTTGGAGTGGCCTCAGCGCCAGCCATCTTCCAACGGCTCATGGACACCATACTACAAGGGGTTCCTGGAGTCATTTGTTATATTGATGACATCATGGTAACTGGAGCTACGGAGGAAGACCATCTTCGCAACTTGGGGGAAGTATTTAAACGTCTGGAAGACCACGGATTTAGGCTAAAGAAATCGAAGTGCACCTTTCTGGCCAAGTCTGTCGAATATCTGGGTCACCAGATTGATCAATACGGAATCAGAGCAGTTCCAAGCAAAATCGAGGCAATCTCCAATGCTCCAGAACCAACCAACATTCAGGAGCTTCGATCATTTCTGGGATTACTGAATTACTATGGCAAATTCATCCCAAATCTGTCAACCATCCTCCACCCACTCAATCAGCTACTCAAAGATAACCAGAAGTGGGAATGGACCAATGAGTGCTCGCAAGCCTTCAAAAAGGCCAAGGATCAGTTGACATCCTCAGAAGTACTGACACACTATGACCCCGAGCTACCAATCACCCTAGCTGCTGACGCTTCAGCGTATGGAATTGGAGCTGTGATCTCGCATGTTCTCCCAGATGGAAGCGAAAGACCTATCTCCTTTGCCTCTCGCACCTTAACGTCAAGTGAGAAAAATTATGCGCAATTGGAGAAGGAAGCTTTATCTCTCATCTATGGTGTAAAAAAGTTTCACCAATATTTGTATGGAAGAAGATTCACCCTAGTCACGGATCACAAACCATTGACCGCTATTTTCGGGCCAAAGAAAGGAGTTCCTTCACTAGCAGCAGCACGATTACAACGTTGGGCACTACTCCTATCAGCTTACGACTATGAAATCCAGTTCAAACCAACAAAGTCACATAGCAACGCAGACGGATTGTCAAGACTGCCTCTGCCCATACTAGACTCTGAGACTACAAGCAGCTCGGTGAGTGTTTTCAACATAGCTCAGATCCAGTCTCTGCCAGTCACTTTCCAGCAAGTGCAAGCCACCACAAGGCGTGATCCCATTCTGACGAAAGTTAGTGCTTATGTCACGACGGGCTGGCCAGAGAAAGTCCCTGAGAATCTCAAACCCTACCAAACACGGCAACATGAAATTGGAATCGAAAGTGGAGTTTTGATGTGGGGAATCCGAGTCATCATACCACAAAGTCTGCAACCAAAGCTTCTAGAGTCTCTCCACCACAATCACCCCGGTATAACCCGGATGAAGGCTGTTGCAAGAAGTTATTTCTGGTGGAGTGGGCTCGATAAAGATATTGAGAATCAGGCAAAGTCATGCTTGCAATGCCAGGAGCAGAAGCCAAACCCTCCAGTGGCACCACTCCATCCATGGATATGGCCAACTGCACCCTGGAAGAGAATACACATTGACTATGCAGGACCATTCTTGAACCAAATGTTTCTGATAGTGGTAGACGCGCACTCCAAGTGGCCAGAGGTTATTCAAATGTCATCCATCACTACCTCCAAGACTGTTGAAGCCCTTCAAGTCCTATTTGCCAAGTATGGCCTACCTGAGCAACTTGTCTCTGATAATGGGCCACAGTTCACCTCTGAGGATTTCTCTCAATTCATGAGGGGGAATGGCATCAAGCACATACGCAGTGCACCTTACCACCCATCATCAAATGGTTTGGCAGAACGTTTTGTGCAAACTTTCAAACGAGCAATGAAAGCAGGACAAAATGATGAGCCATCATTGAGTACGCGATTGTCCCAGTTTCTACTCGCCTACCGTTCAACACCACATGCAACCACAAATACAACCCCAGGTGAATTATTTCTGCAGAGAAAACTCCGCACTAGATTCGACCTGTTGAAACCTGACCTTCAGAGCGTGGTCACTACTAAACAGGCTACTCAGAAAAAACACCATGACCAACACTCCAGACTCAGACAATTTTCAGCTGGACAACTGGTAATGGCTAGAGATTTCCGTTCTCAAGACAAATGGTTACCAGGAGTCATTCAAAGCCAATCAGGACCAGTTTCGTATGATGTTGAACTCGAAAATGGAAAGATTGTAAAAAGGCACGTTGATCATCTACGTAAGCGATCAGTCTCGACAACGCCCTCCACACCAGTTGATTCACAGCCTGAAGATTCCACTCAAGGTTTTGAGTCCTTCAATGACTCACCTCCTACTCCGGAATCTAACCCAAGTCCCGATGCGCCTGTTCAACGATACCCACAGAGAGAACGTCACCCACCTGAATGATTGATGAACATACACATTTGACAGGGGAGGAAATGTGGTAATCTGAAACCAGACTGTTTACCCTTAGTTGGAAGTAACATCTGTATTCACCTTTAGATGTAAATGTGTTAGTAATATTCACCTTTAGATGTAAATGTGTTAGTAGTAAATATTGCGTGTAAATATGCCTGTTACTTCTAGAACATTCTGTATTGTTTTGGGTTTTGTATAAATAGCCTAGCTTACTCTTGTACCCAGAGAGATACCCAGAGAGATTTCCAATATGGAATGAATATTTTGTCAACCCACGATATCACACAGGACAGTGGGACAAGCCTGGTCAGTGAGGGTGGGATGTCCAATGGACGTCCCATGGATGTCCATTGGACAGGTGGACTGGACAGGACAGTGGGACAAGCCTGGTCAGTGAGGGTGGGATGTCCAATGGACGTCCCATAGATGTCCATTGGACAGGTGGACTGGACAGGACAGTGGGACAAGCCTGGTCAGTGAGGGTGGGATGTCCAATGAATGTCCCATGGATGTCCATAGGACAGGTAGGACAATCCTAAGTGGACAGAGGATTTTGATGGCAAACTTGGACATGAGTGAAGCAAAAAGCACCAAGTATGAGGACTTGGCAAATGATTGAGACTTGCGCCTCTAAAAGCCTATACAAGTTTAGATGGTGAAGCCACGGAGTGCAGGCTGTATAAACACTGTGGTTGCTTGCTGCATACTGCATCTGATTACATAAGTCCGGTAAAAATTGACCCACTCATTACCAGAAACGGGAAATTAACTTTGTGTGGCCTTATGTGGGGGTTTTTAATGCCATATTGAAGAAAAATAAAAGAATATTTAATCCTTTGCAGCGAATAGAGTCTTTGCTTGGTGTGGCTCTGTCAGGAGATACAGCTGAATCTGTAAGAGATGACATTCTTCTGTGCCAGCTAATGAATAAACTGCATCCAGGAATGATTCACACCATTCATGAAGAGGTATAGAACTGTGTCTGTGAAGCGTACCATCAGCTGTTCAAACCTTGACCAATATCAGCTTAAATATTGCATTTCTCAGATAATAAGAAAGCATTGGCATTACAGTGCAGGTAATTGTACAGTTACTAAATAACATCTACTCAGTCTCATGTGTACATGTCATACTCCTTCCAATAGACACCACCCTCAAATAGTTGCTAACCTTGAATAGTAGCCACACAATCACACGCTCTGAGCGAAATAAATGGCGCCCTCAAATAGTAGCCACAGCTAGCATATGCGGCACACGCACAAGTGTGAATAATTGCCAGATTATGATTGCTTAATATACACTGTAAGTGAAAATGCACACATGTAACATCACTAATGTGGCCAGAAACCCTATATAGAAATAAGGCCTGTGTGGAGTCTTGCTCCTGGAAACAATGGTGAGGTATATTTGGTATACATGGATAGTAAGATAATAAGACCAAAAACAGCTAGGCTATCTAAATTGAAGGTGCATGCTTATTAAACATTTTGCCACTGCACAAAACACTCTTTGTGAGATTTTTCCGCTACACTACACAACATCACTTCCAATTTGCTTCCTACATTTATAGTGTGGGGGACGTAACCAAGCTAGAGTAGAAATAGTTTCATGATACCGTAACTTTAGCAACTCAAATATCTGAACTGGACAAAGGACAATACAACAGTGCCTATTAATGCTACTGAGCATGGATAAACAATGCAATAAATGAGTAACCTAACCTAATGTAAAGTTCTATCCCTACAGAGTCATTATATTTGTATAATGTTTTATATCGATTCTAGGGATCAGCCGACAAGCAGATGCACAATGTTGCTGAATTCATCACAGCTTGCAAGAAACTGAAAGTACCAGAACAAAAGGTATTACTAGCTAGGGCTATAGATATTGTCAGTATTGCAACTTCTATTGTTATCTTTGTTACCCATTAACCACCATAGTCTTTTATAGAAGTCTTTTTAGGATATGGATAATTTTTAGTCAGCGTTTCCACTTCTGCTTGAAACTAGCACTGAAGCCAAAGCTTCTTTGAGCCATTCTCTGTAGGTTCATGACTTTGACCTCACCCATTCATTAGCAAGCTTTCAATGGTCAGGTTTCTCTAGCCACCTAATGCTCCTCTTGACTGAAAGTGCTGCCTACAGTACTGGAAATGGTTCCCCTACAAGGGGAGAGGGGTGGTTTGTACACCCATTTGTGCTAACTAGGTGAGCAATAGTCTAGCCAGTGTTGACCAAGGCCATTCTACAGGTAGTTTCCATGTGCACAGCACCATTACTGGAACCCATCCACTTCCCCCAAGCAAGCGCAAAACCTATGTTAACAATGGATTGCACCAACTGATAACATGCAACCATATTCAGATGATACAGAATAGTGTCATAGGTGGTTAAAGGATTAATGTACTTAATAGTTAAGTCTCTTCCACGGAGGTTGTACCATATTTACCACTTTCAGGTTCTTTATGAACACCATTTTCCATTTTTAAAAATGTTGTTGGTAAGGTGTCACAAATGCATGACTTCATAATTCAAAAGCCACCTAACTGCAGATAGTATTGTTGATGTTGTGAACATAGCCTCATTTACGGACCAACTTTTTTTGTATACTCCTCCGTGTATACTCCCTTGCAAGAAATACACTCTACAGTAACTTTTTTAAATTTCCAAAAAGTAATCTAACAAAATTATTATTTTCTGCAGCTGTGCTCGGCTGGAGATATCATTGAAGGAAAGAACTTGGATACAGTGATTGCTTGCTTGGAGCATCTGTTGGAGAGCAGCTCTTTATAGTTAATAACCATCAGTATCCGGATATTGATATTTGGACTCAATAACATTTTTTCACCTGGGCCATTTATTTAGATAAACAAACTGTGCTCATTACACTCAGAGGTGTGTATAGTTGTACTGATTATAATTTAGGACTTTTTCGTTTGTGTTCTCAAAAGATATGTATGTACAGCTTTGTTATTTAAGGAGTGCATGTGAAATGAGGTGCTATCAGGAATGGAATAGAATGAGAGCTATGTGGAATTCCACTATTCCATACCAATTCCACACCGGGCAAGTTCAAGCTTTGCATGTAATAAATGTGCATGGGTATGAAGCAAGACTTATAATTGATTGTGAATTCATATAATTATGTGTCAGATTTGCCAAAACATAGAGCATACAGGCCTAGTAAATAGTAATAATTTACTGTGTCACTATAATTATTATACTAATTTACTGTAACTCAGATTGACTGGAATGACATGTTGCAGTCCCGTGTAGAAATCGATCCGTCGCGTATTTCGATCGCATCGCTGCGTTCAAAGCGCCGTATCGCTGAACTTCCGGCGGGCCTCATACGCGCTTCGTAGATGCTATAACGAGTCTACGAAACGCATATGAGCCCCGCCCTTAGCGGAAGTTCAGCGATACGGCGCTTTGAACGCAGCGCTCGAAATACGCGACGGAATAACCTTCGATTTCTACACGGGACTGCCACACATACTTTTAGATAAAACTATATGATCTATGCTAGTGATGTCAGAGTTTCGAAAAGCATGCTTCTAAACAGGCCATTTCTCCACAATGTCTTAATGTATTCACATCAAATTTGATATAAAGGTTCCTTAGAGGCTTGGGTATATTTCCTTGCACAGCTTTGTTAAAAATATCTGCCTTGATCAAAACTACACACAATTTTTTTCACATCTCGCTACTTTTCTGCAAATTGTTGAAGTATTAAGACATTTTGTGATGCTGCTCACAGTTACTTCAATATTCAACAAAGCACAACCAGTTCTGTATACTAGAGTAGTTGTCCAATGGGATGGTACAAGTTTTTGATTCGAACCTTGCTCCAACTTCCCCGGAAATGCAACTATTTATGGCCACAAAATGCCGTTTTTTAAGCATTTATCAAGCCTAGTGCAAGGATTATTCTAGATATCTAAAATCTACAAGCTTTGAATAGGTACAGACTATCCTTCACAGCGAGTTTCATTCCGATCGGGCTTACAGCGGCTTCCGGAAAGGTAGTGACCGGAATATTACGCTAAAATGACGTAGAAAAAATTTGGTAAACCAGTTACATTTCGAAGACCATACCGCTTGTTGTATTCACCCAATCTCATTGATATGGGTACCGTTGGAATCGCCATTTTATGCTCTTTTCAAAAATAAAGCTTGTTGTTGTGATAAACGAATTTTGATTTTCACCCCGACATCGCTATCTATGCTAAGTTGTAACTCCCAGTATGTAGAATCTGTGGACTTCTGGAACCAGACATTGTTCTGACTAGATGACATAAAGTGGACTGGCTTGACTTTAACCCACAAGTTTTACTGTAAGCGATGGAAATTGGGGCGGGGGCTGGGAACGAGACTGACTTACGTACAGCAACCAGTTATAGGATGAATAAAATCTTACACACTTTGAGTGTAAAGAAGTATCTAGAATGTTTATCAAGTTGCACTGTTCATTTGTCTAGATGGTATCAGACGTTAAGATGACCCTCATCTGACTGGAGATTGACAGGCTCACTTTGAGCTGCATTTCCAGGCATGTTTGCAGAAGATCAGCTCCCTGATGGACATTAATAGAGGTAGAGCATTCGGCTTTTACTCCACCAGTCCTATCAACTGGGGTATTGGAAGAGCCACCACAATCTTCTATAAGAGACTTGCAATGTTGAGTGAGAAGAGAACCAGCCAGACAGGAAAATGATCAGGGGTGGGGTGGGGGGATATGTTACCACTTGAGCTTTGCCCTGCTAAGAGCTTCACTGATTCTCTGGTCATATATTGATTTCTCTTCTCTGGCTCATGCAGGATATAGATAAGGTGCTGGAATTATGAGTCAGAGGGTATTATGGGTCGACATATAACATGTTGGCTATGTTGTAATTTCAAGGTTTGATGGTTTTTTTGCAAGTGATAGGCTTCTTCTTTTACCACCACTGCTTATTTCATAAGTGGTACATTCTCTGGAGAAATGCCTTTAGATGTAACCGAAAAAAACTAGTGAGTAGTGATTCAGCTTAGATGCCTCACAATAGTACCTGCACTACTTTACACTGCACACACATGTATTACTAGCTACAATGACTTGGCTAGAATGGAACGGTACCTTGGCATGCTTTGAACTGTAGCAGATGGCACCCTGGTAGGGTGAGCAAATGTGGCATGTTCCATGCTGGACCTCCGTTCACAGCAGTGCTGTCCTCCAGTGCGTGTTTAATAATCACCCCTCCTTCCCATCTCAATCAATGGTTTTCCACTCATGACTACATTGTCAACTGTAAATTCTCAAGTTGGTGAGCATTCATTAGAGAACAGTACTGTAAGACTTACTCTAAGTTGCAAATTCTCAATTATTATTAAGCTAGTAAATTCTACAGTGTTGCTGCACTCAGTATATAGGAGGGGTACAGTACTCCATTACTAGCATCAAATTTCAAAGAAGTTTAACGCTATAATTAATGGCAAGGCATGGAGGGGTGAGCTAATTGAAAGGGGAAATGAGCCAGTGCATGCACAGTTGAAACTCACTATGAGGTACCTCAAGGACATGAGTGGTGTTAAATTTCAGCAAAAGGAGCTTGAGTACAGTCCTCCATTGAATCCATTCCACCCAATGTGTTCCCTATCTTATGCAAATCTGTCTCCATCAGGAGGGTCTCTTGGTGTGACCCTGAGCCAGTGGTGCAAAGCAGGGGATCATGTAGGGGCCATTACTGGCTACACCCAGCAAAGAAAGCGCTAAAGAGTATGTAACCTCATTTATTCCCCGCAGAAACACTTGGTGACCATGGCTGCTGTGGCTGCTGCTGTTCTGACCCTTGTATTGTACTGCACTAAGTCAGATGTACTTTTATTATCAAAGGTGCAGGTGGCATGCATTGCCAATGCACTGATCATAAGCATTTCATATATGTGTGTGTAAAATTCGACATGTATAACTGAATAACAAAACTTTGAGTAGCTCAAAACCATGTCCAATCAACATAAATATAATGATTGAAACAAAAAGGTGTAGAAAAGCAGGACAAAAATGCCCTAGAAACTACTTCATCTAAACCAAAGGCAATTCCTACAACACTTATCTATACAAACCCACTGCATAACAGTTAGCTACTATAAAGTCATATCCATGGATAAGTAAAAAAAAATTCCATGTCCTTACAAGTTAGCTACACACCACCATAAAATGTTACCTGTACTGGATCACAATTTCAAGTGTACATTAATATCTTGCTGCATGTCATAGATGATCATTTGCGTCCCTTATGCATTCCTTGAGGAGAAGGTGCTTGTTTCTTCTTGATATTGAGTGGAGGTAGCGGTGAGTCAGTTTGCAGCATGGCCTGTAGCTGTGATACCAATTCATGTGCTTTAGGTCGCTTTGCTGTCCAATTACTCAAGCAACTCTTCATTAATATAACCAATGGATGGGTTTCCTCCACTATCCTGTAAAGGTCTGTAAAGTAGTCTTCTCGTCGCTCAACTTCATCCAAGGCTTGGAGTTTACCACTTTTTGCATCAGGAACTGTAGCAGGCTTAAGAGAAGCGGGAGATTGCTGTATACCAACAAAAAGGGATAGGTGACCAAATGAGAATATGTCAATCTCTGTCCCATAATGTGCGCTGCATAGTGCTTCAGGAGCCATGTAAGTGAGTGTGCCAGGGCATTTAGATAGGTATTGCAAAAACAACTCTGATCCTAATTCAACACCAGTGACACAAGAATTACCAAAATCAGATATCTTTGGAGTTGCTTTGGAATCAAGCAAGACATTTGTGGCAGTGAGATCTCGATGAATGACAGACATATTATGCAGATAGTTGAGGCCCTTTGCAATACCACAGAGCAAATGAACTTTTCTTCCAAGGGATAAGTCCTTGTAGGAATCACTGATGAGAAAGTCTTGAAGGTTGGTTTCAAGGCATTCCATGATTAGCACTGGTGATTTAGTTGGTATTGCACCATGTTTTGGTACGTGGTACCCACAGTAATCGACAATGTGTTCATGTTTAAGTGCTTGCATGATTTGAAATTCTTTGATGAATGTTTTCTCATCGATGTCATTTCTAAACTGCTTTCCAGCGTAGATCTTTCCCTTGACTTCCACTGTTTCCACAAAACCAAATGCACCTACTCCCATTATTTTTCCCAGAAATTTGACATCCTTTATTTCCAATCTTAATGCTGGCTGACCACGTCTCCCTGCATGTAAGGGGTTAGATAACCGCATTTCATGGTGGAGGGAATAGGATTACTGGTACACTACATGAAGTACTACGTGCACTACACCTCAGTTGTGAACTTAGATGCATAACAGGATTTTATAATAACAGTAGAAAGTCTGTGCAAGGTGCCTGTTGGTATTCCTCTGTCGCCATCTTGCATGCCAGAACTGTAAATATTTACCTTCAAAAGCTTTCTTTTCACCAATAGATGTATGACCTTTAGAATATCCTTTCGGCATGCCACATGCCGATTTTCTTGCTCCTTGGTGCACTTGTAAGAAAGAAAAATCACAACCATTTTAACACATGTACATTCATGCATTGAATTTACAGACAGGAAAAATTTACTCCAGGCACACACACATATACAGGAAATACACAAGAAGTTCTTACGGGAGGAACCTGTTCGTAGTCTAGTAGTGGCTGCGGCTGTGTGCACTTCTAGTGCAGGTGAATGTCCATATGCTGAAGTACTTTTGGCCTCTGGAGTAACAAAACATCAACACCAACAATAAGTATCAGACAATTTAATTCAGTAGGTATCTAGTTACCTCCAAACACATTCTTTCTTTCATCCTCTGGTGTTTCTGGATCTGACAAAACTCCAGAATTATCACTCTGATTGATTGGTGTCTTTCTGGCGGGCACACTTTGACTGGTTTCTGTCCAATGAAGAGACAGAACCGAGCACACATAATAAACGTTTTGCTATTTATTTTTCTGCAAAAATCCCTACCCTCAATACCGTCAATTTATTGGCCTATACGTCTCTGAACAGCAAAGAACAAAGGAGAATCACTGCATGACTAGATGAGCTACTACTGCTGAATTATATTCACGGTACTATTACTGACCAACAAGATATGTTCTGTCATGTCTAAATTGAAAACGACAACAAACATGCAATTTCACTGTAAGAGCTAATCACTTGAATTGATCTTGATGCTCTTTTGAGCAATGAAAGAGTTGGAAATGGGTTCAAATAGATCTACACTGTTTGGTAACTCATCCCTTATATTAAGGGGAAAAACTGTGTACCCCATACACAGTTTTTTCCCTTATTATTAAGGGAAAAAACTGTGCCTGGGTTATTTGAAACACAGCTGCTGCATCCCTTATATAAAGGGAAAAAACTGTGAACCCCCACACAAAATGTTCCCTTATTATTAAGGGGAAAAACTGTGTACCCCCACACAAAATGTTCCCTTATTATTAAGGGGAAAAACTGTGTACCCCCACACAAAATGTTCCCTTATTATTAAGGGGAAAAACTGTGTACCCCCACACAAAATGTTCCCTTATTATTATGCAGTGTACATCATGTTTAATACATAGGGTATCTACACTATAATATTAAAGCTGGTTGTAGGGATGGAAGATCAAAGGGTTTTTATACTTCCCAACTGAAGGTCTACTCTTGTGCTCAGCCTGCCACACCCCCTGATGGCTGTCAGCAAATATTTGCTGACCGACTTCATAGAGTAACTGACCGACCTCATAAAGTAAATGACCGACCTCATGAAGTAACTGACCGACCTCATCAAGCCTGTGTAGGAGCGTTCGCATTTTTAGACACTAATAACACGCCATGTTTCACTCACCTGTCAGATGGTAGTCTCATGCCCAGCTGTGAACGAGACTAGTCAAATCAAGTGAATGCATAGCCTCGTTCCCAGGCCCCCGCCCAGCTTTTTGCAATCCTGGGAACGAGAAGGCTGGTGAACGCGAAAACGTGTTTGGAGTCAGCATATACCCGGTCTCCACCGTTTCCAAGTGGTTGACCATAATGGTGAAGAGTACCAATGTTAAATGGAAAACTGCAGAGGAGTGAACTGCTTTGGTCTCTATCAGGTACACATACATTTTTTTAGACTGCCATGTCATCGCCGTGTACAGCAATTGTTTAACCCAGTAAGTGTGTTTATTTCAAATTTTTTCACCAGACAGACAGACGGACAAAACCGATTGTTTAACCCCTTCGCAGATGCACGTGCGGGGTAATTAAATTATTGTAAATCAATTTCAGTAGCATTGTCAGCATACATGGTTATTATTCTCCTCCACATCCCTGGATTGTCTCACTTGTGTATGAATGGGTACATACTGTCATGTAAGCACATGCACACACACGCACTCTCACTCCACACACATTAGGTATTCTGAGAAGCTATCACTGGAACTTGTACACACTGGTTTTCTTGGAGACTCACCAGGTGGAGAGGGAGGATGATCGACAGAGATCTCAAGGTAAAGGGGCACCCTGCTACTACTTCTTGTTTTTGGTCACATAGTGTAGCTAGTAACTGAGGGTACATGAGAATGGCACAGGCCAAGAAGGGAAGGAGGAAACAAGCTGGTAGGGAGATAGGAGGGAAGATATAACTGGTATCTGCAGTTCTCAATTGTTGTAAGAATGCGTTGACACATTGACCTGCACAAGATTCTGCTCTCCCCCTTTCTCTCCCCTCCCACTTCCCAATCCCTCTCCCCTTCCTTTCCCCTGCTCTTTCCTTCCCCTCTCCTATCCCCTTCCTCCTTGATCATCATCAGAACCCCTTGCTTGCTGTCAACGAGGACCAGTTCCAAGGGAGAAATGTGACTGCAGATTGGAAGCGATGTAGAAAAGGAAGGGGAAAGAGGAAAGACAAAGTAGAAGGGGAGGTAGGAGGAGAGGAAGGGGATAGGAGAGGGGAAGGAAAGAGGAGGGGAAGGGGAACACCCTCTAGCTTCTTCTGCTAGTGTTGTTTATGTTGGGGAAAAAATTGTGTTGCTGGTCTTTGCACTAATCTTATTGCACACTTTGGTTTCACCTTTTCTTGTGTCTCACACACATTCAGTCGTAGCAAAACTTTTGCATGTCAGCACTAAACATTGGTTTCAGCATGATGACATTGGCAGTGTGTGATTGTGCAATGAATTGTGAATTTCATTGTGTTACACAATGAAGCTGCCATATAACCATGAAGTAATGTGTCTATTGCCAGAGGATAGTCGACCTTTGCTAATTAAAGCAACTGAGGTCACAGTAATTGATCTTGGATATTGCAAGGTAGAATGTTTTTCTATGACTGGATCCAACCTTGAATCCCGATTTGAAAACTGGGGCCCACCTCAGTGAAAGTCGAGAGAGCTAGTCCGTTGAGATACGAAAAATCAATTAGTGTGACCTCAGCCATTTTTTAATTAGTAAAGTTCAACCATGGCCGATGACCTCTGGTCTATTGCACAATTGGCTACTGCATTTACGTAGCCATGTTCCAATTAAGCTGCACACGCACCTAGCTTCTGGCTTTGCATGGAACGTTAACTGGGGGGCTGGGAACAAGGCTGAGTCCTAAGCAGCTACATGGTATGAGCTCAAGGTGCTCTGATAGTTATTTAGCTAAAGGGTGTGTAGTATCTGTTGCTAGCTGTAATAGACAATTTGCTAGTAACTGTGCAACGTGTATGTAATTTCAGTGGCTTCTCAGTTGGCTTCTGCGTAAATGAAGAGAGGGTTATCTGTTACCAACTTCAGCTCAGAAAATGACCTGCTGACGTTTAAACTGAAAGCTCCAGTTGTCATCAGGGCGAAAGTGAAGAAGTGCTTACAACAGTGTTTGTTCACACCTCTTCACTTTCACCCTGATGACTGGAGCATTCAGTTGAAACGTCGGCAAGTTATTTTCCGAGCTCAAGTTGGTAACAGATAACCTCTTCAATGTATAATGTTTTGTATCCAAGTTACTGCAAGGCAGTTAAAGGGCATACTATATTACTGATATATGGACTGGAGAAGAACTAAGCCACAATTGCTTCAGAACTTGCTACCATGCCTCTACTGTGATAGGCAAGAAAGTTGGTAGTGGTGGTTTATCCTACAAGGTTTGTTTCATGGGTCAGAGGCATAACATCAATCTATGTGATGTATTTCACCATGATCATATACATGTGCTAAGTTCGGAATAGCTAGTGGTGAAGCAGAACAAACAACTGAAGTTCACTGTATGTACTTGTCTCTCAGTTCTTCTCCAAGCTGCTCTTCTTCCAGAAATTCCACCGCCTCAATGATGGCAGTCCAGGTGACTGGAGGGTGGACTCTCTCCAGCCAGGTCTCTAACATCTCAACAAGACATCGGTGGGGATTATCTCGACATTTCTCTGCAATTCCTGCCAGCTTTCCCTTTGGGATCTCCAGATAGAGTCCAATCATCTTCCATTTGTCTGCCACCTTGTGATAGAGACCATCCATCAGATCCTTTATCTTTGGCTTGCTGGGTGTTCCTTCAGTCACTCCATCTGATGACAAATACAGACCCCACCATACTGTTACTTTGCACTACTTTGTACTGACATATACATTAATGCTGGTTATGTTTGCTACCTGCATGAATGTATGAGAAGGTAAAGGCAGTCAGTCAAGAGATTTAGGTAATACAATGTAACATATCACCTATGCCTGCTACTATCACAATGTAATTGCATTATTTTCTATTATCTGTATATTATATAGTAGTTTTATGGTGCGCTTTTCCAATATCTAGAACGTTAGTCTCATATTGGATTTTATAACAAGACTTTAGTGAAAGTACATCCCAGGCTATGTATGTTGACTCCAGGTTAGAAGCACATCCAACTGCATACCTTGCATTAATGGTTAGTGGATGAATATCGTGCTCTTCATGCCTCTTCACAAGCATTTCTACAATATAATGACATTCTAAAAATTGCCCTTGTCCTTTACGACGAACTTAAAAAAACACTACATTTCATTGTGGGAATCCCATTTGACAGCCAAACACACTTTTGACATACCTCTGGTTGAGTATGTAGTGGTCCCAGGATTAGGTGAGAGCAATCCAACATCTGCAGTGACAAGTGTGCCTGCAGTTGGAAGAGTGAGTGAGTGCTATAAATTTATGAAGTACAGCACTATATTGTATCCAATGAACATGCACCAAGCTACCAGATCACATGACAGTGTAATACTTACACTACCTTGTTCTTGCCCTTGTAACTGTTTTCTTTTTCCACTTGTGGCTGTAGGTGGGTTCTCAACATGTTCTACATGAGAGTCATATGAAAGGTGAAATGTAGTGATAACTATTGGAGAGATTTCAAACAGTACAGATTGTACTTAGTGTACTGCCAGACTAACAGCAATTTCTGTTGACATTATTCTTCTTTGCTAGTGTGACTTACCATCACTTAAACATCTCTTCTTCAGCACTCCTGTATAGTACAGAATGGAAAACAAACTTCAATGCAAATGGCTTTATATTTGTACCTGATAATGTTACAGTGCACTACTTACTATGTTGTCCACTCTCTTCCAACTGGCTTCTCTTTCCTGCAATGACTCTAGCTTGCTTCTCACCATACCCTAGATATTTCCAAAGTGAACATAATTACGCAGTTGAACACAAAATTATATCACCTTACCTTCAGGAGAAAGCGTGATAGTGAAAAAGTCATGGGGGCTCTTAGTGCCAAGTAGTTTCACTTTGTGCTTCAGTTCAACCGGTTTCCTGTCTTTGTCAAGTGTCACTTGCAGTCGGCAGTAGGGAATTTCTTTCCATGACTTGAATCCATCTACTTGCTGCTTTTCAATCTGATTTGATCAAGGTAGCAGCATCAATGATATCACATATTACGTTCTTGCTACATATATTAGAACTCACCACAGGGGCTATAAGTGGTGTAATTTCCCAGCCATTCTGCAAAGAAACACCATCTTCAGGGACTGCCAAACGGATAGTGTCACTTTCAAACTGAACCTCAAAACCAGGTCCAGGTATTGCATACAAACTGGAATACTTATCCTGAATTGCCTGCATGTAGCAAGACAAGAGGTAACATCAGCTACTTACATGATTTTCACACCCCGTCTAACCCCACCTATCCAATTTGTTTCACTTCACATTAAAGCTGCCTCCTCCAGTAATAATTATTTTGAAAGAGTTCATTTTCTTGTAATGGCTTAAATATGCAACTACATAACACACCAAGTTAACTTGCAGAACATGCAGTTACGTAACACACACACTTACCATATATAGCAACACACTGTATATTGACTTACTGCCAAGGCTGCCTGCAGATGTAGTGTGATGACAAAATCCACATCCCAGTTATTAATATTGTTTCGAATGTAGTATAATGCGCTGTAGTATGGATGACACCAGAGCCTCCAGGCCCTCTTGAGAATACTGATCCCAAAGAGTGAGAACTGAGATACTTCAATGCTGCCATATGAACTCCTTGGTACAAAGATTCCTTTCTTCAACATTCTGAATTGGTAAGGAAGTTCTGCCTGAGAACACTTAGCTACAATGAACTGAAGGCTTGAAGACTGGGAGGAGTCCTGAAGTGATGCACAGTGCTCAATCTCAAGAGTAACTGGCTTAACAAATTTCTGTGGGCAGGATAGCCAGTATACACAGCTAACAAGCTGTAAATCATCTGGGATATTGAACTGTCCAGTGAAACCAGCTTTGATGTCAACCCTGCAGTCTGTAAGTTCTGCTGGCACAGCCCCTTCTGGAATGTGCAGCTTGAGGCCATATCTCGGCCATTCAAAACTGTGAGAGTGGCTGTCAGTAATAACGAAACTTGTCTCCGCAAATGTCTCGAAACCACGAAGATATTCTGCAAAAATATTACTATTTAGGATACGATAAAAGTAGCACATCAGCTTGTTGTGCATAAACATTGAAAAATCTTTAGTCTAAAATCAGAAGTTAGAATATAAACATGACATGCAGTGCCTGTGTAATCTGCTATAAGGTTTGTCCATGTACTTGGACTTCCAAACCTCTTACATACAGTGGGGGTGGTTGAAGTCGCATACCTTTTTATGTTGTAACACCCTTTGGTGGGTGATACAAATAAACAGCAATGTACAATAATTATTACCTGTGGTTGTCACATCCGTTCTCATTCCTCCATGTGTCAAAGCTGCTTGTTCTGAGGGCTGCTTACTGTGCACCTGTGATTCTAAGTGAAAGAGAATGTTTCGAGATGTGCAGGTGCTACGTTTTCTCAAGTGGCTACAAACATCTATATATGAAAGGACAGCACATGCACAATAGTTGCTCTAAAAGCAGACCACACACATCTGATTTAACTTGTACTGTCTACAGCATATAAGGTAGCCACTGAAATACGACTGAATAACAGGTTGTTTAACCTTGCATGAGTCTCTCATACATCTGCTGATACTTCACAGTCTGTTCATTTTTCTCAGCAATCTGTTTAGCCTGCTCAGTGATCTGTTTAGCCTGCTCAGCATTCTGTTTATCCTGCTCAAGAATCTGCTGATCTTTCTCAGCAATTTGCTGATCCTTCTTAGCAATCTGCTTGTCTATTTCATCAATCTTCTCATCTTTCTCGGCAATCTGGTTACCTCTTTCATTGATCTCGTTATCTTTCTCTGCAATCTGTTCCTTTAGTTGGCTAATTGTGTCAAGAAGAAGTTTGTTCTTTGCAGCTAGTTCCTCCATCAGATCACCCTTGTCAACATCACTAAACACTTGCTTCAGTTTGACATCTTCCCCCACCTCCTCCTTTGGTTCTATTTTGAAACCTTCCAGCTCCTTAGGTAACATCTCCATCTTGGGTTTGATATCGACAAGAGAGGGTTTCTTCTCTTCGGGTGACGGCTGTTTCACCTTGGGTTTAATGTCAGCAGTCTGGGATGTCCTCCTGGGCAGTGGTGATTCTACATAAGTGAAGAATGTCATGTAAATTAAGAAACTAACAGTCCAGCATACAATCCATCTGTTCATCTGTTGTATGAAAAGGCAAACAATAGGATGGTACGGTATTTTGTTTTTCTCTTACATTGTAAGTAGGAACATAAAAATACTGTATGCTTACTTACCCTGCAGAGGTACATCAGAGTAGGAGGTACGGAGGGATGTTGCAGAGACTGTGGTCCACAAAGTATCTAATGGTCCACTGAGAGTCGAAGGCTGAAGAGAGTGAGCAGGTGCTGTGGCTGCTACCTGGTAGCCAGCAGTGGAACTAACTACTGGATGAAACCCTGACTGCATTGATGGGGGAACAGTAGGGTGGGGCAGAAGGGATTGGGCATGGTAGGGAAGAAGAGGTGGTTCAATTGGTGGGATTGGGGGCAGCTGTTCTGGGTGCATTTCCTGGAACCCACCACCACTGTATGGTGGTTGGAGGGTCGCGACTGTTGGTGGGATTGGGGGCAGCTGTTCTGGGTGCATTTCCCGGAGCCCACCACCACTGTATGGTGGTTGGAGGGTCGCGACTGTTGGTGGGACTGTGAACTGTGCTGGGTGATATATCTGATATGTTGGTTTGTGAACTGGAAGTGTAGTTGACTGATGCAAGTGAGGTGGCTGCATAGCTACCAGTTGAGTACGCAATTCAGGGGTCATCCATGGGCCTTGATTGGGATTAGCAGCTACTGGTGGCTGGGATTGAATTCCTGGGGAAAAAAACACATACAGGAAGCATTATTCTCAGGCCCTTGTACCTTTTGGTTGAATACATTATCAAAAATGGCGAGTGAACAGGTCTTGGCTATCATGACAACAAGGGGTGTGCTTCACATTAGATATCAGTGTTAAACTCTCGTGCACAGCATAATCACAATTTATACATAAAATTAATAAGCATGTGAAACAGACCTGGATGGACTGCCATCGGTCCAGTTGGAAAACCACTCCAAGTTTGGTGGGCTGCAGTGGAGGTTTGAAAATCAGAGGTTTACAAACAGCATAAAATACTCTGCATTCCAGCAGCAATTTTATGGAATGTGCGAGGAATTGTGCCTATGATCAGTGTAGACCGAGCACAAACATGAGTGATGACTTCAGTGCTGCACACAGCTGATCATCAGATTGCTAGTAAGGAAATACAGGGTCATACTGTACCAACCGGACATCAACATCCTCTGCTGCTGAGTTGATCAAAATTACTGACGATGTCACCACTACAGCAGCAGAAGTGCTTTTATATACCATAAGTCACAGTATCACTTGTTTCATTAATCCAAATATACACCTACATAGCAATCAGCAATGGATGTGTGTTTGCCCTAATAAGGCATCCCATATCCACGGTAACCCCAACAGAAAGGAAACATGGTTGATTAGTCTCCACAATATGTATGTGTACATCAGGTGTGAGTATGAGCATCATATTGAGGAGACACACAACATTATTTCATGCTGATACAAGATAGCAGGTTTTTCCTATATAACCTTTGGTTCAGTATTTATACTATTTTGCACAATAACAGCAACTAATTAGAAAGGTGTTACCAATACAAAAGATGTAGGTAGTTTTTAGCCAGGGGAAGGTTAGACTAAACAGTAGAGGAGAAGATGGAGGGGAGCTGGAAAATTTCGGTTGGTGCTCAATTAAATAGTTAATGCTCGAGTCATTGAATGACAAAACCAACAACTAAAAAACACCAACTTGAAAATAGAGAATTAATTAACAGGGGCACATGAACACATTTGTGGAGTGGAATAATTGTGTTCTTGAGTGTGTGTACGTAGACGTTGCTAAGATAAATTCAGATTCAGGACCCTGTCAGTTTCTCAGTCCATTATGATGTTATTAGATGGTGTGGTCAGGTTCCATGTCACACTCAAATGGTGAATATTAACACATGAGTGAAATATTGATGAGAGGAGCACTTTCAGTGCACAGAAATTTCCATAGTTTCCGTCAAGTGTGTAGTGAATATGGAAGAGCTGTCTGTCTACAACTCTCATAGCTTTCCGAATGAGTATCAGTATAGTAATTTTCATGCAAAGCAAGGGTGTACTGGTGTAAACCATCCCCATTATTACATAACTGAGTACTTGTTACCACATTTCAACCCCTTGCAACACACACACACTATACCAAGCAATTATCATTTGACAATGGTTGTATGTACGCAGTGCCAAGTGTGGAACATGCATACATTCTGAGATAGTCTCCATACAGCAGCACAAGTGGCTGTGCATATCAATGGGTTATTTGAAACACAGCTGCTGCATCCCTTATATAAAGGGAAAAAACTGTGTACCCCCACACAAAATGTTCCCTTATTATTAAGGGAAAAAAAACTGTGTACCCCCACACAGAATGTTCCCTTATATAAAGGGAAAAAACTGTGTACCCCCACACAGAATGTTCCCTTAATAATAAGGGAACATTCTGTGTGGGGGTACACAGTTTTTTCCCTTAATAATAAGGGAACATTTTGTGTGGAGGTACACAGTTTTTTCCCTTTATATAAGGGATGCAGCAGCTGTGTTTCAAATAACCCAGGCACAGTTTTTTCCCTTATTATTAAGGGAAAAAACTGTGTATGGGGTACACAGTTTTTCCCCTTAATATAAGGAATAGTTCGCTAAATAGTGTCATCTTCTACCAAACCGTTGGAAATAATAGCAGTTTATCAAGAACAGTATGTTGGACTTTCAACATCTTGGAGTTTATGTGCAAATAATACTATGGATCACAATCCAGCAAACCATGCGATAGTCTTCAACATACTTGTAGCAACCAGCTACCATGTTGCTTAAACTATGAAGTTTCAACATAGCACATAAGTGACAACTTTACCAGGCCTTCAGTAGTATATATACACTGTATGCAAATGACAATGGTTGGGGTAAAGGCCCTGAGAACAAGACTAATCAAACAAACATTCCAGTATTCTGTAGTGTAAGCTGACTGAAAGTGATGTAACTACTTTACGGTTGTTTCAACAGAAGTTTCATTAACCCTCGGCGCGCATGCGCACCGAAGGTTACGGTAGTTGTCCTGTGTGTCTGTGTGTCTGTCCGTTTTCTCTATTCTGCCTTCTCGCGCTTTTAGGCGTTCAACGAGAGGTATCAGCAGCTACAGCGTGGAAAATGCAGTAAAATTAAAAAGGCATTTTCTCTAAAACTGCTTGGTTCAAAAGTTAGAAGCGTTAACTTATAAACTTACGGCGACTAAGTCAGCCATTTTCTTCACGTGCAATGTTTCCGTATACCTCTCCGTAACACTTACGTACCGGTAATGTGTGATCACGTGACTTGGAGCACGCGGTATAGTGTTTTCCGTCGAACGTTTGTGACTGTCTTTTACGAGAGGTTCAGAAAGGTATGCCCACAGTGTAATACCGTAGTGCATGCAATGGAGTGCAATAGGTCTATGCATCTGAGAAAGGTATGCCCACAGTGTAATACTGTAGTGCATGCAATGAAGTGCAATAGGTCTATGCATCTGAGAAAGGAATGCACACAGTGTAATACCGTGGTGCACGTGAAGAGATCAGTTTGTGCCTTCGCATCGAAGAAAGGAAAGCACAGTGTACTGCTGTTGGGGAGCCTGAGAACGCATGTTAAACGTAGAAAAGCCTTACTGTCTGAGGAGGGGTTATTAGTGGGGAAAGAGAGACAAAGTCCGCAAAACGAGTAAGAGAGCTTCTGAAACACGTGAGCAGACTTTGCACAGGTAAGAACAGAACCAAACACATCTGGCAAGCATGACAGCTTCTATTGTTCACGAGACAGTGATCGATTCTAGTCAGCACACAAGTACAATCACATGCACTGCTGCGCCGAGGGTTTGGCACTTCAGTGCCTTTCATTATTATTTATTTTATTGCAAGAGGCAAAAAGTAAGACAAACCTTTGGTGGTTTGTTTTTAGTGATAATCACGAGGAACGGGGATAGTCTAATGGCCTGCCTAATGCAAAGAAGTCAGGATCTGTTTTGAGCGGTCATTATACGGCACAACAGCAAATATTACAACATAGTTTACTTAGCGCACATTCAAGCAGTTAGTTAGTGTACTCTACAAAGCAGAAGGGGGCAACACTAATGTCAACTGGAGCTTCATTGGCATTGCTAATCATTATTTAGTTATATTGATTAATTCATTCATTTATTACTATCTTGGCTTTATTAAAGCATGTCCGTGCAGCACAGTCCGTGTTAAACCACGTCCAATAAGTGGTTAACCGGAAGCATTTGCAGTATGACATCCAATTCCCATTCTGGTGCTAATTTGTGGTTCGAGAACATGTCCATGAGTTGAAAGCCTACGAAAACAACTTCTCGGATGACTTACACTCAGTCCTTAGATGTATCTCCATTTTAAAACGTGAAGGTAAGCATTGAATCAGCTACTGGCCCAGAGGGAATAATAGCAGCTGGTAGCTTGTTTCAAAAGTTATGCATTGCATTGACAAACTCTTCAAATAGTAGGAAGGATGCATAGTTTTGTATTCCATCTCTGATAACCTGTTCTGATAATGAGGCTAGAATGTAAGTACTCCATCTTTTGCCATACCATGCCCACTGCCAGGTGTAAGAAGTAAACAAGGTGTCTTGGCTTTCTATAGCACACTCCATGACTTTATGATGCTCACATAAAAAAAAAAGCTCCAGATGTACACAGGACATGTGTTATCCATATAGCTGTTGAGTGCTTCAAGTGATGTTGGCTGTGTCTGTAAGTGTTAATAGTTAGTGCCAGTGTGCAATGCTTAACGAAGTAATCAGATATGACTTGAGGGAATACTTACAAAGAGCACCAAAACTTGCTGGAAAAAAACAAATTTGCTGGTTCTGCTTCTGTATGCTTAACACTGTCTAATATTTATGATTATTTCTGCTAGAAACTACTTCTTCCAGGTTTTCTAACTTTAGTAGAACATGTAATGCAAATTTTGCAGAGAGCAAATAGTGTCGTATGTTGAGTTTGATATCTTCTCAAATATTGGCATACTTGTTGCTAACTAGCCTGACTCCAGATGTTCTAAGGATTCATGTTAAACTAGCGCATTGGGTTGGAGTGCAAATGATATTTATGTGTGTGTTTGCACATGCCTACTATTTCAGCATTTTTCCCCAGGGTGACAGGGTCTACTCACCTTGTGCTAAGCTAGCTGTTTTAGCATGAAGGTACTTAAATTTGGGAATATGCAAGATCTGCAACTTGCAGCTCTTGTGCCTTGTACAAAGACTAAGGTATGTACAGCATTCACAAGGTATATCTATTAGCTACATACACATTTATGGTAGCAGATTATCGATCCAGCACAGCTACACTGAGCTACAAGTCACTTTGACAGTTCGGTGAAGTGTGCACTTGGTTACTGGCTTGAAGCACATCCCGTTGATGGCAATAGCACTTCCACAGCTTTGTGTGGTGTTCTTAGCTCCTACACAACTTAGATGGAGACAGGTAAAGTCAATACATAGAAGTTGGCTGGCTTTGATTATCATCTCACCTCTACGTGGCCACACAATTATCACCAACTAACACCTCCACAAGCATCCTGAGTAGTCATTTAGCATCACTCTACATGCAGTGGCTATGCTTTTTAGTAAGAGCTGAATTGTGCACCTAGATCTGATTCCCTGTTCGTGAGTGTAGTTACAGCCACAGCCACAGCCACAGCCACACACACACACCAGCTGATTAACTGGATTTGATTTCCTAGGCTTCCACACTAGGTCCTTAATACTTTGTAAATAGACAAAACAAGCTGGTTTGTCCACCTGCATTCAATTCACCATATAGACAGGAACAAAACTGGTTTGTCCACCTGCATTGAAGTCACTGTTTTCTTTCTACAAAAAAAATTACTGAGGCTACCTAGATACCTTCACCAGGTCAAATACCGTAGTCTTGTGAAAGAGTGCCCACTCACGAATGAGCGCCCACCCCTTACTTTTGGCTCATGCTCATGGTGACACAGTGCCGTTCAGAGTGTTGTGTGCTGTCAGGACTCTACTTCGACGCCGCTGGTGGTTCTGCATTGTCTGTTATTGTTTGCCCAATTATTTCCTTTGAGGGCATCAAGTCGCTGTAAACATGACATGGGCGCTATTTCGTGCTTCAACGCAGAAACACTCAAAAGAGTGCCCACCCCCCTCTTTGGCACACTTGTAAGGTACTCCTCCCATGGGCGCTCTTGTGCGAGACTATGGTGAAATGCAATAACACAATCCAGTTACTTCCAATGAGTTCAGTTACCTGATGTATGCAATGTACATGGTCTTGTCTGCTGATGTCTTCTTTGCATTGATGTCAGCTCAGTTCCAAGTTCAATATGCTGCTTTGCATACGCAAGCATACATGGAGTGCTTCCTTCCTAGTATGCAAGGAAGTATAAACATTATAAATGTAGGGATAGAGCAAGTAACGTTTGGCAGAAGATATAAAACACCAGGCCTGACACTGACAGGCTTCCTACTTAAAATCTACGCCATAGGTATCAAGCTGTTGTCCCAGCCTATTCCAATTTTTTCATACCACAAAGGAGAGCTTGGGTTGAAGCCGTGACTTTTGAAGCTTGTGCAAGTGATCTGATTACACTTATAAAATGTCAATGCATTACACACTAGCTGCATACTACTAAGTTAACAACTGGTTTCCAATCCAAGGAAATTGGGAAAGGCAAATAAACAAGCTGAAGCCATACCGAGATGTTTATAGAACCTCAATGATCACAACAACAGTAGTTTTCAGTATCATGATTGGTTGGGTCTGACTTGTGAGGCTAAACATAGGTGTTCAGGGGGGTGCAGAGCCCGTTTTTGATGGAAATCCGGCAAAGACTAGCAATAAGAGGTGTTACTGCAATGAGTGACATACATATATGTGCCTGCATTGAAGACTGTTGGCTCATACGAAATTACTTAGTAGTAACACCTCAACACTTTCTGCATGGCAAACATATCTAATAGCTATCTTCACTGCCCCTAGAAACAGCAGTCATTACTGTGTAAGCAGTGTACAACTCACTATTACCTACTACACCTCTAAAGCCAAACACAATAACCTATCACCAACAGTTACTTCATCAAGCACAAGAGCACTGCTACTTACTCGGACAGGTCCAGACACCAATAGTCCACTCCCCCAAATAACTCAGATGCATTGAACATGTGGCCAGGTATCTGGGTGTGGTCGATTGGCGTGCCCACAGATGCCAACTTAAAACGCCTCAGATGCATTAAGGAATGTCTACTGCACTTAAAACTATGAGGCAGTGTAAATCACACTGGATTCACACTATGTTCTTGATACTTGGTGAGAGATTACTTGCCATCAAACTATATCTACTTATGACGTCATTTTGACCACGCCCACATCCTTCTCCTAAGTGAAGAGAAAATACGTCATTGGAAAGATTGCAAAACCCAGAGCAGTTCCCACTAGTGCTGGGGCCTCTACTTTTGCTACAGCCAAGAGCAACAACAGTAGTAACTAGATCCCACTGGGGATCCAGAAATTTCTACCTGTAGGGAAAATACAAGAGTTTGTGTCTCACTGATTCAATAAATTTGCATTTTTCGATGACAAATCACGCCATAGCTCTTTCAAATCTTCACCATTCGTGTTCCCCAGGGAGATTCTGTAAGAACATACGACAGTGAAACTGCAGTAAACTTGGATTTTTCGGTGTGGAACTGCTCTGGGTAAGCGTCACTTTCATGAAGGCCAGCACCGAAGTTAACGCTTTATAGTGCTGGCTCTGCGACTCAATTGTAGGCGAAGACTGTACTTTTCTACACTGAAATACCCTCCATCGTAGGTGCCAACTAGTGACTTACACACTGGATGGTCGATACTTTGATGGCAGAAACAGGCACTGAACTTAGCTACATCGATTGCTAGTTTCTGCGGATCAATAATACACCTCTGTAATCTTCTCCGCATTACGTAAAACCATTTAGTCACGCCTTAATGCACCTGAGAAGGTCTCAGCTCCCGATATATTTGCTCTTGATCATAAATATAGCTAAGTTATACCTGCAGAACTACCTTTTCAACTAGCAGCACAAATTCAGCCACTGGCTGGCATTGTTTTCACATGAAAGAGAAAACTTCACTGCCATTCCCCAGCAACTTCAATTTTCACATAATCCCAACATAAACATTCACATGACTAACAGAAGTGGGACTAGACTCTCTGCACGAAGAAAACACAGTCATACACGGTTGTAGTTGCTCATGACAAGTTACTCTACATTCATCCGTTCATGGTCTGGTAAAGCACTAGTGGTCAGAACTTCAATTTTGCTCTGCACTGCTTGCCCAGGCTCACCCTACAATGTTTTATATTTGCTTAGTTATCTTTGTATGGCCTGCAGTCACCACCATGCAGAGGTTATGATCTATGTTAAACATGGGATTAGGATTTATGATTAGAAGTATTACTGCTCAGAGCATCTTGCCTCACGCTGGAAATAAATGAATTTAGATGTTATGAGGCGAAAAAGCTGGGAGTCAAACCCAAGACACCTCTGGGTTGGGTGCTCTGCCACTGAGCCACATCAGCCGGACAACCACCAGCCTTCACAATCCTCTATATGTGCTGCACAGGTGGTACTGAATGCCTCAGTCGCACCCTAGCAGCCACTCAGCATGTGCCGTCAGAACTCCATTGGGGGTCGACCAGAAAATTCTCTCCATCAGGAAAGAACCCTTTAATGTTGTCCGGCTGTTGTGGCTCAGTGGCAGAGCACAGGCGGCTCAAGCCAGGTGTCCTGGGTTTGATCCCGGCGACTGCCAGCTTTTTCACTTTCCCCGATTTTTGCCTCATAACATCTAAATTCATTTCTAGAAGTATTACTGTTTTGTACTCCTTTACTACTCTGAGAAATTAATTTTACCTTGTTGGGTAGATCCAGGTTTCCTCCTTTCTTCACCAGGAAGAATGCCAAATCTTGAAAGCCACCACATACAGCAAGGTGCAGTGGTGTATTCCCCTCCTATAAATCATGATACATGGTTATGTTACCAAGGAACCTAGCCTGCATATTACATTTTGCATGGAACTGCATACTGAAGTGTCAGCAACACAAGACTACTACCATCTATGTGCTCAGCCATGGGGATATATGTAGTTATCTGTGGCTGATCTTGCAAGTAGATAAAATACAATATGGAGGAAACAGGTTTCATGCTCTGTACCAGCCACAAAACAAAACAAAACAAGCCCTAGGTGAGAGCACTTGGGAACATCAACATCTGAGCTAGAACAGCTATTGGCACAACCACAAGGTACATTTTCGATGTCTCAGCTTACAAACACCTAGGATGTTTACTACACAGCTTTATGCTGATGCTTGTTTTGACTTGGTGGCTGGTACAGAAAGATTAAACTCCACCACACACTTATAAACAAGTGCTGTATGCTATTGTGCTCAGATCCATATATGAACTATTACTTTTCACATGATACATTATGACAATCATGAAAATCGTGAAAGGATACCTCTACCTAAGGAATGATTGGTATCATGTTTGACATGAGCTGTACAAATACTGCTTCCTATCTAGGCCTTCCCAGTGGAAGCAAATCATGTGTTTCCCAACTAATAGTAATTCAAATATCCTTTACACTAATGTGTAAACTGTAGTTATCTGTTACTACATACTTCATTCATTGTATTAATGGAATGATCAGCCTTCTTCAGGATTTTCTTGACAACATCAAAGAAACCTTCATCACAGGCAAGGTGTAATGGAGTATTTCCTTCCTGCAAGACAAAGTGCTTTCATCCTGAAATGATTACAGTGTACAGTGGCATGTTGAGGACTGGGTCCAAAAATGGTGTGAATCACACCTCACAACACACACTGGAGCAGCCCACCAAGAAATGTACAACTTCAATTAGCAGATTGATTAGCACCCAAAGTTCTCTGAACCTTAGCCATATGGGGCTTAACAAAGGTTACTCAAAGCACAGAATACAAATAACAAAAATTAAGACTACAAACTACAAGGACATGAAGTGCAAACACAAAAGCATGACAAAGACTATAAAATAGCTATATACCAAAAACACAAAACATGAAGGGTACAAACTATAAAAACATAAATGCATACTAAAACAGTAACATAATACGAATCTTGTGACTTGGAAGTCAACTGATATACGATGTTCAATTCTGCTCACAGGAAAAAAGACAAGCAAGTCATCATAGATTTCAAAATCATGGCATACGGTAGTATGCCATATGTGGGGATGACCCCGAAAAAAAAAGGCGGGCACATTAAAAATGCACGACACGGTCGAAATGTTTGCATTGGATTAGTCAACAGCCTCTATATGCCATATCAGTCATTATCGAGTGCTTCCTTGAGCAATAGGACCGTTAACTTCGCTGGAAAGCGTTGCTGAAGTACCAGACCGGCAAGTCACTAAAACGGGCAAATTGTCCATCTTCTGACTTTCTTTCTTTGAGTGTAAGCCGGGCTAACACGATAACGGTTGAAGCTTTTAAAATGATTCAAACGTGAAAAAACGGCATAAATCAATGGGTACTGCACTCACCACCTATCATTCTCAAAGAACTTGGACTCATTGTTTGGCAATTCTCCTACACTCCATGCTTGTTTGCTTACTGCTATACGCCATTTTACAATTACATCATTGGCCAGAAAGCAACTGACCACGTGTACTTTGCCTGCATGCAGTTGTGGTTCATTCTACTTCTGTAGAGAAGTTGACAGTTCACGAAATTGTTGGATTAACGAGTAAGGGAGGACTCCCACACTGAGCACATGTAGAGTACAAGTGCAGCAGTTCCTACTTCCGTTTGGCCTATAGTTGAAGTCATTCTGTAATCGGATCAGTTGCTAATCCTGTAACTCACCCAGATGCGAGGTACTTGATGGTTAAAATAATAGCTGGCAACTTAACACTAGCTAGCAACTTGGAACACTAGCCACTGATATTCAATTTTTGAGTTGATGGTAGCATTTTGGCTGGTAACTTCTTAACCCTCTGAACACGGCGAGCATATATATATGGTCACATTAAACTTCCGGTTGTCACGGCAACCATATATATATGCTCACGATAAGTTCGTGCGCTTTCCATGCGTAGCTAAGAAGCCTAACGAGATTTGAGGGTAGGCCCCTCCATGATAAGTGCTAATGAGGCTAGGCCACACCTTTTGACTGACATCATCGGCTAGAAAGACAGGAAGAGGCGGTACTTATTCGCGGGGTGTATTGTCAATGAGCCGAGGGCTGCCAAACACGAAGCTTTTTCTCGCCCACAGGGAGCAAGCGTTCTCCATATTTGACTTCAGGTAGGAGTATTAGCTTCAAATAACTTGTAAATCGGCTGATTTTACCGTGGCTGGGGTATCAGGTGAGAAAATCGGCACCGTTTCCAACCACTCGAAGCTACAATGTATAGTCAGCACAAAATGGCTTCAAACAAGTAGAAATGACTTACTACGCACTTATCAGTGATTTAGATAAACTAGTCCAGCCGATTTGCACCCTATCTATACAAATCAAGCCACTAGAACAGCGTTAGCACGCTTGTCACTAAAACCGTTCGAGTCAATAACGTGGATATGGAACAACTTCCGCGTTAATAAACTGTCATGAATAAAATCACTTCCGCGTTCAAAGGGTTAACATCCTTTTGTGTTGTGCCTGAGTCTTCATCTTCCTCCAACGCAGCAATTAGCAGCCTATTGGTAGCTTGGTCCTTAAACTGCTCTATTGCAGCTACTAGCACCGGAGTCAATGGTGGCTTCATTCAAAAACTTCCACACTAAAGGAGGCAGCCACTAGCCTCATTCCCAGGCTCTCCCCTCGCCCCGACAAAAAATAAAAACGGAGGGGGAGAGTCTGGTATCAATTCGCACGTGATATTGTGGCACGACGACGTCACAGCAATAACTCAAACGTGACGCAATTATGTAGCCATGTGATAGGCTGAGCTACGATATTACTACTGAAAACTGAGCTGCAAGTTAGTTGGTGAGACCTCGGCATGGTTTAAACAGCAGCGACGGCGGAGAAATACCGAGTGTGGAAGTAAGGCTTTACCTACTTACTGTTACCATGATCCGCTTTGAAAAATATTGTCACGAAGCTATGGAGAAAGACTTTACTTGGTTAGTGCTACACTCTGGCGTAGAAAATAAAATTACAGTCATGTTTTAAAGCGCCAACAGCTACACAACAAAAAATGAGCTGTAGTAACAAACTCCTGACCTGAGAATACTTCACGGCTACTTCATGGTCTTCCCGTGAGTGACGTTAATAGTTAGTGCAAAGGCGTCATGCCGCAATATCATGTGCGAATCGATACCAGGCTCTCCCCCTCCGTTTTTATTTTTCGTCGGGGTGAGGGGAGAGCCTGGGAACGAGGCTAGGCGGCCACAGAAACTGGCGGTTGTTCAGCTCCCACTTCATGTGGACTACTATTGGGTTCACCAGATTTCATCCCCACAGAGCTCACATACATGTAGTATTGAGTCATAAGACACCATTACAGCAACAGTTTTACAGTGATTTGGAACAACACAGTTCTATGCTTTCATACTTTACAGACCATGTATCTCCCCCTCGCCTTCCTTTCTCACCTCTCTTCTCTCTTAAAAAAAAAAAACAGCAGGAAGTTACAATAAAATGTTGGGAGGCATAACTAGCTTCAACAGACACAATGTCAGTCAATACAGAGCATCACGTGACTGGTAAGTGTGGTCAACTGTGAAGCCATATAACCCAGCAATGTGGAGCTCCACTTGAGTGCCAAACTATAACCCAGTGGGACAATCATGTGCAGAGATATAGTGCAATAAAGCAATGCAAAATTTTTGGCCAACATGAGGTGGACCCAGTCCTTAATTCAACTAAATTACTTACCTACTATCTACAGATCTAGAAAACCCAATTATTAGACAGCCACATATTTCTAATTTTTGGATAGTGCATCAATATCACAGTCGGCATTGGTCCATTAACATTGCTCAGAAAGTTGCTTTGGAAGGATGGCCTTATTTATATTTACAAACATGCAACCACAAACCTTGTTGGTTACGTTGATGTAACGAGTTCCCTGTTCGTCACGCAATAGTGTTTGAACAACCTCCAAGTAACCCCTCTTACAAGCAAGATGGAAGGGACTGTTTCCATCCTATAACAAGGAAGCATCAGTTTGAAATGGTGGAAATTGGTTAAACGCTAAATTTGTTTTATGAATTTCTTGCTCAGTGGAGGCAGTTGTACCCTCAGAATGAGGACAACTGTAGAGGTTTAATATTTGGATAATGCGCTATGACAGGCCAAATGGTAGGGATATTACACACCCACATATTCAACTGCACTTGTGACAAATTCTCCAACGCAAGTAACAATATTGCAGAAAACCCAACTAAAAGTTCAGTAGCTCGTCGGACTGCAACTGCTACGGAAAACATTTCTATGATGAGGTAATTTGTCATTAATCATTCACACGCCCAGGAACTGGCTCACATTGCATACCTTCGGTTTTTCAGCTTTAACTCTGGAACAAAGTACTGCCACAATACCAAGTTCGTCATGCGGACTTACTAACCATTATCTAATATACCTGGTTTGGAACCCGAGATATGCACACATAAAGTAGGAAGTTCCAACGTTGAACCTTGCTGACATAACAGTTGGACATTAGTGTTTTGGAGGTTTGCAGCATTCAAAACTTGGATAAAGCAGAGGTAGATAGTCCATTTTTCAGCATCAAATTAGTTAATACAACCAGCAAGGTATGGCCAAATTTTGGACAAAATACATGCCATGTATAGTCAACAAAAAATACATATACCTATAAGTCTCTAGGCTTTACTAAATATAGCAACTGTAAAATCAAAACTTTGCATAGAGAATAGACATCTTCTGACTTCGGCACTTGTCCAGATGCACAAGACCAACACTGTGTATGGAAACAAGCACCGTCACAGACATAAAAACAAAAAACAAGTCCACACTAAATTCTAGTGCACTACCTAGACAAAAATATTTCTAACGCAAGGCTAATAACAGTGCATTAAAGCAAAGAATGCTATAGTCTTTGCTGATATGTCAAAGATCTAAAGTACCAGTGTATATTAGCCTTGTTCCCAAGCCCCCACCCAGCTTTCCGTCATTTGCAATATATATAGAAGAGCAGGGAGGGACTGGAAACAGTTTCATATCAGTTACATCAGGGTAAAAGTGTGGTAGAGGGGGTGATTATTAAATGTGGTGATATAATAAACCTATGTACATACTTTCTCCCTTACTGATACCGTAGTGTCCCGGGCAAGCGCCCATGGGGGCTTGCAGCTCAGGCACCAAAAAGTGGGGATGGGTGGTTACACAGAGGAGGTGCTTGAATAGTCCAACTATCCCTGTGCAAGCGCCCACCCCGGATCCGAAGTTAGCTTACAGGCGCTACTGAATTGACCCGTGTCGTAGCTTCGCCGGTGTTTTGTTTTTTAGCCAAATGAGGCAAGCCCGGCAGTAGAGAAAGCTGTATCCTGCTAGAAATGGACCAACCCGAAGTCTCGTTGCCAGGGCTTCGCACCGCTCGTTGCTTGCAGTACACAAATTTCGTACTGCAAGCAAAGAACACTGCAGACAAGGCTACGACCAGTGTGTGTAAACCTTGCTGCCGGATATAGTGGTGCCTGAAACTCATCAGAATGAATGCAGCTACAGCCTATGTGAGCTCAAACTGTGAACTTTGCAGTCACCACACAAAAATTCTGAATGGTGAGCAGTTACACGGAAGACCTTGAAAAACCACAGAACTGTCAAAATTGAGGGGGACGGGCGGGTGCTTGCGTGAGGGTGGGTGCTTCCCCAGGACAATACGGTATACAGAAGCTTGTGACTAACACATAGATACTCTTGGAACACCTATAAATAGTTTTCACAGGACATGGCTTCACTGCCAGTTGGCAAGAGTAGGGGTCTGCATTCATTGTGCAAATTTCAGGCAATTGTTAGAACACAATATCCTATGGACTTTTAACTCTTTACCCACCAATGACGCCGAATGGTGTCATGAGTACTTACCTGCCTTTGCGTGTTTCCCTGGAAGGTAGCGGTTTAGTATGCACTGCACACACATGTAACAGTATTCATTACACCCACCGGAAGCTAATTGTGCACATTTTAATTGAAACTAGGACTTTGATGAGGCGGAAGTTGAACGTAGCGTAGCGTGTCATGCTACTGCAATCAACCAGGCCGTGTTTGTTGTGACCAATCTCATGAAGTATACAGCTATGAAGATGGGATCAAAAGCAATTATGGCTTAATGAAAGCTCTAACTCTGCTCCAGATTTCAAAGGAAGCATAACTGTAACATCCGTAGCAGAACATACCAAAGGTAGCAGAACATACCAAAGATAGCAGAACATACCAAAGATAGCAGAACATACCAAAGATAGCAGAACATACCAAAGGTAGCAACTTAAAAGCCTGTTCTTTACAGCAAGAGTGAAGCTAGGCAAAGCCTAAGGCTCTCCAATGCTTTTTACCAAAAGTCTGTAGCTGGTTTGAGATATAACACGGAATATACAATAAGTCATCTAGGTGTGGTCACTCATGTAATATTGCAATAATTTGCTACAGTTGGTAAAGAGTTAATATTAAACTGCCTCCAGAGAAGGTTGAAGCTGACAACAGCAGTCACATGCAATGATGTAACATCACCTGCTGCCCTGGTGGCCCACAGTGACTTGATTTACACCCGCCACTGGATATGCTCACACTTGCAACTCACTTAGTGGATACCGCAGGTGGAAAATGTTGGCGGTAAGCTTGATACATAAAAAAATGGGCTATTGGTGTCCATCTCGTAGACATGGAAACATGTTCCAAGGCTCTTGCCCTGTTTTTTTTGTGAGGTAACAGAAAGCTGGGCAGAGTTCTGGGAACAAGGCAAGTGAGTTTAACAAGAGTGCACTCTTAGTGTTCACTATGGGCCATTTTTAGCCTCGTTCCCTGGCTTCCCCCGTTTTTTTTTTGTTCTTGTGTTCAGTATAATACACGAAAGCAGAAGAGCGGTGAAAAGCAGGGAAGAGACATCTGGTGGATGCAAGGTGGATGTGGGAGGGAGGGGTCTACGTTCAAATAACATATTAAACTACATCATTGAACGCAAACCAAAGAGAAAATGGGGGAGGCCTGGAAACGAGGCTAGGCCATTATGGTAGTCTGATATCACTATTATGTGACCACTAATACCAGGCTTTCAACTGTATATCCAACATGGTCACTTACATGAAAAGGTATATATGGTCATTCAACATCAGATGTATCATCAGTGAGAACTGAGTGTAAAGGTTGCATGAACCTGCCAGTAGCCACATTGATGAGAGACAATGAGGACGAGGCAAAACGACCAACAGGTGTGCCTGCAAGGACTAGAATACAAATTCTATTCAACATCAGTACATCAATAGATACATACGGTTGAAGGCATGTTTGATGACTACATAGAGCTACCAGATATCATCTAACAGCATTTCTAGCTGTTCTGTTGTTGAAGGATTACGTCCTCAATCCACGTAGTTCATAAGCACTCACAGAGGCAGAATGCATTGGACTGCTATATGGCACTTTGTACTGTGTGTGCATGTCCTTTGGACATTCCTGTAACACACTTGCCTTCCATTCAAATGGCTCAAAATACTAAACAGCAGTGATAGCAAAGCACTAAAACACAAAAAACTTTAGTGTGCAGTACTTACCGTGGAAGTAGGAACTCGCCAGACTTCAACTTCCGCATGACCACATCTTCCTGAAAACCGCTTTCATCATTTAGCACAACGCAGATAACGTATCTCTGTCAAAACAGGCTTGCAATCTTTTCTCCCACCCTTATAGAGCACTATTTTGCCTTCAAAGCTCTCCATGAAGTACTTGTGCTGCCCCAGAGGGCACCTTTCTTGACTACACTCACATTCTTTCTACATGCCGCCATTGTGATCGTCACGCCCACTTCCACTGCAAATAAATCTTGTGAAATTTTGACGGTTGCGGTTCGACTGAGCTTTTCAGCTCGATCCTTCACAAGTGTAAAAATAGCCAGCCCTCTGTCGAAAAACCTTTTGCTGACAGTTTGACTGAATGATCCAGTTGACATCTGGGCAAAAGTGAAGTGGAAACAATACCAACACTTATCATGGCGTATACTGTACGCCATATGTAGGGATGACCCCGAAAAAAATGGCGGCCACATTAAAAGTGCACAAATGACACACTCGAAATGTCTGCGTTAGATTAGTCAAAGGCCATATCAGGCATTATCGAGTGCTTCCATTAGCAACTGGACCTTTAACTTCGCTGGAAGCATCGCTGAAGTACCAGACCGGCAAGTTGCTAAAACGGGCAAATCGTCTATATATCTTCTGACTGACTCGAGGACTGACTTTCTTCTTCTCCCTATACTTTTCACCATGATAGCATGATAACGGCTGAAGCTATTACGATTCAAATGCAAACAAACAAAATGAATCACCAAGTATTACACTCACTACACACGCTTATCGTTATCGTAGAACTCTACAGTGATTCCCAAGCACTCTGATGTTAATGCTTAATTAGTGCTATACCACCATTTTGTTAGAATAACATTGTTCATAGAAACTACGCCCCCGGAAGCTCAACTGAGCACGTGTTCAGATATAGCTTACCGTCAACAGCCAAGGTCAGGTGGTATAATGCAGCACATAGAGAGGGGATGTGTGCATGCTTCCATGTATTGTTAGAGCTGCTGTAAATGAAAGTGTATGAGAGGATTCTCACTCTGAGCACGTGTAGTTTGCAAGTGCAGCAGTTTCTACTGAAGTCTTCTGTGTAACTTGATTGGTCAATTGCTAGTCCTATAACTCACCTAGACACTAGCGTAAGCTGCCAATTATCGATACGTACCTATTATCGACACCAGGTGTACCAAATATCGACAGGTGGTATATGGAGGATAAACGGCACAAGAGTACAGAAATAATCTCGCGGCTATCTCATGGCAGAAGCCGGATCGAGCAGAGTACGCTTGTCGAGTTTTGTTTTCCTGTCTACAGCTTACCCAAAGGTTTGTTAGCCTCTGCACTCGCGAGCGGGAAATAATGAGCCGTAGCTCGAGCAAGAAGAGACGAGGACGACCGCAATCACACTCAGCCCCTGCTCTTCTTAGAAGCCCAAGGAAAGTGAAGAAACATAAGCAGTGGTCAGAAGCATCAATGCTAACGGCTGTTGAGGCTGTAAAGAACGGTACTGCCATTCTTCGAGCTGCTCGAGAGCACAGCGTGCCAAGATCCACGCTTAATGATAGGATTTCTGGAAGAGTCGTTCATGGCACAAAACCAGGGCCTAGTCCCTACTTAGCGGCTGCTGAAGAAAAAGAGTTGTCACTGTTTCTCATTGATACAGCAAAAGCAGGCTATGGAAAAACTCGAAAGGAGGTAAAAGGACTGGTTGAGAAAGTTGCTCGGGATAAGGGTGTGTTGAAGAAGTCTAAGGTGGTTTAGAAGATTTCTAGAAATGCAGCCTACTCTCTCCCTTCGAAGGGGTGATGCCACTGCAAACGCTACTTCTCCTACTTGATGGCCATAGCTCACACTACCAACCTGATCTCATCACCTTCGCAAAAGAGCACGACATAACCTTGTTCTGTCTTCCACCCCACACAACGCACGAATCACAGCCTCTAGATGCCAGTGTATTCAAGCCATTGAAACAGAACTGGCAGGATGTTTGTCATAGATACATGCAAGACAATCCTGGTAAAGTGGTAACAAAATATCACTCTTCTGCATTGCTGAACCAAGCATGGCAACAAAACCATAACACCATCTATGATCATTTCTGGATTCAGAAGGTGTGGCGTGTTCCCTTTTAACGCAGATGCTATTGATTGTAGCATAAGTGCCAGTAATCCAGAAGCTACCTTGCAACTGGAAATTCAAGATGGTGACATTGAAGATGCAGAGAATGCAGATTGAAACAGTAGTGACAAAGAGCTCACAATATCAGATGAGCAAGAACAGCTGTTTTAGAGACGACTTGAAGAGGGCTATGACTTGCCTGACCCAGAATATGTGAGATGGCTCAGAATTTATCATCCAGCGTCTCTGCCACTTGCCGAACATCCACCAAATCTTCCTGTTAACCCTTTAAACACTGAATTTTTTCACTTGAGATTAGTTTTAGCCTAAACATGCCTTTAACGCACCGTATCTCCATTTCTGTCAAAGCTCTGACTCCAAAACTGAACCCAACTCCACTTCCAGCCTTAGCAAGCAGACTCTTGACCTTAACCATGCCCACTCATTAACAAGCATGCAATGGTCAGCACTCTCGATTGGCAAACACCCGCTTAGAGCCCAAGAAACCTTCCCTGCCTGAAATAAACCCCCAGAAAGTTGAGAGTAGCATTTTCTAAGCCTGCTCATGCAGCCAGGCTGAGAATTGGCCTACCCGGTGCCAACCATGGTCCTTTTACAGCCAAGCCTAGCAGCTGCCATGTGCACAGCACCCTGCGGGTGACCCCACCCACCTCCCTCTGTGGTGTCAAACCGATTTAGACTATAGCTACTCACCGTCAAACTGTTGCTGTAATGGTGAATACTATGTGACCTCTGTGGGGACGAAGTCTATGGAGAGTTTTTCAGAGAGTAGCAGCCTATCGGTAGCTTGGTCCTCAAACTGCTCTAGTGCATCTAGTAGCACCAAGTCAACAGTGGCTTCATTCAAAGACCACCACACTAGAGGAGGCGGCCACAGAAACTGGTAGTTGTTCAGCTACTCTCACTCGATGTGAACTACTATTGGGTTCACTGCGTTGGAGGGATGTGAAGACTCAGGCACAACACAATAAGAAGACACCAGCCAAAATGCTACCATCAACTCTATGTATACTTGCACTGTACGTAAAGATGTACAATCTGCATTTTTGTTGTAAATGACCATAACAAGCAAATTTAAATTTAGAAATGGAATATTGAATATCAGTGGCTAGTGTTCTTGGCGCGCAGTGCGCAGTATGACATTATCAAAAGTGTACTATAGGGTTTAAAGGGTTAATTAATGATGTACAAGATCTAGCGGTTGATAATAGGCTAGATCCAGAAACTGACAGCGAGCAGGCTTCACAAGATGAATCTTTGACAGATGTGTTTTCGTCAGTACGACCAGCTTCTCCACTAATGTTGACTAATGATCCTGGAATGAAACGTGCTGGTGCCAGCATGAATGAAACATCTGAGTCTTCTCCTGTAGAATCTAGTTTTCATTCCTCTCCCACTCTGAGCTGCGTGCATGACGCAGGTAGATTGAGCTCTTCTCTCACTCTCAGTACTACGCAAGGAAGTGGTGGCACTATGAGTTCTGTCATTCATGCCTCTCCTACTCTGTCTCCGACTCCTGGTTCCAGTGTAGAATCTAGTAGCATAGCACATGCTCTTACCTCACCAGTAGCTTCCAGATGTACTAGCACTCCAGCCTCTACAATGTCATGCCCAGCCACTCCTGGCTCTCAGTCTGAACCAGCCGTAACGCCAAGACAAACTTCATCTGAAGGTGACTTAAGATACAGTTCAAAGTATTTAGTCCAGATCATTCCATCTTCTACACCAAATAGACCCAAACAATCATCAATAAAGCGCGTAACAGGTGCTGGAGTGCTCACTAGTGCACAGTGTACGGCCATTCTTCAGGAACGAGAGGAAAAGAAGAAAAAGGAACAGGAGAAGGAAAGAAGAGAGAAAGAGAGCAGAAGAAGAAAGAGAAGGAAGCAGCTGCCAAAAAGAAGGCTGAGGAAAGAAAAGAAAAGCTAAAGAAGAGGCAGCAAAGAAGAAAGCTGATGAAAAAGCAAGGAGAGCTGCAGAGAAAGCCGCAGAGAGAGAAACTCGCTCCAATAAGAGACGAAAGAACACTGTATCTTGTCCTACATCTAAGAAACAAAAGAATTCCTTAGAAAGTTGTCAATCTGCTTTAGGATCTACCACAGCTGTGACATGTTCAGCGGCAGCATCTGTCACCACCAAGGGGAGAAAGATTAGTGAAGTCATTGATAAAAATCAATGTTGTATATGCTATCGCAGGTTTGCTGATGATGAAAGAGAAGAAACTGGTTTAGAGTGGGTGGAATGCATTTGTACAAGGTGGCTTCATGAAGAATGTATTGATTACGACATAGAAGTGAATGCAGATGGTAGAGAATTGCTCTGTCCTTATTGTGTTCTTTGAACTTTAAAAAATCATGTATGCCAAGAAATAGTTATTTCTCAACTTTTTTAACGATCAAAATGTGGAGAGGTTGGGCCTGGAGCTTTTTGTCTTGTTCTTAGGCCCCAAGGCGCTTGGTTTCTTTCACGGTTGTCGATGATTGGCGTATGAGCGGTCTATGTAATGTCGATAATACATACGTGGTGACGATAATTGGACAGCGTGCTTTGTCGTTTACGAAATTTTCACTACTAACCGGAAGTAGCACTTGCAAATGCTGTCATTTAAAAAGCCGAAGACGATGACTCTATTGGTGGTTGTTTGAAGTTCCAGAAGCATTCCTAAGCAACGCTACAAATCGGGCAAACATGCATGTCGATAATTGGCGGCTTACGCTAGGTACTTGATAGTTAGACCACCAGCTGGCGATTTAGAACACTAGCTTGCAATTCATAACACTAGCTAGCTGGCAACTTAGAACACTAGCCACTGATATTCAATATTCCATTTCTAAATTTAAATTTGCTTGTCAGAGGTCACATAGTATTGAGTCGTAAGACACCATTACAGCAACAGTTTGATGGTGAGTAGCTATAGTCTAAATACCACAGCGTTAGGGATGTATGGAATTTATAAGCCCGTACAAAGCCTCATAAAACCCTTGCACTTTGCACTTGGGTTTTATGAGACTTTGCTTAGCACAGATAAAGAGGTTTGATGTTTGAATCTATACAATTCCACTTGGAAGCATTTGAATTTATGATGATACTTTGTTCTTTGTAAACAACAAAGTTCTATATATACCTTCGTATGTTATAGATCATGCATCTTTCCCTAAAAAAAAAAAAAACAAAAAAAACAACAGTAACAAGTCACAAAAAAGTTTTCTGAATGAAAACAAGCACATGTAGGGATGGAACCCTCAAAAACCAACCAAACTAGATGGGAATGACACCACAATACTTTCCACCATCCCTACATCTCGTGCCATTTTGCCAACTATGCACACCACAAAACCCTCTAAAAGTACATTATACCCTATCCACACCCACTAAATGAACACGGCACTCAGTACTGTTCACTCCACAGTCTTCCACATTAAAGACAATCCATATCTGCCATGTCCAGAAGTAAGAACATTTCACAACATAACTTACACTCTAACATGCTCGCCAACAATGAAGTGGCAACTGAACAGCCATAGAGATGTATGGTATAATATGGTAGGCCATATAAGCTTGTTGCTCTTCCTTTTGACATATTCTCTGCTTACAGTTTCACCACCTGTCATCCCACCTGCTGTTCTACCAACCATAGTACCTTCTCTCATGGAAACTTGCTGTCAGCTGTCTTAGCAAGCCTAAGTATTCTGCAGGGCATGCAGCTACTATGGCTCTGCTTCTGTTTCAAAATGGCCTCAGAAGCAATCTCAGAGCATCTACGTAAAATTTCCTATGGGAGCAGGCCTCCAGACCTCCCTAGTATTGGATGCTTATGCATGCATACATGCACATCAGACAACCATGTACCCCCCTTCTGAAGATCCTGGCTACAGGCCTGTACTGACATGCATGAGTGAATACTTTGCACTGAAAGTTTGTAGTTCACCTTGTCTAGAGCATTGACATCAACTTCGTACAACAACAGTGGTACAAGAACAAGACTGTGACCCTGCTCACATGCCAAGTGCAGTAAATTCTTTCCATCCTGAAAAGAATCAGTATACAAAATGGCATTAAACAGACCAATATCTGTACATCACTAGTGTTGGCGTAGAGAATTAACTATCAGTAAATGAAATCAACAGAGATTGCAGTAGTGAATTTAAATCTGCACAGAAATAATCTGAGTTGCTTCATTAGTGTGATGTACATTACTTACGTAAAGAAAGAAGTCATCAGTGTTTTGCTTGTATAATGAAGCATGTAGAAATAAAAGTTTACCTCTGTCAGTACTTCCTTTGAGGCACCATTTCCCATCAGCAACAAGACAATCTTTGAATGCCCTTTTATGCATGCACACTGCAATGGTGTCATTCCCTATACATATATTGAAGAATGTGAAGCAGTGTTGGATCACATGTACATGAGGACATGATAGCCTAGCACTTAATAGTTGAAAGGTATAGGATGTTATGTAAAGATGCACTATGGCCATTATTGACAAGTGAGAACTGCTTACATTTTGCTCAAAGTCACAGGGTGCAGCAAACTTCAAGAAAGCCTTTACAACTTCTAGCTGTTCAGTATCCATGTTGACTACCGTCATCAAGCACCTTTTTACTATCTGAAAGACAATTAGAAGTGTCGGAAACAAATCAAATAGCAGTACTTTTATGCTGATATAGCTAATGATTTCTGATTTTATATTTTGGGCAAGAATGCGAGATAGTGCCCAGGGTTGTTGTTCTTTGTTGAATGCGCTATGCACCAAAAATTAGCTGAGTGAACACTCTGGCAAATGCCCGCCTCTTTTGTGCTGTGTTTTCACAGCTTAGCATATTCATTGCTGTTTGCCTACAGCATACTGTCCAGATAGCTGGTATAGAAACCATATGGGAGTTGTTCTGTAATAAACTCTTGGTGATAATTATTGACAAACTCACCTCACTTTTGGCTCCATACTTTTGCACAAAAGCCTTAATCTCCTCCAATGAAGGCATTTCCCCACTAGTACAAGCTTTTCCAATAAACTGTGATGTAATACAGTCTATGAAGAAATAAATAGAGACTAAATACATCCCCAAAATTATAGTATAGTTAGTATAGTATAGGATAGGGTATGGTACATATGGCATAGTATAGCAGAGTATGGGAGTATATATTGTATAGCATACATAGTATAGGATATTATGGTATAGTATAGTATGGTATAGTATAGTAGAGTACAATGAAGTTTAAACCCTTGCAGTTAGAGTTAACAGATGAGTGGCCACCTACTGGGTTATTGTCTAGGGGCACCCCCCCCCCCCCCGAACAGAAAAATTTTACATTTAAATGCTCCTAAAGTTGCTTCTGCCTATTTATTTTGGTACAGTTCTTGCCTGGCAGGCAGGATTCTGATTGAAATTTTTGCTTCACATCATAGTGCCACATTTCACTAGGCAGACTCATTCCATTCTGTGTTGCTGATCGCTTCTGGTACTGACGTGCAAAGCGACCAGTGCTGCAGAACCAAACAGGTCTGGCTTGTGAGACAAATAGCAGTGGACACAGATTTGCATACGTAACCCTTGATTGAAGTTTCATCCACAGGTCATAGTATTGCTATTAGTGTTCATTGCTGACAATCTTTGAAGGATGATTGCTGATGATCAGAGGCATACACTCCCTAACCACCCAGTGTTCCAATGCCTATGATCTCCCCCCTCTACTTGGGGAGCAGTTACTGCTTGAAATTTGGACGAAACAAGGACAGCGTTTACCTGGATCCACAAGAGAAAGAGTTGCAGATTTGGATGTGGAGCTTCCAGCAAGATTTGTCATTACACATCGATACTCTCCTTCATGGTGCTCCTGGACAAAAGAAATGATCAGAGCATTGGTCTTAACTCCCTCGAAGCTCTCAGTTGCATCATGAAGAGGCTGCCAGATGTTCTCTCCATTCACTGATTTCCTCTCCCACTGGTACTCAATGGGCCCCACTCCAGTTGCTTCGACAGTTAGTGTGACTGAGTCCATACAGGGGATGATATCAGTTGCATTCTTAGGATCCAAATTAATTTTTGGAGGTTGAGCTGTGAATATATTGTGTTCATTAATATGTGCACTTTACATCTCATTGAGTGCTAGAACAGCATGGTAAACATACAATCATCTTACCAATACTCAGTGCAGCAGAATCAGAAACAACTTCACCAGCGTTGTTAGAAACTTGGCATCGATATTTTCCTTCATTATCTTTTCCCACACTTGGGAAGGTGGGTTTAGGAGTATGAGCACCTTCATAGCTTTTTCCATCAGGCACTAGGGGTTTCCAATCTTCTGCTTCTGTCAATGTGTTTTGCTGCCACTGATACTCCAAGGGTTCATCTCCAGATGCTTTTACAACAAAAGTGACAGACTGCTTTGCAACAATGTTGAATGAGTCTAATGGAGAGGTCAACATCTTAGGGGGCACTGGAGCTGACCAAATAAGAAAAAAGGCTATTGTTACTCAGGTTGTTACTCAAGTAAGTTATGACAGCAGAGTTATCCCCAATAAAGCAAAAACACATAATGTCCATGCTATTGCCACATGCATTTTTTTCTTTGAAACAGAAAAAAGATTATGGCATGCTAATAAGTATACAAACACAAAAGTTATGGTAAAACATACACAGTCCCATTCCTATATCTTTTTCACACATCTGTGATGTTTGTAAGCAATATGCTGGCCTCTGATCAGTGTGCAATGAGTCACTGTAATGCATGAAACATGATGTAGTTTGAAAAAGGTGTACTGTAAAACACAAAATGGACTGCTGAATAAGTCCATTTCAGCAGACTCACCGGAAGTGACATCTTTATATCTGATGACAAAATGACAGCCCTCCGAGTACAGGTAGGTTACTAAACCACCACAATGCAAATACACAGATCGTTTTACCTACAAATGCAAGTATACCCTAGTCTCGTCCCCAGTCTTGTCCCTGGGCTCTCCTGCATGCAAAATGTTGCCTCTATACCTTGCCCACGAGTGCGGTGATAGTTTCTGCTAGAGAGAGAGAGCAGCATCTATTACATTTGGTGGCAGGGGTGGGATCAGATCGTTGACGGAAACAGCGAGATCCAGGCATTGTGAGACATAATCTTATGACAACATGGTCAGGAGCGAGCTACAGAAACGAGACCACACGTACAATTGCTGAGGAAGGTGAATTGACCGGGCCGAGGTGTTGAAAGCATTGTTTGAGGACAGGCAACTGCGAGAAAAGGAACTAGCCGAGGAACGCGCAAGACGAGAGGAGGAGCTCAAGCGCCGAGAGGATGAGGTGGTTGAGGAACGCGCAAGACGAGAGGAGGAGCTGCTTGAGGAACGCGCAAGACGAGAGGAGGAGCTCAGAGAAGAGCGCCACCACCGAGAGGAAGAGACATTGCGACGCGAGGAAGCAATGAGACAGCAGATGGACCTGCTGAGAGGGCTCATAGAAGGAGTCCAGAAACAAGGGGAAACAGCAGCAATAAAGCTGGAAAGAGACAGAGATGTCAAAGTCACGAAACTGACCGAGGAAGACGACATTGAGGCCTACTTGAGCGCCTTATGAAGGCATATGATGTTCGAGAGGAGTGATGGGCTTTCAAGCTAGCCCCGCAGCTTGTCAGCAAAGCTCAACAGGCCTACGCTGCCATGAATCCCGACGAAGCGAAAGAATACGCCAAGCTGAAGAAAGCTATCCTTCGCCGGTATGATATCAACAAAGAGAGCCACAGGCAACGGTTTCGATCGGCCGTGCGAAAGCAAGGGGAAACCAACCGAGAACTGCCGGCAAGGTTGGACGACCTAGCTGACAAATGGACGCAAGGATGCGAGACCAAAGAAGAGCTGAAAGACCTGGTGGTCTTAGAGCAGTTGGTGAACATGCTGCCCGATGAAGTCCGAGTATGGGTTAAGGAAAGAAAACCTAAAACCAGCATGGAGGCCGGACAGCTGGCAGATGATTATATACATGGAGGCGAGGAAACAGAATGCTGGAGGAACCTCATCATCGATGAACCGAAAATTCGCAGAGAGACCCGGTCAACCACGACCTTGTCAAAGATGTGGTAAGCCAGGCCATCAAGCAAGAGATTGTCGCACAATGTTTCGACCCCGAGGACAAGAGAAAGGCCTGGAAGATGCAGGAAAGAGGCTCGACAGGTCTAAGAGAGACCTCAAAGACGTTGAATGCTTCAACTGTCACAAGAAGGGGCACTATTCGTCTAACTGCCCTCACAATGCCATGTTCTGCAGGGAAAAGCAGGGCAACCATGGCAGAAGAGCATCTGAAGTGCAGGTGAAAAAATGCGAGAAGAACAGTGTGTCAAAATCCGGATTGGTGCCAGTCGACAATATTCTGCTCGACACTGGTTGTTCAAGGACACTTGTCTACCAAAGCCTTGTCCCCAAGGAGAAGCTGCTGGAGGGAGAAGCAGTTGCGATATGCTGTGCACATGGGGACACTGTTCTATACCCGTTAGCACAGGTGGATCTGGAGATTGGTGGACAGCCACTGGAAGTACAGGCGGCAGTATCAGACCGGCTGCCCATGGCAGTTCTGCTGGGAACAGATGTTCCTCAACTCCGTGAGTTGCTGAGTGGTGAGCTACTGGGATCAGAGCCAAGGATTGAGAATGCATTAGTGGTGACCAGAGCCAGGGCAAAGCAGCAACTTGAGGAGGAGGCTGCACAGAGACAGAGAGAGTTGAGCGCTGGGGTGCAACCAAGTCAATGTTAAGGAAAGCAGCAATTGAAGAAGGGAAAGATTGGGATAAGATGCTCCCATACTTGCTGTTTGAATATCGAGAGGTCCCTCATGCTTCAACAGGATTTTCACCATTTGAGCTGCTTTATGGCCATGCAGTAAATGGTCCTTTGGATGTCTTAAAACAAACCTGGGAAGCCAGCCAAAGGAGTGACGAGAGTGTAGTGTCACATGTACTGTCCATGAAGACAAGATGATGAAGATGACAGATTTGGTTCAGCAGAATATGAGTAAGGCCCAGGAGAAGCAGAAGCTTTGGTATGACAAGGGAGCTCGCCAGCAAGAATTCACAGCTGGAGATCAAGTATTGGTTTTACTTCCTACATCCACCAGCAAACTCTTGGCTCAATGGCAAGGTCCCTATGAAGTGCTGAAACGTGTAGGAAAGGTCAACTACCAAATAGACATGCACAACCGCAGAAAGAGAAAGCGGGCACTTCAGGTGAACATGTTAAGACCTTGGCATGTCCCAAAGGGTACAGGTTATTATGTGGAAGAGATTTCAGACACAGAGCAGGATGATGTGCCAGTTTGGAGTGAAGGTCCTGACTCAAATGGAGAGGATCAACCCTTGTTTGGTGACCAATTAAGCAGGGAACAACGTGCCGATATGAACGCACTGCTAGAAGAGTATACTGATGTGATGCGAAACAATCCAGGAAAAACAACACTGGCACAGCACCACATCAGGACTGGAGATGCACGTCCAGTGAAACTACCCCCCTACAGGTTGCCACATGCTTACCGTGAGACTGTAAGAAAGAGTTACAGGACATGCTACAACAAGGCATTATTGAACCCTCTTCCAGTGAGTGGAGTGCACCAATTGTGCTGGTCAAAAAGAAAGATGGTTCATTATCCAATTCAAGGTCATGCCATTTGGCCTGCAGGGTGCCCCGGCTACTTTCCAACGGTTAACGGACAAAGTTGTTCAAGGGTTAGAAACATTCTCTGCAGTGTATCTGGATGATCTGATAGTATTCAGTGAGACCTGGGAGAAACACCTTCAACACATTCGTGCTGTGCTTCAACGCCTTCGTGAAGCAGGACTGACAGCAAAGCCAAGAAAATGTCAATTTGGAATGGCCCAATGTGCATATCTAGGACACATTGTTGGAAGTGGTCTTGTCCATCCTGAGCCTGCTAAGATCCAAGCTGTGAAAGATTTTCCAGTACCTCAGACAAAGAAACAAGTGAGCGTCTAACAGTCATCGCTGTATTACTTGTGCATACCTTATCCATCCATTGTTGATATCTGCGGGCTTCTCATGGAAATAAACACTGTCCTCAAAGAGCAGCCACAGAAATCGAGCAGCGAAAAAAAAGTAGCCACTGCACCTCATCGAAGAAATACGGTAATTTAAGAGCTTTTGATGGCAATAGCTCTTTTTTACAACACTGACCGACATCTTTCAAAAGGCATTCTGCAGTGTTCTTTGCTCCTACACAACTCAGATATACATATACAAAAGGAACATGGCCTTCGTCTGCCTAGCTGGTCAACACTAAACGGGGTGGCCTTAATTGTTTGTCATCTCGCTTCTACATGGTTTCAATTACCACCAATTAGCACCTCCTGCTCTAGGTCAGCACAATACTTAGACATAAACCGTGTACATCCAATAGCAAGTCAAGTCAGCTTCACTTTGCTTTATATGTAATGGATATGGTTAGTATTAGGAGCTGGATTGTGCACTACAATTCCCTGGTCCCTGTTCCACTTTTGCCCTAATCTAGCCAGGCTTCCACACTAAGTGTATAGCTAGTGGGTTAGCTTAATGACTTATTTATACTAGGACAAACTGATTTGTCACTGTTTTTTCCACTTTGGGTGTGGTTAGCCTCTAAAAGAAAAAAAGCTCGGTGGCGTGATCATTTTAAGTAACTTGTAGGGCCAGAAACAGGAAAATAACTTTGTGTGGCCTAAGTTCAGTGGTCAGTCCATATATATATGGTCACTTTTAGCCTGACGCGCAAGCGCAGAAATTGATCGTGTGGTTACGAGAGAAGATAATATAAAATGGGAATTTTGTGTAGTGTTGATTAATTGTGTTATATCTTGTAAAATAGCTGATGATATTTAGGCTTAGCTTAGTTGAAAAACAAACCTGCTTTACTCAGAACATAGTCAAAAGACCTGCTAGTAAAGTCCGAAGACGCTACAACAGTGGAAACGTAGGTACCGCTGTGTTCCTGAAAATGACCGATAATATATGGCAAAAGTTGGCTGACAGTTTCAGCGAAGGTACATTTCAAATGTCGCTGACACGATTAGATAGTATATACACGATAGAACAAGTACAGTAGGCGCCAATAAAATGTTTACGTTCCGTTTATGTTCAACGGTTGCTCTACGGTGCGACCGTTCTTCAAAAAACGGTATGAAATTTTTACTATGGAAGTGTAATACGCACCATTTATACGGTTTCCGGATGGTCAAAGTACTTGAACGTTTATAACAGCTGCACCCTATGTCCAATCAGGCTTCTCGCCAGAAATTTACATCCAAATGGTGCATTAAGTGATATGATGAATGATTAATAAGGCAGTCATGTGCAGTCCTGCTCAGCGTAAAAAATTTAAACACGTGGCGACCGAGCGACTGAAACGATGCCTCCGAAAAAGAAGACGAAAATCTCTCCGGGCCAGTTGACACTTTTCGGTGAAGCTACAGTAGATAGCGCTTCAATGCACTCAGAGCAATCAAGCGCTGTCAACAAGAAGAGAGGCGATGTGATATCGTGGCGTAAGTTTGCCACGAAGGTTTACCGCAGTTAAGTATCCATGGCTAGACGTACACTCGGACAGTGTCTACTGCAAGTTCTGTGTCTGCCATACAGCTCGAGGTACCTTGCGGAGTGGCAGTGGCATGTTTATCTCCGAGCCTTTCACTTGGATACGGCCAGATGCTTTAGCACAGCGTGCTGCTAGAAACGGGCATGGTGCCAATGCACTAAGTTCTCGGCAGAGCGCTGAGCGGTTGGTAGCGTGTAAGCAACTGGATGACCTTGTAGCTGAGGTTCAGGTAGTTTCAGTAGATGGAGAAGCATTCCTGGATGCAATGCGCTGCCTCTACTTTCTCCTAAAGCAGGAGATCCCGCACACTACAAACTTTGCCTCCCTTCGCAAGTTAGCGATACTGCTTGGCAATAAGACTTTGCCACGATTATGTGAGGCCAATATACCTCTGGGATGAGCATGCAAGAAATGTGCTATTGGAGAGAGCCTAGAGGAGAACTTGCTGCAGCATTTCCGTGAATCCCCATTTTTTCCTATCATCTTAGATGAGGCAACTGACATATCTGTAGTCAAGCAGCTAGGATTGGTTGTGTGTTTTATGAACATGACAAGTGTACTTGTCGAGACTCGCTTTCTCAAACTAGTAGACCTGACTAGCACTCCACATGCTACATGGTTACTGCTGCATTAGTTGATTACCTACAAGGGAAAGGTTTGAGTCTTGATAGGCTCGCTGGAGGGTCTTGTGATGGTGCAGCTATCATGTTGGGTGCACACAGTTGTGTAGTGGCAAGACTGAAAGAGTTGGTACCCTTGTTGGTCATGACTCATTGTGCTGCACCAATAACTAACTGCATGCCCCACCCATTTGATCCATAAATGCCTAACCCATTTAAGTCATACATGCCCCACCCTTTTAAGTCATAAATGCCCCACCCTTTTAAGCCTTCATCCATTTAAGCCATAAATGCCCCATCCCCATCTCCCATTATGTTTTAACTTCACACTTTATGTATGTATGAGATTTTTAACATCGATGTGCCAGCGGTGTTGGTGCTCCCCCACTCGACACACTACTTCAGATAACCGTCAGTCCACGCTAGCTGCCTACCCTCTCATAGCATCTCTTCTAGCAAGAATAGCTGTACTTCCTGCTTCATCTGCGGAGGTGGAGCGAGTTTTTTCTGCTGTAAAACGCATTAAAACTCCAATGCGCAATCAACTCTGCACCAGGATTCTTGACTTTCTTGTTAGGGTAACAATGGATGGCCCTAATACACCATCATGGGACCCAATGCCAGCAGCACTGAAGTGGGAGTCAACTGGCGTCTTAAGCTGCTGCGGACCTCATCTACATCAACGTCTAATACATCTACAGACTGAGTATTATCATAATTATGTACTGCATGTCACCCGATGTTGGTATTGTTCTTCATGTACACTAAGATAACAATTCAGTTCAATTCTGTTTACGTAGGTGGAAAACTCCTCACTCACCCCTAGCAGCTGCTGACCAGGCTTCCCACATAACCAAAGTGGGAAGCCAGGTCAGCAGCTGCTATCAATGGGTGGGATTGGAAAGTGATCCAAATGATATTCTTACTTTAATTTACCACATCCAAATGGTGCTGCACTTAACCAAATGGTGCAAAACCATTCGCTAAAGGCCTAGCGAGAACCCTGTGTCCAATGCTGTTCAACCCATGATATGTTTTAGGCCTAGAGTCTCTCCATATGACAATCCTTGTCCCATGTTTCAAAAACCAGAGATACAGTTGGCAAGCGATCGATTGTCGCCAAACTCTGTCCTACCAACTTATAGCGCTGGGAACTATCAGGTCCTGAGTAGTCTTTCTTGATTCTTGGATATGTTGTATCTACAAGCCTCAGCTACACGTTCGTCTTTATTTCATGCCAATAGCTTGCTTCTAACCGAAGATATGTCGTGCCAAAAATTACCCGTTCCTTGCGGAAGCCAATTATTGCTGAGTCAGCAATCATACCTACATAAAAACGGGAAATTCCATAAAAACGGAACGGAATGGTTTGCAACCGTAGAATGACCGTAGAACGAAAGTGGAACGTAAAAACTTTGTATTGGCGCCTACGGTAGTGTGTGGATATAAGCTGTACTGTGGCCAACTACAATCGGCAGGCAAAATTCGAACATGCATGATTTTGAGGGGAAATCCCTATAGGACACCACAGCTAATTGTTATGCGTACCCAAGTCCAAAAAGGCCCAGTGATCACGATAAATAGCGAAAGTGAAGTGAGGGCACATTTGGCCGCTAATGGACAAGAAATTTCATGGGCACATTTTGGATGCTATCAGGTGTAACGGGTTAAACTTACATATATATATCCTCACAAGTTTGTGTGCTTTCCGCACGAAGCTAAGAAGCTTGGGATCAAGCATTTACCATATTTTACTTCAGGTAGGAGTAATAGCTTAAAACAACTTGTATATCCGCTGATTTTTTTAAAATTTGTCACTAGGTACTTATCAGCCATTTAGATAAGCTAGTCCAGCCTATTTACACCCTATTTACACCCTATCTACACAAATCAAGCCATTGGCACAGCCAAAGACTTGTTAGCACACCTGTCATTTTGACCGTTTGAGTTGATAACGCTGATAATGGACAACTTCCATGTTAATAAACTGTCATGAAAAAAATTACTTCCGTGTTCAAAGGGTTAACAACCAACACACAGTCACTCACATGTGCAACGTAATGTCACCAGTGCGGAACATGCTTAGGGTCATCGAATAAACTTACTGACAGTTAAACGAGCCATTTTTGATATCACCTTCCCCTGTCTGTTTGTGACGGTACACCTGTAGTTCCCTTGATCTGATTGCTGGACTTGAGAAACTGTCAGTGTTGATGTGTCTACTCCAGCAAATCTACCACTGTTGGTGGACATCGTCTTCCAACCATCAATTTCCTGTGGTAAAGACACACACAGAAATTTACTTAAGCATCATTGTCCACTTACGTATCCAGTAAAACCACGTGGCTTATGGTATTCTTGCCTTCATTTCTGTTTCAAACTGAGCTGCATATAAGATATAAGTCAGAGTTTGGCTCAAATACACAAAGTTGGAATATTCAGTGTCAGTAATATTCAAATGCAGTGCTGCCAAATGCATACCTCTAAGATCTTCCACAACAGTGCCTATCTCCTTCTCAAGGATTTTGCAAATGGTGTCAAACCACTCAGGCATTCCCTTTACTTTCCTTATCAGTGTTAGCAGTAACTTCTCGGCGCGTTGATCCCTGGTAAATAGTTGGTTATTTGCCCTTTCAACATCCTCTTCACTGATAATCTTTTCAGCAAATAATTCACGTGCTATGCTTTCAGGTGTTATCTGGTTTGGTAGAGTATTGAAGAATTTTTGCAATGTGTTTGATGCTCCTTTTCCTTTGGCCTTTCGGGTGGAGAAACCATTCCCATTGTCCACAAGCTGTTCACCATTACCTTATGTATAGATCAGGTTGAGGAAGCCATTAAAAGTTCTATAAATATTTATACATGTTTTGTATCTTAAAAAGGCTCCATTGTCATTCCAGTATAATATTAACTCTTTAACCCCGACGTGCATGTGCAGAAATCAATCTCGTAGCCACGAGACAAGATATTGAAAAAATGGCGATTTTGTATCATGATGATTCATAGCGTTATATCTTGTAAACTAGCTGAGTTCACAGGTTGATAGTTAGGCTTAGTTTAATCAAAAACAAACCGGCTTTACTCAGGAAGTAGTCATACGAGTTGATGGTGAAGTTCGACTAAGCCAGAACGGAAGAAGAGCGGGTGCTCGCTATCCATTGGAAATGACGGGAAATCCATGGCCAAACTCACAGTGAAGGTATGTTTTCATTGTCGTTTAGATGATTAGCTAGAAACAATTCTGTAGAACTAGTTGCGCGTAGGATACAAGCTGTTCTGTGACAATGCTAGGTTCAACACGGTCGGCAGCCAAACTTCGAACGCAATTTCCGGGCTAATTATGCTTTGATCGACTTCCTGTGGCTTATAATAACTATGTACTAACTCAAAAACGCGCAGCTGTGTCGATAAATAGCCAGAAGCTAAATAGCCGGAAGCTAACATGGGCGCATACGGGCGTTATCAGGATTAAAGGTTGAAAAAATTTTGGGCGCATATGGGCGCTATCGGGGGTAAAGGGTTAACAGTAGACACGATTGCAGAAGCTACGTATGATATCAGCTATAGAAATAGTCAATGCAGAGATAAAAGTTACGTGCAGAGACAAAAATATTGAGATGGAACATGAAAACCTCACTCTCTTCTGGATTAAGAATCATTAATAGTGGGAAACTAATTTGGCCCATGGATAAGAGACTAAATTGCTAGTTTTACTATTACATGATGGGACAAGCCATTTGTCATTATTCAACCTGTATATATCTAGCTTAAAGTATACCTGACTGATGCTCCCAAAGATATTCAAGTGGCTGATCTCCTGTAGCTTGAACAGAAAATGATACATCTTCCCCAGGGTTCACATCATTACAGGACTTTGGGGAATCCACAATTTTTGGAGTTTTGCCTATATTTAGAACAAGAGTAAAATAAACCAGCCCTTATGTACAGCCCTTATCACGTGTAGCCAGATAATAACTATAGGTTATATGATGAAACCGAGGGGTCTACAGGATTTAGATACCCGTGGAACCCTACAGGGCATTTATGTTTCCAAGGAGATCTAAATCCCGTCGGCCACGAGGGTTTCATTGCATAAGGTATTTATACTAGTGAGATGATTCATAATCATGGGGCGAGCCTGAACAAGCAGCAAACTGCTGATTTACTAATTTGTCACGGCACACAGCAGGATTTGTCACTGTCTACTGATACATGAGTGTAATAAGCTGCACTTGATGACGCATAAGTAGATAAGTCCTCACCAGAGATAGCTATATAAGTATCACATATCAGGGCCGTAGGAGCAGGTCCGGCAGGTCCGGCGGCCGCCGGACCAATGTTCGGCCAACCAACCCGCGCAGAAAATGCCGTATAAGTTTCGCCTGGCGTTTTGTCCAATTCTTGCTCCAAGATTACCTAGGGACCTCGGCTTGGCGTTCCTAGGAATTATTAGCGTCGTGATAAAATTTTCGAGTGATCGAATTTACTGTAACAGTTACGGCACGAAAACAAGAAAGTTCACAAGTGTAATTGCCGCGTGCAACCAAACTGTTTAGGGTTTAGCGGCAACAGGTTCAAAACGGTGTAAAAAGTAATTTGAGAGCATATATAGTAATTTGCTGAACTGGGGGCGTGCGTATTATGCGCGCGCTTCGCGCCGTATAATATGGCCGGACCATTTCAAATTTGCCTCCTACGGGCCTGCATATGCCAGCCATTTTTCCAGCCAGGGCAGCTGATGTGGCTATACATGCATGTAGTAAGCTTTACACTGAAATGTTGAGGTAAATTTCTGGTGTTTACGAGTGCTGTTTTTGCATGGCCCTTACCTGAAGCAATCTCAACCACCGTCAATATTAAATTTGTAGAGCCTGTGAGAACCCTGCCATTGATGGTTGGTAGAAGCACAACTTCAGTCATCTTTGTTACGGGTTGCCGATGCTGCACTCTGACACAGTTAGCCTCGTCCCCAGGCTCTATCATCAAAAAAGCCCTTCAATCAATCTTCGAGAAACATTTAGATGAAATCATTTCAAATTTACGGTAAGTGGTCAGTCCAAGCAAGCAAGCAAGCAAGCAAGCATAGATACACATACACATGTGCAATGCAGTTACGCTAGTGTAGAGCTCGCTCAGCCTCGCCCCAATTATAGCCAATCAAATTGTTTCTCTCCTTAGCAACAGAACTGCTTAGCAACGGCTACAGTTCAAATTCTCAATGGCAAGCTCTCTTTCAAGCTGTTCGCAGACAGTTTACCTTGCAATGATTCAACTTTCTACTTGCTCGGCGACGCTTGCTAGTGATTGGAATTCAAAACTGAATTCAAATTCAGAGCGACTGAGAATGAGACTGAAATGTCCCATTTCCATTACAATGTGAACTTTCTGGTGAGTGAGTTTTATTGAGTGAGTACTAGTACTTTCTTGAACAGTAGCTACATATGGCTCCCACTAAAATTCTGGCAAACTCCATGTGAATTGGTCAAGTTCGAAACCACTGCTGATGAGCCAAGTGGTTTCTTAACTGCTATCTATGTCTTCAGACTGCAACCATTGCCATACAACCACTAACGAGCTAAGCGCTTTGCGTACACAAACTAAATGAGAACTAGTTGCTATATTTGTAGCGCTTCATGGTATTAAACTGCTACAGGTTAAATGACAGGTGGTATAAGTAATTTATACTACCCACAATTGACCAATCACATTACAGTATTTCACTTAGTATAAGTGACAAAATCTTGTGTACAAGTCTTGGATCAAACTAGAATAGAGATATAATTATTGTTGTCTTAAGTGTCCAAACTGTGATCTGTAGCTCTTGCTTACTTCGGCAATATTGGAAGTCATCTGGATAGTACTTTTTAATAAGACAGATGGTGTTAAAACCAGTGAAAGTATAACATAGATAATTATAAGAAATCTAAGATACCATGCACTCTGGTTAATAAGTGCATGCACTTATAAGTGTAAGTGGTAAGCAAATATGCACCTAATAGATGATATGCACTTAATAAGGGGTCCATGAAAGCCATACCCTACGGGTGATGTGACTGATAAAACACAGTGCTATCATGCAGTAGATCATTAGGCGCATTTACCTGGTGAATTAGCCTCGTTCCCAGGCTCTACCTGGGAATGAGGCTACTGGCGAGTATCGACGTAAAATCAAAAGACTCCATCCTTCTCAAGGAATTTGTGATACATAGCCATTGTGCGTTCAAGGAAAGATGCATGGCTCCATGCATTGGTGGGAGAAATTCTACTGGTAGTCTTGTAAGCCACGATGGATATGTCTTGTGAAGCCAAAAAGACCTATGTAGCTCTTCTTATGTTTGATTTCAGGATGACCATTGAATGTATTGCGTGCTCTTGATACCATCATACCATGGATTCACTCAATCTCCTGCCACCATTGTGTACTCTATTCAATGCACATGTGCTTAATAAATGCCATGTACCAGGAGGGAGGCATGCGCCTAATAACCAGAGTTTACGGTATACTAAACTGGTAGAGGGAAACAAGGGCAATACACTCTTGACCGTCAGTACTTTCTATAGCTCTTGTAGCTCACCTCCCACCTTCAAAACTGTTTGGACCTCTCCCAATTTTATTTTTGTAGCAGCTTTCTAGTCTTGTCAATGTCTGGTATAATGTTCCCTATTTTTCCATCTTTTAGTGTATCAAAATCATGTTGGAAGTGGCTACAGATAAGTTGTATTGTAATCAAATGGTAATTTTAGTTCATTTCGAAGTCACACTTAGTCACATAGCCAACAAAGTGGGCATATCTCAGTGGATATAATTTCCCTTTCAAATATTGTCAATGCAAAACAAACCCTCCACTTCTGTATTCCACCATGCCTTTGCCTTAATGTCCCTGAGATGTAATCTAGTAGCACTGAAGAAGCAATCAGTGAAAGAGGTAATACTAATAAATGAAGGCTGGCAACATTTGCACAAGTAGGCACAAAACAAGAATGGCATTGCTGAATCACTGTATTCATATGTCTATATGGCTAGAGTAATTTTGGATCATATTTTAAAGAGAGATTTCATAACTCCCAAAAATATGCCCACCCTGTTCTTTGCAGAGCCTTATCACACAAGGGCATATTTTTGTGGATCACAGTACAACATTTATGTCAAGCAAACAGGGGACACTCCAGTCCAGTGTCCTTTAGAGACACACATTTGTCTACTACATACATCCTTTAAGGAATTTAGCCCAGATGTCCCCAGCTGCACATGTAGCCCAGTGTATGATCACCTTAGTTATCTCACTATTCCTGCTGTAAGCACCATCATGAATGAAGCCTGTTCATAGTGTCCAGCCCACTCCAAGCAGCCACCTTGTCCACGACTCCCTTCACCATGTACAGTGCACTTGCGTAAAGCAGGGCAACTTGACCTGCCTATTATTTTTCTGCCTAGTCGCAGCAGCCCTGAAGTACTTATCTTACCCCTAGTACTACCCTTCACTTCAAAATTCTTGATAGCAGTTACTTGACCAACACATCAAAAACCATAACCAGGTCATGTCCAAAAGTGTGGTGCAATCCTTTCCCCACATGCCTCTCATGTATGGGGTTGCTACTAGGGCAGTGATAGCAGACCTACCTGATTCTGGGACAGTGGTCAAGCAATGCAAACCAAGACAATGTCTGTGAACAACCTTTGTGAAAGGGAAGTCTCATGGCAAAGGCCTCTCAAATCTCTGACAGTTTGTACCATGATGCAGTCTAGACTATCTTTTAACGGCAAACTGTTACATGTAGGTTGCCATATTAGGTAGCTGCAAAGCACTGCCCAAACATCCTAGGTAAAAACAGGTTTAGCGATCACTCTTTTAAGTGCAATACTCTAGACACAATAAGGAGGGATACTTTTAGAATTAGCTGTACTCAGTGGGTAAGGTAACTTGATAACATGCATCTTGGCATTAGAATTAGCCTGCACTCCAGTACTACTGATGCTGCTCAGAGCCAAATGGAAAAAGTTAATAAGCACGTCTTTAATTTAACGAACTGGTAGTGTACCAGTACCAATTATCAGATGGTGGAACACGGAAAAAACTCTACAGAAATATTGAGTAGCTTTACCTGGTAAGTGGACACCATTTAACTACCGGTCAGTGCATTGCTCAGTGAGTTGTTGTGTCGAGTGGGGGAGCATCAACACAGGCTGGCACATGGATGTTCATTATGTGAAAATTTTCCTCACATACATAAAGTGTGAACTTAACAGGGATATAGGGATGGGGCATTCATGGCTTAACCGATTATACGCTAAGTTTATTGGAATTTTAATTAACCCCAAATGTGGAATCTTTTAATGTCACGTGAGGTCAACAATTATAAAATCTTTTATCTGAAAATATAAGCATCAGAGAAGTTGAACAAAGCTCTCACAGAAACTGCCTTTGGCAGGAAATGAACAGAAATATACCGAGATTCGACAGCGCCTACAGGAAAGACATGGTTATTTAGCGTCGCTCCCAGGCCTTCTCCACATAGTCTCGCAGGCCAGACTCTCCACACATGAGAGTCTGGCCCGCGAGACTATTCTCTGACAGTTTGATCATGGTGCAAGTGCGTGCTTTTGTTTTTGTAGAAAGCGATCAAAAATTGGAGCCAGTAATCCTGGGAACGAAGCTAAATAAAACTAGCCTAGAACCCAAGCTCTCCGTTCCAAAGACAAAATCCAGAACGGAAAATCTCGGTTCAAGGCTAACAACACCAAGTCAAGCGTGCTTAGGAAATGAAGTGGAAGAAGACAGCAGTAACGACAAGTAATGAACACCCAACCACTCTAGAATACCGCATCCTACACACACGCTCTCCACATGCAATTCATAGTGCGCATTCTCACTTGTTGGCGGGGTTGAGATGTAGCCACGCCCAGGTTCCCGCCCAGGTTTCCCGTCTAGAAACGAAAAAAGCTGGGTGGCTGGGTACCAAGTGTGCAAGTACAACACTGCTACAAGTCTTGTGGCTGGGTGTCTTAGCTCTGTGCATAGTTTGCTGTTCGTTCAGTCTCCCCCACAGGCAGTTTCCGTGAGTCCAGTAGTCCAGTCCACTGAATAGTGATGGCCATCAAAAAAGCTTCCTATCGCTTAATTTGTACCTAGGTAAGTGTTTGTGAAGCACATGGCAGCTGCTATTCATGGAGCGCTTGTTCGTTGCTTGTTGTGTGTACCGACTTTGGCTTTTCTCGTTGACAGCGAGATGTAGCCTCGGAACTGTCTTGACGGGAATGAAGCCTGGGGTCTGCTGTACCTCTGTAGCTAGCGTTGTGTCTCTCTTCATAGACGTTGAGAAGAAAACGTGGCCAAATAAGTCACTTTTGCAATCGAGTCAACCGACGACCTACATCGCTTCTCCCGCTTACTACGCTCCGCCCCTTGAGGACTTCTGAATGAAACCTTACCTATTACTAGGGGAGGCCCCAACCCAGGGGGGGTCGGACAAGGTTCGAATTGCACATGATTAAATTTTACATTCTTGAAATTCCAATTGATCACGAATACGTGTACTTAGTAGTACACGAGCGACATGGGGTTGGCAGCTGCTGCGTATTTTACTCCCAAGTCTTCGCGCCCGCTGTATGGCTCGTATTCAGACTAGACGATGAACGAGATGATGGTGTGTTGCCTTCCAGCCTTTTGCCAGTAACCCCTTCTTTGGTCCAGGCCTAGACTTGGTAAGCATGAGACCACCTACAGTAGCCTCGAACCCAGGCTTTCCATCCCGATTTTTGTCTCGCAGCTCTGAATCTCCAAGCTGCAAGACAAAATCTGGGACGGAAAGCCTGGGTTCAAGGCTACACGCACAGCTGAAGACAAGTTGTCAAAATTGGTACACGAGACAAGTTCTGGATGGGGTCGATGGGATTCCTTCAGTAGCTACAACGCTGCTACTATCACCGAGTCACTTGATGCTGCTGCTTACACTTCCAGAAGAGCTGGTTGTTGATCCCCCAGTCTCTTCCTCGCACCAGTCCCACTAGCCATGATAATGCCCAGGCGCAGTAAAATTTCTACCAGTATATAGCTTGTACTTCGCACACAACTTCGAAACAGTTCGAAATACACAACTATTTGATGCAACTACGTGTTTCTTTTCTCTATGCAAACGCCATAGTGAAATAAATGCAACATCAGCAATAATTCCTGCACATGATCTTGTCTGACCCCCCCCTGGCCCCAACCTAGCAACAGACCAGATACAAAGCTGTAATAAAGCTCAAGTGCATCTGTGACGCTTTTAAGCATCTATCGCGTATAATCGGTTAAAAGGTAGGGCATTTATGACTCAAATGGATTACAAAGTTTTTTTTTTTTTGCAAGACAGGGGCATATTCTTCTGATTTGCGAATGAACAGCATTGAATGAAACTACTGTTCATCTAAAACAGCAGATGAAGTCTGGCAGTTTTGGCAGGAACTTTGAGCTCAGTAAATACCACCCTACTACCTGTGTGTCTGTCCATTATGGTCCATCCTGTGATGTCTGCAATATTCAAAATGACTAATTGTCCCCAGTAAGTGGTCAGTTACACATGCAGTTTGACAAATGCTTTAGCTTTTGACCAGTGCCATCCCACTGGCATGATTTTGATCTTTTTGTAGTGTACTTTAAGCAGATTTGTATGCCTGGAACAGCAATGACACCGCTGCATTGTGGAGACTGCTGAGCTACAAGACAAAGCCGCTACAGCCTCTATGGTTCCTATGCTACTGTACCATACAGTCACTGAACTGTTCAATCAACTGTATTCAACGACTAGAGCTTTAAAAAAAACTAACAGCTTAGTGCAGGAGCAAATTTTACAAAAGCATGCACCTTTAGACAGCAAAATAAAGTCTTTTTTCCAAAAGTGTTACCCCTTAACTGTGAATTTACCACTTAAAAATACTGAGATACAGCTTCGTAGTCTATCCTAGAAGACAGTCCAACTTTTCGTCACTTGCCCCCTGTGCTTTGCACAGCACAACATGGGATCTACACTTCTGATATGCCTACGTGGCATACGTTTTTGCATGAGTCATGTTTGTATTCAGCCAACTCAGCTAATGTGCTGTACCAGGTGCTAGTGTAACAGCATTGTACAGGAGGAATGGTTGTGTTAAATTTCTTTAAAGTTAACAGTTCAGAATTTTGTTGCTGGTTGATAATTCATAATAGGAAAATATAAGGGCAGTTAATACTGGTGTTTAACCGATTATACGCGGTGGACGCCAATTGGCGTCATACGCACATAAGTCACGAAACGCAGTAGACGCCAATTGGCGTCACAGATACGGCTGAGCGTTATCACAGCCCAGGGCGAATAGCTATAAGCTTTGTATCCGGTCTGCTATATGCTTGGGGCTTCCCCTACTACTACAAGTGGGTTGGTCCAGGAGGCCGCAAGGCGTGGAGCATAGTGAGCGATAACAGCCCGGGCGGTTGTCGATCTCCTCGATCGAGAAAACGACTTATTAGCCACGTTTTCTTCTCAACGCCAGTAAGCAGAGGGACAGTGCTAACTACGGAGGTACAGCGTCTCTTGGGCTTCATAAATATCAAGACAGATCTCGAGCTGTGCCTTGTTAATCAACGAGCAAAGCCAAAGACTGTACACACAACACACGGTAGGTAAGCGTCCTCCGTAAACTGGTTTCATATGACTTCAGAAAACATAGCTAGGTTCAGAATAACCCTGGAAAGCCTTTCTCTGTCCTTTTTTTCACTGTGTAGAGCTTCATTCGAGTTCCCTGACGGTTTAATTCTTGGAAAAAACCTTTGTAATAATTGACATCACGTGGAGCTAATCTATTTCCGCGTTTGAGGTTAATTGCATTCCATTTAATCTCGCGTATAATCGGTTAATAACTGGCATGGGAATGTAGTATAAAAAAGTGCTGCTAGCTTGTGCACTTGCATGTGCTATAACCATGCTAAACGGGGTCATTCTAGTCGGCAAGAGCCTATTCTTCTGTTTGGTGCAAGAACCAAGTTCCTTGCTACTGGATTCAGATATGAAGGCAGGTACAAGTTGTGTTTGATAATTAGCACTGTACACTACCACTCAATAATACTTGTCGCGTCCGATTGTAGGATTATACATAGTATACACAGGGACACCCACCTATACTCAGTAGATCTGAGAGTATACTTACCTTTGTGAGGTTGAACTGTAGGCTGTGGCTTGGGTGGTGTCCTGGTATAATGACCCTGAAATCCCATGTCATACTGCAGTTGTCCAATAGTAGCAGTGCGAACATTCAATGAAAAGTGCCCACTAAACAGTCGGGCAAGAACTCTGTCCACTGAAGTGTTGCAGAACAAATACATCAGTCAAACACATTGTCAACATCAAAGAGTTGTATGTGCTAAATATAGCTATGTACATATCATGGACTTGAACATGTTTACTGACTAAACTTCAACTGCCTAGCAACCACATTTTCTAAGATATCACGAGATTTGTCTTCATGTACACTATGGTCATTAGCTTGCAAACGCTAACCACCAAACACTAGGCAGCACTTACCATCAAATGGAAGGTCTTCACCTCCACTAATCTGAAAGAAAAACAATGCAGATACTAAAATTTAAAGCAGACCCACCTGTAGCAGTTAATGTTAAGTTTATTTTCACCTGATGAAATGTCCAAACTAGTTCTTCATAAAATGTTTCCGTACCATCAGGGAAGAACTCCATGGCCTGAGCATGAAAAAGGCCCTGCACAGAGAGTAGTAGTGTAACTGTAGTGCTGTGAAAATATGCCCATCTTGGAAAGAAGCCCATGGACCCTGTTGTTTTGCTTCCCATTGCAGTTATAAAGCACATACCGTAGTTATGTGAAAAAGCGCCCATGGGCGGAGCACCTTACAAGTCTGCCAAAGAGGGGGGTGGGCACTCTTTCAACTGTTTCCGAATTTAACCACGAAAGAGTGCCCATGTCGTCATGTTTACAGTGACTCAAAGCAAATAATTTGACAAACAATAACATTGCCAGCAGCTTCGAAGTCACATCCTAACGGCACACAACACTCTGAACTGCACCAGAGCATTTACACAGAGTGGCATATAGTACTGTGTGTGAAGTACAAACAGGTGGATGCACTTAATACTTTCGCTCTACTGCCTCCTAATCATAGCCACTAGCAGCATTTAGGCAAGGACAGCTCATTTACAGTGCCTTAGATGTAAAATTTTAACCCTTTGCCCATGACGCGCGCACGCAGAAATCAATCTCATAGCCACAAGACAAGATATTGAAAAAATGGCGATTTTGTATCATGATGATTCATAGCGTTATATCTCGTAAACTAGTTGAGTTCACAAGTTGGTAGTTAGGCTTAGCTTAATCAAAAACAAACCTGCTTCACTCAGGAAGTGATCATAGTTGACGGTGAAGTTCGAGTAAGCTACAACAGATGAAGAGCAGGTACTTGCTATCCAATGAAAATGACTGGAAATCCGTGGCCAAACTTCCAGCGAAGGTACGTTTTCATTGTTGTTTAGATGATTAGCTAGAAACAATTCTGTAGAACCAGTTGCCCATGGGATACAAGCTGTTCTGTGACAATGCTAAGTTCCACACGATCAGTAGGCCAACTTTGAACGCGATTTCCAGGGAAAGTCCCTATGGGCTACCTATGCTTCGATCGACTTCCTGTGGCTTATAATAACTATGTACTAACTCAAAAACGCACAGCTATGGCAATAAATAGCCGGAAGCTAACTCGGGTGAATACGGGGTGCTATCGGGTTTAAAGGTTGTAAAACATTCCGGGCACATACGGGCGCTATCAGGGTTAAAGGATTTTAATAACTCAAAAACTATAATCACAATGGGCACCAAACTTTACAATGCACTACAACTAATCAAATTATGAGACCATGCCCACTATGGTGATCACATTACCTCTATACTGGAGCCAGTGATGGCCAAGCCAATTTCAGCCCAGTCATTTTTACCTTACCCACCAATTTTTCCCTTGCTTATGTGATAAAGCACATCCTCTTTACTACAACTTCTTGCTGGAAAATATTAATGCATTCACTTTTAGAGAAAATGGTGGCTTATTACACCATCACAATGACGTTTTTGATCTTATAGTAAATGGTTTTGTTTCCAACCCAGGATCCTGGTAACATCAACCATTTACTTTTACCTCACACCATTTTCAACCTTATATCAAAAGGAGAAGAAATGATTTTACAGCAATGTATTTTTAGTTCCCTTTATAATTATGTCATAATTGGCCACATGATTACCAAAATTGGTGTGGCAATTAAGGTTAATCAGATATATTTACCCTTTCAAATTTTGATCACATATGTTAAGCAAAAAAAATCTGCTACTTTTGTTTTCCACCCGTGCCTTATACACCTGAGTATACCATCACATAACTTTCATAACAGTTTTATAAGTACTTACAACATCAATGAACTGATTTGTGATGAAGTAGTTTGCTGGAGACATGCCAGTGTCACTGCTGAGAAACTTTGCCTTCAGAATGTCCTGCCTCTGGGAATTGTTTACAATAAATCACAAAATCCACTTTAAACATATCCATGGCAGTCCTGAATACTTGCAACAATTTAGTTTTATTGTCCAATTCTATTTTGCAACCTTTTGAGATTGCTCAAGATTATCTCAGAGTAAATACCTTACTAATATGTAATTTCTACCAATCCTGAGACACTCAAAAATGTCCTGAAGTGCCAAAATTTATAGCAATACTAAAGAAAACTCATTCCTTTTTTGAAGGATGTTTTAAAAAATTCAGTACATAAGAGTTTAAATTTTGCAAAAGAGAACTGGACAGTATACAAGTGAACGTGTATGTGAGTTCCAATGGCATTACGTTGTTCAGGTTTATGCTAAATATCCAATCAATTTTTTAAATCCTTAGTATCACATTACTGCGTTTGAAGAATGCACTTTTGTTAAGGATAGGACTCATGTCTACTGCATACACAGCTGTGTTGGGTTGTTTTGTGGTGGTAGTAAATTATTTGAGTTTTTAGGCAATAGAGAAAATTACTATTATCTGATTTCATGAACACTTCTTACACCAGGGACATCCCTTGTTGTGATCTGCATGTACTTCCAGTGAGTTTGTGCTATCAAAGCCAGAACACTTACAAATGATGGTTGTACAGTTTCAACTGTCGTCTTCTGCGAAACTGGATGCAAGTGAAGGGTCCACACCACCAGACTAGACGGGGGACCATGATAAAAACAATTACTCGAATGATGAGCTCCCGCCACAGTGTAGGTCTTTGCATACACCGGTACGTAATAGTCTTGGCTCATATATAGCACATCAAGTCCTGCCCTTAAGTAAAGTACAGTTCAAGCGCAGTCACAACTGTAAGATATGTTATGTATATAATACACACACACATGTATCCCTCTGTCATATTCTTGAATGAAGGATGAAATATGACTGGGAACTCCTATGGCCTTTGAAATTTCCAGAAGTTGCTCGCACTGTATAACATTAAAAGATAAAATAATAATGATTATTCTTTATACACTAATTAGACTCAGGGGAGGCTACATGCAAGTAAGTAATTACAGAGTAACAAAAGTAATATCTTGACAAACATGCCTCATCCCATTAGTGTTGGGCGATAATGTTTTCATTGGATGATCCCATAAAGAAATTTGAGGTCTATCAATTTTTGTAGTTGTTCTCACAGGAGCCAGGCCTCACTTACCTCATGGTAAAATATACTAAGACATAATTATACGGAGCTTTAGGAGCTCGAGTGATTTACTAACCAAGCTCAGGTACATTAACCCTTGATCTGCGTTGATTAATTATCACACATGCAGCAAATTTCCACGGTGCGCGTTTAGAAACGGTAGCTGTGAACTGATCCGGGCGTAGCAGCTACAAGCAATGGGGTGAGGTCTTCATAGTATATGTATATGACTGCAAAGTCAGGTAACTCCTCTTTAATAAACCACCTGTAATTAAGTGGGGTTTTCCCCAGAATGTCTGTGAGTGTTGCGTGAGGTAGCGTGATCCAGCTACATCGAACGACTTATTACGCGGTCGAGTTTTCTGACTGTTCTTCGTGTACTACTCCAGGAAGCTATTTGAACACTCTACTGGTGAAGGGGGACATCAGTTTGATGAAAAGGAGGACTATTTTACTCTACAAAATGTATGGCATTTTGTGATGAGATTTTCACAATTCCCGGTTACAGTGATCTAAGCATAAATATAGCTATAGCTTCGAGTAAAAATACTTTATTGCAGGAAGGCAGGAGTATATACTAGTATGAATGAGTACACTAACATTTTTGACAAAATGCACAAAGTAAGAAGAGGATACATGGGACTAAAACTACAAGAGGTACCTATATAATAATGCTACAAGAGACAAAAGAGAGGGTGTTCATATACAAGTAAAAAGATTATGAATGTACAAAGCTTACTTGTAATGTTTGAGTGTGTGGTAGCGTTTGAAACATGGGTACATACACAGTGAAACTTTGCATGTTTTGCACTGCCACTTTGTCTGCTTCCTTTTACTTGTCATTCTGTCACTGCAGACCTTGCAATCAGGACGACTACCAGCTGGCTCTTGAAAATGACACTCTGAGTCTCAGGGGAACATTAGCAGCGGCAGGAGATGGAAGGTATTGTGGAGGCAGTATAGGCTGTGCATCACAGAGAAATAACGAAGCTACGGCTAGTCTGAATCATAAGTGAGTCAATTGTTCCCTCTTAGGTGTATTGTAACAGTACAGGGTGTACCCATTCACCATTGTAAGCTCAATAAGATGAAAGAATGCATGCTTCCACCACTTCTTTGAGCAACGTCTGAAACCATAGTAGGTGACTAACTGGTCACTTTTGTCTACATCTCCCATATATATGTTGTAGTCCTCAATTACGGCTGGTTTGTGCACCACTTCCACCCCTCCAGCTGCTTGTCGAGTGCGTTGCTGCTTGCTCACCATTCAACTATCATGAATAGTTGAGAGCACCGAGACATATTGCTTCCACATTAGGCCAAGGATATTCCCATCTTGGTAGGTGGTGATGTCCCTTTGTTTGCCTTGGCTTGCTTGAACGTCACAGGAATTCCCCGCCAGTCAACTCTGACGGTACCACAACTACCAAACCCCAGAGGTGAATAGACGTTTACAAAGGGTTGGACTGGTGTAAAAATTATCAAAATATACATGATATCCTTTGTTTTCAAGCCCAGACAGCAGTTCAATCACAACTCTCTCTCCTAGTGGCTCACTTCCTTGTTCTTCTAACTTCCAGTTATAGATGTAACCCAGTTTTGAGTCGGCAAGGGCCCATGCCTTCACCCCCCACTTTTTGGGCCTCTTTGGGTGATACTGCAGGAAGGAGAGCCGTCCCTTGTAGCTGATCATCGCCTCATCAATTGACAGTTGTTGCTGAGGAATAACTCTTTACCGACCAATGACGCGTTTTAGCGTCATGAAATTAGTGTCCCGTATGACCAATGACGCATTTTAGCGTCATGAATACATACCTGCGTTTGCAAGTCTTTTCCCGAAGATAGCGGTGAATTATGGACTTCCTTCTGTATTCATTACACCTACTGAAAGCAAAATTGTACATACTTGAGGTGTGATAGCGTACGTGTGAGCCGGAAGTTGAACATAGCGAAGCGTGTGATGCTATCGCAGACGAAGAGGCATCTTTATCGAGACCGATCTCAAGAAGAAAACGAGCTACAGAGATGAAACAAAAGTTGCAAATAGCTAAAAGAAAGCTCTAACCTCGCTGGAGATTCCAAAGGAAACAGGGCTGTAACAGCAAAGCTACAAGTATCAGAACATATCGAAGATAGCGACTTCTGGTTTGAAAAGTTCACATTTATCTGCAAGCTTGTACTTCAGTGGTAAGCTTCAAAACTACAGCGTAGCTAGGCGAAGCCTAACTCTATCCATTGCTTTTTACTAGAAGTCTGTAGCTGGTTTACAGCGGGAGATAGGGCTGGAACGGATACCTGATTATCCGGTTAATTATCTGCTAAATATCCGGATTCAATAATAGTATCCGGAACTTGCATGTGTGATCATGAGCGGTCGCAAAAGGAGGCAAACTAGTCCTGTCTGGGACTATTTTAGAAGACAGGAGGATGGCAAAATAACTTACAACATTTGTAAGAAAGACTTGGCTGATGGTGGATGAACTACGAACTTGCAGAAACATCTCAGAGCGAAGCAGGTGGACGAAGCAAAGAAATGTTTCGGCAAAGCTGACACCAAGCAGCCGCTGATGTCGACGTTCACTGACGTTCGAAGATGCTCTCCTGCTCGTGCCACTTGGATCACTGAGCTGATTGCTGAGATGGTAGCCCGTGACTAACGCCCTCTTAGTGTGGTCGAAGGAGACAGCTTTCGCCAGTTGTTACTACATCAAACCAAACAACCGGGTACCTTCGAGGCCCCACATTCAAAGCGTCTGTCAAAACTCTACGCTTCAGCGAAGGAAAAGCTGCTGGTCACATTGCAATCCCCACTACGTAGCCTTCACTAGCGAAGCTGCTGAGTTAGTGGATCCGTTAGCAGTTTAGTGGATCCGTTCCAGCCCTAGCGGGAGATATAAAACGGAGTACACAACACATCGTCTTGACCGCTTCGTTCGCGATCATTACGGTCATCCACGTAATATTGTAATAACGCGTTACGGTCGGTAAAGAGATAAACATTTCCTGGAAGCTGCGGATGAGAGGATCCATGACAGGGCGAAGTTTGAAAAGCTTGTCATACCCAGGCAACTTGTGTGGTGTTATCAACTAGGTGGAGAAATTTAAACAAAAGGAAAAAGCAATCACGAGACAAGAGCATGGAAAAGTGTGGGGCATGGAAAGACCAGCTAGTGCTCCAGCAATCCTTCACTGATGGTAGATCGACAATCCCATTGTGATTACGAGCACGAAAAAACTCAGCAGCTCCGGTTAAAATGTCGCTTGACAAAGTCATGTGGCCTTGCTCTTGGGTGGTTGGCGAGATGGTTTTGATGTGATTCCACATACTGATCTCCATACCGGTTGGTCTCCTCTAACACACTGTCAATGATGTGGTCTGAGATGAAGAGCAGATAGTAGTCTACTGGCTCCTTTCCAGACATATCAGGCACTGCTCCCACATTTTCAGGAAATGTTGGGATCACACTACTACTGCTATCATCACCATCATCATCGCTGCCATTACTGTCGTCATTGGTGCCATTACCGTCGTCATTGGTGCCATTACCGTCGTCATTGGTGCCATTACCATTGTCCTGGCTGCTGTCCCCACCATTGGTGCCGTCCCCACCATCACCAACACTGCAACTGTCACTTCCGCTCTCACTTCCCTGATCTCTCAATTCCACTTCCATTCCAATACTAGCATTTCCATCATCATCACTGCTTCCACCAATTGCATTCCCCCTACTCACACTTACCAAACCTCACCAGCTCCCCAGTCAGTCCCCAAACCACTACCAATTTCACCTACCCTTCTCTCCTGTATCTCTTCATCATCACCATCAATATAACCATCAAAATCGTCATCACTGTAATCACTCTCCAAATGATCAATAACTCACGGCAGTTGCTCAGGATCAGAGGACAGATACACTTCCCTAGCCATGGTAGCAGGTGTATCTGAACACGAAGTGAAGTCACACGATAAGGCCTTGTAAAATCACTTTATGAAGCTGGGCGGGGATTGTTGCAATCTAGAAAGCTATCCATATGGGTGATCTCAGTGGAGGCTGTTCCTCGTTTGAGGGGTGCGTGCAATCGAGGTGGCGGCTACCTTATCGCAAAAATGCAAGTCCGCACTACATGCACGATTGCGCGCATCACATTTTTGTAACATCAACAAATCAAGGGTTAAGAGATGTTTACAGGCAGGAAATGTACACTGCTTTGTTAATCACGGTATTTGAAGTTGATAAAATAGGTTAACCCTTTATACACGAATGACGGATAAATCCGTCAAAAATTTACATGCGTTAATGACAAATGACATCTAAAGACATCAAGGTACGACTAAGCATTATCATAGCCCACTGCGAATAACTACAAGCTTTGTATCCGGTCTGTGGTTAGGTTGGGGCTTCCCCTACTAATACAAGCGGGTTAGTCCAGAAGCCCTCCAGGGGCGGAGCACAATGAATGGTAGAAGCCAGCGTGGTCGTCGATCTCGATTGTAAAAACAACTTATTGACCACGTTTTCTTCTCAATGCCTTTAAGCAGAAGCACAACACTAGCTACGAAGGTACAGCGGCCCTTGAGCTTCATAAACATCAAGACAGTTTTGGAGCTACACTTTGTTATCAGCGAGTAAAGCCAAAGACGCTACCCGCAAAACGCGGTAGGTAAGCGTCCTTTGTAAACGGTTACATATTGCTTCTGAAAAGCTCATCTAGGTTTAAAAAAACTTTATAAAGCCTTTCTCCACTCCTTCTTTCACTCTGCAGCGCTTTGTTTGGCTTTCCTGACGCTTTAGTTCTTGGGAAAAAAGCATTAAATAATTACCATCACGCACTCTGCGTTTGAGGTTGATTGCATTCCATTCAATTTCGCATGTATTGGGTTAAACTTGGCACCTTGGGAAAAACTATTCTTTACGCTGCACACTGCAAACACATGTTTTTAGGTATTTATCACTTCTTTACTACTTCCGGTCCTTTAGTGTGAATAGTTCAAAAGGAGCACTAATTTTTTTTTTGACGGAAGAAAACAAGAACAGCCTACACAAGACAAAATACTGCCCTCAGCCAAACCTCAACATACATTAATTTACTGTTTTTGTCTGATAAAAACACTACCAGCTGTACCAGGTCAGTCATTTCGCCAGTGACAATATACGGACGATTATTGAAAAAACGGAAAGTGTATACGTACAAAAATTCCAGCATTTAATTAACGGCACCTTGTTTTCCGGTGAGTTTTCAAAGTCTCTTGCCAACAAACAAGAAGCTGTAGGCGCCCCTACTTTGCCAGCGGTTTTATAGACCAATGAGTCTACTATCGAGATCCAACGTTTCAAGTTGCAGCTTCTTACCGCGTCGTGTAGGGAAGCCGTTGTTTATGGATGGTTCAATCGTACCTCGTGCGACAGGGGTGCGGTTTTTGGTGGCACGTTTTTGTTCGCCCCCCCTGAGCTGCATGAAACAGGTACCATTCGAAAGCACTGGAATAGGGCTACAATATATGCAGAAACTAAGCGTTTACTCAAACAAGTCTCGGAGATACACGCGCTGGAATGCGGACTAAAAAATTGCAAAACGCAAAGACCCCCCTTCGCCACGTGATCAGCCAGCAAAGCTAGCATTAGTTTTTTGCTTGAAGAAGCAACCATTCTTGCTATTCTCGTATCATAAGCATTTGAGAGATGTGTACAGCTGTTCTGGACAGTTGGAAAGTGATTTTCAGCGGTGAGTTTGTAATGCAAGTGTATAAGTTTGTAATGCAAGTGTAGGTACAGGCTGTTAGCAGCAAACTTGGACAGAACGGGGCTCGAGTGAGAAAATCGAACTGGGTAGCTCAAGAACAAGTTTATCCCTGCCTGTAAAACGCATGGTTTGTAAAGACAAAAGCTAACTTCTTTATGGGTGTGATACCGTAGATGTAGTTGAGCTTTTTCTCAAGCCTGACATATGAATCAGGCAGCAGAGGGTCAAGCAGCTCTTTAGTAGTACACATTAGATAGTCAAATTCACAAGAGATATGAAAATATGATGGAGAGAGAGAGGGGGCCTAAAGACAATAGAAAGGTGTGTGTGTGTTGGGGGGTAGCCTCGTACCCAGGCTCTCCCGTGCAGAAAAGTGTGTACGAGGCTATTGGGGGGAACAAGCCTATAATGCAGCAGAATAAAATTAGTAATCTTCAGCCACTCTTCTTGCTCTTTGTTGCTCCTATCTTTATCTGTCTCTTCCTCCATTACCACCTTTTCCCCATCCTCCTAGTCATAATAAGGCAAACACTATTAAGTTGAGATGGATGTAGAAACTTCTGACAGCCGTGCATGCATCTAGGAAAGTAAAGGCAATAACATTTCAGCTAACGGTAAACATGGTACCCAGATACTAAGACTTGTTTTCATGGGAAAAGAATTTGGGAAGCTAATGTCATCTGTAACTAGTTACAAAAGGTATACAAAATATCAACATTCAGGATGGCAGGCATAGCGGCTCAAGTGAGGGATTGTAGTTTACACGCACAGTACGATATTACTTTGGACAGAGTGAGTAGCTAGTGATCACAACAGTGACAGACTCATCGTGGCTTCAACCTCAAAGGAGGCAAACAGTTCTGGTTTATAGTGGAACACTGGAGGCAGCTTGGAGAAACAGAAGTTGCTACATGTGCAAAATACACTGTAAATCAATGCGCACACAGTTCATAAAACCTTGAAGCTAGCGGGTGAATCTTGGTTAGTACAGTCTCATTCACGGGCCCAGCCCAGCTTTTGGTTGCCTACTTTCTGTAATTCAAGCTGGGTATGAGCCTGAAAAAGAGGCTTCCTCTTGACCCTCTGCTGCCTGATTCATATGTCAGGCTTGAGAAAAAGCTCAACTACACCTACGGTATCACACCCATAAAGAAGTTAGCTTTTGCCTTTACAAACCATGCGTTTTAAAGGCAGGGATAAACTTGTTCTTGAGCTACCCAGTTCGATTTTCTCACTCGAGCCCCGTTCTGTCCAAGTTTGCTGCTAACAGCCTGTACCTACACTTGCATTACAAACTTATACACTTGCATTACAAACTCACCACTGAAAATCACTTTCCAACTGTCCAGAACGGCTGTACACAGCTTATGATACGAGAATAGCAAGAATGGTTGCTTCTTCAAGCAAAAAACTAACGCTAGCTTTGCTGGCTGATCACCACGTGGCGAAGGGGGGTCTTTGCATTTTGCAATTTTCTAGTCCGCATTTCAGCGCGCGTATCTCTGAGACTTGCTTGAGTACACGCTTAGTTTCTGCATATATTGTAGCCCTATTCCAGTGCTTTCGAATGGTACCTGTTTCATGCAGCTCAGGGGGGGAGGGGGGGGGGGGGGGGAGGGGGGGGGGCGAACAAAAACGTGCCACCAAAAACTGCACCCCTGTCACACGAGGTGCGATCGAACCGTCCGTAAACAACGGCTTCCCTACATGAAGCGGTATGAAGCTGGAACTTGAAACGTTGGATCTCGATAGTAGACTCATCGGCCTATAAAACCGCTGGCAAAGTAGGCGCCTACAGCTTCTTGTTTGTTGGCAAGAGACTTTGAAAACTCACCGTAAGACAAGGTGCCGTTAATTAAACGCTGGAATGCACCTGCGTTTTAACTTCCTGCTTTTTCAATAATCCCCGTATACTTGTCACTGGCGGAACGACTGAGGTGCAGTGGCCTTGTGTCATCCATTTATGAGGATGTACTACCATTTCAAAGATCTATGTTTACAACTCACGCTTGTATTGCTGGCTATTGCTGACATGCATATTTGGCTGAACATTTGCAAGACCTCTTCCACTTTAACAGCCTGGTCTCTCATTTGAGAGGATGCTCCTCTCATTACAGCAGGCTGCAAAAATGAACAAATAGGGTATCAAATGCTGTACTATATACCAGATATCAGTCATCTATTTAAGTTGATATGTAACATGCCTCTTTAACTGCTGAAAGTCTCAGTTCTGCTTCTGGCTATATATATCAGTGATGGTAATGGGAAAATAAGGAATCTGAAATACTGTGTTCAATAAAATACAAACTCTACCATTGATAACTCACTAAATTCTGTATGATATCAATTTGACTGGCAAGTTGAAATAGGTGGTTTTGCTCAGCCTCTTGCAGTGCCAACTCCTGTTATAAATAAAAGCACACAACAGGACTGGTAACTTCATCTGAGCACAAACTTGTCACGGCTATTGAAAATGTACAATAATGGGTATCAAAAAAAGATCACTGCAAAGTTCAATGTTCCATACTCAAGATGTAATCCTGCATTGTTAAGCTGGTTTCTCTTCACCCTTATAGAATGTTAACCCTCTGAACCCGGTGGCCATATATATATGGTCTCATTGAACTTCCCGTCGACATGGCGACCATATATATATATATATGCTCACGACAAGTTTGTGCGCTTTCCACGAAAAGCTAAGAAGCTTAACGAGATTTGAAGGTAGGCCCCTCCATGATAAGTGCTAATGAGGCTAGGTCACACCTTTTGACTGAAATCATCATCTGGAAAGACAGGAAAAGGCGGTACCTATTCGTGGGTGATCGTCGATGAACTGAGTGCTGCCAAACACGAAGCTTTTTCTCGCCCACAGGGAGAAAGCGTTCTCCATATTTCACTTGAGGTAGGAGCAATAGCTTCAAATAACTTGCAAATCGTCTGTTTTTGTCTGGGCTGTGGGTATCAGGTGAGAAAATCGGTACCGTTTCCAACCATTCAAAGCTAAGATGCGTAGTCAGCACAAAGTGGCTTCAAACAAGTGGAAATTGCTTACTAGGCACTTATTAGCCATTTAAATAAACTAGTTCAGCCTATTTACACCCTATCTACACAAATCAAGCCGTTGGTGCAGCCAAGGACTTGTTAGCACCCTTGTCACTTTGGACTGTTCGACTTGATAGCGCTGGTAATACAACTTCCGGGTTAATAAACTGTCATGAATAAAATTACTTCTGCATTCAAAGGGTTAACACCCAAGGCCTTGGTGATTTGGCCTAGTGCCTTGTGGCATACAGGGTGCATGCATAGATATGGACCTATTCATACTTCAATTCTGTAGCCTCGTTCCCAGGCTCTCCCCTTGCCCCGACAAAATAAAAACGGAAGGGGAGAGCCTGGGACCGATTCGCACGTGATATCACGGCACGACGACTTTGCACTAACCATTAAATAACCTGAAACGTCACTCACTTGAAGACCACGAAGGAACTGCAACGTTGTCACAATAAGTTTCAACGTCTCTGTAATATACTATTGTGTTACATACAATTTACAACAAAGGCAGTTAGGAATGACAGTGGTGATGAAGCGGGGGCATCCATTGCGTCCATAGACAGAAAGACAACCGTATACAGACTGAAGCTGGTAAAATTATGTTGTTTGAAAAACGCATACCAAGCTGTCCATTGCAACATGCTCCCGTATTTCACTGACCTACCTTCAGCTGTGAGTTCAAGGCGTTATAGTAGCAGAACAGTGAGTTTAGTTGGAAATGACCTGTACGGATTAAATCATCTCAAACTCGGATTCAATATTTGCAAGATATGCTGGGTTTTTGCTCAACGGGTTGTCAAAATTACATGTAGCCAAGCAGTATAGTTATCACCAGATATAGATGATCATACGTGCTGACAAATTGCAGCCATTTCTCCGGTCAAGGAAGCTACTATGGCTACACTAAAACTAAATCCCTGGCACTTATGAGTATCGATTATGCATGGCCCTTACCTGAAGCAAACTTTACTGTGCGCAATTTGTACTGTCTGTGAGTAGCCTGCCCTCGTCTGTCATGGTCCGCAGTTACCATGCGTGTGTTAACTTGAGTCATCTTAGCTCCGGTGTTCCACGTGATATGGGGCGTCCTCAAATCAATGGATGTCAAGATGGAGCTCTCATGTTTAATGAACAAGTCAGTGTCTTAGGGGGAGCCCTATACCACTAGGGGGAGGCCCAGATCACTAGCGATTTGAGGCCCTGGGGGTCCCCATATCCCTAGTGATTTGGGTACAGGGCCCCCCATATCGCAGGGGGCCTCATATCAATGCCGACACTGCGCTCTGGCAGTAGCCCTTCACCGACAGCAGGCTGGCATGAGACTATCCGAGGACGTTCAGTCTTCGTGAAATATTTAAATGCACTCATTTAAATATACGGTATATGGCCACAAGCAAGCAAGCAAGCAAACACACACATGCAATGCAGTCCTGCTAGTGTGGGGCTCACTCAGGCTCATCCCAATTATTTGGGTATGCTAAAAAAAATCCTCGTCTTCAGGGGAGTACCTCGTGGTACAGTTGTGGTGTGGCACAGTCATGTGTGGCTCCTTTTCTGTCATATGAAATATTATTGTTTGGTTAGTGAAGGTGACAAAGGCCAAGAAAAGGTTCATTAGCAACTTGAAGTGTGCAGTAAGTTGATGGATATTTAAGTAATACCACTTGGGAGCTTAAAATCGTGCAAATCTACTCACGTACACCTATTCAAGCTTTATTACTGAGCAGTGTTTTCAGTTGATTCATGCTTAAATGAAGAGAAGGTTATCTGTTACCAACTTGAGCTCAGATAATAACTTAGTGATGTTACAACTGAATGCCACTGGAGCATTCAATCCAAACATCGGCAAGTTATTTTTTGAGCTCAAGTTGGTAGCAGATAACCTCTTCATTTATGCAGAAGTCAACTGAGAAAACACTGAAAATGATTCATCCTTCTTCATCTTGCGTAGACTCTCTTCATATTGTGCAGATTCTCCATGAAGATTTCCAGCTAAGGCAGTTAAGCTCACCAATTTTGCAATTACTGGCATGTTGCCCTGGTAATACTAAGCTACTAACCTCTAGTTTTGTTATGTACTTTGTCTCCAGCAGCAGGTTTTCGCAGACCATTTGTGACCCGCTGAGCGAAAACCCGGCACATTACGCATTTTATAAAAATTGAGATAAGACCATAAATCGGTATACCAATGTGTAATTGTGCAGCAGGAAAAAAATGGAAGCAATCGGTTGCTTGGTTCCCGAGCTACAGAGTGAAATGCGTAGCGGATGCAGAATGCAACTTTTCAAGAAAACGCAATGTTTGTACGTTGCTACGGTAAGTTTTAATGTCTCTGTATACTAATGTGTTATGTAATTTTACACGTGTTCTAGTAAAAAAGCAGCTTGGAAGTCAGCAAAGACAGTTGGGAAAGACATCACGCTGAACTATGAAGCCTGGCTCTGTTACTATAACGACGATATAAGCTCGAACTCACAGGCAGGCCAGTGAAATATGGCAACGCGTTGCTACGTATGGACAGCTTGTACGGGTTTTTCAAAAAACACGATTTAACCAGCTTCCAGTCAGTATACGGTTGTCTTTCTGTCCATAGACACAATGTAAGCCCCCGCTTTTATAACCACTACAGTGCAAGCCCCCTGTGACACGTTGATGCAATAATCCGAGTTTAGCTGGGAAACTACCTGTACGGATAAAATTGTCTCTAACTCAAATTCAATATTTGTGCAAAGTGCCAGGTTTTCGCTCAGCGGGTCACATTTTACCATTTTTGTGTGTACTAGTATGCACCAAAATTATAAGTTTTACAAGGAATAGTATTGTTTTGTTGGTAGTACACTGAAAAAACTACTTGGTTAAAGTAACCTCACAGTGGTTACTCCAGTTTCAAGGTTCATTGAACTCGTGACTATATGCTATTTACACAATGTAACCACCATTCCACCATCCTATCCACAATTCCATCAAGCTTTATTGAAGCTAAGAGCTAGCACAGACACTTGTCTGCTAGCTAATGCACATGCATACCACTTTTATGGTCCATCTGGTGGCTATTATCCGGTTCAATAACTATCCATCATCCCCCTCACAATGCTACCACAGACAAGTGTCTGTGGTAGATCTTTGCTTCTCAATGAAGCGTGATGAAATTGTTATAGGGGACAATGGATGGTGATATGTTTGTGAATTCTCCTAATAGCTAGTACTTACATGTTCAGTGAACCCTGAAACTGGAGTAACCACTCAGAGGTTGTTTTAACTAAGTACTTTTTGCAGTGTAGCAAATCAATGCTGTTCTCAGAACGATTAAGGCGGGCTTAACTTTATTATTCGTAACGCGGAAGTACGCGAGGATATTGTAATAGTTTACGTAAACTGAATGGCTGCCGAGTGTAAGCTGCTTAACTTTGTCATCGTTATTCTGACCGTTAGTATTTTCTCTATAGCTTTGTTTTAGCGCTGATTATGAAGTAGGTTTGTCCGAATTTCAGAAGGTATATCACTGAGACCGAGAGCCGCGTGTTTCTGCGAGCAGAAGACAGAAGTAATGCTCAAGTCATTTCGAGCGACGATGACCAATCGTCTTTGGCGGTTTATGAGGAACACTTGCCAGCCTTGGAACCAAGATCTGATGGCTTTTCTGAGTACAGGAGTTGAAGTTGTTATAACCAGGTGGCATTTGTGCTGTTAATGCTGTGCTGAGAAAGCCTTAACTTTTGAAAGTTAGGGACCACCCAATAAGCTCCAATTTATACCTATTTTCGATTATATATCAGCCGTAAAAAGGAAAGCTAGCTGTCTCATGCCACCTGGTTTCCGTTAGACCATGACTTATAGTAATAGTCCTTATAATGGCTTAGCTCTCAGGCTACGTCTTCAGTTCCACATTTTGCTGTATTTATTGCTACAAACGGCTTGTTTACAGGAGTGCAGCTGCTGTTAATTAGTTGCCATGACAACAACTTGTTTTCATTTACAGAATTGGGAAGCATCATTGTTGTCATTGTTACAAACCCCATGTTCATACTGCAATGGGTTCATGAGAATTTTACAGATAAATATACCACGTAAAAAGTTGATTGGTATATAATTTATATGTATATAGGCTGCCTTAACCCTTTGAACACGGAAGTAATTTTATTTATGACAGTTTATTAATGCGGAAGTTGTTCTATTATCAGCGTTATTAAGTCAAATTGTCGAAGTGACAAGTGTGCTAACAAGCCTTTGACTGCACCAACAGCTTGATTTGTGTAGATAGGGTGTAAATAGGCTGGACTAAATGGCTAATAAGTGGCTAGTAAGCTATTTCTACAGTGCTCCAAAGCAAGAGAGCAAAACTTTTGAAAATTTTTCAAATTATATAGTAAAGCCCTCCTATCATCTTATTTACACATATAAACGGTACAAATCATCGTTATTTGCACGTACACGGCCTGCGCTGTGAGTTTTAGCTTCTCTATATACTTGCCATACTTAAGAAGAGCCATTGTGACATCACAGATAATTTGTGATGTCACAGATGTGCACTAAGATGCCAAAAAACGATCAGCCAGTAGGGTTGGGCGGATTATGCTCCATTTTTTACCCATTATGCTATTCCAATATGCTCAAAATTGTACCAATTATGCTTATAATTATGCCCAAAATTTGCCTATTATGCTCAAACTATGCCCATTATTTCAGGAAGGAACAAACTTGTATGTTCAAATATTGAAACAGGATGGCAGTTCATCGACCATTGTAGTCACCCCGTTCCGCAAGAGTGGGTGTGGCCACGCTAACATCATGGAAAGTTCAATGTAGATCACCAGACTCTGCGATTGTTCCCTCACTTCGCCGCTTACCAACAGGGCATGGGACGAGATACTTCACGGTCTGGGACGAAACTACCAGTCTACCACAGACACATTATGCTCAAAATGTACCTATTATTCCCGCATAATGCTCAATGCTTTCTGGTACCTATTATTCCCAAAATTATGCCAGCATAATCCGCCCAACCCTATCAGCCAGCTAGAATTTCTCGTATTCGAACCAAGTATTAGCTACAAGTTCGATTAACTAGGCTTCGTGGAAAATGTGGCAAGCTCAACTACAACCGGTTCTTCTCAGAGCCAACTCACAACTTCCTTGATCACCCCAGCAACCAGGAAGTGAGTCCTCGGAGTCAAACAGTACTGCACAATGTCAGCAACGTGCGCTCTACCACGAGAAACTGTAAGGTTTTATACTCTGCACCTAGAGCCAGCGAACGCAGATCAATGAAGACAGCAGCCATACTATTCACTTAGCCACGCGTTGTGGTTGATGACATCATGAAAGGATCGCCCACCCATGATACGTCACTAAAATAGCTGAAAGTTACTATTTCCACGCAAAAGTGCCCATACCTTCCAGGAAGGTTTCTATTCTAAGAAAAGTACTTGAAGCAAAACTTTAACCTATCTAAAAGCCATCTTTCATGTAAATCCTGTTAACTTGGAGTTTCGTGGCTCTACTATGCTAAACACTTTTGCCCCTCAAAAATCAGTTTTTATAGATTTTCTTGACAATGCTTGGGAGTGAAGCCTGTTGACTACCCTCATAATAAACTTCCAAGTAAAGGCTACTTTCACACCGCATCTGCACACTTAACTTCAAGAAGCAGGGCTAAACTATGCTAAACACTTTTTCTGAATGGGCTGACTGTTGGCAGCCATATTGATGAGGAGACATCACATGACACTTAATTAATTTAGGGGAAGCATAACAAGTGTTGAACCATTCCTTTTATGTACTTTGTAAACACATTTGACGTTTGTATCAAGCTCTGCAGCTAAATGTTTCCAAAATTGAAAGTTTTGCTCTTTTGCTTTGGAGCACTGTACCTGTTCGAAGCCATTTTGTGCTGACTATGCATCGTAGATTCAAGCGGTTGGAAACGGTGCCGATTTTCTCACCTGATACCCACAGCCCTGACAAAAACAGCCGATTTACAAGTTATTTGAAGCTATCACTCCTACCTCAAGTGAAATATGGAGAACGTTTTCTCCCTGTGGGCGAGAAAAAGCTTCGTGTTTGGCAGCCCCCAGTTCATTGACGATCACCCACGAATAAGTACCGCCTCTTCCTGTCTTTCCAGACGATGATGTAAGTCCAAAGGTGTGGCCTAGCTTCATTAGCACTTATCATGGAGGGGCCTACCCTCAAATCTCATTAAGCTTCTTAGTTTCGCGCGGAAAGCGCACGAACTTGTCGTGAGCATATATATATGGTCGCCGCGAGGACGGAAAGTTTAATGTGACCATATATATATGGTCACCGCGTTCAGAGGGTTAACTGTTCTGAGTCCCATTTCTTGCATAGGTACTTTTCCCTCATGTAAACACCCCATAGCAAGTGTCTTCTGGGCATGCTTTTAGTGAGCATTTGGTTTACCTCTGTCGTCAAGTGAGTTCGTAAACTTATACACATGACAACAACTTGTTTTCATTTACAGAATTGGGAAGCATCATTGTTGTCATTGTTACAAACCCCATGTTCATACTGCCATGGGTTCCTGAGATATTTAAAGTTAAATTCACCATGTAAAAACTTGATGAGTGTATCATTTCTACGTATGTTTTAGCCTGCCTTAACCCATTACACCCGATAGCGGCCAAATGCGCCCGTGAAATTTCTTGTCCGTTACACCCGATAGCGGCCAAATGCGCCCGCACTTCGCTTCCGCTATTTATCGTGATCGCTGCGCCTTTTTGGACTTGGAGTTAGTTATTACGTTTAACAGGAAGTCAATCAAAGCAGAATTAGCTGCGGTGTCCTATAGGGACTTCCCCTCAAAATCGCGTTCGCAGTTTGCCTGCCGATCGTAGTTTGCCACAGTACAGCTTATATCCACACGCTACTTGTTCTATCGTCTATATACTATCCAATCGTGTCAGAGACAGTTGAAACGTACCTTCGCTGAAACTGTCTGCCAACTTTTGCCATGTATTATCGGTCATTTTCAGGTACACAGCGGGTACCTACGTTTCCACCGTTGTAGCTTCTTCGGACTTCACTAGCAGGTCTTCTAACTACGTTCTGAGTAAAGCAGGTTTGTTTTCAACTAAGCTAAGCCTAACTATCATTGCCTGAACTCAGCTATTTTACAAGATATAACGCAATGAATCAACACTTCACAAAATCGCCATTTTTTATTAGCTTCTCTCATAACCACAAGATCGATTTCTGCGCATGCGCGTAGGGGTTAAAGGGTTAACTGTTCTGAGTTGCTAACAGTGCATGTTTTGTGTGCCATGACAAACCATTAATCAGCAAATTATGCATTGCTCACTCAGTCTTGTCCCACGATGATGCACAGATCATCTTAGCAACTCATTTAGCTGTAACTGGCCCACTCATTAAGATACAAAAACCTCATCGAATTCAGCCAAAAAATGCCCAACATAATTCAGCTACAAACGCACTACCCAATTTAGCTATCCACAAAGTGGGGCTTAATGTGTATGTGGAAAACAGGAACAATGATGTGCTGTTCCTCACTTGACACAACAATGCCCATGGATCATAGTGCATTTTTGCATTATATCCTCTGAACGCGCAGTGCTCATGATACGTCTGGTCATCGGACAATTTCCGACAAAATGTCCGGCCCAGGAAGAAAGCGTGCTGCTTGTTCTGATGACGATCCTCTGCCCAAGAAGTGGGGTGTCTCGGCAAAAACGGTGGAAAAGTGGAACGCCGAGAATGATAAAGCTCTGAGCACATCTACTTGGCTGAAGTATGACAAGGCAGATCGCGAATATGTGGCTACGCTGAAGTGCTCCGTGTGCATCGAGTTTCAAGACAAGCTACGCAGTATGCGCAACTACAGCAATGCGTTTATCGGCGGATCGAAGAACCTGCGAGCTTCTAGTTTCAAGGACCACGCTGCAAGTGACATGTTTGCACGAGCAACGCTGTTGTTGAAGAAGCAGAGCTCTAGCGATGTTACTGAATACGCTCCAATAGCGAAGGCCCTACACACACTTGATTCCGATGCCGAGGGAAAGCTCAAGCGTAAATTCGACATTGGTTTCTTTATTTCCAAGGAAAATTTGGCATTTGCAAAGATAGGAGTGCTGTGCGAGCTTGAAGAGAGGCATGGGGTAGACTTGGGCCAGGGCTACAAAAATGATAAGGCATGTGCCAGTTTTTTAGACTACATTGCGGACGAGCAACGGCAGATTTTGGTAAGTGCATTGGCAGGAGTCAAATTTTTCAGTTTGCAGGGTGATGGCAGCACCGATGCTGGCAATGTAGAGGATGAGCTTTTCCTTGTGTTGTACTTTGATCCGCATGCCAAGGATGGGAAGGTGCATGTACATGATAGGTTCCTCACTGTTAGGCAACCCAAGAGTGGCAATGCTGAGGGTTTGTTTGAGTGTTTTAAGAATGCTCTTAGCCATGTGGGTCTTGCAAACTGGGAAGACAAGCTGGGTGCGATGGTACCAGTGTTAATATAGCAGCTGGTGGGCTGAGAGGCTACCTAGAGCAGTCTGTGCCTTGGGTTGTTGTATTTTGGTGTCTTGCACATAGGCTGGAGCTGTGTTTGAAGGACGCTCTTGGTGCAACACTTTTTTCTTCTATTGATGACATGTTGATGAGGGTATATTACCTATATGAGAAATCTCCCAAAAAAAGTGTCGTGACCTGAGGATGCTGTGATTGAGCTGAAAGCGTGCTTAGAACCAACAGACATGCCCACTGGTGGTGGCAACAGGCCTCTTAGAGCCTGTGGTACGCGCTTTGTAGCTCACAAGGTGGCTGCATTGGAAAGGCTAATCAACCACTTCGGTACTTACCTGAATCATCTAGCCATTTTGTCTGAGGATCCCAGTCAAATCCACCGATAGGCAGGAACTTAAGGGCTATCTTCTGCAGTGGCGTAGTGCTAAAATGCTTTTTGGCTGTGCTTTGTTCCATGATCTGTTAAAGCATGCTGCTATTCTCTGCAAGGTCCTACAGGATGATGAATTCTGCATAGTGGGGGCAATTGAGGCCATTCTGAAACAAGCAGAGCCATTGAGAAACTCACTGCCACCTCATTCGATGACCTACCTACAGTGAAGAAGGTTAGCTCAAGAATTGAGCACAGTGAAGGTGGTAGTACTACCTATCAGGGAGCTGAGCTTACCAAGCATGAGGAAGATGTAGCTTACCTAAAGTCACACAAAGATCAGTACATGACTTCCATTCAGGCCTGCCTAAAAGATCGTGTAAAAGCACAGAATACTGATTTGCTCACCTATGCCTTAACCATTCTTGCTCCTAAAGGCATAGGCGCCTGCAGAGCTGTGTGGGTACCCGGGCAAGACTTGGCTATGCAGCATTTGAAAGCGTATTTTGTGACTACACCCACTGTACGCTATACGTACATCTGTGCATGCGTAAGCACGCACAGACCACATGTCTTCGTGTCCGGTCCTAGTTCCTCGCATGATTCGAAATAGCCCGGGCAATGCCCGGGTATGCCCAGGCCTACAGCCGCCTATGCCTAAAGGGTGGCCGGGAGAAAACGGAAGATGCTTCTTTTGGATATGAAGCTTTGGACAGCCTCAGCACTAGGTTTAAGGTTCCTTTAGAGAAGGCTGAGGTTGACTGCTCTCTTTTACAGGAGGAGTGGGATGACATGGTGGATTATGCTAGGTGATATCTCAATCTTGTCTAGGAAGAGTACCAAGTTGTGTGGTGGAAGCTCTTCAATGCAGTTGATGCCAAAAAGTGGAGCAACATTCTGTCATTGGTAGAGCTGCTCTTCTGTCTCCCCATGGCCAATGGTCGTGTAGAGAGGATCTTTTCTCAGCTAAAGCTGATCATGACAGAGAGACGTACATGTCTTGGGATAGACAGGCTAGACTCTTTGTTACGGATTGCTGCAGATGCACCTCCACTCTCAAAGTGGGATGCTAGTGGTGCTGTGCAGCGTTGGTGGGGAGATAAGAAGCGCCGAAAAGTAAAAGACACACGAGCACCCCCCAAAACGGAGAGAGAAGGCTTCTGAGGATGATTCAGACAGCAATTAACCATGAAGATCTGCATACCGTAACCTTAGATGACTGGGAATCCTGGATTCTATAAGCATGACTGAGACTGAGTAGTTCATGACATCATGTACCCTTATTGCATTATTATTAATACATATCTCTTTCCTGAATACAAAATCTGTAATGGGTAGAGAAAACGTACGTATCAGACCATTACTGATGAATGTCAGATCAATTTTAGTTATGTTCTGACATCGTGTCAGAACAACTTTAGCATGTTATCGTGAGCACTGAATGCGCTGACCATATATATATATGTTCACGACAAGTTCATGTGCTTTCCGCGCGAAGCTAAGAAGCTCAATGAGATTTGAGGGTAGGCCCCTCCATGATAAGTGCTAATGTGGCTAGGCCACACTTTTGACTGAAATCATCATCTGGAAAGACAGGAAGAGGCAGTATGTATTTGTGGGTGATCGTCAATGAACTGAGGGCTGCCCAACACGAAGCTTTTTCTCACCCACAAGGAGAAAGTGCTCTCCATATATTACTTGAGGTGGGAGTAATAGCTAAATAACTTGTAAATCGGCTGTTTTTGTTGGGGCTGCGGGTATCAGGTGAGAAAATTGGCACAGCTATGATGCATAGTCAGTACAAAAACTAGGTACTTATCAGCCATTTAGATAAACTAGTCCAGCCTACTTACACCCTATCTACACAATCAAGCCGTTGGGTGCAGCCAAACACTTGTTTAGCACGCTTGTCACTTCAACAATTTAACTTCATAACAGAACAACTTCAGTGTTAATAAACTGTCATGAATAAAATTACTTCTGCATTCAAAGGGTTAACACATGTAAGTGTCCACAGGATGAACACAAGTGCTAGTTTTCTTCCTAAAATCTTGCATAATTACGATATGAAGTTGTACACTTGAGGTATAAAACTGAATATATTGGGTACTTACTGGTCCACCTCTTGCATCCAGAAGCATCTTGGCAGCTGCATAGTTTTCTGCACGTACTGCAATGTCAACTGTTCTCCTTAGCTGAAAGTATATAGGTAGAAACATGACTTACTCAAACAAGTAGGGAAGTAATGATACTTATCAGCTAACAGTGGGAGGGTTGCATAAGTCATTGCACATATACAGATTAGCCTTGTACCCAGGCCGTGTGGGAGGAGAAAGACGGCCTGGTATCGACTACTTGCGGATGTGCGACCATTTCCACTATATTTCCGTAACATTGTAATGTTTACATAGATTGTACACATGCAATAATATACAGGCAAGATATTCGATAGTATACGTAAAAATCTGAAAAAAGAGCTACAACAAACAACGCACACTCACGCCGTTAAATTTGGCAATCGTGAGTGACCCCAACGGCAAAACTAACAAGATAACGGCGTAGCTACCCCGCCCTGTACCCAACTCGCTTTGTTTACAGTCAAGCACGCAAATGTCAGCACCTCATAGCGTACTGACTTACCGAAACTACGTAGTTGGTAGCCTCAAGAAATCATCTTTGCCTTCGTATACACGGCAATTATTCTCTACATAGAGTTGAAGGTAATTCAACTGGCAAACGGCTGTATCTGTATGTATTTTACTGACAATTTCCAAACGTAAATGGATTCCCAGGTTTTTCTGGGAATGATCGCGCATGCACAAGCAGTCGATACCAGGCCGTCTTTCTCCTCCCACACGGCCTGTGTACGAGGCTAATATACAGATATGTACAATGCTGATGAATGCCATGTTAATTAGATTTGATTATTTTGTGTTTAAAGTTGTCAAAAGATGTTAACCTCTACTTCCAAAATTAATCAAGAGCTGAAAACCTGGGTGGACTAATCCATCTCCTTTTACGTACTTTGTAAACACGTTTAATGTATAGCTATGTCAAGCATTACAGCTGAAATTTCCCAAATCAAAAGCTTGATCTCTTGCTTTAAAAGTAGTGTACATAGCTAATACAAGAAATATACAATAGGCATCTTACCCCATATATTGACTTGTCAATGCCTTCCACCTCAAGGAGAAACTTGATCATGTGGTGCTGCCTGCATATTATAGCAAACCCAATAGGAGGGACTGTGTCCTATAGAAAATGACAAGAACCCTACATTCAGTGGAGCAACTACATTATACAGTGGAAATTGATTTCATGTCGTTAGAGTACTGCACGTATCGTGTTATCTTAGTACAAATAAAAGTAGCAATGGGTCAATTTGAAGAACAATATGAAGAGACAGTTTTCTGTTGAGCTCGGAAAATAACTTGTCGACGCTTTAACTGAATGCTCCAGTCATGATCAGGGCAAAATTACCTTAATCCACCCATGGATTAGTTTTTTTTTTGTTACATTTACATGTGTCATGAATACATAACTACTTCTGCAAGTTCGTTCATAAATTTAGTATTTTGAAGAAGCTTTATTCATTATCAACCACACTAATGAAATGAAATACAGTATGTTGAACACTATAAGCTAACAGTGCTATCCACTAAAAATGTTATAGGGGATAACATAACACGAGTGGTGCAGGTAGCATTTATCACCGAAAAAAGTGGTGCAGCTGGTATCCACTTTAACTGTTACACTGGGTGTTGAAACATCATGCAAAGTGACATCATCAAGTTGAAATCGGACAAGTAATGTCTTAGAGCAAAAATGCTTTTATTACACATCCTAATCACTTACTGAACATAGATAATTAACATTTGCTCCACTATTGACCAAAAGTTCAGCAACATCTCGATACCCTCGGGCACAGGCTGAAGCCAAAGGTGTTTCTTCATGACTTCCACCTATACCTTCACGTTGCTGGAGAAATAAGTTAAGATCCACGGATTAATTTTTGGTTATCATGTCCAATGACATTTACATAAGCACTTCACTACTTTTGTAAGTTCTTTCATAAATTTAGTACTTTGTTGAAGCTTCATTCATTGTTCCACACTAATGATAAGCTAACAAGGCATATTCAATACACTTTGCGTACAGCACACAATTGGCCATGCAGTAGAATTCAATAGAAACAGTCAAGGTAAAAGTATCAGAGCAGCATCATGACCATGAGGTTCTTTTAGTGAAACTGACTTTGTGACATAATATGATACAATAAAGTTAACAGTGTACATACTTCTTTAGTGCAAATATACTAGGTCATTGATATTTCCACTCCAGTGCAGTAGACTGTTACTAATCCAAACAGCCTTGTACCAACAACACAGAAATATTTGCTCAGATTGGTGGATTTGTCTAAGGTAATGAAAGTTTCATAATTTGTACCATACATAGATCACTTGATGACTAGACAATGTGGTTAAACAACTCTATAGCTTGATAGTTTGCATGGGATCTTTTACAGCTGATGCCTTATTGCTGAAAGGTTCCGAGCCAAGTATACACTGCATGTAATTGTACAAATAAAATTATTAAGTTAAACCCTTTAGGGCCCATAGTAGATATAACTGCACAATTTACATTGTAGCATTTGTGGTTTTTCGCTCGGCAACAATGTTGGAAAACAAGTGACTGAAAAAAAGGGCATGATAAAATGCTGATCATCCAATCAAGCAGTTGCTCCAGTGCAGAGAGGCTTCCAGTAGCTGCTGTTTGGGTGCAGAGAGGTTTCCAGCAGCTGCTGCTCAGGAGCAGAGAGGCTCGCAGTGAGAATATCGATTTAATGGAAATGCTTATCTTGTCTTCATTTCATGCATACCTCCAGTGGCATAGGCCACACCTGGGTCGCCCGGGCAACTTCAAGTTGGCTCTGGGCCTGGGCAATTGTGTCCAGATCGCACGTGCCTCCTGCCGAGGTGCGGTCTGGGCATGAGATAGTGTGGACTGTAAATAGAATCACGAAAATTATGTTAAACTTCGACATAACGCTCCTAGTGTCAATCAAACTCAACAAACCTACTGCACTCCAAGTGTGAAAAAGACAGTTTGGGACAATATGTACTCATCACTCTTCACCGTGGCCTGGCATGCTCACAAGCAAGCATGCTGAAGGGGCGTGGCCTGCACAAATAGTCATACCTGAGCAAATTTGGGATCCTGGCTACGCCACTGCATACCAGGAATAACACTCCCGTTTTGAGTTCCTATACACTCCTCTCCAACAGCAAAGCAAATACCAGCACCCAACAGTCATACCACAATGAGAAAATAAGTGTAATTACGCAGTTTTGATTAGCAAGTATCTACTGTATCAAACAAAATTTCAAGGGCTTAGCCTTTTCTGAGAGATTGACAAGTAGCTAATGTACATTACTAAAATTTGCTTGCGCTCCACAAATAATATCTACACAATTGGTCAGACTAGACTCTTGGACCAAGCCACCAAACTCAGTATAGTACATTCAACCTCACATGTGTAGTCCCATTTGTAAGTTGGGACAAAAAACAGTATATGTGGCAGTCCCAAACAGAAATTGAATATTATTCCATCTCGTATTTTGAGGGCGTCAGGTGATGCACTCGAAATACGAGACGGAATAATATTTGATTTCTATCCGGGACTGCCACATATCCTTTAAAATTAGTTCCTTACCCGTGTGCAATTAACATTTGCTCCTCCTTTCTTTATTAGCAATTGTACCATCTCATAAGCATCCTTTGAAACTGCTGCAGCAAGCGCTGTTGTGCCATCCTGAGGAAGAATGTATTTTTTGTATGAGCACCACATTCTAAACTCAGTAAACAGAACCCACTTACCACGTCTGCAAGGTTGACATTAGGATTACAATCCAGAAGAACCTTTACAATCCCTGGGTGGTTGCAGAGGCACGCCTGTAACAGAGCAGTGCTTCCATCTCTCTGCAACGGGGTAATTAATGTCAATATCTTTCCTCTTTGATGAATTTATGATTAATTGATAGTGCTGTCAGTTATATGTACTGAGTTACCCCATCTTTTATATCAATGTTTGCACCATAGTTCAGAAGATACTCCACCAGCTTGGTGTTCCCATTAGCACTAGCGGAAATTAGTGGCTTATCATTAACCTGCACAAAATAGACAAACATGTATCAAACTGCTGATATCACTACTGTATGCAGATTTGCAGAGCACAAACATTTGGGAGACCATCAACTCTGGCATCATGAGTGAGTAACATCAAAGCTGCCTGGGAGCAAATATCACCAGACTGGCAAGCCACCATTAGAGGAGTAACACCATTCTGTATAAATTTAAAAAACAACAGTTAATGTGAAGGGGGCAGTGGACTACCCCGGGAACTGAGCCTGAGCAAGCAGCACACCACAACTTTAGTATTAGTTTACCATGAAAAACAGACCATGTATGTAGCAAGGCTTGTCAGCCAGAGCAGCCACATAGGCATCAGCTACTTAAGCTTCACACTCAGATCATGATCTGAATCCCTTCCATGTATAAGGATCATTCCAGTATAACCCTTTACATGAAATGGCTTCTGTCAACCACTATGCATAAAATCTGAGCAGCTTGCCTTAACAGTCTGTCATAATATAGCTCAGGTAGCTTACAAAGGGAAAAGGAAGTTACCATGCCTGCTAATTCAGTTTCAGTTGTGTTCACTTCAGGCCTCTTGCCGACGTGCAAGCAGTATTCCTGTACTCTTTCAATAAGCTGTGTGAAGTAGCTACATGTGGTCGTGGACATTCAACCTTTGTGAAATACTTGCTTCAATAACCAGTAATACTTAGCAATAGGGGTAGAGTAAGTTAGCAATCATCGGACGACAGGTATATTCGGACACTCAAACGCGGAGGGAAAACTGCGTAAACATTCGGCGATACCACAAGACTGTAGCTGAGGTACGTGGTACCTGGTGTACCAAAAATGACGCCCGCGCATTGTTTCCTGTTGGTGCTAGAAGCGATAAAATGGCCGTCTGAAAAACATCAATATTCGGAAAAGTGTATGTATTTTCAGACACTGTTGTTTGTGCCTTCTCTGAAGCTGCTTTTGGAGAGATTTTAGCATCGATACGATGCCCCAAGACCTCCCCAATTCGCAATATATTTTGGTAGCGGTAGCTGCTTTGAACACTCAGGGGCGCAGCTGAACATGGACCAGTCCAATTCGATCGATATCGGACGGTGAAATTTGTCATTTCTTGCTGTGTTGTCTCCAAACAAGTTGAAGTCTCCACCATATTAGCATCAGTAGAATCTACAGGCTCTTGGCTACATGCTGGTACTTGTCCGGTGTTTGTGCGTTGAGTAGTTCTCGAGATATTGCACGATATCGTTTGAACTCACCTATTTATGCTGCACATAAATCAACCAGCGTAGTTTATGGAAAGAAACATGAAATATATTTATATCTCGAGAATTGGAACGCGGGTACCCGCACTGTACCTGAAAATGACCAATAATACACGGCAAAAGTTGGCTGACAGTTTCAGCGACGATACGTTTCCACTGTCCCTGCCACAATTAGATAGTCACACATTCAATTGAACCAGTAGCGTGTGGCATATAAGCTGACTGTGGCCAACTATGATTGACAGGCAAACTTCGAACGTGACCTACTCCTCCGCTGTTGCTCATCAATACACAGCATTACTCACTCTTCCTTATCAAGGATGTCTTCCATCCTGCGAGCTACACAGTAGATCACTCGCTGTCGGGGGTACAGGCGCATGCGATCTTGAGATTGCGCACACGTGGCTTACGCAATCTCGAGATTGCGCACATGTGTTACGCATCTCGAGATTGCACACACGTGTTACGCAATCTCAGGATTCTGAGAATGCACAACGCATCTCGAGATTACACAAATTCTCAGATTGCACGGAACATATACGTACCTTGTTTGCCTGGTCCACAGATGTTCCATTATTCACAAATGCTGTTATTACTAGTGATGCTACTTCAGGTTTCTTGAGAGTTTCCTTATGGTGAAGGCAGCAATTGTCCATCTGAATATTAACAAGCATAAATCTTGCCTCAGTTGGAAATATTTGAAAAAAATAGAGAAATGTAAAAAGCCCAGCAATCTGCCAGGTGTGTTACTGAAGCATTTAGTACCACCTGTGAATACCATATTTATTTGAATAGATGACTCCCTCAAATAGCAGCTGCACAGTATAATGCCACCCTTAACCCTTTACCCCCGATAGCGCCCGTATGCGCCCGGAATTTTGACCGCCTTTAAACCCGATAGCGCCCGTATGCGCCCGAATTAGCTTCCGGCTATTTATCTCCACAGCTGTGTGTTTTTGAGTTAGTACATAGTTATTATAAGCCACAGGAAGTCAATCGAAACATAATTAGCCGGGGTGTCCCATAGGGACTTTCCCCGGAAATCACATTCGAAGTTTGGCTGCCGACTGTGTTGTACCTAGCATTGTCACAGAACAGCTTGTATCCTATGTGCAACTGGTTCTATAGAATTGTTTCTAGCTAATCATCTAAACAACAACGAAAACGTACCTTCGCTGGGAGTTTGGCCACGGATTTCCAGTCATTTCCAATGGATAGCGAGTACCCGCTCTTCATCCGTTCTGGCTTAGTCAAACTTCACTATATACTCGTATGACTACTTCCTAAGTAAAGCAGGTTTGTTTTTGATTAAACTAAGCCTAACTATCAACCTGTGAACTCAGCTAGTTTACAAGATATAACGCTATGAATCATCATGATACAAAATCACCAATTTTTCAATATCTTGTCTCGTGGCTACGAGATTGATTTCTGCGCATGCACGTCGGGGGTAAAGAGTTAAATTCTAGCTGCTGCTGGTATACACAGCATATGCAACACACACGTGTGCGAATAATTGCTGATGACTGTCACCAAGCTAATGCTAGGACTGTTCGTATTGTATGACTTGTTTCCATGGCTGATAGCAGGACTGAGAGATTGCACGTACTACTAACAGTGTTTAACTCTTTACCCACCAATGACGCCGAACGGCATCATGAGTACTTACCTGCCTTTGCGTGTTTCCCCCAGAAGGTAGCGGTTTAGTATGCACTGTACACGCATGTAACAGGTATACATTACACCCAACGAAGCTAATCGTGCACATTTTAATTGAAACTAGTACTTTGATGAGGCGGAAGTTGAACGTAGCGTAGCGTGTCGCGCTACCGCAACCAGGCAGTATTTGTTGCAAATGATCTCAAGAAGTATACAAGCTACAAAGATGCAATCAAAAGCAACATAAAGTAATGAAAGCTCTAACTTAGCTACACATTTCAAAGGAAGCAGAACTGTTAACATCCAAGTTACAGGCACCAGAGCAGACCGAAGGTAGCAACTTCCGGTATAAAAAGTTCGGGTTTATCTCCAAGCTTGCTCTGTAGTGGTAAGCTTCAAAACTACAGCAAAGCTAGGCAAAGCCCAAGGCTCTCGCTCTCTACTGCTTTTTACCAGAAGTCTGTAGCTGGTTTGCAACTGGAGATACAACACGGAGTATAACAACTGTCGTCCAGGCCGCTTCCTGCATGGTCATTCATGTAATATTGCAATAATTCGGTACAGTCGGTAAAGAGTTAACTCGTCCAGACGCATCTTTTGTTCAAGGACTTTCAGGACGTACTATACTCATGGCTACAACTATGCAAACATTTTTGTGTGAGTGGGTGGAGAGATAACAGCTAGTTTTACCAGTCAAAAAACCTTTGATCAACATTTACACAGCTATACAGCTGTCATCAACTGTTGACACTTCTGAATCACTGCACCTAACACACTCACAACTCAGATATGCCATACCAACATACATAATTATACACATAACACCTACACAACTTACAGTTCTGCAACCATGCAAACAGCCTAAGTTAGAGACACATTGGCAACAAAGAATATTAACTACATTGCCTGGTAGAAGAAGCAAAGCCACATTGAGCTCAAAGTTATGCTTCACTCAGGACTCTACTAAATAAATTTACGATAGGTGTTGTATGCCCAAATGGTTTTAACCCTTTAACACTTTCTCCCTGGACGTGAGGTGAGAGAGATTGATACTAATCTAGGTGGTAGGTAAGCATCCCCACATCCTATAACTATGATTGAATGGAATGCAATTATCCTCAAATGTGAAAATAGATTAATTTTACGTGATGTCAATTTCTTTTATCCAAGGACTAAAGCATCATGGAAATCAAACAAATCTTTACAAGGTGAAACAAAGAACAGAAAAAGGATTTCCAGGGTTATTCAGAACCTAGGTATGCTTCTTGAAATAATATGTAACTGCATGGTTTACAGAGGACATTTTTACCTGCCACATGTGTGTACTGTCTTTGGCTTTGCTCCTTGATTAACAAGGCACACCTTGAGATATTCTTTGATACTTATGAAGCATTGTACATTTGTAGTTAGCGCTGTGCTTCTGCTTATTGGCATTGAGAAGAAAATGTGGCTAATGAGTTGTTCTTGATCAAGGTGATTGAGAACAATCCAGGCTGCTATCACTCACCCTTTGAGGGCTTCTGAACCAATCCATGTCGTCAATTGGCATCTATCGTGTTTCGTGACCCCCATACGTATAATGCCACTTGACATCTAATACAGTTAAAGCTCAATTACTGCACTATAATAACATCTACCTGGACCAAATTTAACCCTCTGAACGCGCTGACCATATATATATATGGTCACATTAAACTTCCCGTTGTTGCGGCGGGCATATACATATGCTTACGACAAGTTGGTGCACTTTCCGCACAAAGCTAAAAAGCTTAACAAGATTTGAGGGTAGGCCCCTTCATAGTAAGTTCTAATAAAGCTAGGCCACACTTTTTGACATAATCGCCTGAAAAGACAGGAAGAGGCGGTACTTACTTGCGAGTGAAACACGAGGCTTTTTCCAGGGAGAAAACGTTCATATTTTACTTCATGTAGGAGTAATAGCTTCAAATAACTTGTAAATTGGCTGATTTTGTCGGGGCTGTGGGAATCAGGTGAGTTAATCCGCACTGTTTCCAACCGCTCGAAGCCACGATGCATAGTCAGCACAAAATGGCTTCAAACAAGTAGAAATAGCACTTATCAGCCATTTATATAAACTATAGTATGTCCCGAAAGTCCTTGAACAAAAGTCGCGTCTGGACACAGTGATCCTTTTGCATCTAGACGCATCCGGACGTTTAATTTTCAGTGTGCAGACGTACGTATGCAGATGCAAGCAGACGCAGACACACGTATGCACGCAGACAAACACAGATGCATGCAAAATTCTTCAGCTACATTCCATGTCCAAGCTGTTATATGTTTAGGCCTTGAGTCTCTCTCCCCGTCAATCCTTGTCCCACGTTGGTAGCTTTTCAAGATCCAGAAATACAGTTGGCACTCAATTGGTGGTTTCTGAAACCCTGCCGACCAAACTATACAGTGCTCAGAACTAGCGTATCCCTGGGAGGCCTTCCTTGATTCTTGGATATGTCTTATTGAGAGGTCTTGGGTGTATGGTGGTCTTTATCTCATGTCGATAGCTTTCATTTTACATTAGACTCTACAGTGGAAGGCCCGCAGCTGCAAACACATGAACGCAGGCACACGCGGACATACACAGACGTATGCACACGCACGCAGACGCATGCAGACAACCACAAGGCAAACTGCATCTGATGTGTGGGCGGACACGCGTCCAGACATTAGATGCTTGTTCAAAGACTTTCGGGATGCACTATAGTCCAGCCTGTTTACACCACACTAGCCTCGAACCCAGGCTTTCCGTTCCGGATTGTGTCTCGCAGCTTTGGAGAAAAATCGGAGGGAAAGCCTGGACGGATTTCTCACGTGATACGGTGGCACCGTCGTCACAGTGGTACCTTGCAAACGTCCGAAACGTCATAACGTGATGGGTGTGGCTTTATCGCGGAAGCGCTAAGAGAAGTGTTTGCTCAAGAATCCAGCCGCATATGGCCTTGTTAATCTCAAGAACTGGCGAAAATGGATAAAAACTGTGAGTTGAGATCTTGTACAAAGTAAAGGAAGTGGTATTAAATGTGTGGAAGAGTTGAGCATGAAGAATTTTTGATGGGCAATAATTAGAGCTTTTCTGGAACAATCTCTGGACCCAAGGGTTGTGTCTAGCAGCCACACTGCTTGTCTCACTGTTTAGCTGTTAGGTAATCCTGGGCTTGGGAACAGGACATACAAATGTTGACATTAAATTTGCCTAGAATGGAAATCGTAATGATGTTAGTGCAGTGCTGAAGTTATTTGTCAGATCATGATTCCGTAGTTTTTTGATAGTTATATTGTTCATGTTTACTTGTTGCCAGAGCAATAACCAATGAATTTATGAACTTCTGTAATCTTTTTGCCCTTCCTGACATACCCTTCAGGAGGATGCGTAGAGCTTTGCTGTCAGTGCTAGTTCGATCATCACTATACTGTCAGGGACTGAATTTTGTTCGAGATCTCCAAGTCGGTTAAAATGAGACAGCAAGCTAGGGGCCAGTCATGTGACCTCAGAGAGCAATGTGAAGAAGTTATTAAGTCCTTCAAGGGATATGAATAAATGGATTTCAACCACAGCATTTCCTATCAAACATCAATAGCTTCATGGTGTCTTGAACTGAGTGTCAAACTGATGGACTGGACCAGACCCTCTCTCTCAAGCTGAAAGAAGTCTGGCATATATCAGTGTCCTGGACATAAACGATGGACTGAGTTGATTGATCGCAAGTCAACTTGGCGAGCAATGCTACTACTGCAATCTCTAACTCCAATGACAAGAACACTACAGTCTGTGACAGTGGCTGGAATGTTTACCTTAGTACCCATGGTACTTCTCCCCAGGATGAGGTCGGAAACCTATGTACTTCACGACTCAAGTTCTGCAGACTCACTATGGACCCTGCATGCCTTGGACCCCTTGTACATGCTGTCTCAATCTGTTTTGGGCAATGTATTCATTATGAAACATAATGAAATCGGTTGTAGCATCACAAAATATATTTCTCGGTAGCCCAGGACGAAAACTGAGCTTTAATTGGAACTTCGGCTTTTTCGTGGAGCCCATGCATAAGCTTCAGTATTTCGGAAAAGCTGTGACTACTAAAATATCCAGTTGGCTGCTGTACGGCTACGCTTGATAAACAAAGAGCCCGCACGCCAGGTAACTCTTTCGCCATGGACTTAGACTTAGTCTTGCATCTTCTTTCCCTCAGACACAATAACACGAACATTCCGTGTGACGTGTTGCCTTCGCGGCTGGTAGATTGACGTCATGGTGCCACCGTATCACATGAGAAATCCGTCCAGGCTTTCCCTCCGATTTTTCTCCAAAGTTGCGAGACACAATCCAGAACGGAAAGCCTGGGTTCGAGGCTAACACCACACTACACAAATCAAGCCATTGGCACAGTCTTACAGTTCAGAAGGTTAATGATAATATTATGTGATCAAGGCTCATATGAATGGGTGGGAAGAGGAAAATTGTGTAATAATGTCTAGAATTACCAGTACTAAGTATAGTAACACATGGTTATTTAGATCATGCTGGCATAAGCATCCTCGTGAATGCAATTCATCCAGACTCTTACTTTAACTCTTTACCGACCAATGATGCGTTTTAGCGTCATGAATACATACCTGCATTTGCAAGCCTTTTCCCGAAGATAGCGGTGAATTACGGATTTCCTTCTTCGGTAACTGTATTCATTACACCTACTGGAAGCTAAATTGTGCATACTTGAGGTGTGATAGCATACGTATGAGCCGGAAGTTGAACATAGTGAGCCGTGTGATGCTATCGCAGACGAAGACGCAATCTTTATCGAAACCGATATCAAGAAGTAATCAAGCTACAGAGATGAAACAAAAAGCTACAAATAGCTAAAAGAGAGCTCTAACCTCGCTGCAGATTCCAAAGGAAACAGGGCTGTAACAGCAAACCTACAAGTATCAGAACAGACCGAAGACGGCGACTTCCGGTTTGAAAAGTTCATGTTTATCTGCAAGCTTGTAGTTCAGTGGTAAGCTTCAAAACTACACAGTAGGTAGGCAAAGCCTAAGGCTATCCATTGCTTTTTACTAGAAGTTTGTAGCTGGTTTACAGCTGGAGATATAAAACGGAGTACACAACACATCGTCTTGGCCGCTTTGTCCGCGATTTTTACGGTCATCCGCGTAATATTGCAATAACGCGCTACGGTTGGTAAAGAATTATTCAAGTTTTTTCAAGAGGAACAAGTGAACCAGTAGAAGTCATATATTTGTGAATGGCACAAAAATGCACATCCAGCACCATGCACAAATTGATATATTCTCCACTTCACCCTTGTTTCTATAGTAACAGATAGGACATATACTGACAAGAATTTGTAGATTTTGTTTCATATACAAAAGGAAGTTGCAAAATAATACTTCCCTTGTATAAGATACCTATTTACAGTGTAAACTACCTTGTATTTTTGCGGGACCATTGAGAGTATAACACATAATGGCATGGTTTTCAATAACCACCCCTATCTTCGGGTTCTGCCCTCAGATTCAGGTGGTTATTGACCATAAATCCCAGGCTAACATGCATTATCTATTACTTAACACTAAATCAAGATGAAGTGCAATTCACATACCTTGTCTTTAGCTGTGACATTTGAGCCAAACTCAACCAATAACGTCACCATTTCTGCCTTGCCTTTAATGCAACATATGTGGAGAGGAGTTCTTCCATCCTGGATAAAAGACAAATAGGGCTAGAATTGTAAATTATGTTTCCTAACCTAATATGTAATCATCAAATTCGGCACTCTAACATCTTGAGTTAGAGAAAATGACTAAAACTATGTGGCATCGGAGTCAAACTGAGAAAAGCCGTATAGTTGTCGAGCTCTTTCACAATA